>MAPW01000002.1:0-600000 GCA_001689995.1 Tilletia indica
GTCTCGCCCGCTCAAGAACTGGTCTTCCTCGCCTCGCCTTCCCTCGCCTCGCTTCCTCGCCTCGTCTTCCCCGCCTTCCTCGCCTCGCCTTCCTCGCCTCGCTTCCTCGCCTCTGCCTTCCTTTCGCTCGTTCTGCTCGCCGTCCCCCGTTCCCTAGGAATGGGGAAAGACACGGGTGGATCGGGAGGGAGTGTCATGGATGGTTTAGGGATAGTCAGGGATGGGAGGGATAGTCAGGGATGGGAGCGACAGGGAGGGACGGGGAGATGCAGGAGAGACAGGGAGGGCTGAGGGAGGGCTGAGGAGGGAGGATAGGGGTACAAGAGGGGCAGGGATGGATAGTCAGGGACGGAGAGGGACAGTCAGGGATAGGAGGCATGGGGAGGACACTCAGGGATGGAGAGGGACAGGGACAGGGACAGGGAGGGCTGGGCTTCGGTCCTCAGCAAGACGCCATCCTCCCTGGTAGCTCAGTCGTTCATGGTGCTGCATCCCTCCTCAAGGCCGACTTCCTCCCCAAAGGCCGACTTCCTCCTCAAGACCGGGCACTCACCTCCTCGTCTCCCCTCAAGTCTCGTTCGACTTCCTCCTCGTCTTGGTACGCGGTCTCGCCCGCTCAAGAACTGGTCTCCCTCCGTCCGTCTTCCTCCTCCTCGCCGTCCGCGCCGTCCTCGCCGTCCCCTCCCACTGGATCAAGACCTCGTCACGTACGGCCACCACGACCTTCTTCCTCCGTCCCTTCCTCATCGACACTCGACCTTCCCCCTCCCCCCAATCGGTGGCCTGTCACTTCCCGACGTCCTGTACTCTCTTGCTTGAACTACTGACATCTTTCTTCTTCCCGAACTCGACAAAGCACCATACATGCGGAGGCTGTATGCGTGTCTTCAGACGGTGCCCCCCGAGCCTGCGATGATCCGCCTCCCACTCGACCAGGGGAGTAGGTTCGTAGGGCAGCCGAGAGCTTTTTTAGAATCCGGGCCTCACTTCACCGTGCTGTACTACTGACATCTTTCTTCTTCCCACGTCGACAAAGCACCATGCATGCGGAGGCTGTATGGTTGTCTTCAGACGGTGTCCCCGAGCCTGCGATGATCCGCCTCCCACTCGACCAGGGGAGTAGGTTCGCAGGACACCTAGGAGCCTTGTTGTACTTCTATAGCATTCGTAATCATCACCTCTTTCTTCTCATTACTTTATTCTTCGCTTCCGTCTTAACTTCCAGGGGCATGGAATGATGGTCCATCTCCCATCGATATTAAGCTGAAACGAAAGCGCTGCGAAGAAACGTTGATTAGAGAACCACTGAGATCAAGCGAAGAAAGGGCAGCAAGGAAAGGAAAGGGCACAGAAAGGGATATCACTTCTTCCCCCCTGCCCGCTTCTTAAATTTCGCCTTCTCCCTCGCCAAAGCCTTCTCCTCACTCCGCTCCTCCTGCAACCCACTAACAATCTTATCCATCTTCCTCTTATACTCCTTATCACCCTCCCTCCTCTCCCCCTCCCGAACCTCAGCCAGGAACGCATTATCATGCCTCAGCTCCCTCATCGCGCCCTTCTTCTCCCGCTTCAGTTGGGTTTGGAGCTTGGCTGTTTCCGAGCGGACGGGGTCTGGGTCGAAGACGCCACCTCGGAGGCGGGAGGCGCCACCACGGCCGTCTTGGTCGAATTTGGGGACGTAGGTCGCGATAGAGACTGCGCGGTGGGCTTGGAGACGCAGAGCTCGACGGGAGGAGGACGCCAATTGGACTTGTCGATTCAAGTAATGGGTGAGCTCGACCATGTCTTTGCCTGTGCTTCCAGAGAGACCCGCACCTTCGGCGGGAAAGGCGGAGAGGAGAGTCAGGAAGGGCTCGAAGAGCTCGACGTAGGCTGGACTGCCTTGGTAGAGCTTCGCGAAGCGCTTGATGAGTGAGAAGGTGGATCGGAGGAGCTGGTCCGCAGCAGCGTGCGAGGTAGCACGATCCTTGAGGTCGTCCTTGGTGCTGATGCTGAGCAGGCTGGGCAACGAGAAGATCGGTTGTGCTGAGTCGGACGAGACATCGTCTTCGACAAGTTCGACCCCGACATGCTCGGTATGCGCCGCTCCCACGTCCGGCATCGGAATCCCCCACTTCACCTGAGCCTCCTGAACCCTCTTCCACCCTTCCTCCGTAGCCGTCATAGGCTCTCTACCCAACAAGACCATAATCTGACTCAGCGCATTCAGAGCCTCAGGAACGATCCGCTTACTGAGTGTCTCGCCCTCCAGAACCAGAGTGACGAGATAGAGTGCACAAGCTACGTCGCCTGTACATCGGACTCGCGCATGGGCAAGGTATTGCGCCATCAAGAGGGCCCGAGGCGTAGAGACGGGGTGTTGCCAGTCACTCGTGGGCCAGACTGCACCTGCGATCCGTAACAGGGCCAGCTCACCACCGGATCGGGGCCAGGTGCGGGAGGATGGGAGGAGGGCACCCGCTGCGAGACCGCGTTGGAGGTTTCGCTGCATCAAAGTGAGTTTAGCAACCAAGTTCTGGGCTGAGAGTCATGGAAGAAACTTGAAATTCGGAAATGGACGAGGCAGGAGTGGTGATGTACATACATCGGGTTTTTGACGGAGAGAGAATGGGACGAGATAGAATCGCAGAACAGAGCGGGCGGGCGGGCTTGCGGTCAGGTCGGCTCGCCTTGGCTTGGTCGTGGCGGATGAACGGCTTTCTGCACAGAGCGAACTTCGTGGATCGAGTGAGCGAACGGATTGGAAGCGGCGACTGAGCGTGCGAAGTGGAAGGTAGAGATTTGGACAGCTCAGAGTTTGGAAACGGGAATTGCCTTGGTTGATTTGCAACGGGAAGGAGATGGGAGGAAGACTGCTCTATCCGGAACGAGTTCCCTCCGCCCGAGTGTTTGCCTAGACGGAAATAACGTTCGCAGCCTTCCCTACATCCAGCTTCTGACTTTGACTGCCGCCTTGGTAGCATCTCGGAGAGCGGTGAGCTCGTCCTTCGTTGGAGGGCCAACGCCATAAGAAAAAGTGCAGTTGGTGGTATTTGAAGGGGTCCTTCTCTACGGCCGCGGCGACAGACTTGATGAGGTCGAACTTGTCGAATGCAGGGCACTTTGAAAACTTGTCCTTCTGAATGTCACTATTGAGCGCTTTGATGTACCTTGCTGTGCAGATAAGATCTGCCATGCTTGCAGGTGTGTCAGATGCCATCGTCTTGAGCGCATCGGGAAGCCTTGAGAGCTGGAGCTGAGCAAGAAGGACCTGCATCTGCCTGGCCGGTCCAGTCCAGTGAAGCGCCTCATAGTAGAGCAATCCGGGTGGAAGATTAAATCTAGGTGAGTGCTCCAAGCAAGCATGGAGGGATATCCGATAGCGGAAGGCCTCCGCTTTATCCGTACGCCAATAGTGACCCTGAGTGCGGAAGCAGTGCTCAGCGATGAGGGGGATGAGATATGCCAGAGTCCGAACTTGGTAAATATTTTCCGTAAAGGTCGCCAAATCGTGCTCAAGCGTGCGCAAAGCAACATCGTCGTCCAAGGGATCCACGAAAATAATCTCGGCCTGAGTCGAAGTGTCTACCCAGCCTGCCTTGACGGCTTCCATGCGGAGCAGACCGAAATGAACCGCATAGTCCGAGTCGGGGCAACGAGCTTTGTTCAGCGCGTAGACTTGGGCCAAATGCTCAAGTGGGAAACTTGCCCCAGTGTGAAAATCACCCACGTCCGCGACGGGAACGGTCTGGTGTACCCATAACTTCGGTAGCGCCATTGAAAGCCCCTTATTGATGCGATCAAGCGTTGCAGTCGCAACGTCGTATGCATCTTGACTGCGGACGTCAGAGAGCTGGGTGATCAGGGCCCAGTGAGCATCCGTCAGTCGAGCGCCAAAAACCCCTTCTGTTTAGTTCGGGAACGGTCACGCCGATAGCAGTGGTGGACACGTGATAGTGACCAGTGGTCACCACTGTCACAAGACCGGCTTCGGTGAAACTGGTCATGTTCTTTGGGAACAGACCATAGAGGTCCAGAGAGCCTCTGCTTGTATTTGCCTACCTCCATCCGCAATCCACTACCACCAGTCTATCGCCACCTTCTGCGTTGAGAGCATGCTCTGATCGCCGTCCATGAGCGCGTCTTCGGCTGGTTCTGCAGGCGAGGTGGCCCTGTTCACGGCGCAGAACACGTCCAGCGCATCCAACGCGCCTTCTACAAGCACACCTTCTACCTGTACGGCGCAGTCCACAATACCCTCATCTTCTCCTGGCAACGCTTCCTCAGCTCAAACTACCACGATCAGCAGCGGATCCAGTGTGGGAGGACGCGGCGTTAAGCGTCGGAGCGACGGAGTCATATACACACCGAACAAGAAGCGGATTGCTGTATACTGGGCATTCAGTGATGCTAGTTCGCGCCAAGATACCGTCAAGAACCGGGCGAAGAGGCTCGGAGTAGGACTGCCCACGCTTTACGACTGGCGCAAGAACTTCCCTGAAGCGACGTGAGTGCGGACAATGCTTCTTGTTTTGTCTCATCATCATCTACTGCGTGCCTTGTTGTGCTGATCATTCTTATTCTTATCTCTTTCACCACACTCAACTGCCTGATCTTGAAGCAATACATCGAGCTTGTCAGCAACATCTGCGCTCGCTGCTGAGATGCGCGCCATTTCGGCGCGCTCGGCCGCTCAGAACCTGACCGAATTTCTCACTCCTGACGACCCACAATCGATCTCCACCATTCGCCCATCCAGCGGTACCACTTCGCCTTCCTTCGTCAGACCTGACGGTCTTGGACCAGGTGCCGAGCCGGAGAGCACCTTTGGCCCTCGCGGTCCTGGAATCCTTCCGCCCGAGCTCGTTCAGCAGTTGGAGCAGGCCGGTGCATTGGCCACGGATGATGAAGTAGCAGCTGTACACGCTGCGAGAATTGATGCTGACACACAAGAAGGAGCTGCTCAGTACGTTAACGAGACCATCGACCTCGCCCTCCACCTGCAGCAAAGTTCACTTTCTCCCGCTGTCAAGTATCAGTGGACGGATGCAAGAAGCACTTCATTGTGAGCTCTTTCGCCTCATTCTTCCCTTTGGTCTTCCCTTCTTCTCTTCACTTCTTCCTTTGCTGGTGTTCTGAACATATGCTTCTTTGGCTTGCAGACCTTCTGGCGATGTCTCAACCGTATCCGAGCTCAAGAGCAGCTCCGTGCAGCGGCCGGCGAAGGTGACCCAAGTGATCATCCAGAGGGAGGGGCAGAGTCGAGAGGTAGCACCGATGTTCTTCCTGGCGAGGTGCTCGAGGAGGTGTTGGTTTCCGAACAGAAGCTTGTCACATACCTCAAGTGAGCATGCCTGAGTCTTTTGGTGAAACGGCGTGGCAGCGGCTGTGCAATGAATGCTGACTGCGCTGATGTGATGTTATTGTGTTTGATTGTGTATCGATGTGTCGCAGCTGCTATGTCCTTCACAAGAAACCGCGTCTCGGAGACGAAGCCATCAACACCCACATCAAAGCTGTCACGAATTTGTGGGAAACGCAAACTCTGTCCGGACGAAACACCAATCCCCATCCACGCTGCGGTGCGCTGCTCAAGGCTTTCACCAAAGCCATTCGCAGAGGGAGAAGCGCGCTGGCTGATGCTAGGCAGGATGATGCCTGGCGGCACTCCCTCAAGGACGGGTACAATGAGGAGGAATACGCTCAAATCAGCAAGTGGTATCTCAGTCAGGCGGGATTGGAGTCGCCCTTGGAGTGGACCAGTACTGTCTGGCGGGCTAGATTCGACTTCTTGATGCAGCATGCGATAATGGGCCGATCGGAGGACCTCCGAAACGCTAAGCTTGCCACACTGTACATACACAAGGTGAGTCTGCCAGCTTTGCCTCCTCCATCCACAAGGCTCCCTCCATCCCCACCTCCCGTACATCTCATCCCTTCTCAAGATCCCATTCCTTCCTATCCTGCTCGCTCGCGCCTTTGTTTCCTGGCCCTGCTTTCCGCTACAGGCCTGGATAGGCCTAGAGAAGAAGCGTTGCTTTCGACATTGTTGGAGTGGATGTGATGTTGGAGCTACTTAGGGGGGTGAATTGGTTGACGCGGTGTGTTGGTGATGGTGGTTGCGGAAGGAGATTCAGGCTCGTTTGCTCTGCTCTGTCTGCAGTGCAGCTGACCGATCTTCTGTCTGAAATTCACCTCAGGTTCCTCAGTCTCGTCCACATCCATGCAATGCGGTCATAGTCAGCATCAAGCACAGCAAGACGAATCTGGAGTCGCGGAAGGAGTTTGGCGTTGCTGCTCGCCATCGGATGTCGAGCTTTGCCCGGTCGGTGCCCTCGCATTGTTCTTCTTCGAGCGATTCCACGTCAAGGAAGAGCCTTCCCTGATCTTTCATCTCGTGCAGCGTGGTACAGCATCCCGTTGTTGGTCGACGAAGGTGACGGTGAAGGTGTCTCATGGGCAGACCAAGCTGACATCCTCCGCCGGGCCTTTCAAGATCTTGACATTGCATCATCGAAGGTGACGCATGCAATGCGAGGGGGTGGAGCACGTCTCGCGCATGAAGCGGGCTGCTCAGAGGAAAGTATTCGTATGCACGGGCGGTGGACGGCTGGAGGCGATCAGCTGATTGAGCGCTACCTGACGGGCATCGCCGTCGCGCCCGTCAGAGCATTGGCCGGCTTCAGCGCGGAGGGAGGCGACTATTATCTTCCTCGGACTCTGCTCGAGCCTCCCGCCAGCCTTAGCGACCAGCTCTGGCCTCAAGCGACTCGCGAGGAGGCCAATGTACGAGAGCGACACGCGAACGGAGGGCAAACCGACCAGGCGGCTTTGTCATTTCTTGAACTCATCAAGTGGCTCCGAATCGTACTACTTCAAGATGCGGCTTTGTTGTCCACCGCCTATCCCTTGCTTCCGCTGTGGTCGATGCCCCCATTTTCCAGTCCAGCTTTCGATCAGTTCCGCAGAGACCTCACTTCCACCATCAAAGATACGGTCAACCCCGTCGAGGTCACCATTTCCCAGCTGATTCCTCGCCTCGGCCACGCGCTCACTGAGATCCGCACAGCGACATCAGAGAACACCAACGCGATCAAGCAGGTTGCGGTTGCCACCAGTGCGTCCATCGATCGTTTGCAGTCCTCACTTGAAGTCTCCATTGCCAGTCTTGTGTCTGCTCTTGAGCAGCGAAGCCGAAACGATGATGGAAGAGCTGCAGCCCAACACATGCTCTCCGCGAGCATTTCCGCTCGCCGGTGCATCAGCCAGTGTGAGTTGCTCGCGGCATCCTCTTTTTATTGAAAGTTCAGGCTGACACCAGCATCGTTCCCTTCACAGCTCTCGACATCATCAGTTCCACCACAGTCCGCACCTCCTGTTCTTCTCCCCACAGCTGCTCTTCCTCTGTCTTCGTACACGCTCCCGCCGCCTCAAGGACCTTTCCTTCCTGGTGCTCCTGCTTCTCGCGCCCCGGCGGCAGCGGTGCTTCTCTCTTCTCCGTCCGCTCTACCTTCCCACACCACTGGTTCGCCATCTGGCGTGTCCAGCGCTCTGCGCGTCCCACCGCCAATATCACTCTTTCCCGTTTCGGCCTTCGGTTCGGAGGCGCAGGCGACAACTTCTTCTGCTGGTCCCGTGCGCTGTGCCTCCCCTTCTTCTCCTTCCCCATCTCTGCTCGTTTTGGCCAAAGAGGTAATGACCGTAAAGCAGCTGGCTAGTCTGTGGTACGGTGGTACGGATGGGCTTCAGGGTATTCAGCAGCGCCTCAACACCAACGACCGAGATCTCGACATCAAAGGTGCTGCAGCACGCAAGCAGCTTTGTCGATGGCGACGAACTATTGCGACTTTGTCGGAGGTGGAGAGGGTCTATGGACGGGAGGACGCTGTCCGTCGAATGGATGAGCTGCTCAGACGGGACAAGTTTGGATTGCGCACACTTTCCGACAACCACCTTGCCAAAGAGACAGCGAGAACGGAATGGATCTCTCGGCTGTCTACACTTCCTTTCTCGCTGTCTACACTGGCACAGAACTGAGGCGATGACAATGAGGGGGTGCAATGCTATGGTCATGACGAGAGAGAAGTAGGGAAGGAAGGAGGGGCGATGAAAAAGGGCGGGAGAGATGAGATGATAGCGCCAGGTGCAGCCATGACGAGGGGACGGGAGGGGAGGACGCAGATTACGGGAGGGACGATGATGACTGAAGTTGGGGAAGGGGCCAACATGCTGTTCCCCGTGGTTTCCTGCTCGCGTCCGTCACGGTCCTGATCCTGATCGGGTACGTTCCTGATGGGGTCTCTTTCTTTTGGTGTCTCTTGCTTTCTGCATTCAGTATTGCTCGATTTTCCTTCGTCGCTCGACGTCCCTTCGTCTTTTCTGCTGTCTGTGGTCCTCATATCTGCACCCAACCTCCAGTCGATGCCTCCAGTCAATGACACATTCGTACATAATCGTCCTTGAATTTCGAGCCTTGTGATCGGGATGTTACATGCACGTCGTCGAAGTCCGTTGCATGTGCGAAGACCTAGAAAGAGATGTTGAGTAAGAGATGTTGAGTTAGCAGGATTGCGGGTTAAGACGACGAGATGGGAAAAGGAATCTTAATGTACTTACCTTCTTTGCATTTCCCCCCAATTTCCCTCCTTCCTCCTTCGCTTTCCCTCCTATTGATTTCCTGTCTTGTTCGCAAAACATTCGCCCTTGTCACTTGATCTTTCGTCTGTCTTTTTTTGCCGAGGGAAAACGGAGGGCTGCATCACTGGCCCGCCTTTGAATCGTCTTGCCCGGTATCGAGCATCGTCCTTGTTCCACAAAAAGGGAGGCTGCATCACTGGCCCCGCCTTTTTTCCGTCTAGTCCGGCATTGTTCTTGTTTCGTCAGAAGGGGGAGCTGCATCACTGGCCCCGCCCTTGTGTAATCCCGCTCGAGATCATTGGCCAACATGAAGATCACATTAGACGTGATCTGTGCATCTGTGCCATCTGTGCCAGAGGGAAAGTGAGGAAAAAGGATTAAAAGAAAGGCAAAGAGAGTAAGCGGTATGGTGGGGGAAGAGCACGGTCTGAGGAGAGAGAAAGAATGAGGTAAGCTGGAAAGAAAAGGTGAGCGGACAGCGGTAAAAGAGAAGGTTAAGTCATAAGGGAAGGGCAGCTTGATGTCCATGAACAGTTCAGTTCTAGAAAGATTTGCAATAGTTTGATTTGATTCTGGAAAAGGAGTAGTAGGTTAGTGCGGAGGACGATGAAGGAGCAACAGGAAAAAGAGCAACAGAGAGGATTACTCACAGTCGTGGGTTACGCCAGATCTTCAGTCTACACCTGCTTCCAAAATGACGTGGTTTCCCCCCATATCTTCACTCGAAATGCTCGGGAGAGGATCTGCTGCATCACTGGCATGACCTCTCCCAGCATAGCCCACCCACACTCCCCAACTCCTCCTCCCTCCCACTCTTGAACCCGCGACGCCTCCAAATCCCCTCTCCCCCCGGAAAAGTGCGCAAAATCTGAGAGATGATTGAAAAGAAGGGAAAGTATGTAGAGAGAAGATTGTCAATGATTTGGATGCCTGGAAACGTATAGCGGCTGTTTCCAGGCTTACCTGGTTCTGGATTTGATGGTAGATGATAATCTGCGTGGCGTAGAGAAGGAGCGACATAGCAGAGATAAAGTCAGAACAGTATGGAACGCCATTTCGGCCACAAGAACATGCAACCAACAACCAACAACCAACGACCAACAACCAACGAACAACACCAAACAGCTAGCAAACAAGAGTACGAACATCTCCAAGGACGAATCAATCAGATTGATCGATAGTGGGTAGCGAGTGGCACGCAACTATTCAGTTATGAGACTGATCCTTTATGGCTCTTTTGTACAGATCAATCACCAGATGGATCTCCGTTCTTCTGTGCCCAACGGCTCAGGCCCTCTTCAGTCGTCACTCTCGCAGCCCCCTGCCCACGGGCTCAGCTCACCCGTCCGTCACAGCTTAGCGGCAAGTCGGAGATCATTTCACAACACGCTCAATGACCAACGGCTTGCTGGTGAGTATCTACCCAGTCATGATTCTGTTCTCTCTCATAACTTGTTTAAAGCTGACCGACCCGTACCATCTTCCTTCCCTCTCTCTGCTGCTCCACCGTTTTCTTGTCCTCTCCAAGCCTCTCCAGTCTCCTTACTCGTGCTCTTCGTCCTCCCGGTTCGGTTCTCGGCCTTTGCTCTTCTGCGCGTCCGCTCGTCTACTTGCGCACCTCCTCTCGGTTCTCTCGGACTTCGGAGTCATATATCTACATTCTACCTCACATCAGGTGAATCTTTCTTGCTTCTCTGGTCTGTGCTTTGCTCAGACGTCGTCGCACCCATATGCTCAAACAATTTCCTACCTTCCCTCACTTCTAGCTACTAAGCTGTTCCTCTCGTTCTGCGCTGCGCGTTGCTGCCGCTGTCCGGCGTCCCCCGTTTGCGCCCCTCCGTCTCACATACACGCCCCTCGTTGCTGCCAGTCTTTTTTCGCGTCAAGTACCACTACCAGCGTTCAACAATGAGTCTAGGATACGATGATGAGCACGATGCCATTGCCGAGATGATGGCGTCAGGAGTCAACAGCGTATGTGATCCCACTCCTTTTCCCTCCAATGCTCGCGTTTCTGACTCATGTCTCTGTTGGTCGTTTTTAGTCAACTATCCGTGGCCATCATCATCGTCGGGGCACGCGATTCCGATACGACCCCTCGCCGCCGCTCTCCTTCCAGGAATCTCAGACCTCCTGCGCGGGATGCGTGACCTTGACCAAAGAGATTGATGTTCTGCGTATCAACCTCGTCACCCTGGTCTCTCGCATCGAGACACTGGAGGAGACCTCGCAGATGTTTCCAATGAGTGAAAAGGGCAAAGGAAAATCGGGTGAGTATCATTGCCTGCACAAAGAAAGTTGTTTCAAGGCAGTTACGCGTACTCATATCAAATTCCAACTTATATCAGCACTTCGCAGTTTGTCTCCTGGCGGCCTTGGCCACATCAATGCTCCCCGCCCTAGCAATCATTTTGCGGCTACGCACCAGTCCACGCACGTCGGTGCCGCATCATTGTATGCGGATACGAGAGCTGAATCTTCGCGTGCCCGTGCCTTTCCGGTTTCCACCAGCGCTGCAGCCAGCCTAGCCATACGTCTGAACAAATCTACGGGTAATATCCGAACCGCTGCAGCAAAAGCATCAACGTCGCACACGAAGGCATCTACTTCGAACACAGTCTCAGCCTCGTCATCATCATCTGCGTCGGCGATTGCGTTCAAAGACGTCGTTGGCCTCGGCGACGGCACTATCACGCTCGTCAAAGATCGAAGACTTCTCGATCAACCCATAGCCTCTCACACCTATAGCGCTTTGTTCAAGGATATCACGGAGCGCGAGCGACTTGAAGCCTCTCCTGTCATTGGAAAAGACTTTAGCGCCAAGAAGGTTTACGAGACTATCGTTGAATCGTTTCGAAGACTGGATCATGACCTGATCCGCGACGGTCAGAGTGGCTACGAGTGAGATAGCCCAACCCTTCTCCATGCACTCTCTCCACATGTTCTTTCACTGATCCCTTCATACTCACTCCAACTTCATTGCATCGTTTCCAGGTTCTGTCGCTTGTTGAATCATTCCGGACGACTTCAAGCAAACAGTGTTGACCCTCCCACCATTTCCTTAACTGGCGTCGAGTTGGCAACCCTTTACAAAAGGAACAAGTGCTTCATTGTTGTGCGATCAACCAAGAAGTTCAAGAAGTACGATCCGCTCCTCCACCAGCTCTTTGGTACTCTCGTCGACGACAGCAGTCTGCCTGCATCTGATGGTTCGGACGAGGAAGAGAATCAATCAGACGTGGACAGCGCTTGGAAGAAGTGCGACTTCTGCGAGGAGCTGATTGGTATCAAAGAGCACGAGGATCACGAAACGCAGTGTGGAGAGGAATGGGCAACACAGCGAGTGAGTTCCTTTATGACTTTCTAATGAAGTCGAATGCCTGGAGATGCGCGGCTGATAGATTATCTTAATGACGTCTCTTCGTCTCGTTGCGTTCTCCCCATCTCATCTCCTTCATCAAGGCGCTTCACAAGGAGAGGGCAAAGAAGGGCGTAAAGCAAGAAGCAGATTTGGTCGAACATCTGCCGCGAAATTGCGCGTGTGGTGAGGTGGATATGGATGAGGTATGTTTGCCCCTCTCTATCACTTCAGCTTCCTCAGTCACCCAGAATACGGATACGTTCTTGCAAACTGATCATCTTCTATTTGGCGCATTTGGCGCTCCAGATGGTCGGTTGCGACGGATCAGACTGCGATGTCTGGTGCCATCGCGCCTGTATTGGCGTCATTGACGGTTTTACTACTATTGAAGACGACTGGTTCTGCTCTGATACGTGCCTTGAGTCTGCCCAGCCAGACAAAGCAGCGTCGTTCCCCCATGCTCCTGACAGCGCGGAGCCAGCGACGAGCGTCAGCTCCAACAAGCGACCAGGTTCCACTGCACTGGGTCAGCGATCAAGTACCCGTCTGAAGCAGCACAAGTGAGTAGTAGTGTTGAGCATTTTCATTGCTTCAGACTAACTCGTTGATTGCTTCTAATACATTTAGGTAGGCGCTCAAGCCGAAGTCCTCAGGAGGGGGAAATGGTGGAGAGGGAAGAAGGAGGCGTAGAGCAGCGTGAGTGCTTGCTTCATTCAACACTGCAGGGACGCGCTCGCTGATTCTGTCTACCTGTACATGGGGTTGTTCTCTCTCCCCTTCAGATCGCCTTTCCTCAGAACCATACTCCTCCCAGCCCTCAATCTCATGTCCCGCCTCCTGCATAGCCATCCTTTCCGCCTCGTCTAGTAGGCCAACGTCGTATCCTCGACGAGCAGCATCCCATGCCCCTTCATTCATCAAGAGATAGTGCAACTGTCAGCATGCCATGTCTTCAGATTGTAATGCACATTTCTCACGAACTATGCAACCAAACGGCAGCGACTCACCTTGTAAGAACATCTGTTCGGGAGAGCGATTACCCAGACCTGGCGTGCGGATCTTGTGATTATTCCACATGCGGATGAAATGCTCAAGAGCGCCATTCAGCTGGGGAAGAAAGACGAAGTGGAGAGCCCAGAGATGTGCATCGCAATCGGCATCCAGGACTCTCATGTCCTCCAAATGCTCGAACCAAGCTCTGTACTTCTTCGTTGTCCACTTCTGAACGTCAACCCAAAGACGTTCAATCCGCTGATTGCGGGTCGAGGGGCCTTGGATGAACGATCCGCGTCCATGTCCTGCAGGAGTAAGCATCGAAGATGGTGAGATTGAGCGAACTGAAGTGTTTCAGAGCAATGAAATGGGATCATGTGGAAACGGACCTCTGAACTCTTCCATCAACTTGAGCACCCCCATGTTTTCCCCGCCATGATCCCCTCTAACGCGACTTGGCCAACCCCGAGCTTGGACGGCGCCGAGGAACAGAGACGCAACCGTATTTGCGCGATTGTTGCTGCTTGCGTGTAGAAACGTGACGAGACGAGATTTTCCGTCGATTGCTCCGTGTACGACGATCTTCCATTTGATGAGCTTATGATGCCCGTCGATGTGCCAAAGTGAATTGATGAAAGGAACATAGTACTGCCGCCGCTTGAGATGCCGAGCCCATCTTGGATTTTGTGTGAATGAATCCATGGCCTGGACGACGCGCCGCAGACGTGCCCTACTGACTCGGAGTCCTTGACTCCGTAAGGCCCCCCATGTCCCACGCTCGCCGACGTCCTCACTGTGCATTGTCCGTAGTTGCGTTAGAATCTGAGAGGACGAAAGTGCACACATGTCATCAGCATCTGACCATCTGCGCGTTGGCCATCCAAGTATTCATGTCCGTTGCTCACGTTGCTCAGCTCCTCATCTGACAAGTCCCGATCATTCCACTTTTGGAGGTCCAGCTCTTTCCTACGCCTGCGCACGGTTCGTTCCGAACATCCTAGAAAGAGAGCGCTGTCCTTGTCCGAGAAGCCGAGCTCAAGAAGCTCGATCAATAGATCGGTGGGTATGTGAATCTTCGCTCTTCCAGACTCCGTCCTGATCCACTCGCGTATTGCAGTAGCAGCATCATCCTCTATGTGTCCCGCGCGTTTGAGCTCGTTTAGTTGTGTCTCGAGTGTGAGGATAGGTTGGGCAATGGCATCGAACACTCGTGGATGGATCTTGTTGGCCATGAGGTGTAGAGAGAGCAGAAGTTCTTCGACGGAAAGCATGTGTGTCAAAAGCACAGTCTCGGCGTGCGTTGTGCTCCTGGCAAACTCAAAGATGGGAGCGAGAAGGGCATCGACATCGAGGCGCAACTGAGCAACCTCCACGGCGCTCATCGTTTGAGGAGAGGACATGGGCGGCGAGAGGACAGCGATGTGAGAGGGCGAGCTGAAGATAATGAGACGCTCCGCGAGAGACGTGACCCAGAAAGACGCGAGCGACGCGAGCCGCAGAGAGCAAGAGAACGAGCCGCAGAGAGCGAGAGAACGAGCCGCAGTGAACGAGACGCGAGCCGCAGAGACCGAGAACCGAGAGAGTGGGAACCCGCGAGCACGCGAGCCGCAGAGACCGAGAACCGAGAGAGTGGGAACCCGCGAGCGGCGAGAGTGAAAATGGTGAGAGGGTGGAAGCCGCAGAGAGCGAGATTGGCGAGAGCGCGAACCCAGAGAACGAGAACCGCGAGCGAGAACCGAGAGAGCAACGAGAGCCGCGAGAGCGAGAACGAGAACCGAGAGAGCGAGCCGCAGAGCGAGATCCGAGATCCGAGAGAGAGGGCAACGAGGGCCGCAGAGCGAGATCCGAGATCCGAGATCCGAGAGAGCGAGCGAGAGCGAGATCCGAGAGAGAGAGCAACGAGAGCCGCGAGAAACGAGAGCCGCGAGAGCGAGATCGAGAGAGCGAGATCCGAGAGAGAGAGCAACGAGAGCCGCGAGAGCGAGATCGAGAGAGCGAGATCGAAAGAGCGAGATCCGAGATCCGAGAGAGCAACGAGAACCTCCAGAGAGCGAGATCGAAAGACGGAGAGATCCGAGATCCGAGAGAGCGAGAACCGCGAGAGCGAGACCGAGAGAGCGAGACCGAGAGAGCGAGAACCGCGAGAGCGAGATCGAGAGAGCGAGCGAGAGAACCGAGAGAGCAACGAGACCGGGACTCGGGAGAGCGAGATCCGAGAGAAAGAGAACCGCGAGAACCGAGAGCGGCAGCGACACCGACGCGAACGCGAGCAGCCAGAGAGAGCCAGCGACGACGAGACCGAGAGGCCGAGAGGAAGCCAACAACGAGGGTGGCAGGGGCAGAGCTCGGCAGCAAATAGCAATAGCAGCACTGTGAAAGCGTCCAACAGAGAGTCAGCATTGAAAACGCGGTGGAAAAAAGAAAGAAAGAAAGATAAGAGGAAGCTGAGTAAAAGCCGGTGCTCACCTATATGTCTGTATGTACTTCTTGCTTGGTGCTGGTGCGAAGTGGTGATGGTTGGTGGTTGTTGGTTGTTGGTAGTTGGTTGCAAGTTCTCGTGGCCGAAATGGCGTTCCATAGAACAGAGAACTGAGAAGTGACTGGCGATTGCGAACGGTGAGACTCACCATGGTGCTCAGTCGCAAGGTCCAAGGCAGCAGACGCGCGCCGACTGCGGGCGGCAGAGATCGACCTCGGGTGAGCGTGGGGCCGTGGGCGTGGGCGCGCGCCGGCGCGCGGCAGAAAGGAGACCGTCAAGGAGAACGAAGTCTGCTATCTGTTGAAAGAAGAGAAGACAGAAGAGTCGGCATGGTGAGATGTGAGATGAGTGAAGAGAAGGATCAGCAAGGTGAGCGCGGAGCGAGTAGTGGGTGGTACTGGGTGTACATACCCATGAAGGCCACAACCTGAGCGCAACCGGTTTGGGGAACCTTTTGGTGTGGTGACCGTTCCGCGAAACCTGTTCCCAAGCTGTGACCAAAGCCTCTCTGAGCTGTGACCACGGTGTGTCCAGGACAAAAAGACCCCTGCAGTCAGAGCTTCGCGAACAGATGCCGCCGAGGCCTTCTGTTCTGCTGCGGTAATCATTGCTTGTCCTCGTCGGTGGTAGTGGTTTGAGGCGGAGGTGCTGGGGCGAAGAGGGGATGGATGATGGAAGGCGGGTAAGCTTGGGCAGGCTGCGGCCCACTGTTTTCTGAATCATGCAGAGCGCAGGCTTTTTCACCTCATTACCCAGCGCAGGCTTTCGCTTCAACATTTCTGCAGAACAAGATCCCAAATCAGTCCTGGACTCATGATCACTTCTCACCGAAAAGGTCGGAGAGTCCACATAACATATCTAGCTTATAAGATGGTCTTGCTCGTATGTACTCGACCGTGTGCAGAGGAAGACGACCTTAAGCTATGGGTATGAGCACGTTTCGCGCCGTGGGAAAAAGTGAGACGTGGTTTGTTTGTTATTGTAGCCTGGCGAAAGCCAGAGTTCCCCGGACTATAGAGCAGGTGGTACGGTGTTTGAAGAGCTGCTAAAACGTCGAGTACAACTGAATACTGATGAGTGATGTACAAGAATCAAGATAAAATTATAAAAACCCGGTATAGATTCAGGATTATGATATGACGGCCAGTAAGGGCAAAATAACAAGTTGAGAAGGGCAAACCTCAAGTTCGCAGATGTTTTTCTTACAAGATTCAACTATCCAAGTAATAAGTACTCATGCTCGTAAACTCATAAGTGATACTACATAATACTATCGACCTCAAAGTATAGAAAATTGGAAGTCCCTTTCATTGATGAAGCGCTGAGGTGTACCTACGCACGACTCAGGGTGGCAAGCCACCCTTCGCCTGCTTCGCCACGCCAAATACTCTTAAGTCATGAGTGAATATCAATAGTGATTATCATAATTCATAATACTAATCAGTAATCACTATCGACTTCAAGGCTTAAGCCGTTAAGCGTTAGGCCTTAAGAGTCAAGCTATGAAAAATTGGGAGGTCATTTTCGTTTATGAAGAGTTGAAGTGTATGTGGGTTGTAGCTACGCACGACTCAGGGTGGCACGCCACCCTTCGCCTGCTCCGCCATGGCGATAGCAGAGTGAGTGATGAGTTGAGGCGGCGTCTGACACTGAGCTCTGATGTGAACGTGATTGTGTGAGCGCCTCAGGAGGACCTCGGAGCCTTTAATTTTCGGAAAGCGTGAACCAACACTTTTGGTGGTGGATGCATTCACCATCACACGTTCGTTCACAACACAACAACACCTCAAACTGGATTGATAGCTACCCTTTGTGTATATCTATGTCGCCGAAGTTTCCGTTTGGGAAATGGAGGTGGTGCGGCTGAGGTGTTGGTGCTGTAAATGTGGTGATTTCTGAGATCTATCGGCGATAAAGAAATCCAACTGATCACGTGTTGTGTCCTTAACTCCTTTAAAGAACAAAAGTTCGAGTAAGGAAACTTGCCCGTGAACAGTCACAATCGAGCTGATATTTGGACAGTCAACGGCGGCCGTAATGCTTCATCAGAGCTACTAATACTTTATAGACGGTTATGTTGCATTTATGGGGAGCTCTGTTAGGCAATGATGGTCGCCATTCGAGAAATCGATTACGGCCGTAAGCGAAAACCGACCCAATAATTGTAGCCTGGCGAAAGCCAGAGTTCCCCGGACTATAGAGCAGGTGGTACGGTGTTTGAAGAGCTGCTAAAACGTCGAGTACAACTGAATACTGATGAGTGATGTACAAGAATCAAGATAAAATTATAAAAACCCGGTATAGATTCAGGATTATGATATGACGGCCAGTAAGGGCAAAAATAACAAGTTGAGAAGGGCAAACCTCAAGTTCGCAGATGTTTTTCTTACAAGATTCAACTATCCAAGTAATAAGTACTCATGCTCGTAAACTCATAAGTGATACTACATAATACTATCGACCTCAAAGTATAGAAAATTGGAAGTCCCTTTCATTGATGAAGCGCTGAGGTGTACCTACGCACGACTCAGGGTGGCAAGCCACCCTTCGCCTGCTTCGCCACGCCAAATACTCTTAAGTCATGAGTGAATATCAATAGTGATTATCATAATTCATAATACTAATCAGTAATCACTATCGACTTCAAGGCTTAAGCCGTTAAGCGTTAGGCCTTAAGAGTCAAGCTATGAAAAATTGGGAGGTCATTTTCGTTTATGAAGAGTTGAAGTGTATGTGGGTTGTAGCTACGCACGACTCAGGGTGGCACGCCACCCTTCGCCTGCTCCGCCATGGCGATAGCAGAGTGAGTGATGAGTTGAGGCGGCGTCTGACACTGAGCTCTGATGTGAACGTGATTGTGTGAGCGCCTCAGGAGGACCTCGGAGCCTTTAATTTTCGGAAAGCGTGAACCAACACTTTTGGTGGTGGATGCATTCACCATCACACGTTCGTTCACAACACAACAACACCTCAAACTGGATTGATAGCTACCCTTTGTGTATATCTATGTCGCCGAAGTTTCCGTTTGGGAAATGGAGGTGGTGCGGCTGAGGTGTTGGTGCTGTAAATGTGGTGATTTCTGAGATCTATCGGCGATAAAGAAATCCAACTGATCACGTGTTGTGTCCTTAACTCCTTTAAAGAACAAAAGTTCGAGTAAGGAAACTTGCCCGTGAACAGTCACAATCGAGCTGATATTTGGACAGTCAACGGCGGCCGTAATGCTTCATCAGAGCTACTAATACTTTATAGACGGTTATGTTGCATTTATGGGGAGCTCTGTTAGGCAATGATGGTCGCCATTCGAGAAATCGATTACGGCCGTAAGCGAAAACCGACCCAATAACCCCAGAACTCTAAAGAGTCCGGGGAACCCCAGAACTCTAAAGAGTCCGGGGAATTACCATCAGCGGGAACATTTGCTACAACATACAACCTATACCATCGATGTTGGTGCCTTTCAGAATGTTAAGCGATGAAAGTGTTGCTGCATTGATACTTGCTCTTTGATCTTGCTTAATACATCTATCTAAAAGACCTCTTCCTTCCCATATCCCCCTGCGATCCTCTCCACTGTCCCTCCCTTCCTCCTCCCCCTCCTCCGCCCCCCTTTCCAAAGCCACGATCGGACGAACCAAAGTCGAGTCGATCCTCGTTCCCATCAACAGGTTTCCGCCTCATCCCACCCTCACGCTCACGACCGAACCTTCTAGGCGCCGCATCATCACGCTTGAACCCTGCCCCGCTCCGCCCCTCCCAACGTTCCTCCCACTGACGAGCAGGGGACCGTTTGAAGCCTGCGTCCGGCCGACGTTCCTCCCACTGACGAGCAGGGGACCGCTTGAATCCCGCGTCCGGCCGACCTTCAACCCGGTCTCCGCCCCGTTGCGGAGGACGGAAAGCTCTGTCTTTACGTTCGAACTGCGACGAAGAAGAAGACGCTGAAGGACGACGCTTGAAGTCTCCTGCCTTGTCATCGTCTCTCCGTCCCCGATATGGAGTCGCCGTAGAACGTTCGCGTCCGAATCCACCAGCACCGCTATTTCTGTCCCTGTTGTCCCTGTCTTCTCTCCGTTCGAATCGGGGTGGCCCAGAACGAGCACGGAAGTCACCACTCCGTCCCTCGTCCTTGCGCTCGCGCCGGACAGCAGGAGCAGAAGGTCTCTGCTCCCAACTCCGATGCCCACCTTCATCCCCTCCTATTCCTTCTTCCACAGGTTCCCACCGCGAACTAGCCCGAGCTTTCCAGTCTCCCGTCTCCCTCAACTCTTTCTCCCCATCCACATCTTCAAACCCATCTCCCTCCTCATCCTCATCCCCTTCAAACTCAACACCCGCCCCCTGCTCCTCTTCCAACTCATCCATCCACCCATCCAACGCACCCTCATCCTCCACAGCCTCCCCACCCACAAGTCTCAAATCCCACTTACCCATCCCCCCTCCACTCCCCGCCTTCCGCCCACTAACACCAGTCCGTCTCCAGATCGTCCAGAGCTTGCGCTCGGCCGAACTGACCATGATCGCATCATGTTGGGGTTTCTTCGTGCCCTGTTCGACCCGGTCTTCTTTCGAGAGGGATGACCAGGCTCGTAAGGCTGCCCGACGACGGAGGAGGGAGGCGTGTGGGAGACCGCGGATGAGAGTGATGACTTTCGCGAGAGGTCGGAGAGTCTGTTGAACCTTATCCTTCGCGCCAGAGTCTGGATCTTGGTCGCGTTGGGGGATGGTAGCCAGTTCCGCATTAGGTCCGATCCGAGACGCTCGTCCCGCCAAATGGGTGTATCGCACAGCATCGCCAACAGCCTCGATTCCTACGATGAAGACGTGGGTGAGCACGGGTAAGTCGAGACCTCGTGCCGATGTAGCCTGAAGGAGGTAGAGTACCGGCGAAGAAGCTTCCCCATCCTTGACGACACCATCCTCCCCCTCACCCTCCACACCCGAATCCAAAAGCCGCACAGGAACACCCATCCCCTCCAACATCTCCTTAGTCTTCCTCAAACTCCACTGCGCAGGCACAAGCGCAAGCCCACGCGAACTCGCGTCCGAAGCGAACGCAAAGGCAAGTGCACTGAGTAAGTGAGGATCGACCTCATGTGTGGGGAGGGAGACGGAGCGAATTGTGGTTGCGAGGTCCGGTTGGCCGGTCGTGTGGAGTAAGTCGAGTGCTTTGCGCCAGGGACGGATGAAGGCGCGTGGATCGAGGTTACGGATCGGTGGGAGAGCGTTTGCGAGGGAGGAGGAGTCAGATGTACTGTCTTCCGCTGACGAGGGATCAGGCTCGTCGACGACGAGGCAGTAGTGGGTGAGTTCCTCAGGCATAGTCATCGGGAACGCACTTTCGTCGCCCCCATCCAGTACCCGACCCTCCGCCTTGAGTTTGGCAGAAAGACTACCTTCGGCACCCGTCGGGAAAGCCGACGCGTACTCGTCCGCCAGGTCCGCTTTTGGCTTCTTCTTGTCCTTGTCGAGCGATGTGGTGAGTTCGGTTGAGGCCTTGGTGAGGCCGGTGAGATCGAGCCAGACGCCTGTGATGCGCTCTTGACGTGCATAGGCATTTGTCTGTCCTTCGGTCTTCCGCTCTGGTCCTTGACGCCAGTGCGCAGCCAGCCAGTACGAGCGCCGAAGAAGTGACGGAGGACCGCATTTGCTGTTGCGCTGGTGATGACGAGTTGGACGGGAGCACTTCCTGTGGGACCATAGCGTGGTTTGGGCAGGGAGAAGTTGAAGGCGGAGTAGAAGGAGTGAGAGGCTGAGTCCTGTTTTGAGGCTTGTTGTTGTTTGGAGAGGAGAGCTTCTCGTGAGAGATGAGCGGTACGACGGATGTTGTCCGGCGGTCTGCGTTCGTCAAAGTGACGACCTTCGTCGCGCTCGAGACCTGCTGATGGTAAGAGCTGACCTCCGGAGCAGGATGGGCGGAGACGCATGACTTCGTTGAGGAAGACGAGGGAAGGTGATGGGTGGACGGTGTGTCTCCATTTGAGCTTGTGGGTTGGGAAGCGACCGGGCAGGTCGAGGAGTGCATCAGCTTCGTCGAGTGCGAGGGTGCGGAGAGTGGAGAGTCCTAGTAGGGACTGTCCTTCGTTTGTCTTTGAGGAGATGATCTCGAGTAGGCGTGTTGGGGTAGCTACGATGAGATGGGGTGGGGTGTTGCGGAGGAGGTCGAGCTGGTCCTGATCGGAGAGGGTTGGATGACCGCGGACGAGGAGCTGGATGATTGGGTTGAGCTCTGAGCCGGATTGAGGGAGGAGAGCGCGTGCCCAGGCGTAGTACTGGAACGCGAGTTCGTTGCTGGGTACGACGATGATGCTTGCGATTCCATGGCGGTTCTGCGGTTGCTCAGATGATGATGAGTCTGTGGGATGTGGGAAGAGGACGCGTGGTTTTGCGAGGAGAGCTAGGAGGAGTGCGAAGCTTTTTGCCAGTGCCAGTGTGTGCTCTGAGGATGACATCGTTTGGCTGTGTGATGGCATCGAGCAAAGCAGTCTGTGCGAGGGTGGGAGCGTGAATGTGAGGGAAGGCCGCGATGAGCTGTCGTGCGAGAGGGCGTGGTAGACCGAGATCTGCGAACTTTGCTACTGCTGTTGCGTCGTGTGTTTCCTGCCTTGTTGGTGGAGTGGAGAGATGTCTTGTGCTGAGGATGGATGATGATCTTGTGGTGATGCTGCTGCTGTTCTGTGCTGAGCGAGGGAGAGAGCGTGAGTGGAGGAGATGAGAAGAGTGTGAGAGAGAGCGAGTGAGTGTTGCTGCTATGAATCTCTGCATCGCATTCACTATTTGCTCGAGCTGCAGTTGGAGGTCAGGAAGAAGGAAAGGAAGTCAAGAAGAAAGGAAGGACGATCAACTTTTTTTTAAACCATCGAAAATTTTTTCAATTTCTTATCTTATATCTTATCTCTTATCTATTGCAAGCTGAGTGAGTGAGTCAGTGAGTGAGAAGAAAAAAAAGTATCGATGAGAGGCAGCTGGACGACCTCCATCTTCCACTCCAACCAGCTCACAGAGAAAGACAATGGCAGGCGGGTCCCAACTGTCGCAGCTCAAGGCGCGCATCAAGTCAGAAGGAATCAGCGACAGAAGACAGCAGACAAAGAAGAAATCACACCACAACAAGAACAAGTCAAAGGACGAATCATCAGCAGCAAGAGCGTCACGCATCGCTGCCATCGTAGGCGAAAACCCATTCGAATCAAAAGTCACCAAACAAAAACACGATGTCGTCTCTCTCAAGAAACCACACGGCCTCAAGGCAAACCCAGGTGCTGCTAAACAGACTGCCATCTCTCTCCGTCAGGCACAGCTCCTCCCAGAGTATCAAGCACGCGCAAAGGCAGGTTCCTTCGTAGACAGGCGATTCGGTGAAGCAGACCCAACCCTCACACCCGAAGAACGAATGCTCGAGCGCTTCACAAAGGAAAAACAACGACGCTCCGCACGCAACACCTCCGCTTTCAACCTCAACGACGCAGATGACGGCGCTGCTGCTGGCGGAGACGACTCCTTCCAACTCACTCACTACGGTCAATCACTCAGCGGCCTCGACGATCTCGACGACATTCCGCTCGATGGCGAAGATCTAGACGGAGAAAGCTTCAGGAAACATCGACCAGCGCACTACCAGTCGATCCCACTTTGGCGGCTTCCAGGAGAAGGACCAGGAAGAGGAGGAAGGTGGAGAGGTCAGTCTATTTCTCTACTTCATTCAGGAAACCCACTTTACTGAACTACTTCACCCTCCATCATACTACCCAGGAACGCAAGAAGTCCAAAGCCGAAGTCATGGCAGAAATCATCGCCAAGTCCAAACTCGGAAAACACGAACGAAGGCTCGTCAAAGACCGCGACGAGGATATGCGACACGAGCTAGACGCAGAACTAGGCGACATCCGCAGTCTCCTCTTCAGCATGCCCGGCCAGGACAAGGAAGACGAGGAGGAAGAGGCTCGCAAGAGGGAAGAGAAACGACTCCGTCTGGGCGACCCTAACAAGTCGGGCTCCAACGCTGTTCCCCTCGGCGGCGGAGCGAAGGAGAAAACGAAGGAGCAAGAAGCTGATCCATCCACATCGACTTTGATCACAGCGAAAAAACTATCAGACTCATACGACGCCTTCGTACGCGAACTCGCCTTCGACCGACGCGCCAAACCAACCGATCGACTCAAGACAGAGGCAGAACTCGCAGCAGAGCAGGCAGAGCTCCTCCAGAAGCAGGAGCGCGCACGACTAAAACGGATGCGCGGAGAGCGGGATGGTAGTGATGACGAAGAGGGAGGGAGTAGTAAGAAGCGAGGACGTGTCGGGGGACAGGCTCAGGCGGATGACTTGGACGATGACTTTGTACTGGATGGCACTACGGCGGCGGACGTCTATGGTCTTGGGCGGGGTCTCTCGGACATGAGTGAAGAAGAGGATGGAGAGGAGGGAGAAGCTCTGGTCGTAGAGCTCGATGATGATGATGATGACGAGGAGGAGGATGGTGATGAAGACGAGGACGAGGACGACGATGACGAGGGGGAGGATGACGACGAGGACGAAGATGAAGACAGAGACGAGAGAAGGAAGGAGACGACGACTTTGGAGACATGGTTGATCCCAACCGCTCTCGCTCAGCCTGGCGAGGACGAAGACGGAGATGTTGAAGGCGAGCACCAGGATCTCGTCGGTGCCGTCCCTGCGGCATCCAAGAACAAGAAGAAGTCATCAGCGCAGCAACAGCGAAAATCGACGCGAAGAAGGTCTCCACCCTCCCTTTCACTTTCCCCTGTCCTCGCACCCATCCGGAATTCCTCGCTCTGCTCGAAGAGCATAACGTCCAGGCTGCAGAGGTGCCTACGGTCGTCAAGCGAATTCGGACACTCTACCACGCCAGTCTGGCGGAGGAGAACAAGTACAGGCTTCAAGCTGTGCTCGGAGTCCTACTCGACCATGCCCTTTATGTTGCTGGTCTACAGCAGGGCAGTGCAGAGCGGGCGTCGGAGGAGGAGGATTCGACCTCGTCAATGCGCTCCTTCCACCCATCTTTGAACTCAGCAAGACCTACCCACTCGCCTCAGCCCAGCACTTCGTTGCCAAACTCACTCTGATGCAGCGGAATCTCCAACGCGGTCTCGCAGCAGGCGCTCTCCTCCCATCCTCCCGCACCTGGCCCCGATCCGGTGGTGAGCTGGCCCTGTTACGAATCGCAGGTGCAGTCTGGCCCACGAGTGACTGGCAACATCCCGTCTCTACGCCTCGGGCGCTCTTGATGGCACAATACCTTGCCACGCGCGAGTCCGATGCACAGGCGACGTAGCTTGTGCACTCTATCTCGTCACTCTGGTTCTGGAGGGCGAGACACTCAGTAAGCGGATCGTTCCCGAGGCTTGAATGCGCTGAGTCAGATTGTGGTGTTGTTGGGTAGGGAACCTATGACGGCTACGGAGGAAGGGTGGAAGAGGGTTCAGGAGGCTCAGGTGAAGTGGGGGATTCCGATGCCGGATGTGGGAGCGGTGCATACGGAGCATGTCGGGGTCGAACTTGTCGAACTCGATGCCTCGTCCGACTCAGCAGCACAACCGATCTTCTCGTTGCCTAGTCTGCTCAGCATCAGCTCCAAGGAGACTCAAGGATCGTGCTACCTCGCACGCTGCTGCGGACCAGCTCCTCCGATCCGCCTTCTCACTCATCAAGCGCTTCGCAAAGCTCTACCAAGGCAGTCCAGCCTACGTCGAGCTCTTCGAGCCTTTCCTGACTCTTCTCTCCGCATTTCCCGCCGAAGGTGCAGGTCTGTCCGCCAACGCGGGCAAAGACATGGTCGAGCTCACCCATTACTTGAACCGACAAGTCCAATTGGCGTCCTCCTCCCGTCGAGCTCTACGTCTCCAAGCCCACCGCGCAGTCTCCATCGCGACCTACGTCCCCAAATTCGACCAAGACGGCCGTGGTGGCGCCTCCCGTCTCCGAGGTGGCGTCTTCGACCCAGACCCCGTCCGCTCGGAAACAGCCAAGCTCCAAACCCAACTGAAGCGGGAGAAGAAGGGAGCTATGAGGGAGTTGAGGCGTGATAATGCGTTCCTGGCTGAGGTTCGGGAGGGGGAGAGGAGGGAGGGGAGAAGGAGTATAAGAGGAAGATGGATAAGATTGTTAGTGGGTTGCAGGAGGAACGGAGTGAGGAGAAGGCTTTGGCGAGGGAGAAGGCGAAGATTAAGAAGCGGGCGGGGGGAAGTAGTGATATCCCTTTCTGTGCCCCTTTCCTTTCCTTGCTGCCCTTTCTTCGCTTGATCTCAGTGGTTCTCTAATCAACGTTTCTTCGCAGCGCTTTCGTCAGCTTAATATCGATGGGAGATGAACCATCATTCCATGCCCCTGGAAGTTAAGACGAAGCGAAGAATAAAGTAATGAGAAGAAAGAGGTGATGATTACGAATGCTATAGAAGTACAACAAGGCTCCTAGGTGCCCCTGCGAACCTACTCCCCTGGTCGAGTGGGAGGCGGATCATCGCAGGCTCGGGGACACCGTCTGAAGACAACCATACAGCCTCCGCATGCATGGTGCTTTGTCGAGCAGAAGAAAGATGTCAGTAGTACATTCACGGTGAAGTGAGAGGCCCGGATTCTGTAGAAGAACAGAAAAGCTCTCGGCTGCCCCTACGAACCTACTCCCCTGGTCGAGTGGGAGGCGGATCATCGCAGGCTCGGGGGGCACCGTCTGAAGACACACATACAGCCTCCGCATGTATGGTGCTTTGTCGAGTTCGGGAAGAAGAAAGATGTCAGTAGTTCAAGCAGAGAGTACAGGACGTCGGGAAGTGACAGGCCACCGATTGGGGGGGAGGGGGAAGGTCGAGTGTCGATGAGGAAGGGACGGAGGAAGAAGGTCGTGGTGGCCGTACCGTGACGAGGTCTTGATCCAGCGGGAGGGGACGACGAGGACGAGAGGACGGCGAGCAAGGCGAGGCGAGCAAGGCGAGGACGGCGAGGAAGGCGAGGACGACGAGGAAGGAGGAAGACGGACGGAGGGAGACCAGTTCTTGAGCGGGCGAGACCGCGTACCAAGACGAGGAGGAAGTCGAACGAGACTTGAGGGGAGACGAGGAGGTCAGGTGCCCGGTCTTGAGGGAGGAAGTCGGCCTTTGGGGAGGAAGTCGGCCTTGATGGAGGGATGACAGCACCAGGAACGACTGAGCTACCCGAGGGAGGATGATGTCTTGCTGAGGACCGAAGCCCAGCCCTCCCTGTCCCTCCCCATCCCTCCCCATCCCTGAGTGTCCTTCCCCATGCCTCTCTATCCCTGACTATCCCTCTCCCTCCCTCCCTTCCCATCCCTCCCTGCCCCTCCTTGTACCTCCCTATCCCTCCCTATCCCTCCTCAGCCCTCCCCATCCCTCCCCATCCCTCTCTGTCTCTGCCTGTATCTCCCCGTCCCTCCCTGTCGCTCCCAATCCCTGACTATCCCTCCCCATCCCTGACTATCCCTAACCATCCATGACACTCCCTCCCGATCCACCGTGTCTTTCCCCATTCCAAGGGAACGGGGGGACGGCGAGCAGAACGAGCGAAGAGGGCAAGGAAGGCGAGGAAGGCGAGGCGAGGAAGGCGAGGCGAGGAAGGCGAGGCGAGGAAGGCGAGGAAGACGAGGCGAGGAAGACGAGGAAGACGAGGCGAGGAAGACGAGGCGAGGAAGGCGAGGCGAGGCGAGGAAGACCAGTTCTTGAGCGGGCGAGACCGCATACCAAGACAAGGAAGGGAGAGAGGCCGGCCAGGACACTTGAGGTCGAAGAGGGAGGCCAATTAGGACACTTGAGGTAGGTGAGGACGGAGGCCGGCCAGGACTTGATGTAGGTAGGGAGTTTGGCCGGCCAGAAGTTGAGGCGGAAGCGGAGGCCGACCTGGACTTCAGGTGGAAGGGAGTGTGACCGGTAAGGTCGAGGGGAAGGCCGACCAGGACACTTGACGTCGAGGGGATGGTGACCCCAGTAGGGAGGGAGGGAGACCGGCCAGGACTTGAGGTGGAGGGAGGAGGCCGACCAGCCTACTTGAGATCGAGGGAAGGGTGGCCATGACTCTTGAGGGGAGGGGAGGGGGCCCGGCCAGGACCTGAGGTGGAAGGAAGGGTGACCCCAGTAGCGAGGCAGGGAGGCCGACGAGGGCACCTGAAGTGGAAGAGGGCCAGCCAGGACTTGAGGTGGAAGGGGACGGGCGACCAGGACACTTCAGGTGAAGGGAGAGGGTGACCGGCCAGGACTCGAGGTGGAAGAGGAGGCCGACCAGGACTTGAGGTAGAAGGGCAAGGCCGACCAGGACACTTGAGGAAGGAGCCCGACCTGGACTTGAGGCGGAAGGGAGGGAGGCCGGCCAGGTCTTGAAGTGGAGGGGGATGGCGACCAGGACTCTTGAGGTGCAGGGGAGGGAGGCCGACGAGGACTTGAGTGTGGTGGTCGAGTGGTCGAGTGGTCGAGTGGGTGGGTGGGTGGGTGGGTGGGTGAGAGGATGAGTAAGGGAGAGGGTGAGAGGATGAGTAAGGGAGAGGGTGAGAGGGTGAGAAGGTAAGAGAGGGAGTATGTGAGGATATGTGGGTGGCAGCTGTGTGAGATGAGGAGCCAGTGTGGATGTGTGATGAGGGGGGAAAATTTGGGAGGGACCTGGGTGGATGGGGGGCTTCTTTTATAACTTTACCCCCTTCAAGCGCACAGACCATTTTCTCTTTCTCCTCTCGATGATCCTGAAGGGCGCCATTGAGGGATGGAGGTACTGGACACTGAGGAGATCCCTAATATCCTTGAAGAGATGAGACTTGACTTTGGATCCTTACCCTGTTCGAGCTCCGTCGATGGCGCCTTACACTGCCGGCCTGCCGTCCTCCAGGTAGAGTTCCATTTCGAGCCAGCAAGCTGCCTTGGCCTTGACCCACCAGAGAGTGTCGAGCTGCGCGAGGGAAGGGCGATCTTCGAGAGAGGGAGAGAGGCCAGCGAGGAATCTCTCCAAGCTAGGCTGCTCTTGGCCTGCAGGAATAGCTCAACGTGATCAGCCAGCAGGCTTCCTAGGACGCTCTGCAGCGACGCGCGCAGGACTTACGATGTCAGCCGATGATGGGATCGCCTCATGGCCTTGCATTGCTGTGCAACGGTATTGAAAGCCTCGGCCTCGCTGTCGGTGAGATCGGCGCCTAGTCGCCTGCTCGTCGATGCACAATCGGAGTGCTGGACGTGCTGTCCATTCCGTGCTGAGGTCCAATCGCTTGGCACCCTCCATCAGAATGCCAGAGCTCTTTTGCTGAGTTTCGTACTGGAAGGAAGAATGCTGCTAGGAAGGGGAAGACGGACGGAAAAGTAAAAGTTAGCGGTCCTGCCACCACTGGGCGGACATCGGAGCGCGTCTAGACTAATGCGGGCGGAGAGGGAAGGAGAGGTAAGCTACTGCAATGCACAGTCAGGCAGGCGTGAACGAGCAGATCCCTTTCCTTCCCTTGCGAATTCCCCACTTGTCCTCGTCGTCGTCGTCTACGCTGGCGAGTGGACGGTTGGGAAAGGTCGCAACACCGACGTATGTAGCAAGGCGAAGCGTCAACGCGATCTCTGGATATCTCGCAGCTCTGTGCGATGGACTTGTTCAGAAGAGAATGGTCAGGATGTGAGAAGATGTGGGAGCCCAGGCAGAGGGAACGTTCGAGCGTCGGTGCTGGAATAGAGACGTAGCGGAAGTCGGAACGCAGTTGGTACTCAAAGGAGCGCGACAAACCATTCGATGCCCAGAGATGGCAGCGGCCAGCCTACTTGCCTGACGTTGTCCACGAGACGAGAAGAGTCTACAGGCTGCCAGCAGACGATGATTGAAGAGCTTGCTGAATTCCTCGTCTTCGATTTTTGTTGGTGCATTTGCTGGCGGTCATCGTCGCTGTCGTTCTTCTTCAACGCTGGCAACGACGAACGACGACAGCCAGAATCAGCAATCCCAATCGAAAGACACTTTGCTATCTCGCTCCCAGCGCTGGGGGATGCGGTGGCCCCGAGACGAAGAAAGAAGAAGGGATGCGATGAAGGCTTGGTGTGCGGGAGAATGAGGCACCTACGCGATTAGTGCAAGTAGGTATGGGCATGCAGCAGATATGCAGCGGATATGCGAGCGTCGGGTGAGGAAACTGAAGCTGAGCTCTCACCCAATAAGAACAAACATTCGAAGATGAGGCGTGGTCTGATCCTGCCTGTCATGCTCGCCTGACATCTTTCAAGGGCCGACGGAAAGACTCGGCTGTCAGCAGACGATGGATGGGAAGCATGCTTGAGATTTCCATGCTAGCTATTCCCGCTGTCCAAGCTCCATGCATATGACTGCTTGCTGACCGCTGTCTATCCTCCGTATGCAGCTGTGTCTAGACCACCTACAACCCCGACGAATGACCCTTTCCTTACCCAGGGCCAGCAGTGCGGCTGTTGCTCCCGCGTCGATCTATTTCCAATGCGAGCTCGCTCTCATAGCGCTACGTCCCAAAGACGCCAGTCCCAACCATCTGCGTCTCGAGATCGGAGCCGGAAATGCGGTAGGTTAGCTGGAAGGAACGTATACTTGCCAAGGGAGGAGGGAGAAGCGAGAATCGGTAGCTCCGCGCATGATGAATGGATCGAGCTCGTTAGATAGAGGAGAGCGCGCGTCGGATTGCTATCCTTAGTCTGCCGTTCGCGGAGCATGCGGTTCGTGAGGTAGACCCAGCGATTGCATCGGCAGACGCACAGGACCCTGAACATACCTGAGTCATTATTCTCCTCATCAGTCTCAGTCTCATTGCAGGGTTCAGCGATGAGAAAAGGATGATGATTGCGTGATGGTGCAGAGTTCGGGTGTATGGATGAACAAGGAGGCATGGCAGAGAGAAGTAGAGGGAGAGAAGACACTATGGTCGATAGGATCCATGTCCATGGTGGGATGAGTCGAGCTGGTCGAGACAGAGGGAAGGATGATGATGACAATGAGATACGTGGTGAGAGATGGAGATTCCGTCAAGGCATCAACTCACCCAGCGATGATGGTGACCGTCAGACTTGAGTCAGAAAGAGGAGAGAGGTGATGGTCAGGAAGATGACATGAGATCGATGAGAGACCCGAGGTGAGAGATGGTGAGCAGCCTAGCTTACCGAGCGATGGTGCTGGTCACCGTGAGCGTGTCCTGGCAGAGGCAGAGCTCGATGCCTCGATGTGGGTGAGTGTACGATCCGGAGGGATGGCGCGGACTCGTATTGGCTTGCGGCACGGACCAAGCTATTCAGGAATCAGGCGAGTGATGACCTGGTGATGGGAAGTGCAAGGAAGTATTGATAGTCAGCGGATGATGATGATGAGAGGAGGATAGGGTGGGAAGAGATGTACTCGCCAGCAGAGATCGTGGTCGCCTTGCCGGCAGGCATCCAAGGCCAGCAGGGAAGGAGGGGCCCCACCGCACCTCATCGCACACCGTCGCGCGACCTCGAAGAGGGTCGGCCTCCCAAAACGTTCGTCGAGAAGGGCCAAGAAAAGAACGTCCCCAGTCGACCTCGTCCAAGTTCCTCGAAGATGGGAGCGGAAAGGTGGTTGCCAATTCCCCCCGAAGGGGAAAAGGGCTACACGCTAGTCGCGCTCGACCAGCAACTCGGAAATGGGGAAGGAATGTCGGGGGCGCCTCCTCTTGTCCTTCTTTCCTACTTGTCCTGGGCACGGTCCGTGCGCCTCTCGTTGGTGGGGCTAGGGTGCGGAGTCGGGTTGGAGGGGGTCCTTGTCCTAGGGATACGATGAGCCTGGTGTGTGTGATGTGCCTGATGATATGAGGAAGGGGGTAGAGAAAAGGTCAGCATGATGATCGGATCAGGATAGCAGAGGGGTAGGGAAAAAGGGATGGAACTCACCCATTGCTGATGTCAACAGCGAGAGGGAGGGGCACCTTGCCAGACGTGAGCCAACCTTGGAAGTCTTGACGTCCGAGCGTGATGATCGAGCATGTTGAGAGCATGGTCGCACTTGTCGGAGACGACTTGCTGCTTGGGTGCGCTGTAGAGCTGCTTGGGTGAGGTGCAGAGCTGCTCGAGGAAGGAGCAGGGAGGCGCAGGCTAGACGAGTGATGTGTATCCTGAGGCCGGAGCGCGAGCAAGCAAGTTGTCCTGGACCTTGAGTCTTGATATGGGTTGTCATCTTGCACAGCCATATGATGCGCCGGGTTGAGGATGTGTGTTGAAGGCGATTGGCCGGAGTCGAGGGTGTGTATGAATGGGTGCAGACGCAATGACTGGGTGTATGCGTGGATGGGTTGGTGTGAGAGTAGGTGTGAGGTGTGTGAGGTGCGAGATGTGTGAAGTGTGGTGGTGGGTGTGAGAGAGAAGAGAATGTCTTGTCTGAGAGGAGATTGAAGAGGGAAAAATTTGGAGGAGACCTGGGTGATCTGGGGGGCGTCTTTATCACTGCGTCGTCCTCTCCTCGCACAGACCATGTCCGACCTTCTAGAAGATGATATCGAGAAAGCGCAGCAGATCGATCGAGCTGTCGGGGAGTGCATCACGCAGCCCTTGCCGCCTGGCGTCTACATTGAGAGCTTCGCCCGCGTTCTCGGAGGTTCCATCACGCCATGCAGAGGTCGTGCGCCTGCTGACCTCGGCGATCAGGCTTTCTCCTTGTCGTCGCTGCAGATTTCTGTGACAATGAATGCTCGATTCTCCTTTGCTCGCACCGGGTCTCTGTTGCTCTGCACTTACTGTTCTTCTTCTGTGCCCTTCGGCGTTCAAAGATAGAGCATCGAGGATGGTCTGGGCCTCCGAGTGTTGTCTCCCACCTCCTTCTCCCTGTAACCATCGCCTCCTGGTAACCATGCTTGGCTCTGCCTAAAAAATCGAAAACCGTAAAAATCGCCGATGAAGCAACACGCATGACAACTCACCTTCCGTCCTGTGCGCGCGACTCGGAAGCTTAGAGCCCGAGGAGGTCGGTTTCTCTACGGTCTGCTGCGGCTTCCGATCGTGGCGAGCTGTGGCCGAGTTATGCTTTAGGTTCAATCTTCTTTCCACCGGACGAAGGTGCATGGCCATATTCTGACAAGTGACAGCTAGTCAGGGAGAGCGAATGGATGCTTGAAGGCCAGAGAGGGCAAAGATGAAGCAGAACAGAAAGGAAGAGGGAACGAAGATTCAATGAGGAAGAGGAAGCAGAAAGGAAGGAAGGAAATTGAGGTGCAGCGCGTATTGATGGTTCTGTCGGAGAAAGCGAAACGCCGAGAAGGATGGAGAAGCAAGCGTGGGAAAAGTATAATGGCAGATGGAAGCCCACGTGGTTCGGGACGCTCATCTCATAACGTTTTGATGTCGGAGGACGCGAGCATACTCACCCAGATTCCCTCTGATCTGTCCCCAGAACGCTCATCGCTCTTCCTTCCTTGCTCCCCTTCCTCTGCAGATCAAGTTGTAGGCGGCGAACATTGACAGCGACCGCTTTTCCGCTGTACCACGGCCGAAATTTAAAACGTTCGTCGTCCAGGAAACAAGTGAGAATGAAGCCTGCTGCGAGCGGATCCAAGCAGAAGGGTTCCATAGGGACGGGAAGCAAGCCAACGAAAAAGAGCAAGTACGGGTCGACAACTGGAGCGAATGCCCCGGCCCAAGAACAAAAGCGCAGTATTCCGAAGACTGTCGCCGACATCTTCGATGAGACGCCTCTCTCCGCGGCCCAGCTTTCTCAAATGTCGGAGGTCGAAATCAAGATCATCACGCAGTTGCGAAGATGCCATGGCGCCGAGTCATGTATTTCCTTCCATTCACCCCTTCTACGCGCATGTCACGCCCTTGAAGCGGGCGGGGGGGGAAGTGATAGCTCTTTTTTTTTCTCTTGTTCACTATCATTCCCCCCTTTTCCTTTCCTTGCTCTCCTTTCTTCGCTTCATCTCAGTGGTCTCCGATTAACGTTTCTTCGCAACGCTTTCGTTTCAGCTAAATTTCGATAGGAGCTGGACATCATTCCATGCACCTTGAAATGAGACTCATTCGTCCGGAAGCGATGTATGGAGATGGATCAGCCATTCGTGGAATGACGGGCATCAGACAGCTATGCTAAGTAGAAAGGTTGTGTGTGCAGAAGGAATCCGAATGGGTTTAGATCTTGGACAATCTTGGTCCCGCTGTCGCAAAGGCGGCTGGTGATGGAGATGAACGGAGGTTGGAACCTAAAGTCGCAAGTGAAGCTGTGAATGAGCGTGCTGAAGGGGGCACCAGACCGGATCATGGACGGAGGCGTGTGAGAGCGAGGGTTTCGATGGGAGCGGATCAGAGTAGATTCCACTACCTGCGAGGGCAAAGGCGGACGTTGAAGCACGAATTACACGCCATTTCTTGAAAGGAGATAAGAAAGTGAAAGGATGTCTATAAGTCGACCCATTCGTCCGCACCTCGAAGCATGCAGGGGGAAATCTGGGCACTCACGGGTGAGGTTCTTCTTCAGGCGCGTGGATGATCCTGCCATGTTGAGGTCTGGGTGCGACTGGAACTGGGTCGATTGGGCCGTAAGCGTCGGCATCGATACTGCGAGCAGAACGACTATTAGCAGCGATGCTGCTGCTGGCGAAAAGCGCAAAGAAAAGAGCGGCGACTTTAAGGTTCATTATCTTGAGGACGCGTGGAAAGGTCTCTGGGGTGCGAGAGGGAAAAACAGAGGTGGATGAGTGGGTGGGTGCAGGATTAGGAAGAATGTGAACAAAGCCACCGCTATTTATACCCAAGTCGGACTATCACCTTTACTGGTACATGAGAAATGATTCGGCATCTGTCTGATGGTCCCGCTGCTGAGAATCGCCTCCCTAAAGAGGTAAGTGAGGTGGAAGTCAGCCCAAACTCAATTCGGAGATGTCTGGTAATTCGGAGAGCACACAACAAGCCGCTTGGCTTGCGCCTCCGTCGACTGTGAGGAGTCGGCCAGGGGCGAGTCAGAAGAAGGTCGGACGTCCTCGTCTGTTAAGCTGGAATATGAAATATGAAATGTGAAATATGAGATATGAGACGGGACACCGTACACCGCGCTACATCCGTCTCGCAACATGTACTCTCACATTTTCTCGACATCCTCGGCCCTCGGCTTATGCCGTATGCCTTCTTTCATACCGCCCTCGGCTTAGCCCCTATCAGCGGCTTTGAGGATAGTACTCTCACCTTCTAGTCACTGGCTTCACGAAGAGTGCGTTGTGCTAAGAAGGATATAGCAATGCAAACTTTTCTTCCCGTTCCTTCGTAGCCGTTCAGAATAGGGAGTACGAAATTCCCACGCCTCGCAGTGGCGCAGTGGGGTCTGAGCAATTCTGCCATGCTTATCTATGTAACAACAAACAAATCGCGTTTCTCATCTTCGTTGGAATTTCCCACGGCCGTGCTCAGAGATAACGCCTTCTGCAACAGCGAGTATTTGCCACCCTCAGGCCTTTGAGTCATGTTCGCAAAAAGCTTTTAGGAAAGGCGATGGGATGCGGCAAAAGTAAGAGGGGCTAGTTGCGTTGATAGGTGGCGATGGAGAACAGCATCAGCGCCTTGGTGCGCGGCGACGGAGGAAAGACAGAGAGAGACCGCTGCTACGCTTCGGTAAACTGGTATTTGGAGGCGTATGCGTACGGGGATGTAGTGTAGGGCGATGGCGAACGGAAATCTGATCGACAGCACCGTTCAAAGAAAACTTGAAGTATCTCAAAGGGAGGCGACGGGCGAAGAAGCAAAGGTATTGCGGATGTGGCGATTCTCGAGAGCCCTCCGATGGCTACTAGTTTCGAGGTGGAAGCTTCATCGTCATCAGCTCCGAAGCAAGCCAGGCCGAGTTGGAGGACATCTTGGAGGTCATCTTCTTCCAGGATGGGGCACCTTCTCCCGCGGCCAGCATCTTCGCATGAGTCCGCTTGACAGACGCCAGATCCCGCTTGAAGGTCTTGATTGTCGCCGCGCCTACTGTCGAATCCAGGCGCGATGTCCGTGACTCTGGCGAAGGTGGTGAGTTCTGCTTGGCTGAGGCAAGATGCTCAAGATCTGTGATAGGCGCAGCAATACTCGGGTCGTCCGGACTCAGCTGAATCGCCGATTCGAGAACCTCGATCAAAGCGCCTCCAATACTGATGATCTCGCCGAGGTACTGCACCGCGGATACAGCCGCGCTCTGATTCAAGCTCATGACGGAGCCGAACCCAAGCGAGCGTGTGAGGATGAAGCCCTGGGCAACATCTTCAGCAAAACCAACCGGAGCTCCGCTGGAGCCGGGCTTCTCGTCATCAAAACCGACCTGAAAGGCCGATTCGTAGAGGCTTACGAAGATGTTAAAGCTTGTTTGAAGGACCCGGATCGACTCGCTCCGCCATCCTGCCGGCTCGTTGGGGCACTTTCCTGCGAGGATCCAATAGGCGGAGGCCTTCCGCGAGAGATGCCCGTACTCCTCGCGCATCAAGATATTGGTCGGATCCTTCGCCGTTACGACCTGTAAAAGTCGCAAGCTCTTGCGAGTGGCGTGAAATCCCTGAATGACAGTCTCGAGATCCAGCTTCGCTCGTACGACTAAAAGACAAATTTGCAGGAACATGTAAGCGAAATGTACATAAGTCACAGCACTGTTGCCGCTCATCTGACTCTACTCACATGGATTGGCTACTGCTTGAATCGACAACAGCGCATAGTTGGAGTAAGCCTTGATCAGGAAGTGAATGGCTGTGGCGAACCCAGAAGGATTCGAGATTCTGGGATCATGAGCAGCCAAGAAGTGGAGTCTGTCGATTGCGTCCTGAATGTAGTCAAGGTTGGATTCGAGCGTTCCCAGCAAGAGCTTGATCCGAGCGTACAGTCTGCAAGCAGGGTGGGTTGGATCCTCCGTCAGTGCTCCGAGGCGCTTTAAAGCATGCAGAGCGCGGCGGTATGAGAGAACAGCGACGCGCTGATTGGCCTGCTGGTTGGCCTCTTCGCGTAGACTTTCGTCGCTGTGCAACATCCCTTCGGTCTTGTTGGCTGAAGCCTCCTTTACAAAACGGGGATGGTCGAGACAGAGTCCTTCAACCTTACCAACACCGATGAGCCCTTTGAACTCCAGCGCAGCAGTCGCGAATGCCAGGATGTACTGCTCGGCCCATGGATCGGAGGAAGCTGGCGTTCCCGCGTGGATGATTGGGTCACAGCCGGAGCTCAGAGACAGCTCGTGCGAGACACCGACCCAGAGAGTCGCGACATCTCGGCATTGTACAGGCAAATCCGAAAGCCGCATCGCCAGCTCGCCAAGCAGGGCAACATTCAGAGTGCTGTAGCGATCGACGTGATGTTCGAGCATGAATCGTGAAGGCAATGCAGAGTCGCGGGAGATCGATGCGCCCATGTCTACTCCTATGGCTGTGAAACGACGCGCAGGGGCACCTCTCTTAGCGCGAGATATCCACCTTCGTGGACGCCAGGGGTGAGAATCTCCGAAAGGACTCGAATATTGAACGTTTGCGTGCAACCAAGATGCGCGTGCTTGCACGCCTCTCGAAGCGTTTGCACCCTGGCCCGCAAGCGCTGAAAAAATAGTGCGCCAGCTGTACCTCGAAGCAGCGGACACAGACCGTCTTCGCTGCAATTGATCTGAGGACCGGGATGGGAACCATGGACATAAGAAGGTCAGATTTTCCGATGACCTACTTGTGCTCTGGACTCTGGATGGCCTGCTCACCGCGATCATTGCGTGCATGCAGCGACCTAGTTGTTGTAGACGAAGCTCAGAAGTCGCCTGCATATCTTTGACGAGGCGGACGGGATCCGAGCCTTCCCGAGATTGGAAGGCATGCAGATCATCCACAAAGGTCTCCACGACGCTGTTTTACAACGTTCAGATTGCATCAGCGAGGACGTCCGAGGAAGAGCATCTTCCTAGCAAACAGCTACTCACGATGTGAGGAGAACCAGAATGGCTCCAAACGTTGTCGCTTCTAGCGCATCCGACCCGTGAATCGCCATTGCTTCCATGATCTCTTCTTGGAAGCAGTCCAATTCTTGTGCCATGGTATGCAGCGAACCGCTCGTGACCTCGGACTTCAAGCTTGTAGAGGTCTTGCTGGAATCGCATTCTGGGCATGGACAAGGGTAAAGCTGTAGGAAGAGCTCGGCAAGGGCGTGACATGCGCGTAGAAGGGGTGAATAGAAGGGACGGTATGACTCAGCGCCATGGCATCTTCGCAACTGCGTGATGATCTTGATTTCGACCTCCGACATTTGAGAAAGCTGGGCCGTGGAGAGGGGCGTCTCATCGAAGATCTCGGCGACCGTCTTCGGAATACTGCGCTTTTGCTCTTGGGCCGGGGCATTCGCTCCAGACGTCGAACCGTTCTTGCCTTTTTCGTTGGCTTCCGTCCCGTCCCTATGGAACCCTTCTGCTTGGATCCGCTCGCAGCAGGCTTCATTCTCACTTGTTTCCTGGACGACGAACGTTTTAAATTTCGGCCGTGGTACAGCGGAAAAGCGGTCGCTGTCAATGTTCGCCGCCTACAACTTGATCTGCAGAGGAAGGGGAGCAAGGAAGGAAGAGCGATGAGCGTTCTGGGGACAGATCAGAGGAATCTGGGTGAGTATGCTCGCGTCCTCCGACATCAAAACGTTATGAGATGAGCGTCCCGAACCACGTGGGCTTCCATCTGCCATTATACTTTTCCCACGCTTGCTTCCCATGCATGCAACGCCATCCTTCTCGGCGTTTCGCTTTCTCCGACAGAACCATCAAACCGCTGCGCGCTGCACCTCAATTCCTTCCTTCCTGCTTCCTCGTCCTCATCGAATCTTTGTCTCCCTCTTCCTTTCTGTTCTGCTTCATCTTTGCCCTCTCTGGCCTCAAACATCCATTCGCTCTCCCTGACTAGCTGTCACTTGTCAGAATATGGCCATACACCTTCGTCCGGTGGAAAGAAGATTGAACCTAAAGCACAACTCGGCCACAGCTCGCCACGATCGGAAGCCGCAGCAGACCGTAGAGAAACCGACCTCCTCGGGCTCTAAGCTTCCGAGTCGCGCGCACAGGACGGAAGGTGAGTTGTCATGCGTGTTGCTTCATCGGCGATTTTGTGCGGTTTGCGATTTTTTAGGCAGAGCCAAGCATGGTTACCAGGAGGCGATGGTTACAGGGAGAAGGAGGTGGGAGACAACACTCAGAGGCCCAGACCATCCTCAATGCTCTATCTTTGAACGCCGAAGGGCACAGGAGAAGAACAGTGAGTGCAGAGCAACAGAGACCCGGTGCGAGCAAAGGAGGAATCGAGCATTCATTGTCACAGAAATCTGCAGCGACGACAGGCGCAAGACTCTGCATGGCGTGATGGAACCTCCGAGAACGCGGGCGAAGCTCGTAGTCTGGACGCCAGGCGGCAAGGACTGCGTGATGCACTCCCCGACACCTCGATCGATCTGCTGCGCTTTCTCGATATCATCTTCTAGAAGGTCGGACATGGTCTGTGCGAGGAGAGGACGACGCAGTGATAAAGACGCCCCCAGATCACCCAGGTCTCCTCCAAATTTTCCCCCTCTTCAATCTCCTCTCAGACAAGACATTCTCTTCTCTCTCACACCCACACCACACTTCTTACTCTCGCACCTCACACATCTCACACCTACTCTCACACCAACCATCCACGCATACACCCAGTCATTGCGTCTGCACCCATCATACACACCCGACTCCGCCGCCAAACGCCTTCAACACACATCCTCAACCGGCGCATCATATGGCTGTGCAAGATGACAACCCATATCAAGACTCAAGGTCCAGGACAACTTGCTTGCTCGCGCTCCGGCCTCAGGATACACATCACTCGTCTAGCCTGCGCCTCCCTGCTCCTTCCTCGAGCAGCTCTGCACCTCACCCAAGCAGCTCTACAGCGCACCCAAGCAGCAAGTCGTCTCCGACAAGTGCGACCATGCTCTCAACATGCTCGATCATCACGCTCGGACGTCAAGACTTCCAAGGTTGGCTCACGTCTGGCAAGGTGCCCCTCCCTCTCGCTGTTGACATCAGCAATGGGTGAGTTCCATCCCTTTTTCCCTACCCCTCTGCTATCCTGATCCGATCATCATGCTGACCTTTTCTCTAACCCCCTCCTCATATCATCAGGCACATCACACACACACCAGGCTCATCGTATCCCTAGGACAAGGACCCCCTCCAACCCGACTCCGCACCCTAGCCCCACCAACGAGAGGCGCACGGACCGTGCCCAGGACAAGTAGGAAAGAAGGACAAGAGGAGGCGCCGCCGACATTCCTTCCCCATTTCCGAGTTGCTGGTCGAGCGCGACTAGCGTGTAGCCCTTTTCCCCTTCGGGGGGAATTGGCAACCACCTTTCCGCTCCCATCTTCGAGGAACTTGGACGAGGTCGACTGGGGACGTTCTTTTCTTGCCCCTTCTGGACGAACGTTTTGGGAGGCCGACCCTCTTCGAGGTCGCGCGACGGTATGCGATGAGGTGCGGTGGGGCCACTCCTTCCCTGCTGGCCTTTGATGCCTGCCGGCAAGGCGACCACGATCTCCGCTGGCGAGTACATCTCTTCCCATCCTATCCTCCTCCTCATCATCATCATCCGCTGACTATCAATCCTTCCTTGCACTTACTCATCACCAGGTCATCACTCGCCTGATTCCTGACTAGCTTGGTCCGTTGCATCAAGCCAATACGAGTCCGCGCCATCCCTGCCCGGATCGTACACCTCACCCACATCGAGGCATCGAGCTCTGCCTCTGCCAGGACACGCTCACGGTGACCAGCACCATCGCTCGGTAAGCTAGGATGATCACAATCTCTCACCTCGGGTCTCTCATCGATCTCATTGTCATCTTCCTGACCATCACCTCTCTCCTCTTCCTCGTCTCAAGTCTGACGGTCACCATCATCGCTGGGTGAGTTGATGCCTTGACGGAATCTCCATCTCTCACCACGTATCTCATTGTCATCATCATACCCTCTGTCTCGACCAGCTCGACTCATCCCCACCATGGACATGGATCCTATCGACCATAGTGTCCTCTCTCCCTCTACCTCTCTCTGACATGCCTCCCTTGTTCATCACATACACCCGAACTCTGCACCATCACGCAATCATCATCCTTTTCTCATCGCTGAACCCTGCAATTGAGACTGATGAGGAGAATAATGGACTCAGGTATGTTCAGGGTCCTGTGCGTCTGCCGATGCAATCGCTGGGTCTACCTCACGAACCGCATGCTCCGCGAACGGTAGACTAAGGATAGCAATCCGACGCGCGCTCTTCTCTATCTAACGAGCTCGATCCATTCATCATGCGCTGGAGTTACCGATTCTCGCTTCTCCCTCCTCCCTTGGCAAGTATACGTTCCTTCCAGCTAACCTACCGCATTTCCGGCTCCGATCTCGAGACGCAGATGGTTGGGACTGGCGTCTTTGGGACGTAGCGCTATGAGAGCGAGCTCGCATTGGAAATAGATCGACGCGGGAGCAACAGCCGCACTGCTGGCCCTGGGTAGGAAGGGTCATTCGTCGGGGTTGTAGGTGGTCTAGACACAGCTGCATACGGAGGATAGACAGCGGTCAGCAAGCAGTCATATGCATGGAGCTTGGACAGCGGGAATAGCTAGCATGGAAATCTCAAGCATGCTTCCCATCCATCGTCTGCTGACAGCCGAGTCTTCCGTCGGCCCTTGAAAGATGTCAGGCGAGCATGACAGGCAGGATCAGACCACGCCTCATCTTCGAATGTTTGTTCTTATTGGGTGAGAGCTCAGCTTCAGTTTCCTCACCCGACGCTCGCATATCCGCTGCATATCTGCTGCATGCCCATACCTACTTGCACTAATCGCGTAGGTGCCTCATTCGTCCCGCCACACTAGCTTCATCTTTCTTCGTCTCGGGGCCACCGCATCCCCCAGCGCTGGGAGCGAGATAGCAAAGTGTCTTTCGATTGGATTGCTGATTCTGGCTGTCGTTGTTCGTCGTTGCCAGCGTTGAAGAAGAACGACAGCGACGATGACCGCCAGCAAATGCACCAACAAAAATCGAAGACGAGGAATTCAGCAAGCTCTTCAATCATCGTCTGCTGGCAGCCTGTAGACTCTTCTCGTCTCGTGGACAACGTCAGGCAAGTAGGCTGGCCGCTGCCATCTCTGGGCATCGAAATGGTTTGTCGCGCTCTTTGAGTACCAACTGCGTTCCGACTTCCGCTACGCCTCTATTCCAGCACCGACGCTTGAACGTTCCCTCTGCCTGGGCTACCACATCTTCTCACATCCTGACCATTCTCTTCTGACCAAGTCCATCGCACAGAGCTGCGAGATCTCCAGAGATCGCGCTGACGCTTCGCCTTGCTACATACGTCGGTGTTGCTGTCCTTTCCCAACCGTCCACTCGCCAGCGTAGACGACGACGACGAGGACAAGTGGGGAATTCGCAAGGGAAGGAAAGGGATCTGCTCGTTCACGCCTGCCTGACTGTGCATTGCAGTAGCTTACCTCTCCTTCCCTCTCCGCCCGCATTAGTCTAGACGCGCTCCGATGTCCGCCCAGTGGTGGCAGGACCGCTAACTTTTCTTTTCCGTCCGTCTTCTCCTTCCTAGCAGCATTCTTCCTTCCAGTACGAAACTCAAAAAAGAGCTCTGGCATTCTGATGGAGGGTGCCAAGCGATTGGACCTCAGCACGGAATGGACAGCACTTCCAGCACTCCGATTGTGCATCGACGAGCAGGCGACTCAGGCGACCGATCTCACCGACAGCGAGGCCGAGGCTTTCAATACCGTTGCGCAGCAATGCAAGGCCATGAGGCAATCCCATCATCGGCTGACATTGTAAGTCCTGCACGCGTCGCTGCAGCGTGTCCTAGGAAGCCTACTGGCTGATCACGTTGAGCTATTCCTGCAGGCCAAGAGCAGCCTGGCTTGGAGAGATTCCTCGCTGGCCTCTCTCCCTCTCTCGAAGATCGCCCTTCCCTCGCGCAGCTCGACACTCTCTGCTGGGTCGAGGCCAGGGCAGCTTGCTGGCTCGAAACGGAACTCTACCTGGAGGACGGCAGGCCCTGGGGCAGTGTAAGGCGCCATCGACGGAGCTCGAACAGGGTAAGGATCCAAAGTCAACTCTCTATCTCTTTAGGGACGGTCAGGGATCTCGTCAGTGTCCAGTACCTCCATCCCTCAATGGCGCCCTTCAGGATCATCGAGAGGAGAACGAGAAAATGGTCTGTGCGCTTGAAGGGGGTAAAGTTATAAAAGAAGCCCCCCATCCACCCAGGTCCCTCCCAAATTTTCCCCCCTCATCACACATCCACTTTACCTCCCTCACCCAAGCTCTTCCCACATACTCACTCTCTCACATCATCTCATATACTCTTACCCTCGACCACCCACCCACTTGCCCACCCACCAACCAACCCTCACTAGTCCACACTCACCCTTGACCCTTCACACTCACTCATCGACACTCACCCACTCACTCACCGACACTCACCCACCCATCCACGATGCTATCGGCCCTCGACATACTACGACCTCACCCACAGCCCCAGCCCTGCTTGGTCGGCCTTCCTCCCTACCGGTCACCCTCCGCTCCAACTCAAGTCTTGGTCGCCTCTCCCTACCTCAAGTCCTGGTCGACCCCCTCCCTGCCTACTGGTCGCCTTGCCCCATCCATCTCAAGTCGACTCGGGTCGACCCTCTCCCTCCCTCAAGACTGGCCTCACTCCCCTCTACCTCAAGTCCTGGTCGACCCCCTCCCTCCCTCCCTACTGGTCGCCTCGCCTTCCACCTCAAGTCCAGGTCGGCCTCCCTCCCTCCCTACCGGGGCCACCCTCCTCTTGACCTCAAGTGTCCTGGTCGGCCTTCCCCTCCACCTTACTGGTCGCCCTCCCCCTTCCACCTCAAGCTCTGGTCGGCCTCTATCCCTACGTACCTCAAGTCCTGGCCGGCCTCCGTCCTCACCTACCTCAAGTGTCCTAATCGCCCTTGCCCTTCCGCCTCAAGTCCTGGCCAGCCTCACTTGTCTACTTCAAGTCCTGGCCGGTCTCCCTACCTGCATACCTACCTCAAGTCCTGGCCGGTGCCCGTCCGTCCCTTGTCTTGGTATACGGTCTCGCCCGCTCAAGAACTGGTCTTCCTCGCCTCACCTTCCTCGCCTCGTCTGCCTCGCCTTCCTCGCCTAGTCTGCCTCGCCTTCCTCGCCTCGCCTTCCTCGCCTCGACTTCCTCGCCTTCCTTGCCCTCTTCGCTCGTTCTGCTCGCCGTCCCCCCGTTCCCTTGGGATGGGGAAAGACACGGATGGATCGGAGGGAGTGTCATGGATGGTTAGGGATAGTCAGGGATGGGGAGGGATAGTCAGGGATTGGGAGCGACAGGGAGGGACGGGGAGATACAGGGAGAGACAGGGAGGGACGGGGATGGATGGGGAGGGCTGAGGAGGAATAGGGAGGGGGATAGGGAGGTACAAGGAGGGGCAGGGAGGGATGGGAAGGGAAGGAGAGGAGAGGGACAGTCAGGGAGAGGGAGGCATGGGGAGGGACACTCAGGGCTGGGCTGGGCTGGGCTGGGCTGGGCTGGGCTGGGCTTCGTTCCTCAGCAAGACGCCATCCTCCCTCGGGCACCTCAGTTCGTCCTGGTGCTGCCATCCCTCTATCAAGGCCGACTTCCTCCCCAAAGGCCGACTTCCCCCTCAAGACCGGTCACCTCGCCTCCTCCTCTCCCCTCAAGTCCCGTTCGACTTCCTTCCTCGTCGTCCTCGCCTTCCTCGCCATCCTCGCCTTCCTCATCGTCCTCGCCTTCCTCGCCGTCCTTGCCTACCTTGTCTTTCCCTCCCACTGGATCAAGACCTCGTCACGGTACGGCCACCACGACCTTCTTCCTCCGTCCCTTCCTCGTCGACACTCGACCTTCCCCTTCCCCCCAATCGGTGGCCTGTCACTTCCCGACGTCCTGTACTCTCTTGCTTGAACTACTGACATCTTTCTTCTTCCCGAACTCGACAAAGCACCATACATGCGGAGGCTGTATGTGTGTCTTCAGACGGTGCCCCCGAGCCTGCGATGATCCGCCTCCCACTCGACCAGGGGAGTAGGTTCGCAGGGACACCTAGGAGCCTTGTTGTACTTCTATAGCATTCGTAATCGTTACTTCTCTCTTTCTTATTTCTTCCTACCTTCCTTCTGACGTTCCTTTCCACGTTCTCTGCTTCCCCTCTGTCATGTCTAGCCTCGTCTGACTCATGCCTTTCATGCCTTTCTCCGCTTTTCTCCGGGACAAGATGACCTCTGAACGACTGGCAAAGGCAACGACCTGTTTCGGATGACTGGGTGCAGCATGATGGACTGGCGGGAGGGGTAATTCTGAAGAGCGTGCTCTTGTATGATTGGCCCTGCCGCCCACTGAAAGTCACTGTTGCGACCTGGACTTGCCGTGGCCGTGTTTGCTTGCCTTCCATCACTGATCAGCGGATAGGCCGATTCAGAGTCCCACCTTTCTGATGTCCACCCCTTCCTATCGCTCACCGGGAAACAGAAAGCACGATCAGTCTCATCCATCTCGCTCGACGGGCCGCCTGACGCTCACTCAAACTCACCAGATCGTAATCCCACAGAACGCAAGCAGTTGCCCACCGGCGATGGACCTCGGGGCATCTGAAGCGGATCAGTCGATCCGGAGACCGACATGTGAGCGCCAGAAGAAGCTGACATGCCCTGTTGTTGATTTGATGCACGAAGCCTTCGGACGTTGAGTAAAGTCGAGCTCCATTCGTAAGAACCGATCTGATGAGGTCCTGTGCCGCAGAATGGCTGGCATGATCGGCGTATCCATGGCCAACTCCGTTCGGCATTCCACCACCCGCAACGAACTGTCCGTGATTAGTCGCATTTTTGGAAGTCAGGATAAGCCAGGCGATGCATGCATTCTGATCTGGAGACTTGCTGACCTGTTATGTGCAAAAGCTGGTGTTATGCGTGGCGAATCTCCATTGTCATACCTGGCGCAAGTCCAGCGAGAACGCTCTGAGAAGAATGCAATGAATTCAGCATTCAGTCCTGCACTGACACAGGCCACAGCGAGTTTGACCTACTCACTGTTCGGTAGTCTGTCGAAGGAATTGAAGGGGGTGATGACTGCAGACGAGAGCTCTGTTGAGAAGTCATAGCCGTTTGCGATCTGAGTCGGTCCTGATGTGCTCACCAACGTCGTCCGGACGGTCGAGATTTGCTTCGCACGCAGGGCATGCCTTGTTCGCTCCGATAATTTCGTTGGCACAGCTTACTGTTAGGAGCAGTCTGCAGAAGATCAGGATCAAAAAGAAGGAAGAGTATAGATGAGAAGGAACAGGCCACAGAAGATGTCTCATGGAGATGGATAAAAAGTTGGGATGCAGAGAGAGGGGATGAGCATAACAAGCCATCAGCATTTGAGAAAGCTGGGCCGTGGAGAGGGGCGTCTCATCGAAGATCTCGGCGACCGTCTTCGGAATACTGCGCTTTTGCTCTTGGGCCGGGGCATTCGCTCCAGTCGTCGATCCGATCTTGCTCTTTTTCGTTGGCTTCCGTCCCGTCCCTATGGAACCCTTCTGCTTGGATCCGCTCGGAGCAGGCTTCATTCTCACTTGTTTCCTGGACGATGAACGTTTGAAATTTCGGCCGTGGTACAGCGGAAAAGCGGTCGCTGTCAATGTTCGCCGCCTACAACTTGATATGCAGCGGAAGAAGAGCAAGGGAGGAAGAGCGATGAGCGTTCTGGGGACAGATCAGAGGGAATCTGGGTGAGTATGCTCGCGTCCTCCGACATCAAAACGTTATGAGATGAGCGTCCCGAACCACGTGGGCTTCCATCTGCCATTATACTTTTCCCACGCTTGCTTTCCCATGCATGCAACGCCATCCTTCTCGGCGTTTCGCTTTCTCCGACAGAACCATCAATACGCGCTGCACCTCAAATTCCTTCCTTCCTTTCTGCTTCCTCTTCCTCATCGAATCTTCGTCTCCCTCTTCCTTTCTGTTCTGCTTCATCTTGCCCTCTCTGGCCCTCAAACATCCATTCGCTCTCCCTGACTAGCTGTCACTTGTCAGAATATGGCCATGCACCTTCGTCCGGTGGAAAGAAGATTGAACCTAAAGCATAACTCGGCCACAGCTCGCCACGATCGGAAGCCGCAGCAGACCGTAGAGAAACCGACCTCCTCGGGCTCTAAGCTTCCGAGTCGCGCGCACAGGACGGAAGGTGAGTTGTCATGCGTGTTGCTTCATCGGCGATTTTGTGCGGTTTGCGATTTTTTAGGCAGAGCCAAGCATGGTTACCAGGAGGCGATGGTTACAGGGAGAAGGAGGTGGGAGACAACACTCAGAGGCCCAGACCATCCTCAATGCTCTATCTTTGAACGCCGAAGGGCACCGGAGAAGAACAGTGAGTGCAGAGTAACAGAGACCCGGTGCGAGCAAAGGAGGAATCGAGCATTCATTGTCACAGAAATCTGCAGCGACGACAAGGAGAAAGCCTGATCGCCGAGGTCAGCAGGCGCAAGACTCTGCATGGCGTGATGGAACCTCCGAGAACGCGGGCGAAGCTCGTAGTCTGGACGCCAGGCGGCAAGGACTGCGCACTGCACTCTCCCGACACCTCGATTGATCTGCTGCGCTTTCTCGATATCATCTTCTCGAAGGTCGGACATGGTCTGTGCGAGGAGAGGACGACGCAGTGATAAAGACGCCCTCCAGATCACCCAGGTCACCTCCAGAACTTTCCCCTCTTCAATCTCCTCTCAGACAAGACATTCTCTTCTCTCTCACACCCACCACCACACTTCTTACTCTCGCACCTCACACACCTCACACCTACTCTCACACCAATCCATCCACGCATACACCCAGTCATTGCGTCTGCACCCATTCATACACACCCTCGACTCCGGCCAATCGCCTTCAACACACATCCTCAACCCGGCGCATCACATGGCTGTGCAAGACGACAACCCATATCAAGACTCAAGGTCCACGACAACTCGCTTGCTCGCGTCTCCGGCCTCAGGATACACATCACTCGTCTAGCCTGCGCCTCCCTGCTCCTTCCTCGAGCAGCTCTGCACCTCACCCAAGCAGCTCTACAGCGCACCCAAGCAGCAAGTCGTCTCCGACAAGTGCGACCATGCTCTCAACATGCTCGATCATCACGCTCGGACGTCAAGACTTCCAAGGTTGGCTCACGTCTGGCAAGGTGCCCCTCCCTCTCGCTGTTGACATCAGCAATGGGTGAGTTCCATCCCTTTTTCCCTACCCCTCTGCTATCCTGATCCGATCATCATGCTGACCTTTTCTCTAACCCCCTCCTCATATCATCAGGCACATCACACACACACCAGGCTCATCGTATCCCTAGGACAAGGACCCCCTCCAACCCGACTCCGCACCCTAGCCCCACCAACGAGAGGCGCACGGACCGTGCCCAGGACAAGTAGGAAAGAAGGACAAGAGGAGGCGCCGCCGACATTCCTTCCCCATTTCCGAGTTGCTGGTCGAGCGCGACTAGCGTGTAGCCCTTTTCCCCTTCGGGGGGAATTGGCAACCACCTTTCCGCTCCCATCTTCGAGGAACTTGGACGAGGTCGACTGGGGACGTTCTTTTCTTGCCCCTTCTGGACGAACGTTTTGGGAGGCCGACCCTCTTCGAGGTCGCGCGACGGTATGCGATGAGGTGCGGTGGGGCCACTCCTTCCCTGCTGGCCTTTGATGCCTGCCGGCAAGGCGACCACGATCTCCGCTGGCGAGTACATCTCTTCCCATCCTATCCTCCTCCTCATCATCATCATCCGCTGACTATCAATCCTTCCTTGCACTTACTCATCACCAGGTCATCACTCGCCTGATTCCTGACTAGCTTGGTCCGTTGCATCAAGCCAATACGAGTCCGCGCCATCCCTGCCCGGATCGTACACCTCACCCACATCGAGGCATCGAGCTCTGCCTCTGCCAGGACACGCTCACGGTGACCAGCACCATCGCTCGGTAAGCTAGGATGATCACAATCTCTCACCTCGGGTCTCTCATCGATCTCATTGTCATCTTCCTGACCATCACCTCTCTCCTCTTCCTCGTCTCAAGTCTGACGGTCACCATCATCGCTGGGTGAGTTGATGCCTTGACGGAATCTCCATCTCTCACCACGTATCTCATTGTCATCATCATACCCTCTGTCTCGACCAGCTCGACTCATCCCCACCATGGACATGGATCCTATCGACCATAGTGTCCTCTCTCCCTCTACCTCTCTCTGACATGCCTCCCTTGTTCATCACATACACCCGAACTCTGCACCATCACGCAATCATCATCCTTTTCTCATCGCTGAACCCTGCAATTGAGACTGATGAGGAGAATAATGGACTCAGGTATGTTCAGGGTCCTGTGCGTCTGCCGATGCAATCGCTGGGTCTACCTCACGAACCGCATGCTCCGCGAACGGTACACTAAGGATAGCAATCCGACGCGCGCTCTTCTCTATCTAACGAGCTCGATCCATTCATCATGCGCTGGAGTTACCGATTCTCGCTTCTCCCTCCTCCCTTGGCAAGTATACGTTCCTTCCAGCTAACCTACCGCATTTCCGGCTCCGATCTCGAGACGCACATGGTTGGGACTGGCGTCTTTGGGACGTAGCGCTATGAGAGCGAGCTCGCATTGGAAATAGACCGACGCGGGAGCAACAGCCGCACTGCTGGCCCTGGGTAAGGAAAGGGTCATTCGTCGGGGCTGTAGGTGGTCTAGACACAGCTGCATACGGAGGATAGACAGCGGTCAGCAAGCAGTCATATGCATGGAGCTTGGACAGCGGGAATAGCTAGCATGGAAATCTCAAGCATGCTTCCCATCCATCGTCTGCTGACAGCCGAGTCTTTCCGTCGGCCCTTGAAAGATGTCAGGCGAGCATGACAGGCAGGATCAGACCACGCCTCATCTTCGAATGTTTGTTCTTATTGGCGTGAGAGCTCAGCTTCAGTTTCCTCACCCGACGCTCGCATATCCGCTGCATATCTGCTGCATGCCCATACCTACTTGCACTAATCGCGTAGGTGCCTCATTCTCCCGCACACCAAGCCTTCATCGCATCCGTTCTTCTTTCTTCGTCTCGGGGCCACCGCATCCCCCAGCGCTGGGAGCGAGATAGCAAAGTGTCTTTCGATTGGGATTGCTGATTCTGGCTGTCGTTGTTCGTCGTTGCCAGCGTTGAAGAAGAACGACAGCGACGATGACCGCCAGCAAATGCACCAACAAAAATCGAAGACGAGGAATTCAGCAAGCTCTTCAATCATCGTCTGCTGGCAGCCTGTAGACTCTTCTCGTCTCGTGGACAACGTCAGGCAAGTAGGCTGGCCGCTGCCATCTCTGGGCATCGAAAGGTTTGTCGCGCTTCTTTGAGTACCAACTGCGTTCCGATTTCCGCTACGCCTCTATTCCAGCACCGACGCTTGAACGTTCCCTCTGCCTGGGCTACCACATCTTCTCACATCCTGACCATTCTCTTCTGACCAAGTCCATCGCACAGAGCTGCGAGATCTCCAGAGATCGCGCTGACGCTTCGCCTTGCTACATACGTCGGTGTTGCTGTCCTTTCCCAACCGTCCACTCGCCAGCGTAGACGACGACGACGAGGACAACTGGGGAATTCGTAAGGGAAGGAAAGGGATCTGCTCGTTCACGCCTGCCTGACTGTGCATTGCAGTAGCTTACCTCTCCTTCCCTCTCCGCCCGCATTAGTCTAGACGCGCTCCGATGTCCGCCCAGTGGTGGCAGGACCGCTAACTTTTACTTTTCCGTCCGTCTTCTCCTTCCTAGCAGCATTCTTCCTTCCAGTACGAATCTCAGCAAAAGAGCTCTGGCATTCTGATGGAGGGTGCCAAGCGATTGGACCTCAGCACGGAATGGACTATGCTCACCAGTCACTTATCGCTAAGTGCTGACTTTGTAAGCTATTCAGGTTGCAGAGAAGTAAGTTGATTGATGGAAGAGAAGAGGGAAAAGCAAGTACAACAGGGAGAAAGGTGCGCAGAAGTGAGAGGAACAAAGGGAATGATCATGAACGAGGAGCACATGGCATCGGTGAGAAACGGAAAGGATCGGAAAGAATAGGAAAGACCGGAATCAGAGTGGTGTGATGAGTCATCAGGGATTTGGGGGGTTCTCGCGCATGTACTCGCCGGGTCTGCGAGACGCACCTTCGCCCAGGTCTCGCTCACTCAAGTCTGGGCGAGAGGGTCTCGCGCAGGCCACTCGCTCTGAGATTCAGCGCAACATCACCTCGCACAGGACTCGCACTGGCCTCGGGCGAGCACCTTTCCAGATTTCGATCCCCTGTAACGCTCGCGCAGTCCTCACGCTGCCGTGGACGGGTAGATCTCAACTTAACAGTTTTTAAGATTCCCATATTCTCGCGCAGACCTCGCACGCTCGCACCGGGCTGAGCGAGCGCTGATTTTCATGTGCTCCTTCACAGACGTTCAAAAGGCTCGCGCAGGCCTCGCGCTGCCATGGGCGCCGCGAACTCGACTTAGGCCATTTTCGAGATTCCCCCGGCCACCTGTCGACCAGTGCTCACCACCTTTTGTATGACTTAGTACCTCCTACAGGTAATATCACCAAAATATGACCAAAAAAGTCATAGGTAATATTAGGATATTCTGGCTTCCAAAAAAGTAATATCATATCACCTGAGAATCGCGGTCACAGGTAATATATTATATTTAGTACCTAAATATGACTTTTTTGAGAGCATCCCAAGTCATATGATTTTGGGTGCTATATTATGACTTTCGGGGTACTATATTATCACTTCCAGGTACTATATTATGACTTGAAAGTCATAAATCATATTCTATATGCACTTTGAGCTTAAATTTAGGGCGGATTCCAGTTGCGTCAGGTCACTGCAGCGCCGGACTTTAACTATAAAATACACCTGCTTCTCCCGAAACCTTGCCCCGCACTTCTCGAAAATCGTCTTTCCCTGCCGATCGTATCTACAAACGCTCCGGCCGTCCTTCTGCGATGGCGCCTCATCAATCCAGCTGCAAACGCAAGGCGTCGACACCAACCGGAGACGATGACCACAACAACGACCACATCGTCGACAGCAAACGCGTCTGTGCCGCGGACACCAGGGCCTCAGACGACAGCCATCTTCTTTCCAGTACGTACCAGGTCTCTATTTTCAGCCTATGTTCTTTTCGGTACCTGCTGATCGAGTGCTTACCGAACCCTCGTCCCATTGTTCTCTTTTCTTTTCTTAGGTCACAATCTCGTATCTCAAGCTGGCGAGTCCGCTGAGTCCAATCAGCTTTGCCTTTCCATCTCGGACATTGACTGTGAGCGCGCAACAGACTCATACCCTTTCAATCATCCATTGTTTTGACCTGACAACTCATCCTTTGCCTCCATTTCAGCCAGCGCCGAACTGCAGCCTGCTTGCGCTCCTCGCTCACCAGGATCTCAATCTGACTCGCGATCAGGATCGTACCAGCCCAGCTCCAATCAAGGTGAGCATACGGCTACTTTTCTTGATCCTTTGCCTCTTTCACGCGCTTGGTGTTCTGATTCATGACACTTCCCTCCCTCCGCTCAGAGCAAACGAATTCCATTTCGCATCACCTTCGACCCATAGCTGCCGCTGCCTCATCCTCGAACATTCTTGACCTCGAGATATCCGAAGACGAAGACACTGAAGACACCGTCGTTCCCACCTCATCAGCTCCCCCAGCGTATGAGTCGCCAAGCACACTTCCTGCAGAATGGACCCCTCCCGCCGCCTGGCGTCCACAAGGTCGCTACATTCGGGTGCGCGGTGCGGCATCGCTCGGACAAGGCACCTTCGGAGAAGTAACTCGCGTCGTGGACACCCTTAGCGGAACAATTTGCGCCCGCAAGCGCCTCGAATATCAGGTCCGACCTTCCAAGCGCGTCATCTCCGAGATCTTCGCCCTTCTCCGCCTTCAACGTGGTCACGGCATCGCACAGGTCATCGACATCTGCTATTCCAACAGTCACATCGACATCATCATGCCGGAGTACTCGGGCAACCTTCAAGATCTCCTCGACGAAGCTGAGGGTCGGCAATTCCGAACCGGTGTGGCCAAGAACTTGGTGCTGCAGCTGCTCCATGCTGTGTCCTACATCCACAAGAAAGGATACGTCCATCTCGACATCAAGCCATCCAACCTTTTCTTGACGCGCGAAGGTGTTCTCAAAATCGGCGACTTTGGCATCGCTTCCAAGATCGGCATTGAAGGTCAGGTCCGAACGTATGGCACCCTAGGTTACACGGCACCCGAAACGCTGCTAGGTTCCCTCCGTCCAACATTCCAGAATGACGTCTGGTCAACAGGATGCGTCATTGTCGAGATCTTCACAGGCCGACCTTTCTTCGTGGAGAAAAGCGCCAAGGATGCGGTCCGAGAGATGCTGCAATTCACTGGACATCCAGGCGGCATCGTCTATCCCCGGGCGAACTTTGCATCCTCTCTGTTCGGAGTAGCCGCGGAGTGGCCAGAATGCCCGTCCAACGCATCCTATCGCCTTCGATTCGTGATTCCGCGGGCTGCCAGTCTCGTCCAAGACATGCTACGACTTCAACCCAATCGTCGTCCGCACATCGCCACCTTCTTCAGCCATGAACTCTTCCTCGAAGCCCCTCTCCCCAACAAGGTCAACCCTCAGCTGCTCCCAAGGATGAAGCAGGAAGTGGAAGCGCCCAGCGCATAGATCCTGTACTCTCGCAATAGGTCATCAGACCGTCGAACCTCGAATCTACGTGAATGAAATTGGATTGAATGACTGTGACGACTACAGCTCTGATCACAGCTCTGACTACTGCTGACTACTGCTGACTACTGCTCTGTTCTGACTACTGCTCTGGTGCTGTGAATTTGAATTGCTACGGACTAAAGCTCTGGGAGTTTGGCGATGGACTCCGCGACCCGAATCGCTTCTTCCGACAGTCCGGATAGCTGGTCTCCTCCGTGCATCAACCAGTGTTTTGTTGAGACCAGCTCGGACAGGGCCTTCGAAGAGAGACTTTGACGCTTGCTGGTGCTGAACAGGGACGCTTGTGAGAAGACCCTTTCCACGGAGGAGGACGTGCCTGGAATTGCGAGCACAATGCGAGCTAGCTTGCTGAGGTTGGGGAACTCCTTGGCTGTCTCTCCACCACTTGTAAGGTGTTTCATCCGAGTCTCGCCACGCGCAGTTGTTCGTGTTGAGGTACCTGGCAATTTCGTCGGGCTGGTCATCCTTCCTACGTCGGAGGCCTCCTTCTGTTTGCTGCATACGAAGCATCTTGGCCTCTTGAAAGCCGTCATCTTGCTGGATGTGGAGCTGGCAGCTCCTTGGGGTGGACTCTGCTGTCTGCCTTCTTCATCGCCCAAGAGCTCCTTCATAGCATCGCGCAAAGCCTGCTCGGCCTCCTCCGTATACGCCGGGTAGGACAGCTCGAAGAGATCCATACGATTGGAAGGGTCGAGCAGCGCCGCGACAAGAGTGATTTTGTTCCGAAGGGCCATGTTGCGGTATTTTCTCAGCTTGTCTTCCATTGCGGCGAAGAACTTGAGAAGGGCGGCTGTGGTCTCGACATCCAGGTCGTCGTCTGTCTCTACGATCTTGACTTGGGCTTTGATCTTGTCGCGAAGACTTGCGTGATGATCGAGGACCTTGTAAAGCGTGCCTTGCGCCTGCTCCATGTCCTTCGTCGCCGCTAGTGCCAGCTTGAGAACTGGCCTGAGCTGCTTCAGCATCTCCCACTCCGTGTCCGTCAACAGATAAGATCCGAGCTTCTCTCCCTTCACGCCGATGTATGCTCGACAGTGCGCGTCGATCGCTTCTCGGATCTTGAGGGCCCCTCTGATCATAGCAAAATGAGAATTCCAGCGGTCGCGTTCGGCTTAGGGGGAAAAGGGGCTCCGGCGAGATGCGGGTCCCGGTGGTACTCCTTTTGCATTCGAGCGCGGAAATCGTCCCGGCGCCCGCTTCCTCTCCGAATGGAAATCGTGAATGCCTCCAACTTGGAGATGGCACTGACTCGGTGCGAACGCGCATTGGTGCTGCCGGTGGCCTTGTCCGCTGATTCGAACGCTTCTGGCCCACCGCCGTCGTCCGATCCAATGTCCTCCGCGTCTGGACCGAAATCAGGCTCCTCTTCCTCCGAGGACTCGTAAGCATCGTCCTCCTCGCCGTCCTCATCGTCTCCTTCTTCCCCGTCAGCATGATCTCGGGTGCTTGTGCTGCCTTCCTTTTCGGTAGCCTTTTGCTTGCCCTTATGTGGGCTGTCCTGTTGCGTTTCTTCTTTGTCGTTCGCTACAGGATCCTCGTTCGAGTCTGGAACGTCATCCTTCAACCACGAGGTCGTATCGACTTCCACCTCTCGACCATTCTCGTCCTGCACGAGGATTGCCGGTACCGGTAGGATGTCTAACACCTTCTGTTGGGCTTCGTCTTGAGAGATACGCCTAGGGTAGCAAAGCCATCGCGCACGGCCAGGTTGATGTGATGATTCATGCACAGGATCTTGTTTTCTTCAGGATCCCAATAACCTCCATGTCGCATACTGGCTCGAGGGAAAGCGGAGCAAGATGATTTCATAGCCGCGGCACTCTTCTTGTCGATGACGGCTTCGTCGCCGCGCCGTTCCTGCATCTCCCTCACCCGCCCGGAATAAGACAAGATGTCCATCATCCGATGGTTTGTGCCCGTCGAGTCGCTGGTAACGGTTCCAAACCACTTGTCGCCGATTCCCATCTCCTTCAGCGTACGAATCATATGTCCGCTAAATGTGGCACCGGTGTGCTTTTCCTTGAGAACATCGAAGGACAACAGTACCTCTCTGAAGTTCCAGTTCGAGTCGACGTAGGATGCGGTGATGGCGACGAAAGAGTATTGGAATGCCTTCGTCGTCCAAGCGTCGTGCTGCAGTGCCACCAAGGTGTCGATCCCGCCCAGCTCCGCCTTGAGATCATCTTGAAGATTCAGATAGAATTTCCCTAGATCTCTTCGCACCGTTGAGGCGGAGACCATTGCCAACGTTGCTCGCGCATCAATGGATTTGACCATGGCCTTGTTCTCCAGCGTGGCTAGGTGTGTGAAAGGTAGAGCCTTCCTGACGATCATGACCACTCCAAGTCGTCTAGTGAGATCCGGATGCATGGCTTGTTGACCATTGAGCCATCCAGCCACACTTGCCCCGTGGTACGACGATCCGACGAGGGTCGTTGACGCAGAGCTTGTCGGGCCACGCTTGCGCTTCTTCTTGACAGGAGACTGGCCAACATCATCTTCCTTTTCGAGGACGACCGGGATTCCGCCGGGAGGGATTGGACATCGGCCCCGATGTGACTTCAGATTGGAGTTCTTGCCCGACCGAGAACACAGCTTGGGTTCGTTGCAGACGAGGCAGAGCCAGTTCTCCTTGACGAACTTGCGAGAAGCATCCGTCCACTCGCTGCTGATGTAGCGATAGCCCTCATAGCCTTGCGAGACCGGGCCATTCAGAAGACTTGCCCGAGCCGGTCCTGATAGCAGGATGTCGCCTTCCATGTATGGGGCGTATGCCTTGTCGGATTTCTGGCGTGACGGGCCGCTGTCGTCAAGCATTGAATCTATCTCCGGCTGCTTGTTGTTCAAAGTGCTTGAACCCTTATTCGTCTCCGGCACAGTGCGTGGACCCTTGTTTGCAGTAGTCCGCGCCGGCGTAGTCTCGATGACTTCTTCCTCCGACATACTGTTATCGGACTTGTCGTTGGAAGGAGACCTTTGACCCGCGGCTGGGGCTTTCGACTTCTTGTAGGCGGTCTTTCGAGGCTTTGGCTGACGAGCTACCTCAGGAACCTTCTCGGCGGCAGCTTGCTGCTTCCTCTCTTCTCGCGTCGGGGGAGCTGGAGATCGAGTAGTAGGAATGGCGCCTTCGTCGTCGGATCCGCTGACGTCTACGACGAGTCTGCGTCTCTTCTTGGAGCTGGATGTATCGGAAGAGCGACGAGGGGGAATTGGCGCATCGGATTCGCTGGAAGAGAGCTCGATTCGCGTGCTTCCGAAAAAGGCAACAGGCGCTGAAGAGGGCGAGGCGGCGGACCAGAAGAGGATCCAGTGGCAGGCGCTGGATTGGAAGATGGACCAGCTGAAGGCTGCCTGCGCCGAGACGAAAGAGAATTGGAGTTGTCGCCATCGTCGTCCATCACGTATCCGGCGTACCTCCTGGGGGTTCCAGAGAGCGCGGTGATCGTCGAGGACTTGGGGAGAGACGGGTGTTTGATGGTATCTTGAGATTCTGCTGCTTGCTTTTCTCTCGCTGCTGCTGATGCTCCTGATTCGAAGAGGGCATGCGAGGCGTACTTGGGGCTTGACTTAGGGCTTGACTCTGCGCATTTTGAGATTGGCGACTCTGCGTACTTTGCGATTGGCTCAGACGTACGTACTCCGACCAGTCTTGGCTGCTCCGTAGCTCCTGGAAGCGCTGGGAAGACTCTGGAAACGACCAGGGTGGCTGATGAGAGGGAGAGTGGGATCAGCCGATGAAGCCTGCGAAGGTGGTGAGCCTCAAGGTACTTACATGTTCTTCGAAGGCCGTGGGCTCCAGGTCAGGTTCGTTGATCCGCTCTCCAATCTTTCGCAGGTCCTTGACGAAATCCGGCGTCAAGTTGTCGATGCCGTCGATCAGCGCTCCATATTCGTGGATCTTCAGGGGTGTGTGTTTGAACTTGGCGATGGCATCGATGGCTTCGAGCTCGGCCTCCAACGACGCGTTGTTCTGCGCTGCTCTTGATGCCGATGCTGCGGCCTCTTGCTCGGCGTGACTGTCGAGGCTAGGCATGGGAAAACGATGTACGGGCTAAGGCCCAGCTTGAAATCGATCCAATGTCGTTGATGTGATGGTGTGAAGATGTGCTTCTGATCGAAGGAGGAAAGTGAATGGTCCTGGTTGTCAGAAAAAGAGTCAAAGAATGAGAGCAACGGTGTACTCACAGTGCAAGCTGCGGAGCGGATGCTACAGAACGGCGAATGCTGCGGAATGCGAATACGATGAGCTTGTGGGTGAAACGTAAACGAGTGGTCGAAGTGTTGTAGATGAGCCGTGACCCGTGACTGGTGAGCGGAGGAGAGGAGGAGAACGACTGCAGAGTGCTGAGTGCAGTTGATGTCGGGAGAGTGAGAATATGAAGTGGTCGAGTGGGCAGGGGAAGTGTGGATGTGGAAGCGGTACTGAGTGGGAAGGTGCTGTGGACGGACCGACGTAAAAGGGAGGATAAAGAAGAAGAGTTAGAATGTGAAGGAGAGGAATGAGATGAAATGAGACGCGCCGACCGACCGACCCGCGACGCGTGAGAGAGAGAGAGAGAAATTCGATTGGCCAAGGCTGCGCAAATGGCGCGGCAAAAAGGCGCGCGTCGACGCGACGCGCACACCAAAAGGTGCCCTAACTACAAAGGGGGTGATGACAGCAAACGCTGTATGCTAGTGAGCGGAAAGTATGCTCTATCCAGATCGTTCCAACGTAGCTCAACCGGCGGAGACCAGTACTCCAAGGCGGGCGTCTGCATACGAGGAGGTCGTGTAAAAGGGGCCGAAAGCAAAAGGGGGGAAAGAGAAGAGAAAGAGACACGGAACATTTGAAGGGGGGAAAGGTTTACGAGACCTGTGAAAGATTTTTGACAATCTCACGTCGGTCCCTGCTTGCGGCTTGCTTGATACGATGAAGGCGTTGACCGACGGGGATAACGAAACCGTTGACCGCCGCATCGAAAGTTGGTTTGGCCTTGCAGGCACTGTCATCGGGGGAGTGAGGCCCGGTGCAGTTGGTGCACAATGGCACACACGGATCCTTGCCGCCGCAGAGGTCGCATGTGTGCTCCTCGGTGTCGTGTGAATGCGAACCGCATTGCCGGCAACGAGGAGAGTGAGAGCAGGCGTCGTGACTGTGGCCGTACGACCAACAGATGCTGCACAACGGAGGGGTAGAACGATCGATGAACGGGCGCAAATGGCACCAACGCTGCATGATTCGGAGTCGTCTTGGGCGAGCTGCTGTTGGAGAGTCGGGGTCGATTGCGATCCAGACAGCGGTTGTCTTACGAGTGGTCAAGTCTTCGGGCTTGCAAAGCCGCCGAGGCGGGCAGGCAAGTCTCGCATCCAGGGCCAGCTCGATCTCCTCTTGGAGGAAGGGGTCGTCGTCTTCGACAACGATATCGTTCACGCGGACTGGGATATCCGCGAGTACCATGATAATGGCGGGCTTGCGTAAGGTGACCTTTTCGGCTGTAAGGGCGAGCTTGATTGCCTCCGCGTGCTGCAGAACTTCTTGAGTCTTGCTGGTTCGGGTGAGCGTCAACGCGAGGCCCGTCTTGACCGGATCGACTGTGGCGACACGGCCGACGGATCCTACGTCGGCGAGAGCGTCGTTAACTGAGTTGCGAATCTCCCAATATGGTTTGACTCGAGTCGGGTGGTCCTCAGCGAGGATGACGAAAACTCGATTGTCCTTGAGACCACCGCGGGCGGCGACATCGAAGGCGCTGGTTGAGGGTGAGCTCAGAAGGCGGTAGTCGTGGAGTCGCTTCGAGGGTGGCTTCTTGCGGCTTTTGGCGGCTGGACCGCTGCCCGAGTTTGGTTTAGGGTGGGCGAGATGCTCATCGGCCGGGGAGCGCGCCGATGCTGTCCCTTGTGCACGAAGCGGAGAGGTTGCTGCAGCCGCAACCTGCCGCGATTCTTGCCGCTCGATGTTGACTTGCTGAGGCTGAGCATCCGCAGTGGAGTTGGTGGGGAGAAGAAGAGATGTGGGAGTGTTGACGGTCGTTCTCGGTGCTGCTGAACCGGGAACGGGGAGGTGGTGGGATGGACTCTCGGCGGATGCACGAGGAGCCGGGGTACGGGTGGGCGACTGCTGTTGCTCGGAGAGCAGAGTGTCTCTTTGACGCTTCTGGAGGTTACCCGTTAGAGGCGTGACTTGTGATGCTGTGCGGACCCTGAGGTCGCGCACCGGTGTTGACGGAGGGTCGGAGGCGTTGGAAAAACGCACCGCGGCCGCACCTTGGGGTTTGGGTCGAGCACTCGCGGCAGGCGCGCGCGAGTTTAGCACGACGGAACTCCGGCCCGACGCGTCGCGTTTTTCACGCGTCTTGACGCGACGTGACTGGAAGACTCTCCCTCGTGGCTGAAACCCACTTCTGCAGCCAAAATACACAGCCCGGACACTGCCTAAGACTTGTAGCGGAGTTGTCCGGGGGGTCTGAGCAGTTCCAGGCGAAAAATCCGAAAAATGACGTAATAGTACCTAAAATATGACCGGAATAGTCATATATGACTCCTACTTGGGTAATATCATATCACTTCATTTTTTTCCGGAAAAAAGTAGGAGTCATATCATATTACTTGGAGCCCGGGTCAGGTAATATATTATGTGTGGTGAGCACTGCTGTCGACTGAGCGATCACCACCTGCACCACCAACAGCCATCTCCCATACTACCAAGCGCGCACAAGCCTCCCAAGTCCCAACCTCTCCAGTCTCCAGACACGTTTGGTGAGTACACCCTCGCCCCTCCTTTGCGCAGTCCTGAGGCACTGACTTTCCGCTCCCGCCGATGGGATCTCTCATGCGCATGCCTCCTTGTGCAGATGCCTCTCACAGCTCACTCATAGCCCTTCTCAGTCATTGCTAACCTTCTCCACTGACCACTCCCCAGTTCGTCTTCCCTCTCCAGTCTCGACCTTTCAATTCCCCAAGCTTTTCTGGCTTCGCTCCATCTCTTTCCTTCCCGCAGATCTCCGTATGGACGTTTTGGCGTATGAAGCAGCCAAGGTAAGTGGGTCATGATCCTCCACGGCTCCATCATCACACAGCCCTCCCTCGTTTCCGTGCGTGTGGCCCTACGTCTACATCACTGGTGAGTGCTCGTGTTTCTCTCGTCAGTCGTCGGCATGGACGCATTCACGTCAACGTTTTGTCTGTCGTTTCTCTCCAGTCTTCACTCTCGTGTCTTTTCCCGGCCACCCCCAACCGAAGTGAGCTCTTCCTTCACAACTGTGGCGCATGCTCTCTATACCGCCGAATGAACACTGACTTCCTCTCTCGTGCGTCGCGTCACCAGCACCATTGTGAGCCCGACTGCGCATGTTCTCCAAACTCCAGCATATATGCACTGACATCTGAGCGCTTTGCATCTATCCTCAAACAGTTACAGCACAACGCCTTTGCCCGATCCCGACGGTGAGAACGTCTACATGCTCTCCTTATCGCACGCGTGGACGCTGCTGAATATGTGCTCTCTTTTCTCACCAGCGGTGGACGAGGTGAGTCGCAGCCTCCAGTCTCCACGTTGACCTCGCGAAACGATTTTCTTCTCTTTTCTTGCTAGATACTTTCCTGCTTCGGATACCCTCGGAGAGTAGCACGTTCAGGTTGATCACGTTGTATCTTGCCTCTATGCCAGCTGCGGTGCCAGCATGGCTTTCCCACAATCAAATGTAGCTGCTATGATAATTGATATGGATCAGAATGCCTCGCACTGCTGTGTGCGAGCCCTGTGCGAGATTCTGGTAACTGGCTGGGAGGAGCTGGGAGAAAGCGGCTCGCGCAGGCCAGGGCGAGGCTATGATCGAAGCAGCCAGCCCTCGCCCGCCCCTGCGCGAGATATGGGAGTTTGTGCAATGCGCAGGCCTCGCGCAGACTCTGATAGATAGGGTCTCGCACATGGTTCGCGCAGGGGTGGGCGTTTCATAAGATGTCGCTGATGAGTGATGAGAGTGCTGATAAGATAAGCGCCTATCGGCCGATAGCACATCCCCTTCGGAGAAAAGACGACCGTCTCTGGTCGTGCTTAAGGAACACCGAGGCGCGAGAGGGCATCCACGTTGGTATGAACCTTGCCAGGGCGATGAACGAACCGGAAGTTCAGCAGATGTGGAAGCAAAAGCGCTCGGCAGCGAGTCACCGTCGGCCCGTACTGGGCTCCAGAGTCGGACAACAGCATCGCCGCCATTGGCAAGTGATCAGTCACAACTGTGACTTCCGCCCCCTCAAGAAGGTGCGCGAGTCGCGCAAAGGCCCAGGCAAGGCAACACAGCTCAAGTTCGGCTGCCACAAGGCGTTTCTCCGACGGTGTGGTGAGTCGAGACTGATATGCAATAGGGCGCTCACGAAGCGTGATAGGCTGACCATTGATGTCGATCGATTTTGGAGCAGACAAAGGGCCCCGCAACAGCTCTGCTGGAACGACTGGCGCAACCGGGGACGACTCGGCGCAAAGGACGAAATCCCGCAACGCGGATGGCGCAGAACGGGTGCGCGCGGGCAGGACAGGAAGATCGGGTGCCTGATCCCCATCACCGAGGTCCGCACCAACATCTGCCACCGACTCCTCACCCGCGTCGCCAGGATCGACCGGCAAAGAAGGGGGAACGACTACCGGTGAGTTCCGCGACTCCGCAAAGGGGTCCGGTGAGGCAGGGAGGACATCCAACTGATCCACGGCAAACTCCGTTCCGATACCCAACTCAGCAGGGAGCTCCAACCGGACACGATGCGGAGACAAGACTTCCTGCACCCGATACGGTCCCGCTTTTCGAGCATCTAGCTTGCCATCCCCATGTCCGGGGATGGGTCGATCCCGAAGACGCACGAAGACACGGTCGCCAACGTGGAGATCCGGCAACGGCCGACGAGACGCATCATATCGGCGCTTCTGCTGTGCGCGCGAGGCATCAATAGCGCGACGAGCATCTTCAAGACGCTCGGAGGCAGCCAAGAGTTGGTCTTCGAACGACTCTCCTCCACTACCACCCGCAGTATCGAGCACGGCATGGACCTTCCCTGGATGAGCCAAGAACACAAGGTCGAATGGGCAGTAGCCGGTAGTCACGCTCGGTGTGCTATTGATCGCCAACTCCACAGCAGGAACAACGCGGCGGTCCCAACGAGCGGCGGACTCCCCGATCATCGCTCGAAGCGCGTGCTGGACAGTCTGCACGGTACGCTCGACGACGTTCGCTTGCTGATGGTAGGGAGGGGAGGGCGTCATTCTCGCATTCAAGGACGCGGCCAGAGCCTGCATTACTTGTCCAGTCACACGGGCCTCAGAATCAGAGATGAGGCGGCGAGGACGCCACCCTTGACGTAGCACCCGGTCACTCAGGATGGCGGCAATTCCAGCAGCGTCGATGGTGGATCGACAAGGGGTGAGGAGGACCATGCGCGAGAAGCAGTCGTGGATCATCAAGACAGCATCGTTTCCTGCCTGTGTTCGGGGCAGTCCGAGGACGAGATCGAAGGACACGTCGTCGTAAGGAAACTGCGCATCCGCTTCGACTTCCAGCTCCCCTACGCGGCGACTCAGCTTCGTTTTCTGGCAGGTCCCACAGTGACGCACCCAGGCACGGACCATCTCGGCGAGACGCGGCCGCCAAAAGTGCTTACTGGCGGCGAGATAGGTCTTGGTGTAACCGAAATGCCCATTAGCGTCATGGACAGCGCGCAACACGGTCGAGACCGCGGCTTCGGGAAGTGCCAACCGACCGTCCACCCGTCGAACGAGCCGACCATCCTCCAGCGCCCACTCCGGCTCAGCGGCGGCATCCTGTTCAACACGGCGGAGAATGGGTCCGAAGTGCCGGTCTGTCCGTAGCCACGCCAACCACCGATCACTGGAGACAGGCGCGATAGGGTGCATGGGGTAGGCCATAGCAACGGAGCTGGGAACAATGTCCTCAAACACTTGGTGGAGCACAGCTGCGAAGGCGTCCTTACTCGCGTCCACATACAAGATATAGGGGCGAGTGGAGTCAGGATGAGCGAGTACGGGAGGGGAAGCGATAGCGCGCTTCAGGTCGGCAAAGCTGTCCTCCTGCTCGGCGCCCCACTGTAGCAGCTCGCGGTCCGCGCTGGCTACAGTCCCGTCCTTACGAACCAAGCGAGTACGGTCGCCGACGGCCTCCCAACGCCAGCCTTGCGTGAGGCGAGTCAGAGGCTCGGAGCGCTGGGCGTACTTCGGGATAAAGGCTCGGTAGTATCCGAACAGACCAAGGGCGTGATACAGCTCCCGCAAGGTCTTTGGTGCCGGCAAATCCAACACCGCCTTCGCCCGATCCTGCCACACCGCCACGCCAGCGCCCGACACTTTACGCCCAAGCAAGGTCAGGCTCGGAACGCCAAAGGTACACTTCGCTGGTGAAAACTTTAAGCCAAGCTGTGTGGCCCTCGTCAGGATGACGTCGAGCGTCTCCAAGTGTTCCTGGAGCGTCGCTGTCGCCGCCACAACATCGTCAATGTAAACGACGGCCGTTTTCCAGCGAAGTTCACCGAGGACCTTGTCCATGAGGCGTTGGAACACGGCGGGGGCGTTCCGAAGACCGAAAGGGACGGTGCGGTATTGGTACAGCCCTCGGTGGCAGACGAAGGCGGTCTTCCACCGATCCTCTTCGCGGACTGGGTGCTGATGGTACCCCCGGATAGCGTCAAGAGAGCTATACCAATGTTTCCCTTGCAGCGTGTGGAACACGGCGTCCGTCGTCGGCAATGGATAGCGGTCGGCCACGGTGACTGAGTTGAGGTTCCGATAGTCGACACAAAATCTCCATTTGTCGTACTGCCGGACCATCAGCACCGGGAACGAGACAGGACTGGAGCTCGGTTCAATCACGTTCCACTCGAGCAGCTGAGCGATGGCCTTGTCCATCGCTTGACGCTTCTCCGGACTGGCACGACGCGGTGGCTCGGAACGCAGTTGGGAACCCTCCTCCAGCAGAATAGCCATCTCCTCACCGCGAATCAGCCCTGGTCGCCCATCCAGCGCAAACGCCGCCTCGTGTCGTCGAAGCAGCTCGACGATCTCTGGATGGGGCTCGCCCGCAGCGTTCACACCCACTTTGAAGTGGTCATCGACGAGTACGGTTTCAGCGTCGCGCATGAGCGTCGCAGCCGGATCCTGAGTCCCCTCGAAGAGATCTAGTGGCGAGGCTACGTTGTCGTCATCAACATGCCACAGGGAAGGATCGAGCTCAGCGGAGCGGACCACGGCCGAGTCCATTGGTTTGCCGAGCTCCATGCGATGGTCGTCATCGGAAGCCGCCACAACATCACCAAGACGGGCGGCCACTGCATCGGCGATGGGCGTGCGACGATCAAGCTGAACTGGGCGATGGCCGTAGTTCCCAACAAGGACATGCGTGGTGTCACGGCCCCTACAGCTGTAGGACCTGCGATTTGCACGGTCTCGTCTACATCGGTCATCAGCCGAGGATGGAAGACGTAGTCGACGTCAGACGACAGCGCGGATGTGTCCACTCGGACCCACGACATCGACCGAGCAGGCAGGCAGACGGGCTCGACAGAGCACAGTTGCGCTTCCTTGGCGGCTGGAGCGGGGAGATGCTCGACCAGATCAAAGGTGTAGCGGCGGATCCTGGCCTGACCGCGAGGCACGTCGATGGTGACTCCATGACCTTGGATGAAATCCAACCCGAGGCAGAGGCCAGGGGCGAACTCGGGCAGGACATGGAAATCGAGCGCGCACTCGAGGAGAACGGAGAAGCCGTGAGGATCTTTGGCTGGCACAAATACGGTGATGGTGGCCCAGCCGAGTGTCTCAACGTTTCCAAGACCTCGCACGCGCATCGGTGATCCCGTCGGTACGCCACCCAACTTGCGGAGCAACGTCGCGTCGATTGTAGACAGGGATGCGCCGGTGTCAAGACGGGTGGACAATGCGGGGGTAGTGGCGTCGTTCAGATGAATGTGGGTAGTGACGGGAACGTGACGACGATGTGCTTGGCCCGTGCCCACCGCAGCGCTGGGAGGCAAACGCACGACAGTACCGACGCGTCGAACTGGGCGAGCCAGAGGAAGGTCTCGCTCATTGACGGGGATAGCGCGCGCGGTGTGAAGCTGCGGTCGGCTGTCGATGGACAGCGCTGTAGGTTCATCGGACTCAGCATGGGAAGGAGAATTTGCGTCAACATCTGTCGCTGACAAAGAAGAGCTCAGAGAGGGAAGTAAAAGAACTCCCCTAGAAGGGGGCCCATGGGACAGCCGGTCAGAGGGTGGTCCGGGTCCTCCGCCATCGTCACGCATGGTACCCGCGGGTGCACTGTACCCCGTGAGGAGGTCCCCTGGTGGACCAGAAGGGGACGCAGCCCGCTCCTCACGGCTCTTGCATCCGCTACTCTCGATGGGCGAGTAGCGAGGGCTGCGGTGAGTCTCAATATGCGCGAGCTCACCAGAACGATGAGGCTGATCTCCTACATCGTCCTTTACCAACAGAGAGGCGCTTCTCTCTCTTCCCGTTCCAGCGCACGGCTCAGCTCCGACAGGTATCCCGCTAGTGATCCTGTCGGGTGGCTGCGGAGGTACTGGAATAGGGCATGGTTCGTCAAAGAAGGGATTTAGTTTTACGTCATTGCGGACACTCAAAAAGACGTTGAGTCGTCGCGGTCGTTGGAATCCGCGACGTAGGATGCGGCAGGGTAGCCATCATCCTCTTCTTCTTCAGCAAAACGAACCTGGGGCTTCGAGGCGAAGTGGTCGTGCGAGAAATCGAAGTGATTTCCGCCACAGCGACGACAAGGCCGTTCACACCAAATCGTCTCGGTCGTCTCGGGAACGCGGTAGAAGACGGTGTCCTTTCCCGTCCGAGGACTCTTGCCCTGGCCAAGCCGCGACGGATCGAAGTCTTCGGCATATGGCTTCCCTCTGCGCTGTGCGACTGAGCCGCGAGCGGACGAAGAGGACGAGGGCGCCGGGGCGATCGCGAGCGCAGCAGGAGTGGCAAGCTCTGTGAAGGCCGTAGTTCGCTTCTGCGTTGTGGAGGACTCGTCTTGCACCGAAACGGACTCCAGAAGCGGACGGTTGTGACGGTGACGCCAGAAGACTTCCTGGACGCGTAACTCAGCTCGAAGGTTTATCAGGCTGGGTTGGCGCTTCTGCGGCTGACGAAGCAGCATCTGGAGGTCGACTGGGAGACGTTCGGCCACCTCTTGGACCACCTCTCCCTCGGTATAGCCCGGATATGCGACCTTCAGCAGCGCAACCTTGGCAAATACGTAACCAAGGATGTCTTCCACGTCGGGGTCCCACGCACGCTTCCGGGCGAGGCGCCGTACGACGGATGGATGCGGGGAAAAGTTCTCCCGAAGTGCTTCGAACCATGCATCAAAACGACACAAGTTGGCGCGCTGGCGATCGGTCAGGGTCGAGTGCCAGATGGCCGCTCGGCCTCGAAGAGCAAGAGGGATCGCCCGAAGGACAGCTCGATCCCAGCTGGCATCGTTTTCGGCAAAACGAATCGACTGTACACGCGCCAAGAACAGCTCGAGGTTCTCCGGTGTCCCGTCAAAGGTGCTGATGTCCTCAGATTTGACGTTGTACACCTGCCGACTCGGTGCACTCGGCACGCTACCCCCCGTCGAAGCCGAACGCTCGGGATCGATTACGCGAGAAGAGGGGTCGGCAGTAGGAGGATTGGATGTGGTGGAAGCGGACACGACCGGAGCGGGAACGGTGGCGACCGAGTCTGTCGTAGTCTGCGGCACCTCCGGCGAAGCAGTATCGGCCTGGGTGATGGAGGATCGGCCGACTGAGGCAAGGATCGAGTCCACGCCGGCCTGGAGTGCATCCAAGCGTGCGCTGTGCTCGTTGGCGGTAGACTGGAGTTGTCCACGGACAGACTCGATATCCGCGGCTTGCCGGTTGCGAAGATTGGCGATTTGCTCGTTCAGACTAGTGGCGAGGGTGGCCTGGCCGGACTCGAGAGCACGGAATTCATCCATGGTAGGGCCGCCGGAGCGGGTGTTGCGCGCCGGGGCGTTGGTAGGGGTGCTGGCCATGCTGGAGCGATGTGGGGTTGGAGAAATGTGTGGGGTGGAGGGCTCTGGCAGAGTAAAACCGAGTAAGTCAGAGTATGAGGCACGGCAATCGACTCACTCTCATCACCATATGCTCACCAGTCACTTATCGCTAAGTGCTGACTTTGTAAGCTATTCAGGTTGCAGAGAAGTAAGTTGATTGATGGAAGAGAAGAGGGAAAAGCAAGTACAACAGGGAGAAAGGTGCGCAGAAGTGAGAGGAACAAAGGGAATGATCATGAACGAGGAGCACATGGCATCGGTGAGAAACGGAAAGGATCGGAAAGAATAGGAAAGACCGGAATCAGAGTGGTGTGATGAGTGATGAGAGTGCTGATAAGATAAGCGCCTATCGGCCGATAGCACAATGGACAGCACTTCCAGCACTCCGATTGTGCATCGACGAGCAGGCGACTCAGGCGACCGATCTCACCGACAGCGAGGCCGAGGCTTTCAATACCGTTGCGCAGCAATGCAAGGCCATGAGGCAATCCCATCATCGGCTGACATTGTAAGTCCTGCACGCGTCGCTGCAGCGTGTCCTAGGAAGCCTACTGGCTGATCACGTTGAGCTATTCCTGCAGGCCAAGAGCAGCCTGGCTTGGAGAGATTCCTCGCTGGCCTCTCTCCCTCTCTCGAAGATCGCCCTTCCCTCGCGCAGCTCGACACTCTCTGCTGGGTCGAGGCCAGGGCAGCTTGCTGGCTCGAAATGGAACTCTACCTGGAGGACGGCAGGCCCTGGGGCAGTGTAAGGCGCCATCGACGGAGCTCGAACAGGGTAAGGATCCAAAGTCAACTCTCTATCTCTTTAGGGACGGTCAGGGATCTCGTCAGTGTCCAGTACCTCCATCCCTCAATGGCGCCCTTCAGGATCATCGAGAGGAGAACGAGAAAATGGTCTGTGCGCTTGAAGGGGGGTAAAGTTATAAAAGAAGCCCCCCATCCACCCAGGTCCCTCCCAAATTTTCCCCCCTCATCACACATCCACTATGGGTCACCTCCCTCACCCAGCCCTTCCTTCACACATACTCACTCTCTTACTCTCTCACTCTCTCACTCTCTCACACCTTCTCACCCACTCTTACCCTCGACCTCTCACCCACTCAAGTACTCGACCACCCACACACTCGATCACCCACCCACTTGGCCATCCACACTCACTCATTGACACTCGCCCACCCATCCACCGACGCTAACGAACCCTCGACATGGTTCATCGACCCCACCCACAGCCCCACGCCTGTCGTCCTTCCTCCCTACCGGTCTCCCTCCGCACCGACTGAAGTCAGGTTGCTTCCCCGTACCTCAAGTCCTGGTCGACTCTCTCCCTCTCACTGGTCACCCTCCCTGCTGGTCGCCTTGTCCCCTCCGCCTCAAGTCGGGTCGGCCCCCTCCCTCGCTCAAGACCAGCCACCCTGCCCTCTGCCTCAAGTGTTGGTCGAACCCCGTCCTCCCTCAAGGCTGGCCACCCTCCCCTCTACCTCAAGCCGAGTCGGCCCCCTTCCTCACTCAAGACCGGCCACCCTGCCCTCTGCCTCAAGTCTTGGTCTACCCCCGTCCTCCCTCAAGACTGGCCTCACTCCCCTCTACCTCGAGTCCTGGTCGACCCCCTCCGTCCCTCCCTCCCTACTGGTTGCCTCGCCTTCCGCCTCAAGTCCAGGTCGGTCTCCCTCCCTCCCTCCCTACCGGTCACCCTGTCCTCGACCTCAAGGGTCCTGGTCGGCCTCCACCTCCACCTTACTGGTCGCCCTCCCCCTTCCACCTCAAGCTCTGGTCGGCCTCTATCCCTACGTACCTCAGGTCCTGGCCGGCCGCCGTCCTCACCTACCTCAAGTGTCCTGGTCGCCCTTGCCCTTCCGCCTCAAGTCCTGGCCAGCCTCACTTGTCTACTTCAAGTCCTGGCCGGTCTCCCTACCTGCATACCTACCTCAAGTCCTGGCCGGTGCCCGTCCGTCCCTTGTCTTGGTATACGGTCTCGCCCGCTCAAGAACTGGTCTTCCTCGCCTCACCTTCCTCGCCTCGTCTGCCTCGCCTTCCTCGCCTAGTCTGCCTCGCCTTCCTCGCCTCGCCTTCCTCGCCTCGACTTCCTCGCCTTCCTTGCCCTCTTCGCTCGTTCTGCTCGCCGTCCCCCCGTTCCCTTGGGATGGGGAAAGACACGGATGGATCGGGAGGGAGTGTCATGGATGGTTAGGGATAGTCAGGGATGGGGAGGGATAGTCAGGGATTGGGAGCGACAGGGAGGGACGGGGAGATACAGGGAGAGACAGGGAGGGACGGGGATTTGTTAGTCTTGCGTATTCGAGAGCGGGATGTTGAGCCTTGCGAGTAGTGTAGAGAGTGAGAGAGGAATGATTGAATGATCATAAGAGTGAAAAGGCAGAAAGGTGCGCGCTGAGAGCCACAGCTCTCACAGCGGACCATCACCTCACTCAACCTCACTCGGTTCTCGCTCAGTAACTGGTTAAAAGACGACAAATGGCAGAACCCGACAACTTTGAGCAGCGCGTCGAAGCCGCAGTGGCACGCGCAATGGAGCAGCGCCAGGATCGAGAAGAACTCATCGCCCGCGCCGCCGCAGCAGCTGCGCTCGCAGCAGCCGAAAATAAAGAGACGGCAAAGAAGTCCTCAGCAGAACGATCCAAGACCATGTCGTTCTTTCACGACCCCACCAAGGCAGAACGCGCCGTATTTCCTTGGCCAGGCGCTGCCGTGCGCATTCCGAAGGACCTGGTGGAGCTCGCACGACACGGAAAACAGCCGCCGCTCATTTGGCTGACCGTGGAAGGAATTTCGGAGTCCACGACCCAGCAGCGCAAGCCCTTGACTTTCCCGCTCGACCGCAAAGACCTCGACCAGATCACGGCAGCAAAGGCAAAGGACCAGTTCTTGCCGCGCGGCCCATTCGATCAGGCCATGCAAGCGCTGGTCGCGCTCTGGACCGCGGTGGGACCAACCCCGGGAGAGAATCAAATCAGCCAAGCGCAACTGCTGGGAGATATGCATACTAGCATCATCGCACGCGCGACAGATGAGCATTGGCCCATCTGGCGAAGCTATGCCATTCGGGTATTGGAGTGGATCTGGGAAGATCGCAGCGCCAACGAGGGTATCGGTCTCGACATCACCAAGATCGACCCCACTCTCTTGAAGGAGTCCGAGCAGAAGTGCAAGCAGCCGCCTGGGCACGCGGATGACTTTACCAGAGCATCGGAGACTCTGCTGGCGCAGCTTCTTCGAGCGCAAGGACCCGAAGTTGCGGAGTTGGGCAAAAAGATGGACGAGCTGCACCAGCGCGCGGCATTCGGACCTCTACTTCCGTCAGCAGATACGCCAAAGTGTCCCACGTGTGGGCATGAAGAAGACGCCGTCACCGTCCAGTCAGCTCCGGCGACGCCAGCAACGCCTGCGAAGCGCAAAGAGCGCGAGTTTGAATCCCCGCCCTTTCGAGGAGCGTCGTTGCCCCCTTACTCCCGGGACAGCGGCGCAGCTACGCCGAGAGGCCCCAAGGGAGACAGAGTGCATACCCGCACACAGGAAGGCGCAGCGCAGCGCGAGCGGACACCACAGTTCTGCTCAACATGCTTGCAGGTCGTCTCTGGTCACGACTTCCGATCGTGCCGGACTCCATTCGGACGCAGCCTGGAGGACACACCCCGAGGATGGCGCCGCATTGGAGAACAGCTGCCCTTCTGCCACCGCTACAACTGCGGTCTGGAGTGCATCGTTCCCGGAAAGTGCACGTATGGGCACTATTGCTCGGCCTGCGAGAAGCCTGGCTGCCGCGCCAGGTCTCACGTCGTTCCGCGTCATTGACGAGCGGAAGCCATCAGTATGGGAAGCCTTCTGTGAGACACGACGATCTCCACTGGTTGCGTCTTCGTTCGAGAAGGCGATCGCTTCTCTGCCGCTTCATCATCAGGAGCGATTCGGACATTTGGGGAAGGGCGTGCGGTATGGGTTCAGCATGGGATCGCTGGCGATGCCGACGCGCACGAGAACGGCGCCCGCGCATTACCACGAGGAGAAAACGCAAATTATACAGGCGTGGAAGGACAAGGCGCTGAAGGATGGGTTTGCAGCGGGTCCTTACTCCCGGAAGGACATCGAGACGACGGTTGGCCCATTTGTGGGAGTCCCCATCATGATCGTTCACACACCAGCAACGGCAACAAAGGCTGAAAAGAACAGGGTCTGCTTCAATGCGTCCTGGTCGCCATATGGAGACACAGCGGAGGACGGGATTCGGAGCATCAACGAGGAGGTCAAGTGGGAGACATGGGAATGCGAGTGGTTTCTGGTATGCGAAGTAAAGGTGAGTCGCACATCAGACTCGGATCCCACGGTGTACCCGTGCGGATTGCTTCTCTGGCAACCCCAGTCGAGTCCCTACCCCATTGAGCCCGGGTCCTCGCATGCAGTCGAGGATCGCGTCTCTGGCAACCCCAGTCGAGCTCACATCACCGTGGCGGGAGCAGGACCACCATGTCCGGGAAGGAGATCGCGGTCTGCCTTCCCTCCCGTGCGGGCCTGGGCAACTCCCAGTGCGCGATGTCCACACGCAAAGAGATTGCTTGTGGTAGGAGGGGTGGAGGAAGGCGGAGAAGTCCCGAAGCAGAATGTGTTCCGTTATCTGACACTAAGAGCAAGTCACTGACATTCGCTCCACATCTCTCCAACGATAGGTTCTGCTCTCCTCGGCGTCAGCGAACGCTCATGCGATGGGATTTGATCTGGCCGATGCCTATCAGCAAGTGCCGAACCACCCTACGCAGAGGCAGCGTTTTGTGATTGCGGTGGGGGAAGAGTTCTTTGTCTGGTTGGTCGGAATGTTCGGAATTGCTACGATGGCGGCGATCTTTGGTCAACTGTGCGACGTACTTTGCGCCTGGCTGGAACACTGCTTTCCGGACATCCACGCACGACACTTCGCGGACGACCACCTCATGCTCTTCGATGGCACGGACGCGCGCCCTACGGAGGCGGAGGTATACGAGGTGGTGCATTGGTTTGGTTGGAAGGTGCACGCGACCAAACGATTTGGATGGTCGCGAAGGTTCACCTTGCTGGGCTTCGAGTGGGATATGGACGCTGGGATGGTATGGATCACGGCAGAGAAGCGGGGGAAGTATGTGAGCAAGCTCAACGACCTCTTGGGACAAAAAACGGTGCGGTATAAGGACACAGCCAGCGCAATAGGGACGTTGGTACACGTTTGTGGTATCTTTCCGGAGCGGCGGGCGAAGCTACAGGCTCTGTATGCTATGCGCGCGCGTTTTCACCGGCCCAACCCTCACCACGCCCTCGAATTCTCGTCCTCAGCAGTACGCGAACTTCAAGATTGGTTGGCTTTCCTCTTGCCGGAGGAGCGTCGAGCAACGTTCCGGCTACCGGCAGACTCTTTCCCGTGGGTGTTCTTTTCGGACGCGTCGGACAAAGGCTGTGGAATTGTGGTGGAGGGGAAAGCACAAGGATGGGAATTGCCAGGCATGATTGCGCAGCAAGGGGTGGACATCGGTGTGATGGAGGCTTGGGCGTTGGAGCTGGCACTGCTGGCCAGCATCGAGATGGGTGCTCGCGAGTGCGTCGTGCGCTTTCGCGTCGACAATCTTGGTGTCGTTTGGGCGATTCGGAAAGGCCGCTCGCGCAGTAGGTGGACCAATCACTGCCTGGATCGCATCGCGGAGCGAGCGATGCAGGCGAATGTGATCATGTCGGTGGAGTACGTCGCGTCAGCAGAGAACCTGGCGGACGGACCATCGCGGGGAGACTGCTCGCAGTTCGACCCCCTCAACTTCAATTTGGCCGCCCCGTGGCAGGAGTTCCTCGGGGCCGCCTGCAAGTGATGCCAGCCATGCCAGTTCCCCGTCGTTTTCGCTCCGACGAGGGAACGGCCGCATCTTCGAGCGCCGGGACGGCGTCCGCGCCACACGCCGCCAATCGCCCGTCCCCCATCGGCAACTCCTCTCAGATACTCCGCCTTCGACAACTCTATCATCTGCGTCAGGCAGCTATGATACCCCGCTCTTCTTCTCCGTCTTCTCTTCTTGCACCATCTCTCGCCGCGGTTTCATCACCCGCGCGTCCGCTTCATTCTCCTTCTACTCCCGTCGCACCACTTTCACCTTCCCCTGTGGCTCCTGCTATTTCCAGCTTGGCCAATCGAACCACTCTTACGTCGCAGGTTGCCGCCACGCCAGCTACCAATCCCGCCGCAGCGACAACTCGCCCCACCCGCCTTGCTACGCGCCTCCGCCCCATAACACGGTCATCACCGCGGACGACGGCGACAACTCCCTCGCCTCTGTCCTCTCTGCAGCCACGCGCTCCCCTCCTGGCCAGTGAGGTCTGGCGCCAACTGGACCCGTCAAACATTCCTACCGCCGACCTCTCGGCAGATGGCGCCCTCGCTATCTCTGACCGTGCCGAGATTGCTCGGGCTATGACGCCGGCCAGACACCTCTTACTCGCAGTCCATGGATCGGCGGACAGTGAAGCCGTTCGCGCGTCCTGTTTTCTACATTGGTCTTCGGTGAAACCAACCACGCGTGCAAATTATGGACGAGACGTGATCAAATTTCTTGCATGGTGCGACGAGATCGGCTTGCCCACACATTTTCGCTTTCCCACAGCCGCAAACATACTGCTCGTATACTTGCAACGAGATTTGCAAAGTCTCCGAGCCAGCACCATCACCAAACGCGCGCACGGCCTGCTGTTTTGGCATCGCGTTCAACGCATGCCGTGGTCGCTGGACCGCGCTGATACACGCAGTCTTGAGAAGGCGGCGAAGATCGAGAGCCTTCCGCCTCTCGAGAAGCGACGACCAGTGAGGCTGAACGACTTGACAGCGATGCATCTTCAACACGATCCCACCGACCCGGCGCACGTTGCGATACTTGCCGCAGCCTTTATGGCGTTCTATGCCATGTGTCGTCCGGGAGAGGTCACAGTTCGGGTGGTCTCGAGACCACATAAGGATCGACCATGCTGGACGCATTTGGTGGAGTATCTTCCCACGGTCCAAGGCGGACCCACCTCTTTTGGACTGCAGCTCCATCAGATAAGACCCACGGGAAGACGGGATTCGATCGCATTGCAGCAGAACAGCGACGGATCCCTACTCTGTGTCCTGTTGCGGCAGTGCGCCGTCATCTCATCATCAATGCTCTGGGACCAGGAGAGCGAGGTGATGAATGTGGTGCATTTTCTTTCCGAGCAAGGAATGGCAGTCGTCGAGAATTGGGCGAGAGCCTATTCATTCGAACGATTAATGCATGGTTGGTCGCAGCAGAACGCGACAGGATCACAGGGCACTGTTTCAGGATTGGGGGTGCGACTCTCTTCTTTGCGGCTGGAAAGGATTTGGCCGACATTCGCCTGCGGGGAGGGTGGGAATCAGATGCATACTTGGTGTATCTGCGGGACAACTTTGTCCGCCACGCGGCGATGTTTGGTGATGTAGATCCCACCGCTCTCTTTTATGGCTGAGGGTTGGCTCAGCACCACGCCGACTCCCGCTGCAGGTGGGTGGACCGTCATGCGGCGACATCGAGATCCGACGCGGAGCTTCGCAGAGGGGAGCCGCTTCAGTTCCGGCCGCATCGACGTGCGAGTACGTCGTACTCTTCTCCCACCCCTGCATTCTTTGTGTGGCCCCAGCCACACGCGGCCTTTGGAGCCGTAGCGGAGGAGAGGGTCGGTATACACAGAACCATCTTACAACAAAGGGGGTCCTTTGTCTCACACTTCAGCCCACAGGAAAAACTCCTTTGTCCCACTTCTCTCAGCCCACAGGTAATCGGTCCCTTTGTGGTGCGTGCCTATATAGGCAACGCTTTCTCAATCCTCTCTTTCCCCTTTTCGGACCCCCGCATCGTTTCTCTCTCTCATTCCCTCTCCTATGTGAAGAGTGAGCGAAGAGGCTGAGTCGAGCGAAGGAGAGGGAATGAGAGAGAGAAACGATGCGGGGGTCCGAAAAGGGGAAAGAGAGGATTGAGAAAGCGTTGCCTATATAGGCACGCACCACAAAGGGACCGATTACCTGTGGGCTGAGAGAAGTGGGACAAAGGAGTTTTTCCTGTGGGCTGAAGTGTGAGACAAAGGACCCCCTTTGTTGTAAGATGGTTCTGTGTATACCGACCCTCTCCTCCGCTACGGCTCCAAAGGCCGCGTGTGGCTGGGGCCACACAAAGACCTTTGTCGTCCTGCTCCTTCAGGCTGGTAAGAGAAAAAGAAGAGGAAGCAATGGAAGAAGATTGAAGTGCCAAAGTTGCAAGTCAATTGCAACTCGTGTGCGAGATCGGAAACCCAAGAAGCGCAGGGAGCCCAGAGCACCACGCGGTGCTAGTGAGCAGAGCGAAACGCCAGCTGCGCTTGGGTAGAAGATGAGCCCAGAGCACCGAGTGATGCTGATGATTGTGATGCTTGGACGGCGAAGTGAGATGGCGAGGACATGGTGACGAGCAGCGATGCAGTGTTGGGCATGGTGTCCATCAAGGAGGGAGCGAGCAGTTCGACGTGTTGGCGTAAATAGAGACGCCACGCCTCGCTCGACCACCGCCCATGTAAACGAACCGTGTCAACCGAAACACCGCGCAGCATGAACTCTGTGCAGCCGCCCACTCGAAGACTGTGGCCCTTCAGATTGACGCGCGACAGCCCTGCCGTGCGGAGTATCCCATTGATGCGACGAAGGAAGGCTGCGCGAGTGAGAGGGTGAAACGATTTCGCCCCCGGAAACCAAAAAGATGAGAGTCGGCTGCGGGCTGATTGACGACGATGTGGTTCCGCAGCGCACGGACAGGGCAGGGAGAGTCTTGTTGCGGGGCGAGCACGATCTTCTCGCCGTTTGGTTGCGTCTTCGTCCAAGGCAGAGTGATGACGGCAGCGCGAATCATGGGCATATCTTTGGAGACCGGCTCCCATGCTAGTTTGGCACCTGAGGGGTTCTTCCTGCCGTCGAAGCCGGTTCCATTTTTGACTACCAGCTCACCCAACCTTGCCAATCCCCAGAACGCAACAAGGATACACGCCCACACCGCAGCATCAAAAGGCTTGTCCAAGACCAGATGTTGACGGATCGTCCACAGATGGTGAACTCGGAACGGAGCTCGAGGTGGAGAGACGGAGGAGGCGGGTGTGAGCCTGTCTGCGCCACGCAGAGCCGTGGTCATGCGAGGATGGTCGTGTCCAAGGTGGCACCATGAATGATATGCCATGCTCGTATGCCGGAGATCCAGTTCCTGATGCTGCTCCCCGCGAACGAACCTGCCAGAGAGTCAATGAAGTCAACAACGTCGTTGAGACCAGCGGGGAAAATGGCAGATTGGGAAAGGCGATGATGTTCGCACCACAGGAGCCATCGCAGCAGACCTGTACCGTAGGTGCTTCGTGTGGAAGAGGCCCACGCCGCAGCAAGAACTCGCTGCCGTTGTCCAGGATCTCGTGCGGAAAGAAGGGAAGAGCCCGGAGGGATCCACGCAAGCAAACGGTCTGAGGCCGTGACCACTTCGTGGCCGGATGGTGCCGGCGGCAGAGCCCGCGTGGAAGAACGCGGCAACGTCGTTGTTGTGAAGGGGAGTGGAACAAGTGATGTCTCTCCGCGTCGAGCAGTGGGCATTGCTGAACGAGGAGACGCAGCTAGCGGGAAGTACGCGGTCGGATACAGAGGCGAAGGAAAGCTGCTTGGCGTAGTTGTGGAGTGAGAAGCGCGAACACCGGGACGACGAGTAGAGGAAGAGGAAGAGGATGAAAGTATGGGTTGGATTGATTTCCAAGCCTCGTCATCCAAAGTACTTCCGCAGCGCCGAGTGCAACTTTGGACGACCAAGCTGCGGAGATGCGTGCCGATGACCCCGAGAGGGTGCGTCGGCGAGGTTGTGGGCGCTTGGAACCAGGACTGGAACCACCTCAATGTTGTACTGTGCTTCGAGGTCGCGAATGCGTGCCAATACCTCCATGATGGCGCCGTTCCGGCTGAACCCGGATCGTTCAGAGAAGAACACAGAGGTGTTGTCGGTGTTGATACGCAGCCGACAATCTGAGATTCCTTTGGCGGCAGCAACCTCAAGTGCAACCTCCACAGCGACAGCTTCGAGCCAAGCGATATCGCGGCCTTGTGTGGCCCAGCCAGGATATACGGGCAGGGACAACTCGGCACCATCGATGAACACGCCCACGCCGAAGGAGGTTGATGCATCGCAAGCCACGTACATGGCGTCGAACTCGTCGTCGTCGGCAAAGGATCGTCGCAGACTTGATCGGGAAAGCGCAGTGGCCCACCACTGCAGGTCTTTGAAGACTTGCTTGCTCGCCCGATGGCGAGACCAGGCACCAGACGAGGACATCGAAGCGACAAAGGCACGAAGCGAGCCAAGGCGTTTGCGGCCTTGAGCCACCACAAAGCTAGCGTGTTGGAGCTTGCCGAAGAGAGCTTGAGCGTCGTGTAGACTGTGAGAGGGATGTTGTTGCCAGTCGGATATTGCGTCGAGGTACTTGAGACGCTTGCTTTCTGGAAGAGCGACGCATTGATCAGATATGTACCATTGGAAGCCGATGTAGATGGGCGCAGAGCAGAAGTCAACGTCCTTCTCGCGCTTCCATGGAACACCCAGCGGGGCAGTGATGGCAGTAATAGCTGCCAATGATGAGACCAGCTCATCAGAAGCAGCAGCAACGTGATTGCGCAGAGGAAACTGATAGTCCTCGACGTGCTCCATGTTGTCGGCATCGGCGAAGAAGGATACTCCACCACGAGATTGTGGGCCTGTGATGGTTGTTGCCAGTCGGGCTCGGGACGCGTTGACGGTGTCGAGAGCCGACAGAGGGACAGTGAAGAAATGAAATCATCGACCCATTTGAGGATCGGACCAAGGCCATGAGCACGACAAATGTCAGCCAGGGCATCGGCCACCGCTCCCCAGACGCCAGTCGCAGGAGCCAGGCCAAATCCCAAGCACATGTCGACGTAAAAGAGTCCATCCTCCCCTCGAACAACCGTGCCCGGCCATTGGGAGGAGTGTAGAACGAGAATGCGGAAGGCGTCGGCAACATCGCGTACTGCGGCCTGCGCAGTGATGGGAAGAGCCAATAGCTACAAGAAGCAAAGAATTGGGGAATCAGTGAGTGCCTTGGCAAACTCTTTCCGTTGGCCCACAAGGGGGAACGCACAGCGCGCGGGGCAACTGGCATGGCGCACATGGCAACCTCATGCGGCTGCGCTCATGGCTGACAGCGAGCCCCGCGCGTGGCTAAGGGTGACGAGGGAAGAATGAAAGACTTACAGTGCGTACGACATCACGAGAAGCACCCCATGTAGTTGGCCAGCTGTCGCTGGAAAGATGAGAGTTGATGCTGTTCCCAGCACGAGGCCAGGAAAAGTCTTGAATGAGACGCCATTGCTCCAAGCCTTTGGGAACCAGTCCCAAGGGACTGTTTTGGAAAGGGCCGATGATGGAGTGAAGTTGTTCGGAGGAGAAAGGGCCGCGGTACCGACCAGCAGTAAGTTCGCGTTGAATGGTGGTGGAGATGATCTCCGGATGAGAGCGAGCGCTGTTGTGATTGTTTTGAATGAGGGTGTTGGTGAGAGCGGGTATTCCAATGTGAACCCAGAGCGAAGGCCAGATAGAAGAGAAGAATGACGATGCAGCAGACCGAAATGACGCAGTTCTGCCTCAAAGGCATCGGCAAGAAGAACGAATGGCCGATCCCAGGAGGTGGTGGGGTGAGCGGGGAGGGATCATTGGCATGAGGAGGCGCCGTGCCCGCCAACGCCACAGTTGGCGCAACGGTGAGCGCCGTTGGATCGACAGATGGTTGAACAACCTTTGAGTTGATAGTCGAGACAGATGGGCTTGAGGGAATCCGCAAAGACGATGCGACCCCTGGCCCGCGAACGACGTGTTGCTCCTTCCCGTCGACGCGAGACTTGGCTGCGCATGTTCGGAAGGGGTGTCCCGGATCTGTTGAGAAGCACACGAAGCACCGAAAGTAGGTGCGCGCTGCCTTTGCTCGGGGAGCAGGAGAGGGAGGGTCGTTGGGCGGAGGACGTTTTCCACCGGAGCCACCACCGGATCCACCTCCCCCCAACCGGGACCACCCGAGCCTGACGGGCCGTGGCCACTGGCGCCACCTTGAAGACCAAATATGCGCCGTTCCGCCCGCTCCTCTAGCAAACGAAGGCGAATCTCTTCGAAGTGCTGAGGATTGGGCTTTCCGAGGTTGAAACGCTGACCGTCGGAGTTCAAACTGGCGCTTATCACCCATTGACGTCGCTGGTGCTGATGCCAGAGACGAATAGCTGTTGCATGACGATCGAAGTCTGGATGTGTCGTCATGATGTGATTGAGACGAAGCATGGACTGAACGATACTGTCCGCCACGCCCTCCGCCTGCATGATGCGGACGTAATGACCGAGCGCTGTCACCCACGTTGCCATGGCGAGGTCTTGATCCGCCTTGAAGCCAGTAACGGAATCCTTCAGCTTGAAGGAACCGTCGGAACCGAGCTCGAAGGTCGTGTCGCCGCTCAACTTCGACCGAGTTGCTGCCGCCATCCCTTCGGCGGTAAGGTGCCAAAGGTCGATGTAGTCGCAGGCCCGAATCTTGTCGCGGATCTTCTGTGACGGAATGGCGACGAGGAGATCGAGCGTGTTCTCCAGGTCGTCGTTCTGTTGAACCTTCTTGCCTTTGTCCTTGGCCTCCGGTCCACCGTCTTGGGTCTTGACGAGGTCGACTAGATTCTTGGCGGCGGCAAGGTGCGCTTCCTGCTCGCGCATGGCTGCGAGTTGGCGTTGAGCTTCCTGCTCGGCGGCAGCCTCTTCGGCTTGGAAGCGTTCTTCCTCTTCTTCGGCGGCGCGAGCGGCCTGCGCTTGCGCCTCCTCCTGGTCTGCCTCGTACTGAGCTCGGATAGCTGCCTCCACGCCCGGACGATCGCGGGCTGGAAGGCGCTCCAAAATACGCAGAGAGGCTGCGAGCTCGAGGGGAACGGGAACGTTGTTGTTGTTGTCGGACATGATGAGTAATAGTGAGGACAATGATGGGCAAAGAGATAAAGAGAGAGACCCCTGCATCAGCAGATACAGGCATCATGTGAATTGAAATAGCTAGGTACATTGGGATACACGAGACTGAGCAGAGAACGAAACGGATTGAGCAAGGCTTGTTAGTCTTGCGTATTCGAGAGCGGGATGTTGAGCCTTGCGAGTAGTGTAGAGAGTGAGAGAGGAATGATTGAATGATCATAAGAGTGAAAAGGCAGAAAGGTGCGCGCTGAGAGCCACAGCTCTCACAGCGGACCATCACCTCACTCAACCTCACTCGGTTCTCGCTCAGTAACTGGTTAAAAGACCCGCCCACCTCCCCGGGCCTCCCCTTGCGTCTGCGTCGCCCCGAGCCGCTTCAGTTCCGGCCGCATCGACGTGCGAGTACGTCGTACTCTTCTCCCACCCCTGCATTAGCAGATACAGGCATCATGTGAATTGAAATAGCTAGGTACATTGGGATACACGAGACTGAGCAGAGAACGAAACGGATTGAGCAAGGCGGATGGGGAGGGCTGAGGAGGAATAGGGAGGGGGATAGGGAGGTACAAGGAGGGGCAGGGAGGGATGGGAAGGGAAGGAGAGGAGAGGGACAGTCAGGGAGAGGGAGGCATGGGAGGGACACTCAGGGCTGGGCTGGGCTGGGCTGGGCTTCGTTCCTCAGCAAGACGCCATCCTCCCTCGGGCACCTCAGTTCGTCCTGGTGCTGCCATCCCTCTATCAAGGCCGACTTCCTCCCCAAAGGCCGACTTCCCCCCTCAAGACCGGTCACCTCGCCTCCTCCTCTCCCCTCAAGTCCCGTTCGACTTCCTTCCTCGTCGTCCTCGCCTTCCTCGCCATCCTCGCCTTCCTCATCGTCCTCGCCTTCCTCGCCGTCCTTGCCTACCTTGTCTTTCCCTCCCACTGGATCAAGACCTCGTCACGGTACGGCCACCACGACCTTCTTCCTCCGTCCCTTCCTCGTCGACACTCGACCTTCCCCTTCCCCCCCAATCGGTGGCCTGTCACTTCCCGACGTCCTGTACTCTCTTGCTTGAACTACTGACATCTTTCTTCTTCCCGAACTCGACAAAGCACCATACATGCGGAGGCTGTATGTGTGTCTTCAGACGGTGCCCCCCGAGCCTGCGATGATCCGCCTCCCACTCGACCAGGGGAGTAGGTTCGTAGGGGCAGCCGAGAGCTTTTTAGAATCCGGGCCGCTCACTTCACCGTGCTTGTACTACTGACATCTTTCTTCTAGCTCGACAAAGCACCATGCATGCGGAGGCTGTATGGTTGTCTTCAGACGGTGTCCCCGAGCCTGCGATGATCCGCCTCCCATTCGACCAGGGGAGTAGGTTCGCAGGGGCACCTAGGAGCCTTGTTGTACTTCTATAGCATTCGTAATCGTTACTTCTCTCTTTCTTATTTCTTCCTACCTTCCTTCTGACGTTCCTTTCCACTTTCTCTGCTTCCCCTCTGTCATGTCTAGCACTCGTCTGACTCATGCCTTTCCATGCCCTTCTCCGCTTTTCTCCGGGACAAGATGACCTCTGAACGACTGGCAAAGGCAACGACCTGTTTCGGATGACTGGGTGCAACATGATGGACTGGCGGGAGGGGAATTCTGAAGAGCATGCTCTTGTATGATTGGCCCTGCCGCCCACTGAAAGTCACTGTTGCGACCTGGACTTGCCGTGGCCGTGTTTGCTTGCCTTCCATCACTGATCAGCGGATAGGCCGATTCAGAGTCCCACCTTTCTGATGTCCACCCCTTCCTATCGCTCACCGGGAAACAGAAAGCACGATCAGTCTCATCCATCTCGCTCGACGGGCCGCCTGACGCTCACTCAAACTCACCAGATCGTAATCCCACAGAACGCAAGCAGTTGCCCACCGGCGATGGACCTCGGGGCATCTGAAGCGGATCAGTCGATCCGGAGACCGACATGTGAGCGCCAGAAGAAGCTGACATGCCCTGTTGTTGATTTGATGCACGAAGCCTTCGGACGTTGAGTAAAGTCGAGCTCCATTCGTAAGAACCGATCTGATGAGGTCCTGTGCCGCAGAATGGCTGGCATGATCGGCGTATCCATGGCCAACTCCGTTCGGCATTCCACCACCCGCAACGAACTGTCCGTGATTAGTCGCATTTTTGGAAGTCAGGATAAGCCAGGCGATGCATGCATTCTGATCTGGAGACTTGCTGACCTGTTATGTGCAAAAGCTGGTGTTATGCGTGGCGAATCTCCATTGTCATACCTGGCGCAAGTCCAGCGAGAACGCTCTGAGAAGAATGCAATGAATTCAGCATTCAGTCCTGCACTGACACAGGCCACAGCGAGTTTGACCTACTCACTGTTCGGTAGTCTGTCGAAGGAATTGAAGGGGGTGATGACTGCAGACGAGAGCTCTGTTGAGAAGTCATAGCCGTTTGCGATCTGAGTCGGTCCTGATGTGCTCACCAACGTCGTCCGGACGGTCGAGATTTGCTTCGCACGCAGGGCATGCCTTGTTCGCTCCGATAATTTCGTTGGCACAGCTTACTGTTAGGAGCAGTCTGCAGAAGATCAGGATCAAAAAGAAGGAAGAGTATAGATGAGAAGGAACAGGCCACAGAAGATGTCTCATGGAGATGGATAAAAAGTTGGGATGCAGAGAGAGGGGATGAGCATAACAAGCCATCAGCATTTGAGAAAGCTGGGCCGTGGAGAGGGGCGTCTCATCGAAGATCTCGGCGACCGTCTTCGGAATACTGCGCTTTTGCTCTTGGGCCGGGGCATTCGCTCCAGTCGTCGATCCGATCTTGCTCTTTTTCGTTGGCTTCCGTCCCGTCCCTATGGAACCCTTCTGCTTGGATCCGCTCGGAGCAGGCTTCATTCTCACTTGTTTCCTGGACGATGAACGTTTGAAATTTCGGCCGTGGTACAGCGGAAAAGCGGTCGCTGTCAATGTTCGCCGCCTACAACTTGATATGCAGAGGAAGGGGAGCAAGGGAGGAAGAGCGATGAGCGTTCTGGGACAGATCAGAGGGAATCTTGGTGAGTATGCTCGCGTCCTCCGACAGCCAAACGTTATGAGATGAGCTTCCCGAACCACGTGGGCTTCCATCTGCCATTATACTTTTCCCACGCTTGCTTCCCCATGCATGCAACGCCATCCTTCTCGGCGTTTCGCTTTCTCCGACAGAACCATCAATACGCGCTGCACCTCAAATTCCTTCCTTCCTTTCTGCTTCCTCTTCCTCATCGAATCTTCGTCTCCCTCTTCCTTTCTGTTCTGCTTCATCTTGCCCTCTCTGGCCCTCAAACATCCATTCGCTCTCCCTGACTAGCTGTCACTTGTCAGAATATGGCCATGCACCTTCGTCCGGTGGAAAGAAGATTGAACCTAAAGCATAACTCGGCCACAGCTCGCCACGATCGGAAGCCGCAGCAGACCGTAGAGAAACCGACCTCCTCGGGCTCTAAGCTTCCGAGTCGCGCGCACAGGACGGAAGGTGAGTTGTCATGCGTGTTGCTTCATCGGCGATTTTGTGCGGTTTGCGATTTTTTAGGCAGAGCCAAGCATGGTTACCAGGAGGCGATGGTTATCGTGGCCGGCTTGCCCTTTGAGAGGACAAAGCTATTCCCCAGCCTTTTTGATGGCCAAAGGGCAAAGCCCGGAGAAGGTCACTTCATTATCAGTCACATACCTTTCCCGGCTTTTATTTACATATATTTTGTAAAGGAAAGGCGGAAAGGGAACCATCGAAATATCGAAATCTCTTTGATTGTACTCCATTTTTCACGTTTTTTTTTTTATATCCAAAAGATGAATTGCGATGTCTTTTTGACTCTTCCCTTTTATCTTATCTTTCTTATCTCCTCTCTTATTTCCGACTTCCTCCTTTGCCATACTTCCGCATAGCAACAGCCTTCATCACCCTCTCTCGCTGTTGCACTTAACTCTCCCACTGCCTAATCATTCATCCAAGACTTTCCTTCTCTTACTTCTTTCTTATTATTGGTCCAAACCAATACACTCCAAGCGTCGAGGTAGAGTTATCCCTCCGCCTCATACGGCGCTTCCACATCGCTCCTTCGCCCTCCAGTCTCAGGATCCACCGGCATCGAGCGTAGAGGTTGAGTGTTTCCCTCCGCTCAACGCGATTCTTCTGGTCATCCTCCTCCCAGCAGCTCTCATATCACCAACGGGTCACCGCGCAACCCCTCATCGTCGCCACCGACGCATCATTGCCAAAGCTGATTAAGACAGGCAACGCAGCCGATGTCTGACTGGCTTGGAGTCTCGATAAGCTTCCATTTCACCGGTCCCAGCACCCGCTCAGACGCGACTGTTCTCTCCTTCTCCCGCATTTAAGCATCCTCCCCACACTCTCCCATCCAAGCTCCCTTGGCTGCTACCACCGGCGCCCAGGACCCATTCGACAAACATCATCATCCACCGTCGCGTTGCTCTGGATCCTGCTTGCAACAGTCATTGACATCGGAGACGCCTGCATGGTCTGGAGTCGCATCAAGCTTGAACACACCGGTCCCAGCACCATGGTCCGGAGTCAACGGCCGTAGCTTCCTTCAGCATGCAAGCACACGCTCGCACCACCCGCATCCCTCCTCAACTGGCATCTGGCTACTCAGCAAGGGGATGTGCGCTCCGATCCGGCGTCGAGGTCGAGGCAACTCCCTCCGCCGCTAGTACCACCCTGAGCTCCCCATCATTGTCGACCCCTCCTCATCTCTTGCCGGGCACTGCTACCGTTCGACGTGGGGACGTCGCGTCGTCGTCGCCGATCGTCAACTCTTGTGCTACTGCGGATGGAGAATATCCTCCCGCCGACGCTGTCCCTGCACCTGGGGCTCGCCGTCCTTCTGATGGCCTGCGGCACTTCCTGCTCGGCGACTTGACGACGACGGACCCGGTTGGATTGAAGAAGGAACTGTGGGGACGTATCATCGCCGACATGCCCTGGTATGCCGTATGAGGAATAGGAGAAGGAGATTATTATCACCGCCTCTTCATCACCTCCCTTCTCTCTCGCTGTTGTACTTGACTCTCACTACCTAATCATTCATCCAACACTTTACTTCTCTTTCTTCTTTCTTATTATTGGTCCAAACCAATACACTTCCCCGAATGCGGAATGAGGAAAGGAAGTTTGGAAGAAGAAGATTGACTTATGATTTATGAAACCAGAGCGCATACAAGAGGAAGAGGGGAAGAGAGTTAGCTCGTGTGTTCATTCAACGCGGGCTCTTTTCACGCTGTTGCGGGTGAGAAGTCCAGCAGGAGTAGGAGAGGGAGGGGTTTCAGGGCACTTTGCGTCCGTACGGGTGCGATCGGCTTTGGGCTCGGAGGGAGGTTCGGTGCTAGAAGGTTCTTGTCGCTGGACAGGGGTGAGAGTAGCGGCTTTGGCTCGTGCTTCGGCGCTGGCGCGCAGCTGCTTGAGGTGTGCGGCTTTCGAGTTGGTGGAAGCAGGAACGAGATTGAGGGCTTGGATGAGGGCGGCGGGGCGGCGTCCATCGTGGCGAAACGTGTGATTGTTGCCTCGATCATGTCGTCTTCGTTCATCCGGTCCCACAATGCCTCGAAGCTAATCATTGTGCGAGGGGCGGGCATGGTCCAAGATCCGAAGCGGCCACCTTCCGGGAACCGCAGGACAGCCTCCCACACCACCCAACCCAGTGTCTTGCCCTGGTAGACGAGCCCTCCCACAACGCAGGCCTTCTTGTCAGACGTGACGCTCTTGACGCAGCCGAGTCCAGACAAGTAGGCCAACACCGATGCGAGGGAGCTGGAAGACGTTGCTGTGAAAAGATTGAGAGGTCAGCATACGGAGAGAGAAAGGTAAGAGTGTAGAATACTCACCGTCTTCTTCCTCGTCAGGGAGGCGGCGCATGCAGTTGGCGTCACTGGTGGTGAGGATGAGGCCGTTCGTCGTCGAAAGATTGAAGTGATTGATGATGTACGAGCCTATAAGGGGGCCGAAGCAGCCCAAACGTGAGTCTTGACGTCGACGTGTCCTTCTCGAAGGTCGTAGATGGTGCTGTCAACCTCATGAAGATAGTCCTTGGAGGAGGCGAGCCCGAAAACGATGTCTGTCGTGATACTGAAGTGCGTGGAATAGCGGGTATTGCGGGTGCCTGCCATTGTGAAGGGTAGAAAGGATGATTGAAAGTGCAAGAGAAAGAGGGGAAGAGAGGAAGGAAGATGATGTGGGTAAGAGGAGTCAGTAACAGCCAAGATGCAGACGAAAGGGGCTCCTTTTATAGCTTACAGGTCGACTTCTTGCTGATGGGGCGGCGTGTGAGGTTGAGAGGGATGGCCGGACGGGTGAGAAGCCGTTCTAAGATATTAGAAGGGATGTCTGCGAGGATTGAGTGATGTTACGGGTGGGTGAGGACCTCAGGGTTTGAACTTCGAAGGAAGTTCTGCGAGCGTTGAAGCTTGGAGCTTGTTCGAAAACGCTGGAACTCTCGATGGAAGGAGATCATCTGGGGTGGAAGGTGTGCGTGGTGAACTGGTGGTTAAAAGTTGGAAGAAGCTGGAAGTTGGAACCACGAAGCTGGAAGTTGGAACCGTGAAGTTGGAACCGTGGTCCAGCATGATGATAAGATAACGTTCATTTCTCATTATCTCGCACGTGACTCTTCTCCACCTCCACCTCCGGAATTCCCACGACAGATTTTCCCTCCAGCATCCGCTTTCCGGCTACCAGCACAGCCTGACCTACCAGCACAGTCTCCCCAATACAGACTCCAGCGGCTCCGCTAACCGCTTCCCCATCAATCTCCACTTCTCCTCACACCTACGACTCCACATCAGCCGGCAGCTCCTCGCCCGTAAGTTTTGTTCTTTGTCTGCGCAGCATCGGATTCGATCTGACCGCTCTCTCTCCTTTTCCTCGTAGACTTCTACTTCTACATCAAACGATATGCATCCTCTTCCCGACAAGTCACAACCGACAACTTCACACATCAAACTCGCTCCCTACATTCGCCATCCATCTCTTACAGGTTACAGCAACGACATCAGCATCATCCTCTTCCGCCGCCGGCGCTACCTTCATCGCCTAGTCCAATCGCGCCATCTGTAGCGATCTCATCCTCCATACTCTTGCCTCGATGCGACCTTACTATCAGCAACATTCAACGTTCTGCAGGTGCCCTCGTCGCCAAGAACGCGGGCACAGGATCACTCTCCTCGGCACTCTTTCAAGCAACATCAACAACACCCTCGTCAGCACCGCACAACCTCGGCAGGCTCGACCCATCCATCCGCACACACACCTCCATCCCAGATGTCTGGTCTCCGTTTCTGTTCCGTGAGTGATAGCGTTCATCTTCACCCGGGCCCGATGTCTGACTGACATATCTGATCCTTTCCTGATTCGAATCGATTAGTCTGGGTACCATCACGGACATCCTGCCTACCTCGGTCCTACCTTAATCAGCGTTCCCGGCGGCATCCATCGCCAGCGCTCAAGGCGCCAACCCCTCCACCTTCGACGTTGTCGCCCTTCCACCTTCGACGCTGCCGTCGCCCTCGCCGTCGCTCTCGTTGCTCCCTCGTCGTCGTCTCGTTGCTCCCTCGTCCTCAGCGTCGTCTCCTTGCTCCCTCGTCCTCGTCGCGTCGTCTCGTTGCGCCCTTGTCCTCGTCGCGTCGTCTCGTTGCTCTCGGGTCGTCTCGTGGCTCCCTCGTCCTCGTCGCGTCGTCTCTTGCTCCCTCGTCCTCGGCGTCGTCTCCTTGCTCCCTCGTCCTCGTCGCGTCGTCTCGCTGCTCCCTCGTCGTCGTCTGCACACCCGCCAACCCCCTCCACCTTCGACGCCGCCGCCCTTCCACCTTCGACGCTGCCGTCGCCCTCGTCGTCGCTCTCGTTGCTCCCTCGTCGCGTCGTCTCGTTGCTCCCTCGTCGCGTCGTCTCGTTGCTCCCTCGTCCTCGTCGCGTCGTCTTGGTGCTCCCTCGTCCTCGTCGTCGTCTCGTTGCTCTCTCGGGGTCGTCTCGTGGCTCTCTCGTCCTCGTCGCGTCCCCTCGTTGCTCCCTCGTCCTCGTCGTCGTCTGGTTGCTCCTCGTCCTGTCGTGTCACTTCATCTCATCGACAACAATTCAAACGAAGTTCTTAGGAGCAGCTACTTTGAGAAACGAATGCATGGGTTTGATTTGGGATGTAAGGGAATGAGAAAGAAGAGAGCAATCATCGGCCAGGTATGAGAGTTGATGCTGGTAGGAGCGCATGCCTATTCGGCGCTGGAGTAGGTGCTGCCGTCATACCGTTCTGAGGCGTCCAGATACATCCAGGTTGAGCGATGCTGAAGTAGGGGAACAAGGGGGTAATCAGGAACATCTGGAAGTAGTGAGTCTTCCGCCGCCCATTACCAGTGGGGAGGCTTTGTGCGGCACGAGCCGCACCGTGAAGTTGACGTATCTTGAGGCCTCCGAAATCAACCTTGCGGCGCCGCCCGGACCCTCAAACTCGTCGCAATAGTCGTGCGCCCTGCGTCTGTCGTCAGGGTCCGTGCAGCCTTCCGCCTGCCTCCTCAGCATGGTGCGTACGCGGTTGAAGGCGAACCCACGCGGGTCTCTTGAAAGGAACAGCCTGACCAAGAAGGAATGGTCCATGCCGGCCGCTTTGACGTCCGGCGCCACAAAGGACAGGAGGAAGAGCATGGTTTGATCGTAGAGCCGGGGATCTTTCCAGTCAGTGGGGGAGGGGAGGGAGACAACGGGCGTGACATCGCTGTTGGCGACGTAGCTGCTGGGGACGTCCGAAACCGCGATGCTGCTGCTCTGGGGGGGCTGGGGGGGGGAGTCGTCGATCTGGACGTTGTCGTCGACGCTTGAGCCGCCATCGCTCTCACTATCTGCTTGTATGTAGTATGGAAGGAGTTAGCGCACGTAATGGAAGCGAGGGATCCACCATCAGACTCACCGGCGGCATCTGTGATGATGTGACTCTGCGGCGGGGGACGACGAGATCGGGCCTGAACGATGATGTCGACGGCCGCATAGTACTTTTCGTTCACCTCCTCGTGTCGCGGGATACCTGTCGCCAACATGTCCGCCACAGCTTGCGAGACGGCGTCGGGGGTAGAGGGGTTGTGCGGATTGGGGTCATGAAGCTGAAGACAACGGTAGAATTGGCCTTCGCGTACGTCTTGCGGTCTCCCGGTCGAGTGCTGCCGCAGACTCCGAAGGCTGTGAGGTGCAAGAGCGCAGCCTGGACATCTGGAGTGTCCATCTGAAGAGAGAGTGGTAAGGTGATGTGGTTGTCAGAAAGAGAGAGAGCTGTTGAATGGTGAGGGGACAACTAGACGTACCAGCTACGCTCCGTGTAGTCCTCTTATACTTTAGCTGCTGGAAGAAAGGACGCGACCCTTCCCAAAAGGGTGACTCACTGTTTTGGAAGATCAGCGCGACTTGTTGCTTGTTTTCGGCGTCTGACGGCGAACGCGAAGCAATTAGCACTAAGCAGGCATCAGGCATGTGCGCGCTATACAGGGTGACTCACCGTTTTGCGTCCTCGTGACTGTAGGGAAAAGGGTGACTAGGTGCTTTTCGACGCGTCTAATCAGTGAGAGACAGCACGGTGGAATCTCAAAGCACAACTCTCATTTGGGTGGATGAAACTACTGTAATTACTTTGGTCCTCATCCTTGGACTGCTCTGCCTCAGAGACCATGCTCTCCATGTAATCCTTCCACAGCCGGCCCTTGTCGTTGGTGATAGTGATCTTCTGCGACTTACCGACGGTCTTGTCTGCGGCGGAAACGTCGAGAATGGAGTTGGCGTCGACATCGAAGGAGAGCTCGAACTTGCCGAGCAAGTTGTTGTCCTTTGTCCGTGCACGCTCACCCCCGTAGACCTGGATCAGCGCACCGGGCTGGTTGTCGGCGTACGTGGAGAAGATCTCGGACTTCTTGGTGCGGACAATGGTGTTGCGCTTGATGAGGGAGTGAAGACACCGCCGGCAGTCTCGATACCCATGGAGAGAGGAGCGACATCGAGGAGGAGCAGGTCTTGGGTCTTCTCGGAGGTGTCACCGGAGAGAATGGCGGCCTGGACAGCGGCACCGTAGGCGACGGCCTCGTCGGGGTTGATGGACTTGTTGGGCTCGCGACCGTTGAAGAAGTCGCGGAGGAGCTTCTGGACACGGGGAATACGCGTGGAACCACCGACAAGGACGATCTCGTTGACGGAGGCCTTGTCTATCTTCGAGTCGCGGAGGACCTTCTCGACGGGCTCGATGGTGTGGGAGAAGAGGTCACCACACAGCTCCTCGAAACGGGCACGAGTGATGGAGGTGTAAAAGTTGATACCCTCAAAGAGGGAGTCGATCTCGATGGTGGTCTGGGCGGCGGAAGAAAGAGTGCGCTTTGCTCGCTCGGCGGTGGTACGGAGACGACGAACGGCACGGGCAGAGGAGGTGATGGCCTTCTTGTTCTTGCGCTTGAACTCCTGGACAAAGTGGGTTACGAGACGGTTGTCGGAGTCCTCGCCACCCAAGTGGTGTCACCGGCGGTGGCCTTGACCTCGAATATGCCCTCCTCGATGGTGAGGAGCGAGACATCGAACGTGCCTCTTCCCAAGTCGAAGATGAGAACGTTCTTCTCGCCCTCGCCCTTCTTGTCGAGACCGTAAGCAATGGCAGCGGCAGTGGGCTCGTTGATGATTCGCATGACGTTGAGACCGGCAATGGTACCGGCGTCCTTGGTGGCCTGTCGTTGAGAGTCGTTGAAGTAAGCGGGAACAGTGACGATGGCGTCCTTTACGGAGCCACCGAGGTAGGCCTCGGCAGTCTCGCGCATCTTGAGCAGGACCATGGCGGAGACCTCCTCAGGGGTGAATGTCTTGGTCTCGCCCTTGTACTCGACCTGGATTAGTGGCTTGGTACCTTGGTCGATGACCCTGAAGGGCCAGTGCTTCATGTCGGACTGTACCTCGGAGTCGGCGAACTTGCGGCAGATGAGTCGCTTGGCGTCGAAGACTGTGTTGTGCGGGTTCATGGCGGTCTGGTTCTTGGTGGCGTCACCGATGAGGCGCTCTGAGTCGGTAAAGGCCACGTATGAGGGGTTGTGCGGTTACTCTGGTCGTTGGCGATGACCTCAACGCGGCATTTTGCCATACGGCAACACAGGAGTAGGCTGAGGAGAAGGAAGAGAAGAGAAGATCAAAGGTCAGTGAACGCGTCCATGTTGAGAAAGGATGATGATGGCGAGGTACTCACTTGTGCCGAGATCGATACCAACGGCGTTAGTCATGATGGATGATGGAGAGTGGTATACGGGTGTGTGTTTGAGAAGTAGATGAGAGATGCGTACGAAGTGAGCCGATGCGGTGGATGTGGTCGCTGGGAGGACGGTGCGGGTGAATGGCGCTGGACTTTATATATTTTTCGTTCCGTCCACTTCTTCGCGCTTCGGTTCCCAGAGAACGCTCGGTCCTTCCAGCGTCTTCTCGCTCTTTTTCCATCGACGTCACACTCTAAACAAGTCAGTTGTTGCACATCCATACCATAGCGTAACGATCGACCATGCTTACTTGTAAAGATTCAGTGGGCAGTTCTCGCTCTCTGCAGAGGCCTGGTTGAAAGGTCACCGTCTGCAGTCCGTTTGAGGGCTTGAGTGAGGCGCCATTTGTCGTGTTCGTGTAGAAGCCTCGTCTTGGCGGCGATTTCCCGCAGCCGTTCCAACTCAGTCACCAATGATTCCGGCAATGGAGGTCTGTTCAACTGTTCCTTGGTTGTAGCGCTGACAAGATAGACGGCATCTCGCGTGGTCGCTCTCGATGCGGCCACATATGCTTCGAACCCACCGGTAGTCAGGTCTACGATGATTCCGGATTGGGACGTTACTCCTTGGGCTGAATGCACCGTCATGGCAAATCCTGGTTGAAGCGGGAGTTGATGGCGTGTCACCTGTTGCGCATCCGAACGACGTTGCTGTCCGTCCGCTGAGGAACTCACAGAATCGTCCTTGGTGAATTTGAAAGAACTCCTGCCTGGTGTGATTGGCAGACATCCAGCTTCGAGACCCGTGAGCGCCCACTTTGCCTCAGTCGAGAACTTGAGAACCACGCCCCTTGGCACAGTGAGGCCAAACCGGTCCAATTCCAAGTCCCATCCAGCGACAGTGGCAAAAGCACCGTTGGTGACGCCCAATGAAACGCTGACGTTGGGTCCGCGATAAACGACCGGCATGCCTATGTAAAGTGGAACACGTCCAATGGCACCTCTTGTCCGTGAATTACCACTATCTCCGTTGTAGGAGAGCAACATCCGTCTTTGAAGTTCAGAGATTGGAGATGGTGATGTGTCCTTGGCGTAGCTGATGGCAAGAGCATTGGATGTCGACTCCGCTTGAACAGCAGCTTTGCGCAGGTTCAACATGCGTACCGTGTTATTGGTTCGGGCGAGGGCGATGGCGTTGGGGTGATCGCGCAGTGAGGTTCCCATTGGAAATAGTGTTGACTTGAGAACATTGAGATTGAGGAGCTGCGCATCCTCGTCTGTGCATTGGCGAAGTCGAAGGCGAGACAGAGTCGCGGCCATTGCATCATCCTGCATTCGCATCTGCTGGCAGAAGTCCACCACCGCATTGAGCTGTAGCCAAGCAGCTCTACCAAGCTCGACTTTGGTCCTCGTGTCCGCCGAACGACCTGCCACCGAGTGCGGAACGTAGAGAGGGGCTGACTTGACGGGGGGAAGCTGGCAAAGATCTCCGGCAAATATCACGTTGATGCCACCGAAAGGCTGATCAAGCTTCTGAGTGCCAACCCTCAGTGCCGAGTCAATCTCGGACATAACTTCGGACGAAGTCATCGAGACCTCGTCGAAGAACAGCCAGCGAACGTTTTTGAAGGTCGTCTGCAGGCGTCGCATCCGTCGTGCTGAATACTCTTCTTGTCGGTGGACCATCTCCTCGTTGGTGGCTCCTTGTTGGCGGATGTCAAGCGCAAAAGCGGAGTGCTGGGTAACTCCGCCGATGGCAGATGCGGCTTTACCAGTCGGGGCGAGGAACATGATTTCTTTGCCCTTCCCGAACCTGTCGAGAAGCTCCCGAAGTAGGCGCACAACTCTCGTCTTGCCTGTCCCTGCTTCGCCATGCATCAGCAAGCGAAGGGGATCTTGTTCAATGCCTGAGTGATAGGAATATAATGTCAGCTGGGTATTTGCATCCAGAAGAGAGAAGTAGTCACACACCATAAAACTCCTGGAAGAAATGGCGGGCAACCATTTTGAACGCCAGACTCTGTGCTTCATTGAGTCCACGCTCTTCTGTCAAAGCGGCGATCAACAGATGCGGCTGGGTGTCCCTCCACCTGAGACGATGTGTATCCGGGGGAATTGATGCCCTGGCTGTGTCATCGAAGTCGAACTCTCGAGCCTGCAATGTCGTTGCAGCCGAAAAGTGCTCCTCAAAACCAAGATCGAGCGCCAAGACACCGCTACTAGCTTTCGCCACGCAGCTCTCCGCCCGCGTCGCAGCTTCTACCGCATTTTGCTCGGCGGTCCACTGCCGGCGACGAGGTTGTGAGAAAGGTGGACATAAGTGCGTGAATGGCAGAGGGGTTGATGTTGTCGGATTGCTTCTGGATTCAAACCAACCGCTCTCGGCGAGGGCACCTTCGAAGGCCATTTGTTCTCTTGACGGCGGCTTTAACCGAGCTTGCTGGGCGAGACTGGTGATATCGGCGTTGGGATCGTCAAAGCCGCCGTCTGCACCGAGATGTATGCCTTCTTCTTGACCGCCAGCTCCGTGAGACTCCCGCTTGCGGCGCAATAGCTGCTCATGATCACGAGCATCATCGCACTCCGTAAGCGCTCGCCAATTTGCCATGACCTTGAGAGAGTGTGAGCTGAACGTGGTGTTGGCGAACGCATGCTCGTAGGTCGAAGTCTTCTCCTTCAACGGGCACGTCAAGCTGAATGGATGGAAGTGGCTTAACATGGCTGCGCAGTAGTGGTCGCCGAGTTCTTCAGTTCCGTCTGGTCTGGGAAGTGTTCGAAAAATCGCGCGGGGTATGCCTCTGGCTTGAGCTGGAGTGTACCTGTGACAGTGAGTCTCGACATTTGGATGAGTGATGGCGAGCATGTGGTGATTCTTGTTGGGTCGTTTGGGCATGTCGATCAACTTGCAGAACCGGGCGAAGTCGTAGAAGTTGATCTCGCTTAGCGTCTCGCCACGGTTGATATAGTCGTCGACTTGATGCGCTTCGCCAGATGAAGAGAGCGGTAGAGACTCGTCCTCATCGTCGTCCTCCTCGGTCTCATCAGCGGCGGGAACAGCCGCAGGCTCTACTCCCCCTGCATTGTCGCTTTCCAACACTGCAACTGCCTCTCCGCCACGCGATGCATCCACGTCCGAGATGGCGACCTCGCTTGCCAACCCAGTAGCAGTGTCTTGACTGTCGCGAACGTCCGTATTGTTCTGCGATGCCTTGTCGATTAAGGGCCCGAAAAGACGGAAGATCTTCGAAAGCATGGCCCCGCTGAGCATTGCGACGGTGGTGTGACTTTGAAACGTGTCGCCAAGCTCCCGGACGTACGTAGATACCTGCTGAGCGTGCAACTGGCGTTCCCTGCCGAACTGCATGACGCACTTGGTGAGAAGGGCTTTCGTCTCGGTCAGCACCTCTCCATTGTCTTGTAACCGCTGGAACACTGTGTTGATCATGGCGATCTGATTCGCGGGCGTCTCGTCTGATTTCGTTGCATAGCTGGTGATGTAGGCTGCAGCCGCAGCAGAGCTTTTCCCACTCTGTACGGACTTTAGATCATGGTTATGGCGGGTAGCCACAAGGAGCTCCGGATTGTGCCAGTTGATCGTGCTGTCCTTGATCTGCAGGTTGACAGAATTGTCTGTAGGATCGAAAGTGCTTGCGTTGTTAAGGGCGTGTGGGTAATGGAAGCGACAAGTGTTCCTTCCGCCCTTGAAGCACGTTGCACGGCATGAATGACGCTGGAGCGCTTCGCCTAGAAGGTGATGATCTTCCTCAAAACGTTCCCGATAATCTTCGTCCTTGGGATGCGGTGGCATCTCCGCCGCGGCTGCCGCACTGCTTCGGATGCGTCTCGCCTGTTGGCTGTCGATGGGCCAGGGGGAAGATGGTGGCGAATGATGTCGTCCATGAATGCCAGATACCGCGTCTTGAACTCTTCGTCCACCTTGAGTTTCTGCCGAAGGTCGGCAGGATTGAGACCACCCTCTAGCCAGATCAAAGCATGACCATGCAATTGGCCGCGCATGGTATGCTCCTTGACCAAGAAGAAAGCCGAAAGGCGACCAAGTAGACCTCCGGTTTCGGAGCTCGTGCGGGAGCGCACGTTCCATCCAAAAAGATATTCGAAGACCGCAGCAAGGTGAAAGTGGAAGTAATCAGCGGCGGCAATAGGGTCATCGGCAACTTGGATGGCCCTGGTGGACCTCGGAGGCATCTTAGGTACCCGCACATCGATGTCGATCTTGGTATCTCCGTAGAAGACTTGGAAGGGTGGCCCGTACTCCGGTCTCGGATTGATGGTGAGGAAGAGCTGAAATATGCCGAGCTCGCCGATGTATCCCCGAATATCCGCGCGCGCGCGGTTCATGACCGCCTGGGAACCCGGGACCCGTACGGACAGTAGCTCGCACTTTTTGAGTAAAGTACTGATGCGACGTTCTGCTCCAGAGAGAGTCTGTTGTGAACCTCCAAGAGCGACATGTTCGGCGACTCTTTTGACCACCTGCGCGTCCAGCTCTGAGAGTTCCCGAGAAATCCGATCGAAATCCTTCTTCTTGCAGACGAACTTGCTACCGACATGAATCGCCCTTCTTTGCTTGATGTTGGCTACGACGAAAACGAAAGACCAATGCCTTCGGAAGGCATGATCTTCAAGGTCGAGTAGGTAGATAGCATGCTTGTCGAAGGATACCGCAACGTCACGCTTGGACTCAAAGCCGCCTATGCCCCACGGATAGAGAAGAGGGAACATGCCAGGAAAGAGTGCTGGGTTGTTGTAATCGGAAACAAAGGCGGAGCCGTGCTGGATAATCAGGTCCGGTCTTTCTGTCCCGGTAGCATTGGATAAAGCGGAAGCAGTCCTCATATGCGCCGGGACGCCCACGCCATTCACGTCAAGAAGACCGTGATGTTCAAGGAATGTCCGCGCCTCGTTTGATCCGAAGTCTTCGTCGTCAATGGTGGCTGCGTGCGGTTCTAGTCCCGCTGTTTCTTCGTCGAAAAGGCTTGGCACTGCTCCGGTGTTGTCGAATACAACGTGGCGCATCAAGAGCTCGGGAACATCGTCTTCGGGAAGGCTGTTGAGCGATTCGAGGTCGATTTCGAATTGAGGGTAGTCTTTGAAGTTGTCCCGGAGGAATAGAAACAATTCTTGAACTTTCTTCTTGCGGACCTTGAAGACGCCACGGAGGTCAGAGAGGCGCGGTTTGCGAGGACCGATGACAAGACAGCTGACAAGAGGTCCCCCATCTCCTAACGACCAAGGAAGCTTAGTCGCCGTTGCGACTGTGTTGAGAGGGAATGCGCATGAATGGCCCTTCATGACACGAGGACGTTCTTCTGGAGCACCAGGCGCAGTGAAGTCGTAGAGGCGGATCACATATGCCGATGCCAAGTATTTGGCACAGAGCCTTTCCTCGAGCCACGTACAATCTTGCAAGGACTCCGGAAGAAAGCCCCGTATGTTGCCGTTCGCCAGGGCCAGCCGTGGCAACTTGGGTGGGCACTTTTGAAGGGAGGAAGCGCATTCGTTGCAGATGTCGATTTGGGAGGCGACGCTGCAAGATGGAGACCAGAGCGATGCAAGGCAAGACCGTCCAAGTCGGGATGTCCGAAGTTGAAGTGTTCGCCAGGCCTATTCAGGATGAAGGGATCGTCGATGCGAAGGATTTCTAGGACCACAGTGTTGATACTGACGCGTTCGCAAGAAAGGTGGGCCGGAGTGAAGAGGACGTCCTTGCTGAAAGTTCTACGGGCGCACACGGCACATGTTGCCGCAAGGTGCAGGGTAGTGCCTTCTCGGAACGCGGACATGCAGTCGTCTTTGGTCTCGTTGGTCACCGGAGTGGGCCATATGGGAACCGGAGAAGTGACTGTCACCGAGTAGCCATAAAGTCAGCAACTTGTACTTTACATGGCTTTCAATAGATGAAAGAACTTACCGTCGTTGCCGCTTTGAGAAAGGACATCGGTACTCTGCTGCTCGAGAGTATCAAAGCGATCGTCCGAGGTTCTGCTGACCGAGACGAGATACTGATCAAAGACGCAACGTCCGTACCGATCTCGCATTGTCCGATGTGCCGCCATTGCTGCGAAAGTCGAATTGTTCAGGAGTCGTTCGGGCTCGGCGAGATGTCCGAAGAGCGTATTCCTCGTCTGCCATGGCGGCGAGAATGAAGGCAACTAGTATTGGGCGAGCCATGCGACTGGTTCTGCCGTTCGGAAAGTAGGCAACCGCGAGTCCGCGCAGCTCTGCGGTGCGGGCCTGGGAAAGCGCATCGATGCTTTTGGGCATGGAAGGAGTTAAGACGATGATCAGCGTGGATAAGATGGGAAGCTGGAAGGCGAGAGTGGAATGGAGAAACCTTGGGGAACGTTGATGATACTCACATCCCTTATAGCCAAACCTCGACAGCCGAACCTCAACAGTGGGCGCTGAGAATGGTGGTGAAAAGACGGAAGTGGGTTCGAGTGTGTTTGAGTGAAGGTCGGACGCGCCCGAAGGACTGAGAAGTATCATCTGGCGCCGGTTGGTTAGAACCTTGGAGGGGTGGTGGAAATGGTTTGAGAGGCGTTGAACTATTGCGGAGGTGATGGGTGGCTCGTCCGAAACGAAGAAATGGGAGCCGGCAACGGGGAGCCGGGAGACGAGACCTGAGGGCGGTGGGATGTGCTGGAGATGGCTTCGAGGTTGGAACAGCGATTCTAAGTCGTTGAAGGGTTGGTTGAGATTCGAGAGTGGTGGATGATGACTCTGGCATCGGGATCGGCGCTTCACACTTAGGCGTTTATCGGGCCTCGAAAGTACCGGAAATCTGCCTCGCCGGTTATTGGGTGTTCGGACCCTGTACACCCCTCATCATCAACCCATCTTTTTTCGAGAGCTCTCCTTTCCTGGACGACGACTACATATCGACAACATATAAGGTCCGACCCCAGCAGCACAAGTCGATCCTTTCCCTGTCGCTCCAACCTGTCCAATCCGAACATCTTCACCGACCTCCGAACAAGACCGGAATCATGAGCGCCTCAGGCGCGGCAAGAATTCCCCCTCCGATGCTGGCGACCGGAGTCCCACACCCGCTCCATCAGTACGCTGACTCCCTGAATCCCACCTTCGACCACATCGCAATGATGACGGAGAATCTACACCGTCTCGACAGCGTAGAGGCCACCATACAAGATACGCTGGAACGGAACGACGACTACGTCAAGGCAATGTCCGTCAAGATTGGAGACGACCTTCGATATGTTCTCCAGGGACTGCGCGAGGAGGTATCCAACCACGACGCGCGGGTGCGGGACGCAACGGCGGCGCATGAAGCTCGGGTGGAGAAGCACCTCGGAGATGCAGCCACGCGCATTCTTCGCGATCTCGACGGAATTGCGCTCCACTCCCGACGCAATCTCGAGAACATGCTTTCGACCACGAAACAGCACAACTCCACGCTTTCGCAGAACGTACGCGCCGGACAGACGGCTTGGTCTCGCCTACAGGCACAGCTGATTATGCTGAACGCCTGGGCGGTTGCCTGGTGAGTTAGATCCTTGATTGACAAGACGCTGGGCGAGGTTTGAGGACAGCGCAGGATTGACTTTGAACTTTCTTCCTTCGTTGCGATCAATCAGGCCGGAGGCAGTGCGCAATAATCAAGGAGGCTCCGCAGTGGTAGTGGCACCGCCTCAATACGAGAACAATCCTTCCGGGCGTCCGACGACAACGGGACAAGCCATCGTAACACCGCAGCCTGGCATGCCTGCTGGCACAGGACAGCGCACAACCTTTTCTGACAGTGATAGCGGGGGAGACACTGACGAAGAAATAAGTTGAATGTGCCGCTGCCATTCCTTTGTACGCATCTGTATCAGAACCAGAACACATCTCATGTCTTACATTCACTTCAGTGAAGTTTACACATCTGGACGAGGCGCTGCCAGCGAGACAGTGGAGAAGCTGAGCTGTGCTTAGAAGCTGAAGTAAAGTACGGTGTTGTGATGGCGGGTGAGATGGTGTAACAGAAAGGAAGACGGATGGAAGAGCATGATGAGATTGGTAGAGTTAGGGAGAACATGGAAAAGAGAAAGAGCGTATTCGTGTGCGGGATGGCCCGCAGTGACTGTGACACTAGCTGCACCGAGCGCGCTTAGATGGCGGACCAGAGGAATGGAGGGCTAAGTGTGACAATGTCGGTGAAGGGCCCGGCGACGGGGAAGACCGGGGAGTGGAGAACGGCGACAACTCCAACGTTGAAGTGGAAGGGTTCGCAAGGGGTGCGACTTCGGGTGCTGCTGCGATTGGACTCGCCGTCAACGTTGAAGTGAGAGGGTTCGCAAGGGGTGCGACTTCGGGTGCTGCTGCGATTGGACTCGCCGTCAACGTCGAAGTGGGGGGTTCGCAAGGGATTCGACTTCGGGTGCCTCTACAATTGGAGTTGCCGGTCTGGATGCATGAGAGGGCTCGGCACTGCAGGTGGGGTGAGGACCAAGGCGGTCCGTGAGTGTGGGGAGTGCAACCACAAAGACGATGTCCTGTAGTCGGTCGAACTGGCGGGGCTTGTGGCAGGACTTTGAGTATTGCTGCGTGGAGGCAGGGCAGAACGGTGATTGGTCCTGATGTACGCGGTGAAGTCGCCTTGAACATCTTCCCACTCGTTGTCGACCGAGGTGAGATTGTGGGAGTATGATTCGTAGGGCAGGCCGAGAAACTCCAGGCGGACCGCGATGGGGGACGAGCAGCAGATCTTCACAAAGTGAGGGCAGGAAAATGCTTGGGAGGACATCCACTCCATCTCGTGAGACTCGAACGGGTGTTGATGCGCAGAACCTTGAGCTCCGGAGCAGACACCAGGCGAAGCAAGCGGCCGTCCACTGTGGGCAAATCCAATGTAAGGTCCTTGAGGTTTGCCATTCTGGCGATCCTGAGTTGACTAGACTGGTAGATGGCTGGATGATGGTTGCGCGCGGCGGCAAGCTCGAAGATGGCCGCATCGGGAGCAGCATTAAGGAGCTGGACCGCGAATTGCCATGGAAAACAAGCGACCTTCACTCGAAGCGCGGCGATGCGGACCTCCTTTGCCATGGGAAGTAGTGCGAAAAAAGGCTTGACGTTGGGAATCTCGACAGCGCATGCCGGCGCACGAATGACAAAGCGGGTGTACTTCGCGTACGTCTTGCCCGGTGCAAAGAAACTTGATACCTGGAGCTCCGGAGATGGGTAGATGGTCACGTCGAGGGCAGAGTCCATTTCAAGGACAAGATCTGTGACGTTTTCGTTGGCGGAGAGAAGGCGGCAGAGGACATCGAACTGATCCTTCTGGGGCGTCATTCGGATGTGGATCGTCTCCAGATTCGTGGCGGAGGAGGCTATTGCGGGTAAGAACTTCTGTGGTCTGGACCCATTGAGGGAGCTGCAGATGGTTCCAAGCTTGAGGAGTGCCGGTCATATCGTAACGGACAATACGAAGGTCGAGCGTGAGGGATTTGAGGGCGATAGGGGGGGTGAGGCGCATCGACGAGAGTTGGAGCGTGAGGGACGGAACTTCGTCCCAATTATGGCCGCAAATGAACGCCCAATAAGCGTTGTGTTCGCCGAGTTTGGCCGGGGAACGAGGCAGCCATGGTGTCGCTGTCGCGACGCGGGTGTCGGACTGGAATGGGAGAGGCGGGCATGATGGAGTGGGTGGGTGTGGAGGGGGGGGGAAGGCGGAGAAACCTGTCAACTGCAAATGAAGGATGAACCAAAGTCAGCAAGTCCTAGAACTAGACAAGGGTAGTGGGAGATAACTCACGGGACGATTCGTCGCTCCAAGGAGGAAGATGATTGAACACTGAAAGGGGACTGGCGATACAAGGGAAGAGATAGTCAGCTTGCGTGTCATTATATACCTCGCCAAGGGAAGACCGGCGCAATACTGACCAAAGCACGTCCTCGCAGTTAAGGTGAATTGAAGCGGGGAGAGCTGATGGTATCGAGCTCAAGCATTTTGGAGCGAGCTGGAAGTTGGTTAGGCGCGTTTGGACTGCTAATATTGGGCAGGGTGTGCAGGGGACGGGCTCTCTTGTGGATGCCGTGATGGTGAACTTGATGGTGCCGATCATGCTGGTAAAAGATTGAGGTGGGTTCAAGGGCGTTTGGAGGAGTTCGAGCGCGGTTGAAGAGGGTGCATGTGGTTGGAAAGAAAGTGCAAGGAGATCATCTGGTGTGAAAGGTGATGGAATGGTAGTTGGAAGTTTGAAGATGCTGGAACTGTGGTTCCAAGGCTCTGGCTTAACTTTCGATAATGATAAGCGAAAGGCGATAACGATAATCGATAAGATAACGGAAATTTTTATCTAAGATCAGCCCGGTCCCATACGGCCAAACCACTTCCTTCCCTTTTCACCTTTCTACGCCGTCCTCTACACCTACGACGGACACGGCGACATCTTTTATCACCTGCAGCCCGGACACTACCGCAATAACGCTTGAGGCGCGACGGTGACCATCATTCGCCTCTTCAACAATTCAAGCACTTCGGCCGCATCTCATTCCCCATCAACTCCAGTTCTCCACCATGACGAAATCCACGCCGTCCAACCGGGGTTTCTATCAATGGTCGCAATAAAGTGAGTCGTGGCGGTGGAGTCCAACCCAATCTCCCTTTCACATGCAACCTTTCGCGTCTCATTGCTTCTCTTTCCCGTCTTCCATTCTCCCTCCGTCGGGGTCTTCTCGTGCTGGTATATTAATAGGCGGCAGAGCCGCTGCCTCTCCCTCCAGCAACATCGTCCGCTGCATCTCCCTCCTCCAACATCGTCCTTCTTCCAAATCACCCGCATCTCTCTTGTCAGCCATGACGTCTTCACGCACTCCGCCTCCTACGAGCACCAAGCGCGGTCGCGGGCGCCCGAAGGGTCTCGTAACAAGCCCAAGCACGCCGTTTCCTCACCACGTCGCAACGCGCGCCGCACGTCTACCCATGCCCCGCTTCAGAACCATGGCGACAACGAATGGATCGATATGCGTCCCGACGATTGGACTCACGTTCCAGTTGTCGAGCAGGTCAAGATGATGGTCTCCCCTCACATTCACAAATGGCCGAAAAACGGTCGCTTCCGTGTCGCTGGCGCTCTCAACCGCATGGCGCACCTTTGCACGACCTTGAGACCGATGAGGTCTAAATTCAGGTGAGTCAACGCTTTCCACCCCTTCTAGGTAAAGCGGGTGTGGATGCTGATGCCCTCCCAGCGGTCTTCCCCTCCCCACCAGATCGACCTCTCCCATGGACGACAAATCTTCGACTGCAATGTGGGAGCCGCGAATCGTCCTGCAACCGAGCTACTCCGAACTCTTCACGCCTCCGCTGCCTCTACCTCCTCAGACATCCGACATCGATGGGTCCTCTTCACGCCTCCACTGCCCTACCCTCTCAGACATCCGACATCGATGGGTCCTCTTCACGCCTCCGCTGCCTCTACCTCCGCAGACATCCGACATCATCGATGGGTCCTCTTCACGCCTCCGCTGCCTCTACCTCCGCAGACATCCGACATCATCGATGGGTCCTCTTCACGCCTCCGCTGCTCTACCTTCTCAGACATCCGACATCATCGATGGGTCCTCTTCGCGCCTCCACTGCCTCTACCTCCTCAGACATCCGACATCATCAATGGGTCCTCTTCGCGCCTCCACTGCCCCTACCTCTCAGACATCCGACATCGATGGGTCCTCTTCGCGCCTCCACTGCCCCTACCCTCTCAGTCATCCGACATCGATGGGTCGCCTCCACTGCCCCTACTTCTCAGACATGCGACATCGATGGGTCCTCTTCGCGCCTCCGCTGCCCCTACCTTCTCAGACTTCCAAACAACTGTGTATGCTCAAGCTCATCCAGCGAGAATGGAACGATTCAACTCTGATCGTGTGCGCAGTGCGTCAGACTGAACCTTAAGTACGAGTGTGTACTAGATTTCACGCCGCCCTCCAATGAATGCATACCCGGCGTAATTCCTCTTATCGACGCCTTCAGGCAGACCGCAGACGGCTTCAGCATTAGAGGTGAATATACAAAGCGAATGCATCTATCGTGACCTTGCCAATATCCGGAGCATCTATCGTTGAAGTCAGTTGAGGTATCCTTCGTCACTCATATTTTTCGAGAGGTGATGGGTGAAGGCATAGTGGAAGATCGTAAATTCAAAACCGAGAAAGGAAGTGACAGCAATGCTAGGAGTAGTTGGGCCTAGGTTAAGCCCGTAACCAATCCTGGAAGTCACCCGCCTCGGTCAGCCCTGCAGGATAGGAGAATAACTGCGCATTGTATAGGGAGCGTCCGTAAGAAAGCGTCGCCCAGGGAGCGCCCGAGGCCAGCTTCCACACCGTCCACGCCGTCAGCATTGCTGTTGTGACCAGGAATTGGTGGATAGACGATCCCACACCGTCCCGGGGCTGCCACATGTCTTGGCCGGCGATGGTCCAGAGGCAAATCTCGAAGCCGTCCCCACCTGCATCGACGACATCACCAGTATCTCGCAAGGGCCGCAAAGTTTTGAAATGGGCGCTGAGATCCTTGAGCCTCTGTCTGAGGAGCTTGGGCAGGATCTGCAGGCGAATGGAAGGGCATCAGCTTCAGCAGCGGACGGAGATGATGTGAGCGGGTCATACACACTAGCAAAAGCACCATGGGCGATCAGCGGCCTTGGGCCCTGTTCTCTTCCACACCGGGGTCTTCAACGTCCAGGTGCGATTCTCGAGCGCCGGGTTCTGCATAATGAGATGACGGATATCAGTGATCTTGGTGAATGCTTGGATCTGGAGCGCACTGGTGAGGGCTCGTTGCACGCACAAATTTAGCCAATGCTTGCAACCATTCCTTGTTGCTGAACTGAGAGACGACCAGTTCCGACCTGTGTAAGCAAAGCCGGCGCTGAGTTCAGTACTGCCGGGCAATTGGACCAATGCGAGAAGCACAAGAACTCACCCTTCGTAAGTGCCATATATGTGAGAAGCCGCGCACAAGCCGATTTCCGCCATGAGATCGCCGATTCTTCCAGTCTTGTACGCGAGATTCCAGAGCGCCGCAAGGTACGAAAGCGCAGAGAAGGAATGCGTCCAGTTGTTCCGAGTTTGTTCCTTGACTGCGAAGAACACTTTCTGGAAGTTCAACATCCCGCTCCAGGGAAGACGCAGAAACCTATCGGCGACCTCGGTTTGGAGTCGTTCCGATACGAGCTCCAGATCTTTGAGTACCCCGTCTTGATCAGGATCAGTATGTTCAGGTTGAACAAGAAGGCCATATCCGCGAGTGGCGTACCTAGAAAGGAAGAACGATGAGCATTCGCACAGGTGGAAGAGTCACATCCTTCCTTGCACATACTTAACGATCCTGGCACCAAACGAAGAGCTGATGAGCCTGTCGTGGTTGTAAATCCGGTGCGGAAGGCTCGCACAGCGCGGAGGCTAAGCCAAACTTGGCCCCGTCGAAGAAGATGGTCGCTGGATCGATGTCGAAGCTGGCGAGGACGGCGGCAGGGTTGGCGTAAATGCGGAGGACAATTTGAATCTTCCTACCGCGCTCGCTGCTCCGCGGATAAAGGTCACCGCACCTGCTGTGCGTTCGAGAAGGTAAGAGGAAGCGGAGTTGACTGCGTTCGCGCGGATGGTGCGAATGATGTCTTCGAGCTTGTGTGCGCTTCCGTAGGGGAGAGACCCCAGATGAAGAGGCTGTGGAGGAAAGCGGTAAGCAATCGCGGCTAAGGTCAATGCTCCAGAGGTGACACGACTCACTCGACATCGCTGTTCGCCAGCAGGGGCCCGAACTCTGGCTCGGTGAGGCAGGCGAGCATAGATCCGCCCGCCGCGCCCACGTTTCTCCAATCCAATCCGGTGAGAAGCGAGTCGGTAAACTTGTCGAATGCAAGGAGAAACTCGTCGAGAGGTCGGATGCGAACAATAGGCTCCCGCAGGTCGTCGAACATCCTGATACCATGGAGGTCGGTGGAGCGGCATCGATCGTATCGGTAAAATGGCTTCCGCTGCGAGTTGTCGAATCCCTCCAGATTGCACCGGCTGCGATGGGATTGCAGATGCCCCTCGTACTGTCCGGAGAGGCTGATGAGATCGTCCTGCCATTCTGATCCACGCGGAAAGTTGCGATTGAAGACGGCAATCTCCTCGTCGACGCCTCGCTCCAGTACGTCATGCGTGGAGGCGAGGTAAGCTGATGCTGGGACGGGCTCGAGGACGACAGCAACGCTCCGTTTGGCCTTGAGGTGCAGGTGCGAGATGTAGAAGTCGACTTTGTCTGACGCCATGGTGGGAGAGGGATGAGGCCGTTGTTGAAAATGAGAGGGGGCTGCAAACAGGAGGAGGAGCGCAGGGAGTTGAAGAAGGTGAGGGAAGAGGAGGGGAGATCACGAAGCAAAGAGAAGAACTCACCTTTCATTCAGTTGAAGAGGTTTTAAAGGTCGACGAAATGGTGTTGGAGATGCAGGGATGTGAGGCCTCATGGTGCCGAACATGCTGGTCAAAGATTTGACGTGGGTCCGAGGGGGTTTGAAAAGAGCTCGAGCGCGTTCGAGAAGGGTCCTGCAAATGGAAAGAGTGGAGAGAGATCATCTGGCCGCTGGCGTGGGAAAGTAATGAAAAGCTCGAAGACGCTGGAACCGGTTCGAGAGCGTTTGGGAAAGGTTCGAGCGCGGTTGAAGAGGGTGGATGGGAGTGGAAAGAGAGTGGAAGGGGAACATCTGGCGTGGGAAGGGGGTGAACTGGTGGAGAAAAGTTGGAAGGAGCTGGAACTGTGGTTCCAGGGCTTTGGTCGAAGGTTCGATGATGATAAGATAAGATTAGAGATGCGAACGCGGCTGTTTTCCCTAAATTACCATCGTAATTCATCTTATGGATATGAAAAAAAAAACTCGGGGCAACACCAGTGTCCAGTAGTCACTATAGTCAGTGGGCGCTGCACAGACCGCAGACGACTGCAGCCGCGGAGATAAACATACAATGCGAATGATCTAACGTCACCATGCCAATGTCCGCGAGCATCCAGCGTTGATGTCAACTGAGTACCTTCCAATGGTGTCCGATACGGCTCTCGCTTTGCACAAAGGTGTAACTTCAGGGAAGGAGTCACTGAGAAAAAATGAAAGGATTCCGACTAAAATTGAAAGACTTTGTTCGAGACTTGTATGTTTTTAGCCTACGGCCGTAAGCTTCCCATGCCTGTATAAACCCAGAACTTTAAAGTCTGGGGAACAGGGAGAAGGAGGTGGGAGACAACACTCAGAGGCCCAGACCATCCTCAATGCTCTATCTTTGAACGCCGAAGGGCACCGGAGAAGAACAGTGAGTGCAGAGTAACAGAGACCCGGTGCGAGCAAAGGAGGAATCGAGCATTCATTGTCACAGAAATCTGCAGCGACGACAAGGAGAAAGCCTGATCGCCGAGGTCAGCAGGCGCAAGACTCTGCATGGCGTGATGGAACCTCCGAGAACGCGGGCGAAGCTCGTAGTCTGGACGCCAGGCGGCAAGGACTGCGCACTGCACTCTCCCGACACCTCGATTGATCTGCTGCGCTTTCTCGATATCATCTTCTCGAAGGTCGGACATGGTCTGTGCGAGGAGAGGACGACGCAGTGATAAAGACGCCCTCCAGATCACCCAGGTCACCTCCAGAACTTTCCCCTCTTCAATCTCCTCTCAGACAAGACATTCTCTTCTCTCTCACACCCACCACCACACTTCTTACTCTCGCACCTCACACACCTCACACCTACTCTCACACCAATCCATCCACGCATACACCCAGTCATTGCGTCTGCACCCATTCATACACACCCTCGACTCCGGCCAATCGCCTTCAACACACATCCTCAACCCGGCGCATCACATGGCTGTGCAAGACGACAACCCATATCAAGACTCAAGGTCCACGACAATTCGCTTGCTCGCGTCTCCGGCCTCAGGATACACATCACTCGTCTAGCCTGCGCCTCCCTGCTCCTTCCTCGAGCAGCTCTGCACCTCACCCAAGCAGCTCTACAGCGCACCCAAGCAGCAAGTCGTCTCCGACAAGTGCGACCATGCTCTCAACATGCTCGATCATCACGCTCGGACGTCAAGACTTCCAAGGTTGGCTCACGTCTGGCAAGGTGCCCCTCCCTCTCGCTGTTGACAACAGCAATGGGTGAGTTCCATCCCTTTTTCCCTACCCCTCTGCTATCCTGATCCGATCATCATGCTGACCTTTTCTCTAACCCCCTCCCTCATATCATCAGGCACATCACACGCACACCAGGCTCATCGTATCCCTAGGACAAGGACCCCCTCCAACCCGACTCCGCACCCTAGCCCCACCAACGAGAGGCGCACGGACCGTGCCCAGGACAAGTAGGAAAGAAGGACAAGAGGAGGCGCCGCCGACATTCCTTCCCCATTTCCGAGTTGCTGGTCGAGCGCGACTAGCGTGTAGCCCTTTTCCCCTTCGGGGGGAATTGGCAACCACCTTTCCGCTCCCATCTTCGAGGAACTTGGACGAGGTCGACTGGGGACGTTCTTTTCTTGCCCCTTCTGGACGAACGTTTTGGGAGGCCGACCCTCTTCGAGGTCGCGCGACGGTATGCGATGAGGTGCGGTGGGGCCACTCCTTCCCTGCTGGCCTTTGATGCCTGCCGGCAAGGCGACCACGATCTCCGCTGGCGAGTACATCTCTTCCCATCCTATCCTCCTCCTCATCATCATCATCCGCTGACTATCAATCCTTCCTTGCACTTACTCATCACCAGGTCATCACTCGCCTGATTCCTGACTAGCTTGGTCCGTTGCATCAAGCCAATACGAGTCCGCGCCATCCCTGCCCGGATCGTACACCTCACCCACATCGAGGCATCGAGCTCTGCCTCTGCCAGGACACGCTCACGGTGACCAGCACCATCGCTCGGTAAGCTAGGATGATCACAATCTCTCACCTCGGGTCTCTCATCGATCTCATTGTCATCTTCCTGACCATCACCTCTCTCCTCTTCCTCGTCTCAAGTCTGACGGTCACCATCATCGCTGGGTGAGTTGATGCCTTGACGGAATCTCCATCTCTCACCACGTATCTCATTGTCATCATCATACCCTCTGTCTCGACCAGCTCGACTCATCCCCACCATGGACATGGATCCTATCGACCATAGTGTCCTCTCTCCCTCTACCTCTCTCTGACATGCCTCCCTTGTTCATCACATACACCCGAACTCTGCACCATCACGCAATCATCATCCTTTTCTCATCGCTGAACCCTGCAATTGAGACTGATGAGGAGAATAATGGACTCAGGTATGTTCAGGGTCCTGTGCGTCTGCCGATGCAATCGCTGGGTCTACCTCACGAACCGCATGCTCCGCGAACGGTAGACTAAGGATAGCAATCCGACGCGCGCTCTTCTCTATCTAACGAGCTCGATCCATTCATCATGCGCTGGAGTTACCGATTCTCGCTTCTCCCTCCTCCCTTGGCAAGTATACGTTCCTTCCAGCTAACCTACCGCATTTCCGGCTCCGATCTCGAGACGCACATGGTTGGGACTGGCGTCTTTGGGACGTAGCGCTATGAGAGCGAGCTCGCATTGGAAATAGACCGACGCGGGAGCAACAGCCGCACTGCTGGCCCTGGGTAAGGAAAGGGTCATTCGTCGGGGCTGTAGGTGGTCTAGACACAGCTGCATACGGAGGATAGACAGCGGTCAGCAAGCAGTCATATGCATGGAGCTTGGACAGCGGGAATAGCTAGCATGGAAATCTCAAGCATGCTTCCCATCCATCGTCTGCTGACAGCCGAGTCTTTCCGTCGGCCCTTGAAAGATGTCAGGCGAGCATGACAGGCAGGATCAGACCACGCCTCATCTTCGAATGTTTGTTCTTATTGGCGTGAGAGCTCAGCTTCAGTTTCCTCACCCGACGCTCGCATATCCGCTGCATATCTGCTGCATGCCCATACCTACTTGCACTAATCGCGTAGGTGCCTCATTCTCCCGCACACCAAGCCTTCATCGCATCCGTTCTTCTTTCTTCGTCTCGGGGCCACCGCATCCCCCAGCGCTGGGAGCGAGATAGCAAAGTGTCTTTCGATTGGGATTGCTGATTCTGGCTGTCGTTGTTCGTCGTTGCCAGCGTTGAAGAAGAACGACAGCGACGATGACCGCCAGCAAATGCACCAACAAAAATCGAAGACGAGGAATTCAGCAAGCTCTTCAATCATCGTCTGCTGGCAGCCTGTAGACTCTTCTCGTCTCGTGGACAACGTCAGGCAAGTAGGCTGGCCGCTGCCATCTCTGGGCATCGAAAGGTTTGTCGCGCTTCTTTGAGTACCAACTGCGTTCCGATTTCCGCTACGCCTCTATTCCAGCACCGACGCTTGAACGTTCCCTCTGCCTGGGCTACCACATCTTCTCACATCCTGACCATTCTCTTCTGACCAAGTCCATCGCACAGAGCTGCGAGATCTCCAGAGATCGCGCTGACGCTTCGCCTTGCTACATACGTCGGTGTTGCTGTCCTTTCCCAACCGTCCACTCGCCAGCGTAGACGACGACGACGAGGACAACTGGGGAATTCGTAAGGGAAGGAAAGGGATCTGCTCGTTCACGCCTGCCTGACTGTGCATTGCAGTAGCTTACCTCTCCTTCCCTCTCCGCCCGCATTAGTCTAGACGCGCTCCGATGTCCGCCCAGTGGTGGCAGGACCGCTAACTTTTACTTTTCCGTCCGTCTTCTCCTTCCTAGCAGCATTCTTCCTTCCAGTACGAAACTCAACAAAAGAGCTCTGGCATTCTGATGGAGGGTGCCAAGCGATTGGACCTCAGCACGGAATGGACAGCACTTCCAGCACTCCGATTGTGCATCGACGAGCAGGCGACTCAGGCGACCGATCTCACCGACAGCGAGGCCGAGGCTTTCAATACCGTTGCGCAGCAATGCAAGGCCATGAGGCAATCCCATCATCGGCTGACATTGTAAGTCCTGCACGCGTCGCTGCAGCGTGTCCTAGGAAGCCTACTGGCTGATCACGTTGAGCTATTCCTGCAGGCCAAGAGCAGCCTGGCTTGGAGAGATTCCTCGCTGGCCTCTCTCCCTCTCTCGAAGATCGCCCTTCCCTCGCGCAGCTCGACACTCTCTGCTGGGTCGAGGCCAGGGCAGCTTGCTGGCTCGAAATGGAACTCTACCTGGAGGACGGCAGGCCCTGGGGCAGTGTAAGGCGCCATCGACGGAGCTCGAACAGGGTAAGGATCCAAAGTCAACTCTCTATCTCTTTAGGGACGGTCAGGGATCTCGTCAGTGTCCAGTACCTCCATCCCTCAATGGCGCCCTTCAGGATCATCGAGAGGAGAACGAGAAAATGGTCTGTGCGCTTGAAGGGGGTAAAGTTATAAAAGAAGCCCCCCATCCACCCAGGTCCCTCCCAAATTTTCCCCCCTCATCACACATCCACTATGGGTCACCTCCCTCACCCAGCCCTTCCTTCACACATACTCACTCTCTTACTCTCTCACTCTCTCACTCTCTCACACCTTCTCACCCACTCTTACCCTCGACCTCTCACCCACTCAAGTACTCGACCACCCACACACTCGATCACCCACCCACTTGGCCATCCACACTCACTCATTGACACTCGCCCACCCATCCACCGACGCTAACGAACCCTCGACATGGTTCATCGACCCCACCCACAGCCCCACGCCTGTCGTCCTTCCTCCCTACCGGTCTCCCTCCGCACCGACTGAAGTCAGGTTGCTTCCCCGTACCTCAAGTCCTGGTCGACTCTCTCCCTCTCACTGGTCACCCTCCCTGCTGGTCGCCTTGTCCCCTCCGTCTCAAGTCGGGTCGGCCCCCTCCCTCGCTCAAGACTGGCCTCACTCCCCTCTACCTCGAGTCCTGGTCGACCCCCTCCGTCCCTCCCTCCCTACTGGTTGCCTCGCCTTCCGCCTCAAGTCCAGGTCGGTCTCCCTCCCTCCCTCCCTACCGGTCACCCTGTCCTCGACCTCAAGGGTCCTGGTCGGCCTCCACCTCCACCTTACTGGTCGCCCTCCCCCTTCCACCTCAAGCTCTGGTCGGCCTCTATCCCTACGTACCTCAGGTCCTGGCCGGCCGCCGTCCTCACCTACCTCAAGTGTCCTGGTCGCCCTTGCCCTTCCGCCTCAAGTCCTGGCCAGCCTCACTTGTCTACTTCAAGTCCTGGCCGGTCTCCCTACCTGCATACCTACCTCAAGTCCTGGCCGGTGCCCGTCCGTCCCTTGTCTTGGTATACGGTCTCGCCCGCTCAAGAACTGGTCTTCCTCGCCTCACCTTCCTCGCCTCGTCTGCCTCGCCTTCCTCGCCTAGTCTGCCTCGCCTTCCTCGCCCCGCCTTCCTCGCCTCGACTTCCTCGCCTTCCTTGCCCTCTTCGCTCGTTCTGCTCGCCGTCCCCCCGTTCCCTTGGGATGGGGAAAGACACGGATGGATCGGGAGGGAGTGTCATGGATGGTTAGGGATAGTCAGGGATGGGGAGGGATAGTCAGGGATTGGGAGCGACAGGGAGGGACGGGGAGATACAGGGAGAGACAGGGAGGGACGGGGATGGATGGGGAGGGCTGAGGAGGAATAGGGAGGGGGATAGGGAGGTACAAGGAGGGGCAGGGAGGGATGGGAAGGGAAGGAGAGGGACAGTCAGGGAGAGGGAGGCATGGGGAGGGACACTCAGGGCTGGGCTGGGCTGGACTTCGTTCCTCAGCAAGACGCCATCCTCCCTCGGGCACCCCAGTTCTTCCTGGTGCTGCCATCCCTCTATCAAGGCCGACTTCCTCCCCAAAGGCCGACTTCCCCCCTCAAGACCGGTCACCTCGCCTCCTCCTCTCCCCTCAAGTCCCGTTCGACTTCCTCCCTCGTCTTGGTACGCGGTCTCGCCCGCTCAAGAACTGGTCTCCCTCCGTCCGCCTTCCTCCATCCTCGCCTTCCTCGCCATCCTCGCCGTCCTCGCCGTCCTCGCCGTCCCCTCCCACTGAACCAAGACCTCGTCACGGTACGGCCACCACGACCTTCTTCCTCCGTCCCTTCCTCGTCGACACTCGACCTTCCCCCTCCCCCCCAATCGGTGGCCTGTCACTTCCCGACGTCCTGTACTCTCTTGCTTGAACTACTGACATCTTTCTTCTTCCCGAACTCGACAAAGCACCATACATGCGGAGGCTGTATGTGTGTCTTCAGACGGTGCCCCCCGAGCCTGCGATGATCCGCCTCCCACTCGACCAGGGGAGTAGGTTCGTAGGGGCAGCCGAGAGCTTTTTTAGAATCCGGGCCTCTCACTTCACCCTGCTTGTACTACTGACATCTTTCTTCTTCCCACGTTCGACAAAGCACCATACATGCGGAGGCTGTATGGTTGTCTTCAGACGGTGTCCCCGAGCCTGCGATGATCCGCCTCCCACTCGACCAGGGGAGTAGGTTCGCAGGGACACCTAGGAGCCTTGTTGTACTTCTATAGCATCCGTAATCAATGATCGTCTTTAAACGTCATCCTGCTCACGGACCGTAGTATCGATAAGGAAGTGCTCTACGATTAAGAAGTGGTATGGTAACCGGAATGGAAAGTACTGTGTACACCCGAATGAGGAGAATCGTCGACGGTACTGGGAAGATCGAATGCCATTTCCAGGACCGTCGCCGTCCCTACCAGCCTCCGTGTCAACTCGAGCAGGTGCTCTAACTCCGAGACGATCTGCGCCAACAAACTATGCTCCGCCAGGGCGAAGAAGTGGGCCAATTTCGGTGGCGGAACTGGATTCGTAGTCGTGCCCATTGCATTGCGCTGGATGGCGGATTGCAGCAAAGTGTGCGTGTGCGAAGATGGAAGGCCCGTAGAAGCACGGACTGGTGTCAACGACCCATCTGGTGTATGATGCGTCGGCGAACGTGAGCGCGAAACTCGTCCGGAGTTTGAGTGCTGTCGTCGCCAGCCTGGCCTTCGGCCGTATAAACTACTCAGCGCATGGAATGCGTCAGGTGTTGAAGTACCCGCAGTCGCCGTTCCGCGTGCATCGTGTTGCGAAAGTTGTTCGTGAAGCGACAAGGTTAGCTCCTCGAGCGCTGTGCGTGCAGAAGGTAGGAACTGAGGCAGAGGAGTCCGATTCCGAACTGAAGCGCCCACAGCAAAGAATGAGATAAGTATCGCAGATATCTGGACAAATATCAATCATAGTCAGCACGTCGCAAGCCGAGTATGGTGTGACATTCTCTCGAACCGACTTACCAACTCTGTCCGGTTTTCGAGAACGTTAAGCACCAGATGAGCATGAAGCTTGCCCTTCATCGCATGTTCACGACACAATCGTAGACCCACGAGCAGATCCGCAATTCTGGACAGATGATTGATGATCTTGCCCAGCAGAACCGTCGGCTTCGGTGCCAAGCTTACCTCGACCGACATGAGCGCAATGAGCGATCGAGATTGAGCTAGCGTTTTGAGAATGCTGCGTTCCAACTGCTCGAATGCCTTGCGCGTATGTCGGGTGGTGACAAGATCAGTATTGAGCATTTGGCGGCTCAAGGAAAGATATAGTCGTTGAAGCCGACCCGTCGCTCGGGCTATTTGAAGCACCAGCTGGAAGGAGAGAGGATGAGTGAGCTCAGGGCTATCAGCGCTCGTCACGAATTCACTGCTCACTTGAACTCTGGCATGGAAGGGCCAAATGGCCAGGTTGACCACGAGCGCCAACGCAATGCCGATTGTGACCATGAACCCCCGCTCCCAGGCTAGGATGGCCACACTGGAAGTGCTTAGGTTAAGGTAAGGTATCAAGGCGACAATCGGAAACGTGAGGGCGAAGACAACACCGATGCTGAATCCGAGTCCACAGAGAGGGTCAGTATTTGATACTCCCAATGACAAAACTTCTTTTGCTCACCCTTGTGCAGTTGTTTCGAGCATCATATACGCCGAAAAAAGTTCGGCAAGAACAATGAAGAAAGCAATGCCATATGGGTTCGATCTGCAGATGACCCAAATCAGGTATCCGTAGATAGCGCCTGCGCACGTTCCAATCATTCGAAAAGTCGACACTCGGACTGTCGCTCCCGTGCTTGTCTCAAGGCACCAGACGTAGGAAATAAGGGCCCCTGCAAGCGGAAGATCGCGAGTCAGTTCGGCCAACGGACTTCATAGATCACAAGTACAATGCCTTGAGAGACGACTCACACTGCCCTCGCTCTCCGTACCACCACTCACGAGCACCGACAGCAGGCAGCCAGGCCGGAATGGTGAGTATCAGGCAACCGATTGAGAGTTTGATCCCGAATCTGATATGGCGACTTTCTTTGAGACTTCTCAACGCATTGGACAGTCGTACTCGGTAAATGATGACTTCCTTCGTTCTCCAAAGCCGCAGGAGGATGGAAGGTGCCCTTCGCACAGCTTGCCACTTCGAAGCCTTCGTGGGAGCTCGAACAGTCTTAGAGCCAGATGATGAGGTCCTGCTTGACGTAAGTGCGATCGTGTGATCCGCCTCCGCGAAAATATTGAATCTTGAATGGCCGGAGCTGAGGCCTTTTTCGGGTTCTCCGCCAAGGTCTCGCCTTCGATGCTTCTCCGTCTCTTTCTCCTTGCGCTCCGCTTCCGCAACTTCCGATTTTGACTTGACTCCGTCCTCGTCGAAAGGGTCGTCGGTCTCGAGACCGTACTTCTCCACCCGCATGGAGCCAAGCATGTCATTCAGCGTCCCTGGGTCTGCCCGACTTGCCCAGCGTCGCCACCCCCCTGCACTCATCGAAAGCTGAGAGCCATGCAAAGTCGTCCACGGCCACTGGATGTGTCGACGTGTAGTGCCGCTCCAAAGCCGGAGCAGGTTCTGAGTTGTGATGAGGGCGTGGAGACAAGCCTGCGCAATTTCGATGAGGCACAGGATGAGATAAGATGCTGCATACATCCGGTTGTTGTAGATCGTGTGAGATGGCTTTAGCTGAGCCTGTTCCTCCGTGATAGACCCTGTCCGTGAATGTCTGTTCGCCTCAACATTTTGTGAAGAACGGAACGTTGTTGCTGATGCTGATAACTCTTGAAGCTGTGGTGTCGTGACGTCCAAGACAGTTTGTAACTCATGTCGAAGTCGATCAACAGCAGCGGTCAGGTCGTGACGCTGCTGCAAGATGGCTCGATGAGCCAACCCTGGATCAGCCTTGATGTCCCCTTCCAAAACGGACTTGAGCAGTTCCGATTGATCGCTGTCCAGTAAGGGACTTTCAGGATCCAGTTGACGACCCTCGAAACTGAGTAGACAGACCCGAATCAGGTCGAAAGATTGCTTGGTCTCCACAGCTAGCGCCCGCACGGGACCTTCGAGTTCTGTAAGGCTGCCAGCTGACGGAGACGTGCGCTCTTCATCGACTTCGACCTCGACGCCGCTCGCAATCCACCCACGACTCCTTTGCAGTGCTTTGATCAAAGGCCCGTATGCCGATACGGGAATTCGGACCAGAGCGACCTCAGCCGATGCAGCTTCGAAACTCAGTGCCAAACGTGCTACGGCGGCCGTGAACTTGGTTCTCAGATCGACTATTTCTTGCCTTGATCGGGAGGTATACTGCTCGGTGAAGAAGAGCTTCGTGGAGTCGTCGACTAGTTTTCCTATCAGCTCGAAGTTGTTGAGCAACTGCTCGGTGAACACGCTGTGGCCGACCGGGGAAAGATTAGGATGTTGGCGAGAATACCGACTCCGGCGCTAATCACACTTGGGTGGAAGAACTCGGAGAAGATCTTGTAGTTGGCCGTTCGATCAGCCGAGCCTCTCGTTATTATCCAGCTCAGATTGAACAGGCATATCCTTGAAAAATTCTGGGAAAGGGGAAGGCGGAATCAGAGCACAGATCGAGCCTCAAGCAGAGATGGTCACTTACCTTGAACCTGGGTACCGCGGAAGAAAGTAGACCGTTCAAGAAGGAGACAAGGATGAGAGCGCATGCCGCAAATGCCCTTGATCCATTGGTAGCATAAGGGGTGTATCTCAGGTGTCCAGGTTCAGGCTGTTGATCCCCGTCGATCCAGAGTCCGCATGACACAATGAGCAGACCGACGCCGCAACCGACCACTGACCCAAGCAAACCGAGGAGCGACGATTGGATATTCTCGCCGACCGTGAGAGGGGATGGGAAGAAGAACAGACTGATCACAGAGAAAGAAGATCAAGAAGTGGTCAAGACGGTAGTAATCTAGACGATTCGTTGAATAAATGCTACTTACTGAAGATGGAAGAAGACGAGAAACGCAAAGGGACCCATCCAATCCGAGACGGGTCGAACGAGGACAAGAACGGAGAGCAAGAAGCTGGCGACGAGAGCCGGAAGAGCCAGTCGGACATGCTTCCATGCTGCCCCAATGAAGCCTACCAGCCTCGCAGTGGTCCGACCGTGGCGAGTTGTTTCGACGGGGGCTGGCTGCTGTTTGGTGGCGTTTGCGCTGCTGTCTCCTTCTTCTGGCTGAGGTACAGCATCTTCTTTCCTGTCTGTCATGGCGACGCCAGCATCACCCTCGGAGCACCTAGTTACCTTGACCAGGACAGCCTGATCTATGTGTATACCCTTGCCTTTTGACCTTACAGTGTCGTCTATCGAAGCGTTGAGCAGAGGCGGGATGGCCTGCTGATGGAGGTTGTGACGACCGGCTCAAACTCCCGCTCACGGTGGAAGGTTGCTCAGCTCGACCATCACCATTGGATTCTCATCCTCATCGGCGGCGCCTGCACACGATAGCAAGGAGGTCAAGGTCTCGGCAGGGAAGGGAAGGGAATCAGCTCTGGCTACGCCGTAGAGAAAATCCCTGCTCAAATGATTCGATGACAGCGCCGTCGTCTTCTCTCCCTTCTTCTTCCTCAACTCGCAATTCTGGCCCAACCAAAAATTCCAAGCCTTCTCCCTCTTGGACGCTCGATGAGCATGTCTCTCATCTCACAGCCCTATTGAGGGCATATCCTGCGGCAGAAGAGCTCCAGTCCACTTGGGACGGATATTCAACCACCTCGGCGACGAAGGGAAGCAACTCACTCGCTCTCGGTCTGAAAAATTACAAGGCTGCCCTGGATTCCGGACGAAGAATCGGCGGAAATGACAGCAACAAAGTGGTGCAACAAGCAGCGATGCCAAGTTCGACGCCGACACCAAGTGGACTCCCGCTCTGGACGGTCGTCCGTATTCTCAAGGCATCCTGGCATGCCGACGGAAGTTGGCCCCTCGTCGGCGCCGATGCCTCAGAAGAGGAAACTTTTTTGAGCATCCTTCCAGCATCAAATCCTGCTCAGCAGAATGGCACGGTAGCCGAAGCAACGCCGCCAACGATGAGGATCCCTCGGTCTGTTCATCCTGCTGAACTCCTGATCAAGCGCAGGGCACCTCTGGTCACGACAATGGCGATGGAGCCAGGCCCTCCCGCCAGACCTGATCCAACGCCGGATCAAGTCGCCCAAGCCTATCGCTCAAGAGGCATCGCTGTGCCAGACCCTCCCGTCTATGTTCCAAGTGACGATGAGGACGGCGCCGTAGCAGACTCAGCAGGGCCAGCAGTCAATGATGATAGCGCATGAACGAACCAGCAGGCATGATTTTGCATGCAAATTGGAATTGACACGGAAATGGAAGAGGGGCTTGATGATACAAACTGAGGCGAAAACGCTAGATGACTGATAAGTGAATAGGTGCCGTGGCAAAATTGCAGAGGACAGGAGCGAATGGACGGAAGGACCGGAGCAGACGACCAAAGAGATTAAGAAAGACGCAGATTGTCCGTTCGGAGGGTGGCGGGTGCTTGGACTGGGAAAACTGGCGATACCGAAATGGAAGAAGGCAAAGGCTTTTCAATGCTCGTGCTCGTTCGGTTCAAAGTATTCTCTGAACTGCGCCTCGAGCGGAATGAGCGGCTGTGAGCTGAGGGTCGAATGGACGTGCATGAACAGCAGTGGGAACCGACGGGTGAAGTACGCGAGGAAGCCGCCAGGTATTGGTCCGAGCAGCTTCTTGAGGTGTGGACTAAGATCTTGGTAGTGATGTTTCTGAGAAAGAAGGGTGTTCGTTCGCGTAAGCAACCACGTCCAAGCACTGAAGGCACACCAGCAGACTCCGTCGATGGAAAACTCACCTTATTTCTCAACGCCCGTAACAAGTCCTGCACGCTCCTGGAATCATACTTGCGGAACTTGCCCAAGTCATCTACGAACGCCCGATCGACCTTCTTGTACCACTCCCCACCAAGCACCACACCCGCCTGCGACTCAAGCGCAACAAGCGGAGCAGCAGGTGGATCCCGCTCCATAATCTCAAACCGGTCACTCGCCTCTTGTAAGAAGCTGAGCCGCTTGCCTGCGTCCCAGAAGTACGGATGGGAAAGGACATCCGAGGCTGAGGGTCGTTCGCGCGGTTCGACAGCAATCATAGCGTTGATCAAGTGCTGAGCTTCAACGCCTTCCTCGCCCAGACCATCCAGACGCGACAGGTTCTTGCAGTTTCGGATGATGTTCATCTCCCGCTCGAAGCGACTCCCGAATGGATGTTCGCCGTTGGCAAGCACGTAGCTGGGGGAGTCAGAGCCAAAATAAACACGGTCAGCAAGGGAGAGCACAGGTCCACACGAAGCAGGACATGAAAAGTCGCCACTCACTATGCCACGCAACCAAGCGCAAAGATGTCCACAGCCCGCGTCAATCGTTTCCTCTCCTCCGCCGGCCCACGCTCTCTCGTCCCATCCGAAGCTATCCCTATCGAGCTCTGCTCACTCTCAGAGCCACCTCCATTATCCAATTGGACATCGCCCCTCAAGATCTCGGGTGCACGCCAACCGACCGTCCCACCTGGGTTGTTCACCGTCTGGCTGAAACTCGATTGCGCCAGCCCATCAAGTCGTTTGGACAGGCCGAAGTCAGACAGGAGCATCTTTAACCGCTTGCTGTTGGGCATCACGGCTACCAAGATATTTTGAGGCTTGATGTCCCGGTGTACAACTGCAATAAGAAGCGACCATATCAGTCAGAAGAATAGTTTTTTCAAGCTGAACAAGTTGAACAAAACTCACTATGCAAAGAATGCAGATGCCGTACTCCAGATGCAATCTGCTGCAAAGCCCGCTTCGGTTCGAGGATGTTGTACAAATCGCGGAACTCCGTCGGCTTGTCGATCACGTCCGCTAAACTGGCCGGACAGAGCTCGAGGGCTATGTACAAGAAAGAGCCCGTGAGTTCTTTGTAGAAGTATCGGATGACATTGGGACTGTTCATGACACAAGGAGAGGTTGATAAGTTCAGCGGCGGAGTATCTTAGTTGGAATAAAGCCGTAATATTGAATTGATGTACTCACTGATTGTCTGCGCTTTCCAAAAGAGACACTTCCTTGCTGGCCACATTTACAAAGTCCCGCAGCAGCCGCTTCACAGCGACAGCACGGCCCTGGAATGTCCCCTTGAACACGACCGTGCCCGAGCTTCCATACCCTGCGCGAAAACAACGCCAGGAAATACCAGTCAGATTCCCCCCTCAGATGAGTAAAACGCAAAGAGAGAGAGAAAACTCACCAAGGACCTCATCCGAGATCGCCAGCCCAGAACTCTTCGATATTAACTGCCGCCCACCAGACCCATTACCGCCGTTCGACCCCAACACCTCCATCCCTTCTCCTCCTCCTCCTCCAACCTCCGCGCCATCCGGACCACGCATACTACCAGGAGTCGACGCCAGCGCCGCCATCTTCGCCAACTGCTCCTCAGCCGACTGCGCGTCCGGTCCAACTTGGAGCCAACCCCCGTCAAGTAAAGCCGTGGTAGTCGGTGAGTGCGGCGGACCATTATAGGACGTACCCAGAATACCGCCCGCACCCGTCGACGCCGATGCCAATCCAGATGCAGTCAGCCCGTTCGGTCGCAGTTTGCTCGGCGACAACGACGACGTCCCCATCTCCTGCTGTTCCGCGAACCGTACGCCATTCGCTTTACGTTCCTTAGAAGGCGTACCACTACTCGCCTTCTTGCCCGCGCTACCGGTGTCGAAGGTCTCCCATTCACTAACAAACCCGGTGGACTACCACCCTCACCCGGAACGCCCACCTCATCCTCATCACCATCATCATCCTCTCCCTCACCCGCATCAACACCCCCAGCAGCAGCAGCCCGCGCAGCCGCCTTAGCAGCCAAAGCAGCACCCGCCCTCTTCCCCCTCCTCCTCCGCTTCCCTCCTCCTCCTCCAGGCCCACTCTTCCCATTCGGCGTACTACCAGCCGAAGAAGAAAGTGGTCTCCCATTCTCCCCCATCTGTGCATGTCCATTCGAAGACCCACCTCCGTTCTGTTGTTGCTGTTGCTGCTGCTCAATAAAAGCAGCTAGCGTATTCACATCCGTAGCCTGCGCCAATCTCTGGAACTCCTCCTTCTTCCTCGCAAGCTCAGCAGCAGCAACTTCCTCCTCTGCCGCCAGTTTCTTCGCTCGCTCAATCTCCTCCGGTGTTGGGCCCGGGGTGACAGGAGGCGCGGGTAATGGCTTCTCCTTGAGTTGAGGCGTCGCATTGACAGACGAGACCGACACTGCCTCTGGGGAGACAAGAATCGGCTGCCCACTATTCGGATCCATGACCATCTGCAGATTCGCCTGCTCATCCGTCAGGTAAGGTGCGTCTTGAGGAAAGAAGGTGACTATCCCCGCAAGATGATTCGCGCGCTCCTCAAAGCGTCTCTGCTGCTCATTCATACCCAGGATGAGCGCATACGAGAAGAGCGTGATGCAGCCGAGACCGATAACTTGGAAGAGGAGCGTGGGGAGGTTGGGCGTGGCAGATTTCCACCACTTGGCGTCCTCTTTCCCACCAGAGCTATTGGAACCCCGACCATTCAAAGTCGAGTCCGGATCCGAAGAGACCCCATCAGGACTCACTCGGGAAGGCGGCGCATCAATAGCAGGAACCTCCCTCCCCGACCTCTCCCAAAACCCACCAACCTCATGATGATCCGCAATACCCAAAGGTCTCCTCGCAGATCCCAACAGCGCCTCCTGCGCATTCCGATCCGTCTCCGAATCGACCTCAACAGGATAACTGCCCAACCAACACCCAAAGGCCGAGCACGGTCGGACGCTCATACCCGTATTGGACGCCGAATCCGGGCCGTCAAACTCATCAAAGGCGGAAGAGGATCGGCCGGGACTGAGATCCGAGGAGGAGGATCCGTCCGTGGACGAACCGGCTGTGAGTCCAGCAGCTGCGCGCGGGCTGAAAGCGGCCAGTGGGAATCTGCTCGAACCCATAGCAAAGAGACTCCCACCCGAGAAGCCCAGATACGCAGGCCGTTGAGAGTCCGTCATCCCCATACTTTGCGAATCAAAGAGCGGACTCGATCCATTTTCCTCATCGATCTCATCTGGCTCTTCCTCATCTTCAGCCTCACCCCCTCCTCCTGCACCATTCCGACGCGAGACGGGTTTGCCCAACCCGACGCTGACTTGACGATTTGAGCCGAAGAGGGACGAGAGCGACACGGGCGGATGAGGGACGATGACCGGCCGAGCTTCCCCAGCGATATACCTCGCCGACGAAGAAGAAGAAGAAGACGACGCAGAAGCGGAAGCCGCAGTAGCCGTCGTCGTCGCCGTCCCCACCGAACTCGTCACCACACTACTTCCCGACCCCGATATTCAGCCCTAGCCTGTAAACCCCTAGGCTGAACAACGTCAAAAATCCCAGCAACAGTTCCCGCAATACTCGTCCTCCAAACTTGCCGTTCATCCTCTCCTTCCCTGACCGTAGTCGAAGGAGCACCCGGACCAACACCTCCGGCAGACGAGGTCGTATTGAAACAGACGACCGTCTGCTGTTCGCCCGTGCCTATCACCGCGCGTTGGTCGGGATGTCCAGCTTGGGCCCAGATGGCTTGGATATCTAGATCAGCCGCGGTAGGTGCGTACGTGGAGAAATGCAACGTCTGCGAAAGGGCAGGTCGATTACGCGCGTGGATCGTCAAGGTGTAATCCGTCCGTCCGATGTAAGTCCACGGTCGATGGGCTTGATCGTGTCCGTGCGTGGAATGGTCATCGAAAGAGTGAGAACCTGGCGAGGATGAGGAGGAGGAGGAAGAGTTGGTCGCTGCAGAGTCCGGGGAGGATCCACCCCAGACAGCGCCGATCGATCCAGTCGCGATGTCCAATTCGACCAAGGTTGTCGACTTGTGTCCGATGAAGATCCGACTGTCATCACCCGCGAACGAGAAGGGGACAGCTGGACGAGCTGAGGTAACGTAAGCGGTAATTTGGAAAGATGTGTTCGAGGAACCGAGAGTGGATCCGAATGATGATCGCCCCCCTGTTGCTGTTGATGCTGATGTTCGTCTCCCGCGCCGCCCGTTGCTCCATTCGAACCAGCAGGAGTGAGCATGTAGATATCCCCCGCGGAGGAAGGCTCGACTACATAAATCCCAACCTGCTCAAGAAGCGCAACAGCATCTGCATTGGGGCCCTGATCATCATCGGACGCATACGCAGGACGAGTCGGGGGCGACGCTAACCCACCCGCATACGTGCCAGAAGACGCTCCCCCCTGAAGAAGTTCGACAAAGGAGCTCCGTTTGGGACCGTACGTAGTCCGCACGAGGGGCCCAAAACCTGCAAATGGTTTGTCGTCGCCGGGAATGGCTGAGCTACCCGTATGCGCAGGTAAGTTCCAAATCGTATCTCCCGTCGTGCGATCCAGACCGTACAGTCCTCCTTCGACGGTGGTGACGAGTACGATGTCGGTCAGGACGAGGTCGGCTGTACTTCTCGGTCGTGGTATTTGTGCTCCTGGGTTTGGGTTGGAGGACGAGGAGGAGGAAGAGTGGGAGCTGCCATCGTGCTTTGATTCTGCAGGTGAGGAGTTTCCGTGTCTTCTGTTGTGAGTTTTGTGATGAGCGGAGCGGAGGGCGAGGTCTCTGTCGTTTTTTGATGCTGCTGCCGCCGCCGCCGCTGCCGCTGCTGAGACTGGAGCGGGGGAAGACGAAGCAGGAGCGGACTGAGCTGATGCGAGGATGAGCCAGCTGGCGAGGAGGGTGAGGTAGAGAGTGGGGTGCAGCAAAGGGGTGCGCATGATCGCCTTTCTATCTCTCTCAATATCCTCCGCTTTTGAGCCTCTGTGGGCCTTCGTTCTGTTTCGCCTTTTGGGGTTAAGTTCGGCGAGTGATGATGGGATTTAAGTCTTGAGGCTGGCTGCGATGATGAGCGGGTGTCGCATGGCCTGAAGCTGTTCGAAGGGAGTAATGTTGTCAGAGCGCGGGTGCTAGACAGAGCGAGTAGAAGTGAGATTACTGACCTCTGCTATTCTTCCTGAGTGAGTAGTGAGTGATGGTCCTGCGCTCGGTTCGTTCCCCAGCCTCCATCTTTTTTCCAACTGCATGACCTCCACATCGCACTCCATTTTCCCACGCTCCTCGTCACCTCGTTCTCACCTTGACACCTTCTTCCTTCCTACCAACCAACACACAGCTACACCTACACAGGGACCCAAGATGGACATCCCACTGACCTCCGACGCACTCGACATCGCCTTCCATCCAGACCCAACCACAACCATAATAGCAGCAGGTCTCCTCTCCGGAAAAGTACAACTCATCGACTACTCCTCCTCCCCAACATCCCCAACCAACTTCAAGAAGACCCTCACCCTCCGACCCTCCATCAAATCCACCCGCGCACTCGCCTTCGCAGATAATGCAACCCTCTACACAGCCTCTAAAGATCGGTCTCTCTTCGCGATCGATACGCATACGGGTGTGATTCGTTCCCATTGGGCTAATACACATGCTGCTCCTCCTTCGCGCATGATCACACTCGACTCTGGTATGCTCGTCACAGGCGACGACGATGGAGCTGTCAAACTCTGGGATCCAAGATTACCTACTACCTCCGCATCAACCTCAAGTTTTTCAGAAGGTCCCGCTGCGAAGAAGACAAAGCTCTCAGGTGCGGGGAGTACGAATGTCGTCCAGCCTACGACTGCGACACCCGTCCGGACATACACCCACCACTTCGACTGGATCAGCGACTTGCTCTGGTGCAATCACGTCGCTCCACCCCGTTCCGCCCAATCAAAGGGCAAGAAGAAGGCAGCAGAACAAGACAACGACGACGCTGCTATCACGCTTCGGTCCCGTCTTGTCTGTACGAGTGGGGATGGGACGTTGAGTGTTATTGATTTTCGACAGGGTGGGTCTGGTGGTGCGAAGACGGAGGGGGAGGGGAAGAAGGTGGGTAGTGTGAAGGGTGTTGAGGTTAGTGAGGATCAGGAGGACGAGCTGTTGGCGGTCGCAGCTGTGAAAGGGTGCGTAGTGCTTCTCCCTATTTACGTCATATTCTCTAGTCCAGCTCATCTCCTTCATCTACGCATGGCTATTTTCAGAGGCTCCAAATTCGTCGTGGGCACCCAACTAGGCACACTCTCCGTCTGGGCTCCCACACGCGCCATGCTCGACCACGTAGACCGCATCCCAGGTCATCCAGCCTCCGTAGACACCCTCTGCCCGCTCTACGACCCATCCTCCACCCTCGACAACGACGTCGTCTCCCGCTTCGCACAGGACGACGACGTCCTCCTCACCGGCTCCTCCGATGGCCTGATCCGGATCCTGCATATCGGACCTCCGCATACACTCTTGGGTGTGTTGGCTGATCATGGAGGGAATGGGATGCCTGTTGAGCGGATCAGGAGGAAGGGGAGGTGGGTTGCTAGTATTGGGCATGAGAGTGCGATCAAGTGGAGTGATTTGGCGGATCTGTTGGATGGGGATAGTGGGGATGAGGATGAAGAGGAGGAGGAGGGGACGAAGAAGAAGATGAAGATGCGGGCGATGGGGAAGGATGACAGTGATGACGATGATGATGACGAGGAGGAGGATGAGAGTGACGAGGACGACGATTCGCCTGGGGAGCCTGTATCGAAACCAGATGAAGACGACGATTCGGACTCAGACTCAGACTCCGATGGACCGTCCGCCCCAAGAGCAGAAGCTCCCAAGACCAAAGCAGCCCAACTCTCAAAGGGGATAGCCAAAGGTGCCCTCCTTGCTCCGCCCACAGCTGCCTCCTCTGGCTGGGATGACGATGAGGATGATGAGCGTTCGAATAAGAGGGGCAAGAAGGGCGGGGTGAAGAAGGAGATGAAGGGGCAGGATCAGGCCAATGCGAAGCGTGCGGAGCGGGCTGCTTTCTTTTCTGACTTATAGACGAAATGCCAATTGCCAATGCCAATGCCAATGCCAATGCAAGAAGTGAAATATACCCGTCCGTTTGATGCTTTGGGAAAGTCTGAGATAACGTGTATGTTACAGAGGTAGATTAAGGCGAGAGAGAGAGAGAGACTGAGAGTGAATAGAAATCAAGCGTGCAAGTACATGACACCACCCCGACCGGCCTTCTCGTCCTTCTCGATCTCGTAATGCGTCCTGACACCCAAGCTGGCAAAGGGCACGGCCTCCATCGTCTTCTTCCTAGCGTCCAAGACCTTCTGTCCATGCTTGTCCATGAACTGCTGTTGACGCTGTTCCATGCCGAGTCGCCTGTAGAGCCATCCGAGCAACTTGCGAGACCACTTGCGCGGGAGGACCTTCTCCAGCAGAGCAGCGATGGGGAAGAGTCCGTATAAGAACGTCGTCACCGCCAACCCAACAGCGCGAATGAGGAGTTCAGGCACGATGGTGGGTGGGAGGATGGAGGCACCCTTGATGGAGGCTGAGGAGAGGGAGACGGAGAGGATGCGCATGGTAGGTGAGTAGACGGTGTTCTTGGCTGTGCGAATCTTGAAGCGGAAGTAGCCGTCTCCGGAGCGAACGGGATTCGGACGAGGAAGGTGGCGAGACGGTGTTTGTGTGGGATGTCTGGGATGAGATTTTCGAGTTCGGTGTGGATCTTGGAGCGTTGGCGTTGGGTGAGGTTGGGAGTGGTGAGTGTGGATCGGTGTTCTGCCTCGTCTCCGCCAGTCTTTGTGGATGATGATGAGGTGGAGACGGTATCGATGTCAGGTGCTGTTGAATCAGAGCCATCCCACTTCTTGGTGTTGTCGGGCGTGACGTCGATGCCACGCTCACTGACGTCTCCCAGGTATCGAGCAATGCCCCATCCGAAGAGACCAGCGCGGTAACCCTTCTGGATGAGGGTGACTTTGAGTTTGTCAGTGTCGATGTCGGATGCGTCTGAGAGGATGGTGATGGGTACGTAGGTGTCTGGGCCGCGGTAGATGAGGATGCGGGAGGAGTGGAGGTGTGCAGTCATGTGTGCTGAGGAGTAGGATGAGGATGCGAAGATGCCTGTGAGGGAGGAGACGAGGAAGCGGAGGACAGAAAAGATTCCTGAGAAGATGGCAAGGAGTGGGTTGCTCATCGTGTGTTTCTGTGTTGGAGGTGGTTGTCGTCCGCAAGAAGCAGAAGGAAAGAGAAGCAGAGAAAGAGGAAAGCAAGGAGGAGTGAGCGTCATCAGCTGAAATATTTGAGTGACGTCATTGGGAGATCGGGAGATTAGATCAAGAGATAAGAACGTCGCATTATTCTCCACTTGAACGCGCTGACAGTAAGTAAGGTAAGAGCAACGTTCATCCCATCCCACTGACAGAGAAGCAATGATCCCTGCCAAACGCAACCCACGCGTACTCCTGGTGAACGACGACGGCCCTCCATCCTTCTCGTCTCCGCACGTGCTCCCTCTCTACAACGCACTCATCGCCCTCGGCTGGGATGTCACCGTAGTCCTCCCCTCCGGACAGCGATCATGGGGCTCCATGGCCTTCACCATCCGCGGAAACCTCCCCGTCTGGTACTACTACCCGCTCCAATCCAACAACGACGGATCACACAACGACGACGCCAACTGCTGGAGCACAACCCGCAGAGATATCCAGTCTGACAACGGCGAGGTCGGCGAATGGGTCCTCATCGATGGATCACCCACCACGGCTACCAACGTCGGTCTCTTCAATGCCGACACCCTCTTCGGTCCACAGAGCCATCCTGTCACCCGCAACCCACCCACCGACGAAGGAACAGCCCCGCCCTTCACCTCCTGGGCAGACCTCGTCATCTCCGGTCCCAACTTTGGCAGAAACACAGGAACAGCATTCGCTCTCTCCTCAGGAACACTCGGCGCAGCTCTCTCCGGCGCTCTCTCAGGCGTCAAGAGCATCGCAATCTCATACGGTCATTTCCAAGGGAACTCAGGCCCACAGCGTCCCGCCTTCCCTCCCGCCGCATCAACCTCAGAAGCAACTGTCCAGAACACCACCGAACCTGTCAAGACCGATCCAGCCGCTGGTCACATCGTCCGCTCTCCACCTGCGCCAGAGCACATCGAACAACTCGCTACCAATCTCACCGTCGACATCGTCAAGCGACTCTGGGAGCAGTGGGACGAGGCGTGCAGTGCTACAGCGTCAATGTACCCCTCTCCTGGACTCTGGAAGAACCCAAGATATATTGGACACGGATGTGGGAAAACAAGTATCCCAAGGTGAGTGTCGACTCTCCTTTCCACTGATCCGGTCATGCTCAAGCTGACTCTCTATTTACTATCCTGCCCTTTGCCAGTTATTCAAGCAAGTCAGCGTTGATGAGGTCAAAGAAAATGCTACCTCCTCCTCAAAGCGACCTCAGCCAGCTATGCACCTCACCTTCGCTCCACCCATGGGCACCATGCTCGCACCATCCAATCTCCAAGAAGGAACCGATATCTGTGCGTCGCATGCTCTCTCTCCTCTCTTTCCTGTTGCTCATGCGGAAAACTCACTTCTCTTCCCCCTTTCTCCATCTACGCAAATTTCACAGGGCTCTCATGAACGGCTGGGTATCCGTCGTAAAACTCAGCGCAAAGTACTCGCACGTAGATGGTTCCTCATCGACTCTCGAACAGGCTTGGACGGACGCGGCTCCCTCAGGCGCTTCGACCGGCACAGCCCCCGGGACACGGTGGATGTTGTGAAGGGAGGAAATTTTGGAGAGAGGACTTGGGTTTCTTATCATGCAGGAAGAGAGATGCTTGTAGACTTTTTTCCCCTGTTATTCTTCTGTTTCTATTCAGCTCCAACGCCAGCAATTGACTTTGCGATCGCACCGACGTGGCCTTTTGGCGAATTTACCGCCTTCATCACGTGACCAGTCATCCACTTCCTCACGTTGCATCCACCTTCAATCCTTCCATCCAACACCAACATCCAATTCCCAGTCTAGAAGGAAAAGAAAAGGAAGTGAACTTAAAGGAAAGGATAAGGATAAGGGGGGAAAAATGTCAACATCCAATCCCGCCCCTCCTCCCACCACAACCGCAGGCATCCCTCTGCCCACCCGGCGCCAACACATCCCACCCCGTTCCGAATTCCGCTTCGAACTCGAACCAGGCGAACGCATCTCCTTCCGACTCGTCCCCGGCCTCGGTGGTGACGCCGAATGCTTTGGGGCTCCCCTCGTGGCCGGTGAGGGCAGATGGTATCCCTTTGGAGAGGAGGCCAAGGCTGCTATTGCGTCCTGGACCGGGGCTGAACTAGAGATGAGTGTTTCCGTGTGTTCTTCTCCCCCCAAAATGCTATAAGAAATTGCGAGGGACGAGGGCGAAGGAGGGCAAGAGTCCGAGGGTCAGTCTTCTTGAAGAAGGAGAGAGGAATCTCCATTCCCGAATCTATGAATATTTCTTTTGCCTTCTTCTCTCCTCTCTGTCCTGCCAGAATGAGCGATGACTTAGAGGCTGACCCTCTTTCTCAAAGCAAGAAAAGGACGAGAAGCTCTTTCTCCCTCCTTCGCCCTGCCTCCCCGTCCTCTCCAGCAATTTCTCAACCCCCCCCCCCCCCAACTCCCCCTCCCCTCCTTCCAAAAATAAGTAGAGACTAACATCGTATTTGCGACCCCTTCCTCCCCCCTTTTCCCCCCATCTCCACATCGCAGGCTCAGCAACCTTCGAATCCATCTCCGACGAACCCTCACCCACCTTCACAACCCACACAAAACTCCACCTCGCCCTCGAACGAAGCCGTCTCCAAGCCCGGTCCTACCTCCGCTCAAACCGGGCCTTCTTCCAAACCGAGATCAGTAACGCACCGGCCGTGCTACACCCTTCGAATTCTCCGATTTCCTTCGATTCTTCTTCTGCGGATGGCGGCGGGACGACGGCACAAACAATCTCATTCGTTTGCTAGTTGGAGTCAGAATGAGGCGACGGCGTATCGGCTTGAGGGGCAGGGTCCGCGGGTCATGGTTGTCGGAGGGGAGAGTTCCGGCAAGTCGAGTTTTGGTTAAATTCTTGGCTAATTTGGCGATGAGGTCTCCTGCGTTGGCTACGATGTCGCCTTTCTTCTTCTTCTTCTTCTTCTGCAACGAATAAGGAGGACCAGCCGGAGATCACAGGTTGGTGGCCGGTCATCGTAAACGTAGATCCAGGTGATGTGAGTCGTGTTTTTGATTGTCTGCATACCAATAATCCCCCCATCAATCGCTGACGAGTAAAATAATCTCTCCCCTCCTCTCTCTCTCTCTCACGTATCACTCATTTTTAAACAGGGCGCTGCCCACTCCCCTTCACCTTCTCCGCCCTACCTCTAAACCCAATCCCAACCGCCTTCCTCGCCTCCACCTCCCCCGCTTTACCCTACGGCCTCACAACCTCCACAACAGGCGCAATCCACCCAACCTCCACCTCCGCCCACATCGTCTCCCTTACACCCTCTGGCTCGGACGAGACAACGTCCGAGATAACGAGATGCACTCCAAACGGGTCGTCGACTGGCTCGCGGAGGGAGTGGAACGACGGTTGGCGAGGGATGGGAGGGCGAGGATGAGTGGGGTTATTGTTGATACGGCTGGAGTTATAACTGCTGATGGGAGGAGTCGGTATGCTTGGATTCAGTATGTTGCGAGGGCTTTGAAGGTGGATACGATTGTGGTGTTGGGGCATGATAAGCTTACGATTGAGTTGACGAGGTTGTATGGACATCCGAACTCTGGGGTGAGCGTGATCAAGTTGGCCAAGTCGGGAGGGGTGAGTGTTTTTCCTTTCACTGTTCTTTATATCTCTTCGCCTTTTCTGACTTCATTTTTTCTGATTCTGGTCGTGTTATCTGAACAAAGGTCGTCGAGCTCGACGACATCTACCGCGCCCGTCTCCGATCGCTCCAAGTCCGCTCTTACTTCTACGGCGGCTCCGGCCCCGCGAAGATCACCATCCCGGACCTTTCCCAGCCGGACGGAGACGCAACGAAGGAGGTCACGCTACCGGGCCATGAGGAGAGTTTGGGAGGGGTCTCCACGCTCAGTGCGTTCTCTAGCACCCTACCTCTCGATTTGATGTGGATCTGGCGTGTGGGACAAGGTGCGTTTTTGATTTTTTTCAACCAATCTCGACAAGGAGAGTCGTTATCCACGGCTTCTCCCACTTGACTGATCCATGTTTTTGTTCGTTAATTCTGTTCAAATAGAGGCTATGGCACCTTCCTCCGCCCTCCCCATCGGCGCCCAACGAACAGTAACCCAAACCCAACTCGTCAAACTCGACCCCACACAGTCAACCGCAGACCAAGCCAGACTCCTGCACTCCATCGTGGCCTTGATCCAGACGCCGAGGGGTACGGGCCCGAAGGTGGGCGCGGCGAAGGCGAAGGCGGAGGCGGATGCTACTGCGGGTATTGGGATTGGGTTGGAGGATGAGCAGGATGGTTTGACGGATGATGAGATTCTAGGGTCGCCTATCTTGGGTTTCATCCATGTGTGAGGAGCCGCCCTGTTGTCCCTGACACACTCTCATGCGCCTTTCCTACCCTGCTGACATATCTTATTTTCCTTTTCCCTTCCTCCAGCGCGGATATGGATCTCAATCGCAAGACATGACAGTGCTTGCGCCTACGAAGGGCAAATTGCCGGCTTTGACTGGTCTCGTCGGGGTACGTTTTGATTTTTCACCTGGCTTTCTAAGCGCATGTCTCCCTCCGCTCATCCCCCTTGCGTCGCTGACGATCCCTTTTTACTTCTTCACGCAGTGTCTGGAATGGACGGACGCCTAGAGCCGGTGCAAACTAGGTCTACGGCAGGACCCTCATCTTTTCGCCTACAGCAGCATCCCTCCGATACAAATCACCTTCTTCCAAACGGACGAGCCAAGAAGACCAGAAAGAACTACCGCAGCGAACGCCCAAAACAAAAACAAGACAAAGGCGCAAGTGTGGAATGGTATTCAAAGAACATTTTTCACCAAAACAAAAACTCGAGCAGGTTGGGTGTGTGTGTGTGTGTGAGTGGGTTGTGCAGACTTGATATGTGAGTGAGAGAAGAGAGAAGAGTGCGTGTGTAAGAGCGGAGTAGACGCCCGTGGGAAATAGAAATGAAGCAACTGAGCATGTAGGGGTTTGGGTAAGCCCTTTTTTGGTTTGGTTTGGGATTTGGGGAAAAGGAGGAAAAGAGCCTTGCGATAGGGAGCGTTCCAGACCAGAAAAAAGACAAGCACAGAGGCGGTGGGTGTAGTGTGGAAAAGGGGAAGAGGGGGGGGAAGGGGAAGGGGGGGAAAAAGAACAACAACAGGAAACAGCGCGATTCAAAGAAAAGAAGTAAATGCGAGGACGGCCCAAAAAGAGAGATGTGAGAGAAGCAGAAAAGGGTCTGTAAGAGCGGATTGTTTGGAAATGTGTGTGTGACAGGAACCGGAAACGCAAGGCGATAAGAAGAAGCGAAGTGGGGAGTAGTTAAGAAAAAGAAAAAAAATAACCGTGTGTATAACTGTGGAGAGCGGAGACGGCGCGGGAAAGGAGAGAGGTAGTGGGGGCTTTTTGTTGACCAACGACGCGGAAAGGTTGGGGAAGCAAGGTGACTCGAGCACTTGCAACGAAGACGAGAGGAGCACGGAGGAAGATCCGAGGGGGGGGGGGGGGGGGGGACGAAGAGGGGTGATGAGGACTTGAGGTAGTCCTGCGGCCGAGGGCGGGAATGTGGGAGGACCAATGGCGATGGTGTTACGCAGTGCCGATATCGTCTATCTCGGACTGCAGCGAGAGTTGGCGACGAAGGACCAGTCAGATCCGAGTCGGCGTTTCGACAGGGGGGTAAAAACGCCGACGTCGTGCCCGTGAGGAGCCAGGGACCGGGAGGTGTGCAAGGCAAGCCGCAGCTTCCTTGCTTCATAACCCCCCACCCGACCCAGTACCCGCAAGCGTATCCGATCCACTGAACAGCATATTCAGACTGTTCGAATCCCACACATCGCTCGTAAGCCCACTGTAGAATCCACCTTCCCACCGCCGCCCAGGTTGGAACCATCGCCAATCCCACCTCCAAACATGTTCGAAGACGAGGTGTTGACCCCTCCATTCCCGTTCCATCCCACCGCCACCACCGCCCGCATTACCGAAGTCCAGGGACGAGAAGAAATCCATCCCTCCGCCCTGATGGAAGATCGAATAATCATCCATTCCACCCGCAGCGAAGTTCGTCCCAAAACTGAAAGCATTATTGGACGTCCCATTCTGTTGTTGCTGCTGCTGCCCACCACTACCACCAGACATCGGATTGGACGTCAGCACAGGGGTAGGTCCACCAAGACCACCTCCGTTCGTCGGATCGCTCGAGGACGGCGCCAAGGAAGCAGAAGAAGAGCCCAGCATGGCTGTCTGTCCAAGGCTGCCACTGATCAATCCGTTAGCGGACGAGTCGGGTCCCGTACCTGAAGATGCTGACATCGCCATCCCATTCGCCTGTTGTTGTTGTAGCTGCTGCTGCTGTTGGGACGAAGACGAAGATGCCGTCGAAGAAGGAGCAGCGACATCTGGTAATGCCATCGGCTGTGACTTGCCCGAGTTCGGCGGAGGAGGCGCCATAGAGGACGACGACGACGCAACGGGCGTCTGGGCATTTTGAGGCGTAGGCAAATCAACCTTGCCCGTCGCAGGCGTCATCGCATTCGAAGCCGTAGGTGTTGGTTTCGAAGAAGGCGTAGCACCAGCAGCAGGCGTAGACACAGATGCAGAACCAGATCCCGCATTCGCTCCAGCCCCAGCCCCAGCACCGCCATTCGCGGCCGTCGAGTTGCTGCTGTTCGCACCGGCCGCATTATTACTCGGCGCAGCCGCAGGGGTCAACACAGGCGTCTTGGCAGTAGTAGCCGCCTTCGAATTCTTCCTCGCCCGCGCAGTCTCCTTCTTCTTCGTAGCTTTCCCACCACTACCACCCGCATTTGCATTCGCATTGCCCGCGCTCGCTCCTCCTCCTCCTCCACTCGCATTGGTATCAGCTCCCGCCGCAGACGCTCCTCCCGTATTGCCCAACTTGGGCGTGCTAGGCACAACACCCGCCGCAGGCGAAGCAGCAGACGCGCCATTGACACCATTAACAGTCCCAGGACCGCCCATCTGCAAATTGCTCGGTAGACCCTTGGCGACGGACTGAGTATACTCTGAGGAGGACCCATACTACCCGGAGGACCATTCATCGATGCAGTCCGTTGCATCGCCGGCCGTTTGGATAGATCTCCATCGGGCGTAGGACCCGAGCGCGAAGGTACACCGCCTCCTCCTACTTGATTATTGAACGGCGGATGGGGTGTCGGACCAGGTGGACCCGGACCACCAGGTCCCTGTTGTTGAGCAGCTTGCATACCCGCTGCCAACTGTTGTCTCCTCTGCGCTTCCAACTGGACATTGTAATCCTCGAACAGACTAGGTCCCCCGGTCCTCCGGCGCCGTTGTTCCCTCCCTGGGGAAGGGGAGGGTGGGGTGGTGGTCCTCCGAGAGGTTGTCCAGGCCCTAAGCCAGGCGTAGGCGGTTGTTGACCAGGCATCATCCCCATCCTCTGCTGTTGTTGCTGTTGCTGCTGTTGTGACATCATTCCCGGTCCAGACCCAGGACCCGAACCAGGCGGCATCCCACCCATCCCACCCGGCCCTGGACCAGGCTGCATCATACTAGCCATCAACCCCGGGTTATTCGCCAACGCAGCAGGACTCTGCTGCGCGAAATGAGCCCGTTGTTGGGGTGTCATATTGTTGAACCCGTTCGATAACCGGAGTGGACCAGGCTGTTGTAGTTGACCCGGTTGTGATGAATGAGGAATCATACCACCACCCTGCTGAGATAATTGCCCTTGCTGCTGGCCTTGCTGAGGCTGTCCCTGCCCTTGCCCTGGCCCCTGCTGCTGATGCTGATGTTGACTTTGCTGCTGCTGAGCAGCCGCCGCAGCCGCAGCCGTAACAGCAAGCTGCTGTTGCTGCTGCTGTTGTTGATGTCGATGCTGAAACTGTTCCCGCTGCTGAGCCGTCATCATCTGACTCATCTGCGCAGCCTGCGCAGAATTTAACATCCCGGGCGGTACTTGCTGTTGTGGACCTTGACCCTGACCAGGATTGAGTCCTTGGTTATTCGGCCCTGCTCCTCCTACTCCTCCTCCTTGGCCGACACCACCGACGCCTACGGGACCACCAGGCCCAGGTCCGCGCGGTACCATCCCCCAGGCTGACTCATCCCCTGCGGCCCCCCAAACCCATGCGGCCCAACCGAGCCACCCATAAGATGTCCCTGCGCCTGAGCCTGAGATGCAGACGCAGCAGCCTGTTGAGCCTGTTGAGCAGCAGCCGCCTGCTGTTGTTGCTGCTGTTGCGTCTGCTGTTGCTGAGTGACCATATGTTGGAAATGCGAATACAGCTGCGGATACATGTTTCCCAGCTGCTGTAGCTTCACATGGTAATCCCTCGCACGGGCCATAGCTTGACCTGCATAATCCGGGTTGTGCGCATTCGAGGTGGAGGTTTGGTACTCCATCTGCGAGAGTTCGTGATATTGTTGCATGGACGAGAACACGTCTAAATTGGCCCGCGTGCGGTGTGGAAAGGGGAATGGGAAAATCAGCAAAACTTCCCTCGAGTTTCGTCAATACGCTCCTCCGCTCAAAAGCGAAAGTCAGGAACACTCACGTTGCTGTTGCTGCTGCTGCGTCATCTGATGCTGCTGCTGCTGGGGCGGCATACCAAACTGCATCCCCCTCTGTTGTCCACTCGGCCCTCCCTGCTGCTGCTGCTGTTGCTGCTGCATCTGCATCCCAGGATGCCCTTGACCCTGCCCACCAGGATGCATAGGATGCGTCTGCGGCCCACCCGGCCCCGGTCCAGGACCCGTCGCACCCGGTGGTAACCTCTGCTGACCCTGCTGACCCTGCTGCTGCTGCTGTTGTTGTAACTGAGGAGCACCCTGCAATAAAGGCGACGGCTGAGGTCCCGCGCCCGCCATCCTCATCCCAGGATGCATCTGCCCTTGACCCTGACCCTGACCTTGGCCTGGTGGCCCTCCGCCGCCTACAGGAGGAATCGACTGTCCCATCCCAACAAGCGGCGACTGGCCGGACCGGTCTGTCGACCGCCCGTTTGATGTTGTTGCTGCTGCTGTTGTGATGGATCTCCACCAGGCCCACCATTTGAACTGGGCGGTCGACCCTGCATGTTCGACGCCCCTACAGGTCCGCCCATCCCCCGCTGTCCATCCTGACCCTGCTGAGCTTGCATCATCGACATCTGGTGCTGTTGCTGCTGCATCTGCATCTGTCGGACCGCCTGCTGTTTTGAAAACAACGCATGTTCGCGCGCCGACACACAAAAGAAGAGAAGGTCAGTACAGCCAATAAATGGTGATCACACATCAGAGAACAGTAAACTCACGTTCACAGGTCCCGACCCACCCGGTTGCCCCAGCCCCGGCCCCGGCCCTGGCCCAGGCTGCCCACCGCCCTGCCCAAACTGCAACGCCTTCAAACTCTGCGCCTGCTGCTGAGGCGTCAACCCCGCCCCAACAAGGAACTGCGTCCGACTCGCAGGAGTCATAATCCTGAGCTCATCCATCGAGACCCCCATCTTCTGCGCAGCGGAGGTGAGCAAGTGGATCTGTTGGGCATTGTGGAGGACGTTCCATGGTGGACCGAGGAGGGGCATGGGTATATTTGCTGCCGAGTTGGCTGGGGTGGATGTGGACGAGGACGAAGGTGGACCGAGGTGATTGGCGTTTGCGGCTGCGGCTGCTGCAGCAGAAGCTGGTCCTACGATCGCGTTCCTCAGTACAGCCTGATTCATCGGCATCCCATTCGCACCCGCAGCACCTAGCATGAGTCCCTGCGCATGGGCATTTCCATCCTGCTGCGGTCCAGTCCCGCCGAGATACCAGGCTGGGTTCATCATTCCCGACGGCTGCTGCGGTGGTCCGCCGGCGATGGAGGAGTCGGCGGGGAAACCTTGCATACCCTGGACGTCGAGCGAGTCGTGTTTCCGAGCATGTTGCTGGTCCTGCGTCTTGTCCGACCGAGCTCCGAACATGTCCCAGAAGACGGCCCAGTACCTAGTATCAAGGAAAGAGTGTGAGAAAAAACACCGCTATTTCCACACGATCGTTCGATGTAGAGAGACTCACTCATGGAGGAGACCCTGTGGAGTTGTTATTGGCACGTCTGGAGGCGCGGCCATGCCGGCGTCGGAGATGAGCGCTTTAGCAGCCTGAGTAAAACCGCGGCGAGTGAGGTAGTCCCAAACATAGACATCGAGTCTGATCACAATGAGAATTTGAGGAGTGCGAGATGAAGGATGAGATCGAGATTGAGATCGAAAAGATTCAGTTCGGAGATTAGGGACGGAAACAAACACCCCTCCCTTGAATGAACTCACTTGGCAGATTCCTCGCCCCATGTCACATCTTTTGCTGGCCCACCCTGCTGCTGCTGTTGCTGCGCACTCGGCCCAGCTCCAGAACCGCCCGTCGCATTCCCATTGAGATCCTTCCCATGCCCACCCCCGCGCGGTGATGCTCCTTTCCCCTGTTGTTGGAGGTTGGCTGCGCTGTTGGAATTGCGGGGTCTCTTCTCTTTGCCCTGGACGGCAGCGGGTGACCCTGCCTGATCGGCTGAGAGAGAAGCGTTTCGTTTGCGGACGTGTTGTTGTTGCTGTTGTGCGGCTGCCTGATTGGGTGAGGATGAGGATGTGGAAGGGGTTGGTGGGCGGACGGATGTGGTTGGTCCGTTTGGTATCCCATTCATCTTTGCCTGCTGCTGCTGCTGTTGTTGATGTTGATGTTGTTGATGTAATTGCTGCTGCTGGTGTTGATGTTGTTGCTGCATTTGCTGCTGCTGCTGCTGCTGCTGCTGGTGATGGTCTGGGCCGAGGTTGAGATGTGCTGAGCCGTGTGGTGATGCGGATGGTTGCTGTAAGATGGCAGCTGATGAAGGAGGGTATCCGTATGGCTGAGGAGGGTAGAGAGCGGGTGAAGCAGTTGGCATGATGGCTGATGATGAGGCTGCTGCTGAGGAGGAAGGACCCTGTTGTGGTGGACCCATGGGTACGATGGCGTGTGAGTTGTGTGGTCCGTTTGCGAGGGAAGCGATGATTGCTTCTGTGGATAGCTGTGGTTGTGAGGTTGAGGTTGATGCTGTTCCTGCTGTTGCTGCATACATGGCGTTGAGAGGGTGAGGATGTTGGAGGAGATGAGGTGGGTTGAGATGTAGCGATGTGGTGGTGGTGTGTGAGAGAGAGAGAGAGATGAACTGCCCTTATGGGAGCATGTGAGTGTCCCCTCTCTTGTTCTGTCTGCCCCTGTTAGATGATGCGTCTGTGGTTATGAGTGTGCTGCTGCTATGGAAGAGAGAGAGTGAAGGGTGTGGACGATGTTGTGGATGGCATCGAGCGCTGGCTGGCTGGATGGATGGACAAGAGGAAGAGAGGTGGGTGAGTGGATGAGTGGATGAGTGAGTTCTATTACAACTCTCCACATCATTACACCGCACCGAGTCTTATTTTGTAATCCCACCACTCCATCCCATTTGACGTGACATTACAAAACTACGCCTGAGGCAAAATCACACACTTCTCTCCATTCCACCTTCATCTTCACTCCCTCTGCTTCTCTCCCTGCTCCTTGCTATACTTGCTGCTGCTCCTACTGCTGCTGGCAAAGGGACCAAACTCTCGCTTTTCTCTTGTGTTCAGGGCGTGGCTGGGGGGGTGGAGCGAAAGATAACCCACAGGCGAGGCTTCAGCTATGTATGCAGGCGGGGAACGGGCCTCTGCAACTCCGCTGGCACTGCACCAGTCAGTCTCTTTCCTCACCCAAAAGTCACGTGCCTGGACGATCATATTTTCGATTGATTCGCCGGTTCGCTTGTTGCCACGTGGAGTCTGTTCTCGCTTGTCGCTATTCTTCCTGTCCAACCACAGCAACACAGCAACTTCCACGACCGACGTCCGCAGTAGTATCGATGAGAGCAACAACTGCGTGAACCTTTGTGGAAATCAGGACTCCGTGATGGTGTGTTGGCTGTGTGTATGATGGGAAGCACGTGGTGTTGGTGTTCTGTGGGGCAAAAAGTGGCTGCTGTTTTTCACTTGAAAATACGTCCACTTTCCGCTGAGACCAACACATTTCGGAAGCAGCAAGCCAGCCAGCTTCCCAGCCAACCCAAAGGCACGCACCTTCCTCTCTCTCATATTTCCTCGCTCACTACCATCACCCAGTCTCTCTCTCTCCCTTTCCTTCAAGAGGGAAGTCAGAGACCTCAGCCTAGATCGACGTGCGCGCGGTCACTGGAAGTCAGATATCGACGCGCGCTCCCTCAGAAGGTATCTCGAGACGCGAGAACCCTTCCACGCGAACACGCACACACCCGCACACCACTTGGTGCTCATCGGACACCATCACCATTCACCGGCAGAAGTGCGTGGGTGTTGTCGTAGAGAATAGGTCTCAGCGCGACTCTCAACCCCCCCCCCCCCCCCCCCCCACTCGACCCGCTCGAACCATCACTTAGAGATACACGAAAATGGCCCACCACAATCTCCACTTGCATGTAAGTCACCTCTTCCCACTTTCCAGCATGGATCCGACTGCATTGCTCACCTGTTCTTCGCTCGGCCTCCTTTGTCACCTCACGATTAGATACCCCAGGGCAACGGAGGAGCACCCATGCAGCAGGGTTTCTCACCCAACACCATGAGTCCCTCAGCCGGTCTTCCATCAGCAGGCGGGCCAAACTCAGCAGGCGGTCCACAACGAAGATTTCCAGGAGGAGGAGGCATGAACCTCGGTCTCGGTCAAGGCGGCAATCTCGGACCCGGAATGGTGTGTATATCCTTCATTCTCACTTTCTCTCTCTCTCACATTTTGCTCATGGCATCTCTCTCTTTTGTAAAAGCAGAGACAACTCCAGCACATCCAATCCCAACTACACGCCGCTCAAGGCGGACAGTCCTCCGGCCAGCAGCCCATGAATCTCGGCTCACAAGGAGGTAGACGTCCAGGCGCACCCACCAAACTCGGTCTCAGCGCCATGAGTGCTCCCTTCATGCCAGGCGGCGGCGGCGGAGGCGGAGGCGGTGGTGGGGGACGTGGTGGTCCATCTCAAAACATGCCCATGCTCAGTCCTGGCTTCAACAACGGAGGCATGATCTCACCCGGTGGGAACGTCCTCACTCCCGGTGCACCCAACATGGCAGGCATCGCAACCGGTCCCGGTCCCGGCATGATATCTCATCATCCGGGTGCTATGATGGCTCCCATCCCACCGGGTATGGGCATGGGAATGGGCATCGGAGGTATGCAGATGAGTATCAGTCCCACCGCACTCTCCAGTGCGGGTATTGGTCCTCCTACGCCCTTGAGCGGGATGAACATGTTCCATGGAGGAGGAGGAGGTGGGAATCCTATGTCGAATGGAGTCGGTCCGCCTAGTGGAGCCAGTACGCCCTCCATCGCTTCTGCCTCGGCTCCCTCGGGCCGATTGGGAGGCATCTCCCCCATCCCTGGAGGCGGACCAGGAGGTCTTCCCATCTCAGCCTCTAGCAACAACCTCCTTGCCAACAATCGACCAAGGGGAGGTCGCGCGTCGCGCGGATTACCACAACACACCCCACTCAAGACCACCGGCCATAATTCCAAACCCTCCGTAAGCATGAGTGGACCTGCCGTCTTCCAGCTCCTGTCGGGTGTACAGGGTGCGGCGCTCAAGAAGCGTAACGTCGTAGCCCTGCCCAAGGAGATCGACCAGGCTGCGCACGAGCAAGCTGCGGCTGACTTGGCTGCTCTAGACGAGAATGACGACAAGAGTGTCGGCGGCAAGACCGAGCAGGAGAAACAAGCTCGTAAGAACCGAAATGTCGCGCGCGATACCGCCTCCGTCCGGTCCAAATGGCCCACCCGCACACCAGAACCATTCGACCCAGAACTCCTCTACATCGACGAAGATGCATCCTACCTCCTCTCCGAAGACCAGACGATCTCAGCGGCCATGTTCCCGAAGCGTGGCCGTACGATCAAGGTCTGCCGGAGTCGATTGATATTTATCTGCCTGGTAAAGGCGCGTGGGACATCTATCGGGAGCAGAGGATTCGGGAGCGTATCGAGGCTGCTGAGGAAGAAGATCGGAGTGGGGAGATGGGAGCGGGCTCGAACTATGATAGTCGGAGTGCGAGTCGGGCTGGATATCGTATGGGAGGCGGTCCGGGTCCGGCTGGCGATCAACGCGAGGCTGCTTCTTGGGGCTATGGAGTCGGCGCTGGCGATGGGTCTACCTTCGGACTTGGTCAGGGAGGTCTCGAAGGCGATGATTCACAGCAACAACAGAATCATGCGCGTGATCTGTCCATCTCCAGTCCGGCGGATCATAATATGGTCTCGTTCAAGTTGAACCGCTACCTCCAATCTCAAGCGGAGGCGGACGCGCCCCCGCTCAGCGGCGACAATATGAACGCGTCATCCAATCCGAGGCGACTTTCGTCGTATTCGGACTCGGCGGACCCTTCCAGAATGCATCTCCCGCAGTACGAAAACGCCCAACAACACAGCGCAGGAACGCACGCGCCGTCTGCTTCGCTTGCTGTTGCACCTACGCAGTACCTCGAGGGTCTCCTCAACGCTCCAGCACCACCGCTCGCTCGGTCCTCATCGGACCGCGGAACGATGGCCTTCGATGGACTCGGTCGACCCGAGACGGCCGATCGTGCGTCGTCGTACGGTCGTCTGGACTCGAACTCGACGGGCACGCAGAGGCAGCATCAGGACCTGTCGGCTTCGCTGGAGCAGGACGACAGTGCTACGGCTGGCTTGGGAAGTTCGGCCGGTATGGTTGGTGCCGGCTTCATGGAAGGCGGTCTGGCTACGGCGGATACGACGGCGGATTCGATCCCTGGCAATAATGCTCCTTCCTCCGCCCGATCGGGAACACCGAATTGGAAAGACCTTGCGCGTGGATTTGGATATGATATTGCTGAGGTTGATGAGGAAGGTGATGAGGGCGGTGCGGTCCTTCATTCCGGTCCTCACAGTCGCAAGACGTCCAAGTCTCACCGGAACGGACATGGTCGTCCCGATGGAGACGCCGACGATGACGATGATGACGCGGACATGCGCACGAACCCATCTGAAGACGCTGACGATTCGAACGTCGAGGATGAGGATGAGGACGACGATGATGAGACGGGCACTCATAAGCGTCAAGCGTCCCAGGCAAGCGAGCGACACTGGGCCCGTCGAAGCGCAGCTCAACTTTCCGACTTTGGCGCTCGTCCCGGCGTGACAGCCTCCGGCCACGCGCGCGCCTCCATGCGCGGCTCGAACGATATCTCCGGTCTGAGCATGAGCGAGTTGGAGCATCTCCAACGTACGAATGATGAAGGCCAGGATGGAGGGGATGATATTTCGGAGGCGACGACAGAAGGTGCTAGTGATGAGGTGTACAGTAACCCTTCGGATGAAGAGGCTGCTCAGTTCAGACGGGAAGAGAGGAGGCAGATGCGCGCGGAGCGGAGGGCTGCGCGTGGGATGGATCTGTACGCCGCTGGTGGACAGCGAGGTGCGGCGGGCGTTCTTGGTCGACCGCGATCTGGTACGGTCAATACGCTCCCCAGTAGCAGTTTCGGCGAAGGGGACGACTACGACCAACGGAGGAATCGGACTGATATGCCCCGTCATCGGCCTCCTGGCTTCCCCAACGCAGCACGTCGTCCGTCGGACAACTACGACATTGTCAGTAACCCCTCGGACGAGGACGAGGAGGATCAGTACAGTGGTGGAGCGGAGACGTTTGGTGGACATGGGCCTTTGGATCACCCTGCTGCTGCCAGTGGTCATGTAGGCCGGATGAGCGAGGACTTCAAGTTCCCGCAGACTTCCGCTGCGTATGGCGCGGGTCGGAATGCGGAGATCAGTCCGTACCAGACGCAGGCATACCACGAGTCGAACAATTTGAACACGATGCCCCGCTTCGGTGCTGGTGGTATGGGAGCTGGCGCCAGTGGAACCATTGGTCGATCGGCCGGGAACACGATGCTCAACCCTGCTGCGAAGGAGTTCAGCTTTGGGGATACTTCAGCGTCGGAGAGTCGGAAGTCGCTCAATGCTACCGCCCCTTCGTTCACCCCTGGCAAGTTCACCTTCACCGCGCCTGGTGTGACTAAGGTCACGATTCCGGAGCCTGTACCATTGATGTACCCCATCCGCGCCCTTCCTGCGCACGTCGATCCTGCCGCCGCTGTTGGTGCTGCTGCGCTGCTCCCTACGTCGCTTCGGGATGCCCAGGGACGAGAGAAACGACCTCGGTTCATTCAGCAGACGGCCGAGCAGGATGAAGGCGAGTTCTCGTTCCAACAGTCTGAGGACGCGTTTGATCCTACTGCGCATTTCACGCCTCAGCGTCCGATGAACTCGACGGCGAGTATCGAGGGCCCACTTCGGAATATGCATGATGGTACGGCTGTCCGACCATTTGGAAGTTCGGGCAATATCCACTCGCCTTCGATGCCTTTGCCCGCTGTACCTCCGTCTGCGATCTCTTTGCCCGTCATTCATCATCCGGCGGTGGCAGTAGGGGCCGACACGAGCGGGGACTACTCCCTTCAGGCCAATGCTCCGGCTTTCCAGCCTACTTGGGGACGATCTACCGCCGCTGGCCCAGCGTCACGGCCAGGAATTCCCAACTTTGGGGGAATGCCTGGACCGGACCGTCCGACGCCGCTCATCTTTGGCAACAGCGGTGTGCTGTCGAACGTGCCCGCCTCGGACTTCACTTTCACCGTGGGAAACAAGGCGATCCCGATCAGACGGCCGGACGAGGTGGCGTCTGGCGCTGCGGGCGGGGACGTCTCGAACGAGTCGCACGAGCATGGTGATGGCAACATGCCTCGCACTTCTATGCCTGACGTTCCGAGAGACATGGATTCGGAACATGATCAGGAGAATGATCGGCGGAGCAGTATCTTGGAGCGGCCTTCGAATGACGGACCAAGGACGGGCGAATCGTCGACTTCGGGACGGATGCCTCTTTCGTCGATGTATGACCAGTACTCGGACGACGCGACTGCAGCTGCTTCGGCCCTCGTTTCGGCCTCTGCTGTCCATGCGGCCAAGCAGAAGCTCGCTCGTTCCGCGCCCGTACCGATCCCTATGATTCGTCCGGACCAGGCCGCTCAACAGGCTGCGGGACATGCGAACAGCTCCGGCATGCCGCGGAGTTACCGTTCGCACGGCCGGAACGGGACGGCGGAGAGTCTGGCCCTCTCGCTCACTTCTGGCAGGGCGTTGCGTCACCGACGCGCGGGCACGGTCGATGTTGGCGACGAGGATGGTTTGAGCCTTGACAATGCCGATGATGATCGTAGCGCGGACGACGACGAGGATGATGAGGATGCTGTGTCGGACATCATTGAGGAGCTCGGTGAGCGCATCGAGAAGGCGTTGGATGGCTGGGCAGGCAAGATCTTGGACGAGGTTACCATTATGGGTCAGGTGCGACCTATGATTGGTGCCAAGCTCGACGTTGCGGATCGCGAGGGGCTCTTGGAGAGCTTCGGCGTGCGTGTCGAAGAGCAGCTTCAGGAACATTTCGCTCGATTCAAGGAAGTGACGGCTGCGCAGAGTGCTGCGGCCATTGCCGCTGCGGCTGCTGCTGCTGCGGCCGCCAAGTCCGAAGCGGACGCTGGTACGGAATCGGCTGTTGCCAAGAGTACCCATCCCGCCCGCACTGGATCTGGCCATCCGCCTTTGGATGCGCAAGGCGAACTTGACTTCGACTATGTGTCTGATACGCTGGATCAGAAGATCGCTGATCTCAAGCGAGAGCTTATGGCTGCGTTCGATACGGCGCTGCCGAGGGCTATGGAGTCTGTGGTCGACAAGATCCCCGCCGCGACACCTGCAGTTGCTCCTGTTGCTTCAACAGCGGCTACCTCGCCTTCTACTGTGGCGCCAGCGAAATTCCCATCCACCATGGATCTCTCTCTCAACTCGTCTCAAGAGCTCGCCGATTTTTTGCTGCGACGGCTGCAAAGCGCTCTCGAGAGCACCCAGGGCGCAACAAACGAAGCGCTGGAAGGCACGCTGGAGAGGCTTCTCGAGCCCATGCTCGAAGACGGCTTTGCGCGTGCTCAGGTCAAGTCGGTCGTTGATCGGACTGAGGCGACTCATCAGCTCACCGAGCTTATTGCGTCTAAGTTTGGCGACCTCGAGCATGTCATGAGCGAGTCTCGTCAGTCGATCGGTGATCATCTCCAGGTGGCGCTCATCAACGGCTTGGTGCCCCACATTGAGACGCTACGACAGGAGCCGCTCGACCCTGACCTCGTTGCTGCCCGAGTGCTCGAGATCCTAGCGCCCATGCTCGATAACAACCGAGAGCGGGAGCGGGAAAGCTTGTCAAGGAAGAACAGCGAAGAAGACGTCCGCAGACTGTTATTCAGACGGACGACATTGCCGACGGTGAGCGCTTGCTTCGTTCCTCAATGCGCTCAAGCCTGCCCATATTGATGTCGAGGAGCTCGGTGCGATGATGGATGTCTCGCTCTCGAAGAAGCACATCTCCGCCGAGGCTGATCTCGAGCCTGTCATTGCCCTGCTCGAGCCACTCGTTGCAAGGCAGGAGGAGTCGCGTGGCCTATCTCGACAGACCATCGACCGGCTCAAGGAGGTCGAAAGTACGCTTTCCGTTCTGCCTGGAGCTATCAATGCAAAGACGGAGATATTCCTCACGGCCACTCAGCAGACTCACGACACTCAAGGGTCGATCTTGGAGCGTATCAAACGACCTTGCCAACCAATTGCAGACTACCCTTCACCGCACTGCCGAACTCGACGAGCAGCGTGACGAGCTTATTCGTCAGCTCGACGAGGTTCGCAAGGAGGTCAACGAACGCAAGGCCGAAGCTGATGAGGCCAAAGCTGAGCTCAGTGCCGCAAACGGCTACGGTAGCACGCTCAAGGACGAGCTGACGCGTCTCGAAGCTCGCCTGGATCAGGCTGAGAGAGCTGCTGAGGAAGTCACCGATCAAATGGATGAGCTTCGCACACGGGCTCAACAGGCTCGCGAGCGTGAGCACATGCTGAGCGAAGGGCCGATCAGATGACTGCTCAGGCTCGGGAGGCTCAGAATGCCGGGGACGCCGCTCAGGCGCAGAACCTGCTCCTGCAGAAGCGACTGGAGGAGCTCTCATCTGAGCTGGCGGAAGCTCGGCGGAAAGGAACCGTCAACGCGAGGCTGCAACTCAAGCTACTGCCGATGCGATTACCCGCGCTGAGCGTGCTGAAATAGCAGCCGACGAGGCCCGACAGCGTGCCGATGCGCGCGTGGACGAGGCTGCTCGTGTGGAGAGAAATGCCCATGAGCAGGCTGCCGCCGTTTCCGAGCGAGCCGCAAAGGCGGAGGGTGAAGCTGCCAGCCTGGAGAAGCGTGTCATTGACCAGGACAACAAGATCGCTAATCTCCAGCAGCTCACTGCCACGCAGAAGCAGAAGGCTGCTCAGTCGCAGCAGAAGCTGGCCGAGTCGGACAAGAAGATGCAACACTTTCGAGCAACAGGCGCAAGATCTTGCTATTGCAAATGCTAGGTTGGCTGAGATGGAAGCTCGTCTGGCTGACAAGGAGGCTGTAGAAGAACGTCTCGCTAACAGTCAAGATGCTGAGATGGTAATGTTGCCTTATTTTTCCTGCTGTCCGATGTTTGAGAAGCAATTACTGACAATCATCTCCTCCACAATCACAGCGTCCTCCGCGAAGAGCTGTCTACATACCACACTCGTTTCTCGATCTCGAGAAGGACTTGATCACCATGAAGGAGAGCATGGTTGGTCGCGACGAGCTCGAAGCTGTCCAGGGAGAGCTCGCGGCAGCCGTGAAGACGTTGCACGTCTGAATGGTCAGCTTGCAGAACGGGAGCAACAAGCGGCCGCCGCTCGCTGCTGCCAAGGAACATCAGCAACAGCAGTCGTGGAACAGTTCGCGTACTCAACATCCCGTGGACCACAATACCTGGGGCTCCATACACGCACCACCGCCCAAGCATCAGAGCGACTTCCACAACGACGGCGCACACCAATACCCGCGCGAGATGCCAACTCCCACTGCGCCTCCGAGACACGCCTACGTGTCGAACGGTGGGAAAGACTGGGTCGACTCGGACTCGTCGACAGATTCATTTGCACCTGCAGGGCTGTCGGCGTACAGTAGCTATGCGCATATCGCGCCGCCCAGCAAGAGAGTTGCATCCGTCTCTGGCCAAAGTGACTCCTTTGGGCCTCAGCGGGTACCACAACGAGATGCGGGTGGATGGTGGAGTTTGAAAGTCTGTCGCAGGATCATTCGACTATCTGAATTGGGCAGGCCGGAGAGGTAGCGACCGGTTCCGTGTTTCCTTTCTCCCCATTTCATCTTCACCTCAAGCTTCCACTTCTTCCGACGTCTGTTTTCGATTCAAAAGCTCAAGTCTTCCGGTCCAACCTTCGCGCGTCATTCGACCTTTTTATTATCCTTTTCCCATTCGCGAATATCCAGAGCTGGCCCCACCGACGTTCGATCCTCGCCTATCAGCATTTCTGCACAGGGATTCGAGAAGGCTTTCAGTGCTCCTCCATCTGCGAAACTCTCACATCACAAATCATACCTAGCCCCGTTCCCGTTTCCCGCCTCGCCTCCATCCTTCTCACTACTCTTTACACACGGTCCCTTTTGCCCACCTACAAAATAACCTCTCGTTTCTCATAACTCATCACCTTCAAAACCTCTCTTGCGATTCTCTCTTTTCTTTCTCTCTTCTTGTCCATCCCACTTAAACCTTTCTCCTTTCAAACAAGGAATATCTTATTGGCCGCGGGGGGGCGGCTCGGAGCCTTTGGCCGCCCGGGGGCGGTTTTGTGTGAGAATTTTGGGCCAGACCCGCCCCCCGTCCGCGCGAGACTTAAGGTGACCGCCCTCAAGATGTGTCAAGACCTCATCGCCCGCTTTGACCCTCGGCAGCCTCGCCGATGAAAAAAGTATGAATTACCTTCCTTGTCCATGTACTCCGATTACCTTCCTTGTCCGTCCTGCCCTTCCCCGGGAAGACTCCTCAGCTCCACCCTTCCCGACATAGGCTCTGTGGCCCGAGCGTCATGTACTAAGCAGGCGAGACTTGCCCGCAGGAGGAACAAGAAAGGTTACAGAGTAGTCTGAGATTCTGAGACGAATGACGATTGGAGTCTGATGCAACCCTATTCTGCGAGCGGTTTTTAGGAAGGATTTTGCAGGGGCGGTATTTTGGCGTGGCCGCCCCCATAGGGCGGCCACCGCCCCCGCGGCCAATAAGCTCGCCCTTCAAACAAATGCACTCCCAAAGTTCGGTTAGACTTCTCTGCGTTGTGGGTTCCTCGTCGTTGTCGCATGTTGGTTGACGCCCTGCACAAACATGCACCGTGGACGATTGCGCCATGCACCTCTTTCTCAACATTTTCACCGCTCACCGCGACTCAGGAACACCATCAACGCTCAAGAAACCAGCACAGGGGCCCTGTAGTATTTATCTCCTTCCTCCCTATCCCGCTTTAGGTGCGACTGCGATGGTTTGGGACGTTGTGGCCTGGACGATGCTCGAAATATTTTTCGCATATTCTTCGCCCCGTCGAACTGACCGTTCGGCCACAGCCAAAGATGAAGCAAACCAACTCCATCATTTCACGTCTGAAATGGCCCATTTCTCAGGACTACCTGCTTGCAAATAATTCTCTGGATCGATCCCGGCTGCTTGAGTGCATACATACATGTTGTGTTGTGTTGTGCAGTGCTGTCCTGCTGTGTCCTGTTGACCGATTCTTGCCGCAAGTTCTGCTGGTCCTTTCCGCCCCGCGCGGAAGCCAACACCCACGGCTCATTTATATACCTCGCCATCGACACAACAACCACATGTATGTCATATAGGTCATGACCACCTCGACCACTGCAACGCGGGAGACGAGACGATGGTGACGCGGGAACAAGCGTTAGCATGGCTCAATGGCTCCCATGGTGGGTCGGATTTCAACCCTGCCATCTTGCTCAGGCGACAAGAAGCCATCGTCGCCAGGGCCAGACTTGTATACGCTCAAGGTCAACATCAAAAAACACAGCGGCAGGGACAGGCAGAAGATAACCGCGAGCCCGAGCCTGGTCCGTCTAGAAGGCTGCAAAGCCCAGAACTTCGGGACAAGAGCCCTGGTGGTTTCGTCAGATGCGGGCGGGATGCAGCCAGATCAAATGCAACAGCCTGACGACTCCACACAGGCAGACTTCGCATCCTTTCTATCGGCCAGTAGACCAACTCAAAGATTGCGCGATGGAAGGGCCATAGCGACGCAAACCAGAATGTTACCTCGGTCTACTCCAGCTCTCGCCTCGAGCCGCAACTTCAAGCATCGGAGGCAGAAGCTGTCCGAACCTCACAGCCGAGGCTAGCGGGCACAGGCTTCCATTGGATGCATTCCATCTTCACGGTCCAGCAGGAAACCCAAGATATAACGGATCCCAGCATCAGCATGAGTCCACGCAAGGTCGGTCCGCAGCCTTCTACAACGACTTCGGCTGGGTCTGCAATCGCCTCCTCGCTCCGACCGAATGCGAAGCCAATGACCAACAAGAGTCGAATGGTGAAGTTCAATATGCTTCCATCGCGGGCGTCAGGCCAGAACGACTTCAGTGCGACGACAAATATCACCACCCCAGCGGATACTGCCTCCGTGATGCGGCCATCCGGGAGCGGGCCACGTTCGATGACAAGCGCCATGCGGGAAGAACTCCTCCATGAGGATCTATCCTCTGAGCGAAGCAGAAACGTGGATCTCAAGGGTAAAGGAAAGGCACGAGAAAATTTCGAGGAAGAATTTCCTCGCTCTCATAGGCTCATGCACTCTACGGCCGATCCCCAAGACGCACGGTAAAGGATCCGCCATAGAAAATCGATTAGCTCATACTCGAATAGGCCCTGGGAACCCAAGCGCTTTGACCGACTCCAACTCCCTCACTTCCGTCACTTCCACCAATTTGTCCACGGAAACAGGGCGAGGCGGGGAACGCGAGACTCGACATGGGCGCTTCATCACAACTACAAATTCGGGATCCGCCTCCCGATTTAGGAGAACGACGAGCGCCTCCGATGTCACAATCGCACTCCGAAGATCGCGCGTGCTTGGCTCCGAAGGCGAATTAGCTCAGTGGGACGATGATCAACAGCTACCCGCTGATCCTTCTTCTTCCCCTATTCCTCTACATCGTGGCAAAGGCAGAAAAGGAAAGAATCGGAGCAGGAAATGGAACGGAAAAAGTCGATCCCAGTCTCCGTGCCACTCACAGCTGGCCATCAGAAGGACAAAGCAAAAGTGCAGAATGAAGAGACGGACTTATCTGAGCAGGAGCGGGAAATCCAACTATTGCCTCTAGGTGAAGAGCGGATTCGAAAAGCCAAGGAATTGCAGGCCAAAAGGGATAAGAGACGGTTGGCTGCGAGAAGGGAGCGGGAACGGGAACGGGAGCAGGAGAAGAAAGCCGCTGCTCTTGCTGTTCCTTCGAATTTAGGAGGGGCTCAACCTCCAGGCAAACGTCCGCTCCAATTCAGTACATCTGGTCCGGCGCGTGCCATCTCAGCTTCTGGTCCGCTTCGAGCAACCAAGTCAGTTCCGGGGCATCATTTACCACAGCAGAAGCCAGGCAAACGGCTCCCATCAGGTCCCAGGATGCTCGGTTCTTCCAGAATCGCGGATGGTGGTGCTATATCTTCGACCTCATCGGAAGTAGCTGCTGTTCAGGACGCACTAGAGGGCGGTGGTGAGACGGCACACAAGAAGCGTAAGCTAGCGTTGGCGGATACGAGTGTGCGGAGCGGGGATGCTGTCGAGAGGGAGCGTGCAGCTAGCACGGATATCAACGAAGATGGGAGATCAGCACAAAAGCGACCGGCGACGGTGTTGGCGCACAGACGAGGTGCAGAGGAGGCTAAAGGCTCAGAGGCGGTGAGGAAGGAGCCGGACACGAGTCGAGTGGCGGTACTCGACCGGGCTAGGGCTCATTCTGCGACAGCCAAGGCTGCGGGGCGCGGACGTGGACGTGGACGTGGGCGTGGCTCGGCAGCTGCTTCTAAACCAGCATCAACGACAACAAGAAAACGCGGGTGATTTGCGTGCTCTGCTTTTTCGCGACAGCGCGTCACAGTCTATCACAAGTGAATTGAATGCCCTTCCTTTCCTCCCTATATTCTACCTCCATACGCCTGCACCGTTCTTGGTCAATCTTCCGTGCTCTGAAGAAAACGCATACTTGAAACATCACGTAGTTCATTCGATTACACTTCTCTTAAGAGCTACGAGTGAGGAGCGTGTCCAGTAGGAGCAGCAGAGTTTGTGAAGGGCCTCATCAAGCGTTCGAAGAGCTCTTGCTGTGTTTCAGAGGCAGACCTTCCGTCGTCGCCCGAGCCGCGTCTCCTAGCTGTCTCAGAAGCGGAAGCTGAGTGTGAGGAGGACGTGATCATTCGGCCTGTACGGAGAGCGAGGTCCGCAGCGAGCAAATGGACGCACTTGAAAGGGATGAAAACGTGACCATAAGCCTCTTCGAACCGATCCCCACAGATCAAAGCCACGGTGATGCACAAGTTGGATACTCACCACGGGCAAAGGTAACGTGTGTGGCCCAGTCGAGGAGCCCCTGGCGCCTCCAGAGACGAGAGCAAACTCTGCACATTCGCACCAGCCATGCATAGTCGAAGTAGCTGCTTGAGGTGAGAAATGGACGAAGCGGGTCGGCTCGGGTGGCGTGACTGTACTTCGGCGAGGAGGGAGGAGGCTGGGTGAGTCTTTTCGTCAGGTGTGGGAAGCTGAACGAGTCGGACTGTGAATCATGAAGGAGACGTTCTCATTCACTATCAGCCATGCTGTATGCTAGCCAACCTTGCCTCGACGTGAGAACGGGAGGTCCTCACCAGCACCACGGTCTACCAGGTAGAGCGCCTGGATCAAATTCTCGTCGAAGAGTTGGAACAGCGCAACGATCGACTCGTCGGTGAGGTCTGCAACGGATGTACTCCCCAATCAGCAACACTGTCAGGACACCACCCCGCCACTGTTTGTCTTGCTGTACCTTGTGCTGAGCCGATGCTTGCCAGGATACGGTGGTAGATTGTAAACAGAGCGGCAGTCGCGCTCATTTGTTATTTGTTGACATTGAGATGGGTGCAGTGTAGACGGTGAGAGCTCGACCTTGTGCTGATGGGAAACTTATACTTTGGGCGTTGTTGCCCGTTCGAGTCGAGCCGTTTGAAAAATGTGAAACGGGGCAGCGGAACGGCGGGTTGGACTCGTACACATCGCTCGATTATGTATTGACACCGAAGAGCTACTGCCTGACTGACTGCCTTTGCATTGCAGAAAGAGGGACAGAAACCGAACTACAAATACTGGGAAGCAAGGGAAAGGAGAAAAAATTGTTGTCACAGTAGTCGCGCTCGTGATGATTGGGAATGGGTTCGCAGTTCGCACGCAGGGATTGATTGGACTTGTGGACTAGGAAACGCCGACGCGTCCTATACATTGTTAGGCTTGTGAGGTCCCTGCCTGCTGGCGATGGTGCTTCAAAATGGCCTTGACTGCATGGTTGAGACGGTGGATAAGTGACTTAATTCCCACCCGAGAAAGCACAGAGACCGTAAGATCGACGACTTACAGCTGAGTTTCGGAGGCAACCATTCGCCGTTATTAATGATGAGAACCCTCATGCGCTCGTGGTACTTGAGGTGATTCAACAGCTTAGGTGTGATGAGGAAATATCTTGAGAACGCAAACACGATCGTCAGAAAGCACTTTTCTTCAGCAAGCAGAAAGTCTTTGTGAACTCACTGTCGGGCGTGTTGACCACACGTCACGTCAACCATCTGATTGTGCACTGCTCGCTCCGCGCGCTGATCCATGCCTTGATTGATCTCGTCCACGAGCGAGAATGGAGATTTGCCAAGCTCCGTGAGTCCCATGAGGAACATGATCGTTGAAAGAGATCGTTCCTGCGAAGTAAAAAAGCCATTTGAATACCGCGAACATTCATGGGCTGTCGTCATCATTAGAGAAAGTTAAACAAGGACTCACCCCTCCGGATTGGCGTTGGCCGGTGAGGAGCTGCAGCTCCTCAGTGTCGCGGAACTTGACAAGAATTTCGATGCCCCACTTGTCGTAATCACGATCCGTAGCGACGCGGATCTCGCCAGCACAGCCGATACCTGGAAGAGCAAATTGGATCAGCCACCGAGGAACACATTTCGGGAGCGTTGGGTCGACTCACGATCAAACGCAGTAGAGAACTTTGCGCTGACTTCCTGTACCAAGGAGCGGATAGCAGGTTCCCAATGATCCTGGAAAGACAGATAAAGTGAGCTTGCGTAAGGCCCTAATCATCTCACAGACGGTAAAGCTCACTCTGATCTCCTTTATTTCCCTGTCGACCTCTTTTTTTCTGGTGACGAGATCTTCAATGATGGCTGTGTGTTTGGCAATCTGTTTACACGATGGGTGATCAGCAAAGAGAAAGGGATGTCCAAATTAGGAAGGTGAAGACGTACCTGCCGCTGCCGAGATTCATAAGCTTGAATGACATCGTCGCTGACACCGTGGGCGAACTCAAGCGCGGCTCTCCGTTCTTCAAGCTGGTTTTCCAGGCTGTCGATCGACTCGTCGTTGTACTTTGAGCAAGATGGTGTCAGCTTCGATAAGAGACGCAGACGCATTTCGTTTCAGGGAGAGTTGGACTCACTCCTTCTTGTGATTCAGCTTGCTTCAAGAGCTCAGTAACCTCCGGCTCAGCGTTTTCTGCCAATGCCTGATACTTGGTGAGCAAAGATTTGGCTTGTCGCCGTCGCTCCTTCTCCTCTCGAGATGCTGTGGACGGATAGGCACGAGTGAGCTTCCTTTACACAAACGGACCTGTGAATGGCATGCGTTTTACTCACCCTCAGACAGAGCTTCTTTCGCGATCTCCAGCTGCTCGGAGGCCTTCTTCAACATGTCTGCCAATGCAGTGCGGTTTGCCTCGTGCTGCAAAATTTCCAAAAAGTGCAGGTCGTAGTCCATTCGAAGTTTGTTCTGCTGCAGCATGTGCGACTGTGGAAACGCGAGCAGGTGTCAGAGTGCAATTTGGTTGGATGTTCCGGGTCAATGTCGTCAACCCTTACCTTGATGTCCTGTGCAAGATTTGCCCTCTCTTCAGCTAGCTTTTGCAATTGCGAACGAATGCGAGCTCGTTCAGCGTCGTTTGAGGGGCGCTTCATCGCATCCTGGAGATGTCGCTTTGAAGTTCCTGAGATCGTAGGAGAAAAAGACATCACAGGTCAGAGAAGCGGTGTGCTGATGATCACACACTGCGAACAGCGACGTACCGAGCTTGATTCGATCCTTCTCGAACTTTGTCCTTGCCGCACTTGCAGCTTTGATCTCTTGAGTCACAGCTGCCTGTAAAGAGCGGATAGAAAGTTAGCGGACACAACTTTTTTTGGTTTGACAACACACTTGAAACGCACCTTCTCCTGCTCTAGCTTTTGGAGCTCGCCCTTCGCAGCCTGATCGCGTCGAGAGAACTCAGTGACCTTGCTCTCACTCTCACGCTGACGAGTGGTGCACTCTAACACGGAGCGCTCGAGCTCTCGCTTCCTGTTTTGGTCAACTGTTAACGGAAACCAATTTACTTAAGCTCTGGTGAGAAAGACAAACTCAGAAGCACTGCCAACTTACCACTGGTTCCGAAGTTCCGTGTCATCGCCCGGAATGACTTTGACGTTGTGGTCGAACGTCTGTTACCATATGAGGAAACAGTCACGTTGTAGTTGACCGTGCCATAGACGAAACGCTGGATCTGACCGCTGCTGGCCACTCGTTCAAGGTCTTGAGGCGATGGGCTTTGGTTCAGTGAGATTGGCTGTGGAAACGGATTGTCAGAGAGGATCTCTAGCGTGGTGCAACAATAGACTTCTCACAATGCGGTGGACATTTTGGCTTTGTGATAGGAATTTCAGGACCGCCGCGGGAGCTTCGATCATGTCGACGGCAGTGGTGTCAAAGTTGAATTGTTGAAGCTGCAGAACCGATCAACAATTACGTGTCAGACTTATTCAAGGCTGTCAAGACGTTGCAGGAACCACTCACCACTCCTGCTGGGTAGATACCGCGGGTCAGGTTATCCTCAAACCCTTCTACCTCAAAAACGTTGAGCCGCAGTTTCTTCCTGTCGACAAGTTCGCGAGTGAAGATGTCGTAGTCCGAACGTGTCTCGCAAACGAAAGTCTGTTTGAAGAATTTTGGTTAGCGAGGGCCGCAACGTTTAATGATATCGACAGTGAGCTTACCCGGAATGTGGCCCAGCTCAAGCAGGATTCGACGGCAGCTGCAAAGCGGGGATCCTTGACGGAAGCTTCGAGCAACACTGGCTCATAAACTTTCCCACTGAATAGCTGCTGATTCTCGCGGAGCCACAGGACCGCCTGGTAAGCATGGTTGTCTGTTTGCTGCAAAGCCGCCAGGCGTTGATGGCGGACATTGTCCAAGGCCTCAAGTCTGAAAGTAGAGTCAGCACTAGAACAGTCGAATGTGTCCGGGGGCCTGCTCATGACTCACTTTCGGCGCGAATCATCCAGTGTGGACCTAAGAGATCGATTTTCCAGATTGATTTCGTCGATGTTGGCTTTCAGGTCCGCTCGCTCCGAGTTCAGTGCGCGCTCCTTGACTCGAAGCTTTTTCTGCTCATATCAAAGCACCAGATTGGCCTCAGCGATCGGTAGAGAGACGTCAGCTGACGCAGGCAGAAACTCACCAGTAGCTGATCCGAAGCTTGCGTGCTCGCAAAGTCGGGGACCTCGGCCACAGCCTCTTGTAGCTCGCGAATTTCGGTTTTAAGCCGCTCCACATTTGACCTGTGGTTTGCTTCACGCTGGTCCAGGCTCGCCATGTCCCTATGCAGCTTGTCTGCGTCTCCTTCCTGTTGCAATGTACACAAAATTGTCTCAATACTGTGCCTCGAAAAGCCGAACGAGGAGCTTTTCACGTACCTTCTTCTCCAGGCTCGAAACGCACTTTCGCAGATCCTGCGCAACCTTGTCCAGGCTACTTTTTGCCTTGTCTTTGCGTAGTTTGAGCTTCTCAGACACCTCCTCGTAATCTCTGATTGCCGGACAGGATGGAGTCAGCGCGATTCATGCTGCCCAGAGACAGAACAGACTTACTCTTCAACTTGCTTGTAGGGGCCTAAAAGCTTATTTGCGTCATCCACCTTGACCTTCCGATTTTGAATGGTGCGCTTGTACCTCATGGCCTGTTCTCTAGCCCTGAGATATTTGGCTTGCGGCACACGAATCTCCAGCATTTTCACCTATATGCAGATTGGCTATCAGCGAAGATTCCGACTTTAGGCAGCACACTGTAACTCACCTGGCGTTCGATGATTTGTCTGTCTTTGAATCGTTGGACATCGCGCTCCAGTACTTCCTGGCGCTGCTTCAGGTTGTCGACTTCAGCTTGTTCTGAAGCCAACTTTTCAGCGATCTTGGTCTCATTGTTACCGAGTTCGGAAAGCTTGACGTGGTGGTCGATGAGACCTTCCTCGCCCGCAGCTTTTTGTACCTCTTTGAGCAGTTGAGGAGGCGCCATCTGGGGAAATGGTAGAATTACGGAATTTGTCAGTTTCCATTGTACCCCAATCTGTCTTTGAGTATGCCAACTCACCCGCGCAAAGTCGGCGACTTTGTCCTGCGGCAGGAAGGAGCTGCAGAGAGATGAGGGTGATGAGCGCAGATCAGCTTCGGAAGCAACTCTAGGCAAAAACATACCAAAGATTGCCAATCTTGATGTCAAGGGCTTCCACTCGAGCATCGACCTCCTTTTGCGTCGTCTTCTGACCTGCAAAGCTCGCAAACAAAGGGTTGAGCAAATGTGTGAACGGCTTCGCTGATGTGCGGTGGATGACTCACGATCGATGAACCAGTCGCTTTTGTTGTCGTTTCGAGAAATCTCTCTCTTGATGACTACGTTCTTGCTCCCAGGCTTTCCCTTCAGCTCAATCTCGATGGAACCGAAGTCGTAACCCTGCTTGACGAAGGCAGCCACGTCCTTGGCGCGACCGAGCACATTGGGTCTCCATCCCAGGCCAAGCGCAATGGCACAGACAATGGTGGACTTGCCGGTTCCGTTCGGTCCTATGATCATGTTGAGATACGGACCTGGGCGAAACTCGACTGCGTCGTAGGTCACGAAGTTCTGGAGTTTGACTCGCACGATGGAACCCGGAAGGTATCTGTAAGAAGGGCCAGAGGTGATAAGCAAAACGTGCATGTATGCACGAACAAAGGACGGACTAACCCGTCTACGTCTCGGTCCTGGATGGTGCGCTCGATTGCTAGATCACGTTGCTTCTTGCGGTTCGCCATTCGAGCAGCTGAGTTGTCTCCATCTTCGTCGTCTTCGTCTTCTTCATCGGTCAGATCGAGCAGCTCATCTCTGCCGCGTTTTCGGCTTGAGCTGGCGGCTGTTGGCAGAGATCCGCCTGGGGCGACATCCTCCTCGTCGTCGCTGACAGCATGTGCTGCTCCATTTGGCTGTGTCGAGGCGCGGACTCTGCTAAGGTCAGGCATCGTGCTTGCTGGAAGGTCTCTGGAGATCCTGTCTTGTGTCCTAGATTCCCTGTCGGACTCGTGCCAAAGAAGCCTCGCACAGGGCTGTGTGATCGGCTGCTTTAGATGCTGGCAACCCGTACTTGGAAAGGCGAAAATGAGTCCGTATGAGGTGGCAGGTCGGGAGTGTGTGATGGTCTTCGTCTCTTCTCGACGGCACCCCGAAAACGCGGTCGCGTCGCCTCGACACCAACACGCGTGCTTCTTTTCACACACACGCGACGTGTTGACTTCGGCTGGATCGGACCGGCTTGCCGAGTTCTTCTTGATTCCGCATCACTGACTGACTTGCACTGGCCACTGACTGAGAAGCACGACACTCACTCACATATCGACAAACCACATCCCCCGACGAGAGAACGTACGGAGCTTAGTTCACAGATCATGGCGCCGAAATCGAGAGCGAAAGGAGCTCGCTCGGCTAGCGGCAGCTTTCGGCCTGGCCCTCTCTCGCCGCCGCCTGCCATCACATCGGACGGCGTAAACAGCAGCACCAATGGCACCGTCAAACGCAGCAAGGTCAAAGCAAACGGCACTCTAGTGGGAGGGCGTCTCAATTCGATATTCCTTCTGCCCGTCCTTGTTGCGTTCATCGCCATTTTGGGTCACATCACTCTCCGTATGCACTATGCCCTCCCAACTCCCCGGACCATGGCTGATTCGGCAGCGAGTGAGGCCAAGGGTCAAGGTGCGCTCTTCTCGGAAGAGAATGCCATGACGATCATGCAGAAGCTCGTAGACATTGGATATCGTATTGTGGGAACGCCCGAGCACGTCGAGGCCGAAGACTGGCTCGAGAAGCAGGTTCGCAAATACGAGGGCACGCACACGACAGGGACTGGGCCTGGAAACCAAACGCAGGTCGAAGTTTGGAAGCAGATTGGTGGGTTCCAGTCTGGCTCTTCTCATAACCTAGTATATGCGCAATCTGAACCGTTTCCCCCTTCAACCTCCCAGGCGACGGCGCTCATCGCTTTGATTTTATGTCCTCTGTTGTCTATAAGAGGTACTATGGTGAGACGCCTCAGATGAGTTGCACGTCCCAAATTCGTCCTGACCCAGTCCATCTTGATATCTGCAGGCATGTCGAATGTCATCGTCCGCCTCAGCGACGGCTCTGATGAGGGAAAGGAGCACGCTGTCCTGGTCAATGTCAGTGACTCAAAAACACGGCAGGCTTAGATACTATGACCAGCACTGATCATCATTGGTTTCTGTTCATAGGCGCATCTCGACAGCACGCTGCCCAGTCCAGGTGCTGCGGACGACGGAGCAGGCATCAGTATACTCCTTGAGATTCTCCGGATCTACACTACCGCTCCTCGGCCCAAACTCCGTCACTCCGTTATTCTTCTTTTCAACAACGGAGAGGAGTCTTTGCAAGATGTATGTGAAAAAATCACACCTCACGTCGGCCGGGTTCTTACACTTTCAGCTTTCCCTTCTCTAGGCATCGCATCTGTATGCTACTCAGCACCCCACCCGTCATTCGGTCCGCGCCGTAGTGAACCTGGAGGCTTGTGGCACTAGCGGACCAGAGCTCCTCTTCCAAGCTACGTCGCTGGAGATGATCAAGGCATACAGCAAGGTTCCATACCCATTCGGCACGGTTATGGCCAACGACGTTTTTTCCTCTGGAATTATTCTTTCTGGTGAGTGGAGCTTCCGCACCTGACCATTGGCTGTCTCCATGCTCACACCGATACTGTACTATCGCATACAGACACCGATTTCAGGTATGTTTGAGCTTTCAGACAATGACTCCACGGTCTGTATAATGACTTTTGAATCTGCCCCACAGACAATTCGTGGAGTATGGCAACCAGTCTGGACTTGACATGGCCATCATCGGAAATTCGTACCTTTATCACACAAGACGAGACATTCCCGCCAACATCGAGCCAGGCGCAGTTCAACATTTCGGCGAGAGTAAGTATTTGGTGAAGTCAGGACTGCACACTGGCCAGGACCCTTTCCTGACCTTTTCCTGCCTACAGATACCCTCGCGATTGTGGACTATCTCGTAACTTCGCCCGAATCACAACTACCAACCAACAGGGCCTTCACCAAATCTGAGTCGCCAGTTTACTTCTCGCTGATGGGCAACATGTTCTTCTTCCTACACAACGTTACTTTCCGCAAGCTGCTTCACGGGCTCGTGGCTATCCTCAGTGCACAGCTCCTCTATGCTATTAGGGCGGAGCATCACCTTGATTCGCTCAGGGCGACCGTGATCACCACGCTTGGTATTTACGGCAATTTCATCGTCGGTGCATTGTTCAGCAACATCGTGGCCTTCATCCTATCCAAGGTCCTGGGAGCTGGAATGAGCTGGTAAGTCTACGTTGCGATGATCAAAGTTTTGACTCCTGGCCCTCACCCAGACGCTTTTCTCCATACCCAGGTATCGAAACGAGTACTTTCCATTTGCAGTGTTTGGACCGCCAACAGTCACTGGTGTTCTGGTTGTCCAGGCTTACGTCTCAAGCCTCTTCAACACGCCCGCGAAGAAAGCCTACCTCGAGCGCGCTACTCTGAACGGGCTTGCCGTTTTCTTCATTGTAAACTCGCTCATTTTGGTACGTCCTTTCATCCCAGACTTTTCCGTCTGACCGTATGTATGCTAATGCTGTCTTTCTTCGTACAGAACTTCTTCGAGATTGGTAGCGCTTACCTACTTGTGGTTGGGCTCTTTACATGCATCCTCACGTGAGTCGCGCTCTACATCTTCATAGTCTCACAGGAGCTGATCCGTATCTATTCAGCATTGCTGTCAACGACTACATCCTCATCGGTGTTGACCGGATCAACAAGCGTCAAGTCGCAGCCAACAATCGCATGGCCGCTGCTACTTACCCGTTGCTATCCTTCTTGCCAACCGTCTTTTCGTTCGATGGCTTCGCAATCCTGGACCTATTCGTCCCGCTAACTGGCAGAATGGGAGAAGTGTCCCCTGTCGACCATATCATCGGGACTTTGACTGCAATCCTCACAGTCATTGGATTTCCTGCAGTCATCCTTATCGGTCACAGGTATCCGAATGGACTCAAATGGGGATTGGTGATGACCATCTCTGCGACCATTGCCTCAATTGCAATCTTCTCAGCCGCGTCACAACCGGCGACTTTGGGTCTGGGCCCAGGGCGTACATTCGACGAATGGCACCCGAAGCGAAACTTTGTTCATCTTACCACGAACCTCTCAAGCGGCCTGACAGAACTTCACTTTGGCACAGCTGATCCTGCCCCTCGATTCAAAGAATTTGTGGACGAGATGCAAGGCGTAATGGGCGTACCCGGCGGCAAAGCGCTTCTGACTCGAAACGACGAAAAGGCTGCTTGGGCAATGTGAGAGTCAAGAGTCCCAGCTTTGTATTTCTTGACACTGTGCTGAGACCGCTTTTACCTTGATTCTCAGTCTCCACCCGGTCAGCGATTTCTTGACACCATACAGCTTTCAGCTTCCGCCGCCGGATGCCAAGAAGTACCCTCAACAGTTTGCTGCTCCAGCTCCCGTCAAGAATCATTTCCGCATCCGGGCTTTGGACGAGCATCTCGACTTGGAGGCCGGCACTCGCCGCGTCAAGTTGGTGATCGATCACCCAAACCTGATCTGGACCGTCGTATCGTTCTATGGCGAAATTCTCGAGTGGGACTTGCCTACGGCACCACCGAAAGGCTGGCAAAAGCACTACATCAAGGAAGTCTCCCGCCAGGGCGTCAGCGTGTGGGAGATCAACGTTCTTCTCAAGCTAGACAGTGCGGGCCTGGCTGCGGCTAAGTTGCGAGGACAGCAGAAGGGTGAATACGGCCATCTTATTCGCCAGCTCCCTGGACAAGAGCCGGACGTCGCCAGGGATCCATCACGACTCTGGATCGAGTTTTCCGCGCTCCACGGCGCTGGTATGTGGCCCGCTTCGTCGAAGCGTTTCTATGCTGGCGACAAAGACACGCTCAAAACCGCGAGCGTCTCTACTTTCGAAAAGTTGGACAAGTACCTGCTTGAAAAGCATCCCGAGATGGACTCGATGCTTTTGCCTATCGTTGCGGCCGTGGGGCAAGTCTAGAATAGATGGACTGCATCGATTTAGATTCAAATACACAAGGAACCCCTGCATTGAACACTGCCCGTTGCTCGTGACATATATATTCGCCTATTGGCTTTTTCATTCGCCGACCCTGAAATATATCACCTCTGCCAAAAGTATCCCAACGCCGGCCGCAGTTGCGGGTACGATGACCACTGCGCACCAGAGCGCAAACTGCCCTGTGGTCACTTTGATCCCCCCTTGACGCAATCCCTCCCGCCAAAGCAAGCCAGCCAGGCTGGCAGCAAATGTGCCACCGAGAGCCCCGATGTTTGAACCGAGAGCGACGGAGTAGAGAGCTGTTTTCGTGATTAGAGCCGCGGATGCGACAGGCAGATGCCGGGTGAAAGATGGTGACTGAATGGCTTCCGTGAGAATGATGGTGGCTCCGATGTTTGTTCCAGCCACCTGTAGAAGCAAGCAAGGATGGAGGTTCAGTATTGATCCTACTGGACAGCGTCTGAAACGGTACGGTACTCACGTTGCATAGGATGATTCCAAGCACAGAGATGAAGAAGGCGGTCGCGGCCGGTCCATGTGAGCATACCATCCCCACGCCGTCGGCCAAGATCCAGATGAAGCCAACATGCGCCAACCCTTGTACCAGAATGAACATACCGAATGCGAACGGCAGGAGCGGGAAGGGAAGACGAGACATGACGACCGATACTGTAGGAAAGATTTCTTTGAGCTTGGCCGGAAGGTTGCGGAAGCGCTGCAGGACTGAGCCATGTTCCTTCGAAGATTTTCCGACTGCGTCACTTCGAGCTGTCTCTCCGACGGCCGAAGTGTCCTCAGGGGTCTTCGTCTCGACTCCTGCAGCCTCGTCTGGTCGTGAGGTCTTCGTGATTGTCGCAAGCTCTATGTCTCCACCCCCAGATCCATTCTCGTTCTCGGTTCCAGTTCCAGGAGTTTGGGAAGCGGCCGGTACTGTGTCGTTGTTGTTTGCCTTCGACTCCGCAAGTCCCGCTTTGCGCCAGGCTAGGTAGTCAACAACAGCATCTCTGATCAGGCAGACCGCTGCGCCGGGCAGGGCAATCTGATACACCTTGACGTGACCCGTCACGCTCGTCGCGATCAGAATACCCAACGTGGCAGCCATGACGAAAGAAACGAAAATGGCGCCTGGCTTGTCGACTAGGGCGGCCCTGGGGTCGATGTCGGGCCGGATGATGGTAGACGGAATATAGGATATCTTCTGCATTTGCGGAGAATAGTCTGCCTCGTCCTGTTCAGTCGAAAGTTCCGCTTTCGAATCGGGTGAAGACTTGACTGCTGCGCCGGTGCGACGCATCAAAAAAGCAGGTCGGATCTGCGCAGGAAGTGCGGAAGCAAGTCTAGCGAACGTCGCTCCAGTTCCAGTGTCCGAAGGCTCCTTTTTGACGACGGTGCGATCCCGAAAGAATATCAGAAGAGTGACCAGGGCTGCAAGCGCTGAGCCGAAGGAGGGTAATACCATATAGGCGGTATATGTTGGAAACGAGATTCCAAAGGCGGACGCGATGACCAGGTTGGTAGGATTCGAGGAGACCAGCACAGCAGAAGACACATTGGCGGCGACAAACTGAGCCCAGATCCAGGCGCTAGGCGGAACAATCCCAGCGACGCGAGTGAGGTAGACCAGGAAAGCCGTCCCGCTGAGGATGACGGGATCGTTTCCAACCAGAACGCCGGCGGTCCAGAAGAAGAAGTAGAGCAAGAGATACAGCAGTCGACCTCTTGATCCAGATTTTATGCAGACGGTAAAGGCGAGATAGCGAAGTAGACCGGTCGCATCGAGACTGATGGCGATGTAGGCGAGACTGATGAAGAAGAGGAGGACATCGTATGGTTCTACACCTGCAGCGCCGACGATGCCGTCTTTGACTTGCTTGCCGTCGATCGACCGGGTCGCGAGGAGGATGAGTACCCCAATGATAGGGATGTTGACGTGGTTCAGCACCAAGTAACTTCTCTTGCGTGGAACGTCCTCAGCTGGATTTGCCAAAAGATTCGCCTTCGAATTTGTAGATGGCGTTGGAGGCAAGTCAGTTGCATGAGTCGCAGTCCTTGGGTAGGGGTGGCCTTCGAGGTTGCGGAGACCGTGATCTGTTCCTTCGTGTGCTTCGCAAAAACGGCACTGATCCGATAAGGAATCGGAATCTTGATGGGGACGAGAACGATGAGAGAGACGAGGGCAAAGACGACGACAGTGAAGATGCCATGTCCATCGAGCGAGGTCCTCTCAGGAGTTGTCGGTTGTTGTTGAGCTTCGGCCCTGCTCGACAAAGGAAAGGTCTGCCCGAGTAGCTTCCACATCTCCGCGAGCACGTCAGGCGCCAAGCTTCTCTATAGCTGGACAGATGGTGGCAGCAGGCAGATGGCAGAGAAGAAAAGGACAAAGAAGATGTACGTAAAGGAAGGTACCTGGTACTCCAGAGGTCGCGATGAAGCGGTACATATGTAGAACGTTTGGAATTCTCATCTCCCGGCGGCTTATGCGGAACTGCGGCGGGCGACACATGCATGATGAGGTCGACACACGTGGGCGTAGTCTCACAGCATTGCGGCCATGTGCGCAAAGGTGTTCATGACACCACAAGAAGAATTGATGAAGGGAGCTTCCATTGCAACAAGACAGCACAAGACCTTGGAGCTTGATGCCGTTAGACAATCCCCCGAAGAGTTTCCCTCCATTCAGAACTTGAGTCTGATATGTTCTTGTACACCCTTCAGTTCCGTCGTGATTCGTCCCAAGGAGCGCTCGACAGGCAGATCCACCTCTCCCTTGGCCACCGCAGAAGAGAGCGATGAGGCCACAGCAAGATAAGCACTGATCGCATCGTCAACCCGACTGGCAGGAAAGTCGAGCCCTGCACCGGCTCCCGGTCGGCTGTGTGTCAGAGCATCGTGGAGCCAATTGGTCAAGTACGACGACATCTCCGACAGCAAGAAGACTCGTGCCTGCTTGGTGTCCCATGGCTCGACCTGATAAGCACCAACCACACATTCAGTCAGTCCACCGCTCTTCTGGCAAATACTCAAGAACATGACAACAACTCACGCGACTGTTCAACATGGCATCGAGACTGTCGAAGATCTCTCGCGCATTGCCGCCTGCTTGGAGCAGGGTCATCGGTGCCCAACCGACAGAGATGTCCTGCGTGTTCCGCTCGTTATAAGCATACTTTTCCAGAATCGCTTGCAATACGGCTGCAAGGAAGACGGTTCAAAGCAGAGAGAAAGCGTAAGGTTGAGTTCGGGTTGATCAAAGCGCTCAAAACAGGCTACTCACGGACTGGGCAAGCCGTATCTGATGGCATAAAACGCCGAGCAATCTCGACCACCTTCAAATGCACTGCTTGGAAATGCTGGCCTTCTTGGAAGTGAGGATCACTGTGAGCTTCCTCGATGAGCTCCGACCATGTCGCCTGAACCAGTTCGGTATCACGATACGCAGATATGTGGAAGATCATGATCTTGACCTCGTTCATTTCATAAGGTAGCGCGTATTCGTTCCAGAGCTGGGAGTTGGGAACGTCAAGAGTATCAGAATCAGGTCCGTACTCGCAGGTCTAGTGGCCGGTTGCCTCACTCACAGCTGTCATATCCAGCAGGTCTTCGTCCAGGGCATAAATCCGCTCATCGTCAGGACGTTTCTGTCGCAGCCACTGCTGTACCTCGAGCTGGACGCGAGCCACATCGAGCTGATCTTCGATGTCATGGACGATATCGGACACTGGCTCGTGAGAACTCTTGGCCAAGTTCAGACCCATGGAGAGGTATTCGATCCGATCGACGAGCCGGACAGTATCAACACTGTGGTCAGGTTCCAAATAGTCAGTGCATGATATGTAGTTCCGCGCCTGGAATTGAGACTCACTCGTCACCTTCGCCAAGCCACGGAGCACGAGTGCTGCGCTGGGATATCTCTCGTCCCTTCTGTACAGCTGCCACAACAGGTGCAGCTTCTCAACACTGTTGGGCTCTTGCAGAAGGTAGTCCTCAATAAATGGCGATTGGACTTGAACCAGCTGCTCTGTAAGCCCTCGTCAAGGAGCCAGTCGTAGAGCTTCCAGTGAAACAGCTTATCACTCTGCTCCAGCGCTAGCGCATACGCATCCTGGCGCATATCCGATGCTTTTCGCACTGCAGAGATTATCAGAAAGGTCAATTGAAATTCACCGGAGCCCCTGCGCAGAGTCCTTACTCACATTCTGACAGTCGGTCAGTAGCAGATTCTGGCAGTTGCTCGGCCTTGTCCAAAGCATCATCGACATCCTGGAGCATTTCCAAAACAAGCGCATAGCAGGCGTTTCGCTTCTCCAGAATTGGCAGAGCCGGGTGGTTCTGAAGCAGTGTTGTAGACGCATTCGGAGAAATTACTGTCGGCCACGTTGGATGGATCCAAGCTGCAGCGCACTTCAGTGGAAGCTCAATGGCACCTAGAAACAGTAATTCACACCCCTAAGTCAGCGCGAATCCCGAGACAACCACAGCGGATTGCAAACTCACCCCGTGCGTGCTTGAGCTCCCGGAAGTCCGCACATATCGCCTGCAACTTCTCAAAAGGCAAGTGCGGGGTCGCCTTGTACAGCAACTTCAGGCTGTCTTTTAGACAAGCCGCCCTTTCCACAGGATCCCTCGCCTCCTTTGCCCCTCGAACCAACTCCAAGGCTTTGTAGAGCTGTACATCAGCAGCACTGCAGAAGCTGCCGCATCGCTGTTGTAGCACATCCGCAATTGAGTCAATGCTGACCTGGGAGGCTATTTGGCGGTCAATGACAGCTTCCACCAGGGCACGGGCGACGTCTCGGCCCTGTGAGGTCGTGATGAGGTCGACAAACAGGAGACCGGCGAGCTGCTTTTGACGTTCGGGCTTCAGCACGCTGACGACAGCCGGAAGCTGGTAGTCGATGAGCAGAAGTACGAAACTGAGCGCCTCCAGTGTTCGGGAGATGAGGGCCCGAATCGCCTCTACGCGATCGTGCTCTACCTTCCAGGCATATGCTTCGCCCTCCTGAGTTCCGAAATTCCGTTGGTTTTGAGCATTCAGCACGAAGAATTGCGCATTCGCCTGCAGGAACTGCGCAAGAGAGGTGAGATCCGCTTGAGCACTGGTCAGCACAGCAGCCGACACGGCCGCATCCTGTCGATTCGGGTTCCCAGGAACTGGAGCTGTCTTGGTGACTGCCGATGTCAGAAAGGCCGCAAGAGGCGGGCGAGGTAAAGTGCTAGCCCTTCGAAACGATTGCTAACCGGACGTTGGTCTCGCTAAGTGCCTGAGTTGTTCGCAGACCCGCCAGACTTGATGGTGCTCCGCCGAACTCGAAGAACAGTCGCCAAGCGTTGGAAACGGCGTCATCACTGATCGTGCTAGAGTCAACGCCGTTGGATGCCATCGCGCCGCCTTCTAGCGTAGTGGATTGAGTCGCATGTCTGTTTCGCGCAGCAATGGCTAGTAGCATCGCGCAGCACTGAGGATGCCCATATCTGCCGTAGAGAGATGGATGTCAGTTACAAGTCCAACTGCATTTCAGCCGCAAATCCTGCATTCTCCCCAAACTCACCGACTGAAGAGCGGTACAATAGTCTGCTCGTATGCCTGATTCGCCTCCAGCATTCCTCGAAGCACATCGATCGGTCTTCTCTCTGAGAGGATGACAACGCCAGAGGGTCCCAGCACAATGAATTGCCGGGTGGCAAAACCAGCTGAAGACCGAATAGGCTGAGTCTCATACCATTTGTCCACAATGGGAACACTGGCAGACTGCGGCGCTTCCGAGATAACAGTCGTGGTAGTGCGAGGAATGAGGTCCGTCGCTGTCTCCGCAAGCTCGGATGCCGTGCCAACATTTTGAGGTAGTCCGAGTGTGGTACTTGTTCCCGCTCTTGAGGCACGGGCGGGTGAGCGAGCGATGTACAGAATGTTGTCGGTTCCAGAGTCATGATCCTTTGTCAGAGTGCTAAGCCGCAAGGAAAACGCCGTGTGAGTAGTATGCGGTGCGGATGTTTCCCGTTGCAGGATGTTGAGGAGGAATATCAGCAGCACTGTTGGAAGATTGGGCACGGAGAGCTCGCTCTTCCGGGTCCTCGACCGAGTTCGGCTGTGGGGAGGGCGCACAGCTCGCAGATCGAGGCAGTCGACGGGAGGGGCCGCTCCAGACGAAGTTCGATAAAAGCTGCGGGAGTGAGAGAAATACAGCCGGACGCCCTTGCTGGTCACTGCGACCATGTGAAGTGTCTTCGACTCGCTTGGGCTGACGGCTCCGAGCCATTCGATGGTGAAGTCGAAAGAGGGTAGCATGTTTGTGCTCGGACAAATATTTGTAGCTTGCCTACAGATGTCTGTTGCGCGTGCGACCTTGTGGGGTTGCTTATTATGGTCGGCAGGGATGTTCCAAACCTCGATCTCGGTGCGCTTGTAGAGAGCATACAAGAGCTCCGTTCGCGGTCTACGATGACCGTAGTGAGCGCCTCTGGAGATTAGACAGTTCAGAGATCTAGTCAGTAAGAGCAGAAAAAAAGCTGAAGCCAATTACTTTACTTACCTCGCTGCTTGCTCTGGAGGAAACTGGGCACGAGTTGCTGAGTGTTGGGGCTGTAAGGTTGGTCAGGGTGCATTTCTGCTTGAACCATGATTCCTGCGCCTGTAGAGATCTCGTAGATACAGTTCGTCCTCTCGGCCTCGGCAGAAGAGCCTTCCGGAGTCAGTGCTGCAAAATCAACCATCGTAACACCTTGAGTTGGGACGACCATGTCAAGACCGTATATCTTGAGCTCTTTACGGCTGGTAGTGGCGCAGCGGAAGGGCCGGAAGGAGGCTTGGGAGATTCGAGGGCAAGACCGAGAAGGGTAACGGACGATGTCGTGGAGAGGACGAGTACGTGCTTTACAGTATCGATGAGAACATCTTTGCGGGCGCGCACCAGGCCAACGGATTGGATGATGTCGGAATGTCTGTGATACTCGATGGCATCGTTCCTCCTGCACAGCGTCAAGAGAGCGTGATGAGTCAGCCCACAGAGACAAAAAGGGGTAGAAAGGGCGACAGGATAGAGAACACAGGCGAGACGTACCCATCCAGATAGTCCCACAAGAACAGGTTGTTGTCGATAGTGATCCAGGCACGCTCTATTTCGGGAAAGAGGCCCTGACCAGCATAGGCGTTGGAAGCTTGCAGCACAGATAGGAGGAGGAGAACAGAATCAGCCGCTACGGCTGTGCAGTGTGGACTTTTGCTCGCGGCACGGAGAACGACTCACAGGTGATGGCTTCCAAGACCGCGTCGGGAATGGTGATGTTACGCTTGCGCTCGACGGGTGCGCTGATCTCATTCAATACGAGGCGATAGTGTCCCGGTGTGGTGGCAGCTGCGGATCACGGCATCGAAACCGAAGGATATCAGCGTTTGTATGGTATGATCGGGTCCCAGAAGCAGGCTCTATCCTCCTCAAAGTACTCACAGAGATGCTCGGATAGGTCAGGATGAGAGACATCCTCCTGCAGGTACTGCCGCACGACTGAGGCCGCGCCGTCGAGCTGACGAAAGAAGGGATCACTGGTGGCATCAGATGACTGCGCGCCTGATGAGAGCGCTCCGTTCGTGTTGCTGGATCCAACGACGGCGGATGATGTTCCTCCTGATGATGGTCCGATGCCTGAGGCACGGCCGTTGGTATGGACAGACCCGGAAAGGTTGGCCATAGAATCAGCGGTACGCGCGCGCGTTCTCTGGACTTGGGCTGTCTGTCGCGTCGCGTTTCTTTCTTTCGCCTGCCTGTCGTCTACCAGAGCGCGCTGATGGTGATGGGTGCGTACAACAGCTTCGAAACAACAACATGGTCACAGCCAAAAGTTCTGCATGTTCTGAGACCATTCTGCACCCGTTCTACAGCAGTTCTCGATAGTTCAAACTCCGACTTCTTCGCGTCGGAGGGTTTCTTGCTCGACCTCAAATTTGGCTGATGGCTTCGAGGGTTGCGACGATGACAGTCAGGAGCATTCAATCGAGGTTCGTCAAGATGTCAGTTGCTACTTTTGCTTCAGGGAGCGTAAGGTGAGGGGTGCGAATGGCGCGCGCGCAGCTGATCTGCTTATGCATCTGTGTTTGGACGCTGACTCTTCATTCGCGGAATGTGTGCCCGCAGGCTACTCGCAAGACGCTCCAACTACGGCATCACCACACTCGCGGCCTCAACACCATGCTTACAGCGTAGGACCTCATGTCTGCCGACGCACCCAAGATCCTTCTCGCTCTCTCATAGCCGCGCAAATGCACCCAAGAAGCCCGACATCAAGTCCATTGCAGCCCTCCGACAAGCCATCCCAGGCACCTCAATGCTCAAAGCTCGCGAAGCTCTCCTCGCAACACGCTCGTCCGAGGCTCCTGATACCGACAATGTCGAGGCTGCGCTAGAATGGCTCGAGGAAGATCGGCGCAAGTCTGGCGCAAGTAAGAGTGAGAAGGTCGCTGGTCGGACCGCTGCGGAGGGGTTGGTCGGCGTATGCGTCCTCGCCGATGGTCTCATTCCTTCCTCCAGTACATCGACTCAGTCTGGGGGAGCCTCTCCATTGCCGCAAGCGGCGATTGTGGAGCTCAACTGCGAGACGGACTTTGTGGGGCGGAATGAAGTTTTCGTTCAACTCGTGCGCGACATTACACACACTGCCGCCCTGTTTCCCATCCTGGCCGGACTCTCCCCTTCTTCCCCAGCAGGATCATCGGACTCAACTACACCCACTCTGATCGACTTGTCAATCGAAGGTCTTCTGCAATTTCCCCTCCTCTCCTCTTCTGCAGATGCTCAACCTGCTGAGAGCATCAAGACAGTCTCGGCAGCCATCATCGATACCGTAGCCCGTCTAGGCGAGAAGATCACCCTCTCCCGCGCCTCTGCACTCGTCTCCCCCAATACTCCTTCCCCATCTGCACCTCGTCGCTCCGAGACAGGCTCAGCAGCAGGGAGCGAAGTGGCTCATCTCGTCTCCGCGTATGCTCACGGCGGGCCCTCGATCAGCGCGCAACAAGCTCCATCACCGAGCTCGGCGGCACAGGGATACCTCTTGACAAGTGGACGAGTCGCCTCCCTCGTTCTGACCCGTATTGCCAGCCCTGATCTACCCTCGCAACTTATTCAAAGCCAGATTGCCGCTCGCGCTCTGGCTCGATCTCTGGCACGTCAAGTGGCTGGTATGGAGACACGCTCGATTCTGCCCGGTCCAGAGGATATCGTCTCTCTCGATGGTCCGCCAAGTACCGCTCTTTACGCTCAGCCATTCGCCATGATTCTCTCTGCCGCGGCCGCACATCCCGACAGCGCGTCTCAGTCGGTAGGTGACGTTCTCCGCGCTTGGAGTGCAGCAAGGGGACTCGGCGGGGAGGCTGTCGGTGTGCAGAACATCCAGCGGTGGGAGGTCGGGGAGAATGTCGAGCGGGAGGAGAAGAGCGCAGAAGGATTTGCGGACGAAGTTCGGAAGGCTGCTGGATTGTCGTAATCAGGATTTTTACGTATAGACTGAACATTGAATGCATCTCAACCACCTCTCTCGCATTTACATAGCGCTGTGGCAGCTTGGATTTTGGGATGCTGATGTGCGAGTGCAGGGCAACAAGGACCTCGTTAAGTATGAACAGGTATGAAAAACTTTGATTGTAGGAAAGATCAATACAACAAGGAAAAGAAACTGCGTGGTGAAACAGTGAAAGATTCTGGTTGGGAAAGCTTGGAATAGAAGGAGAGTAAAGGTGCGAAAGGGATTGGAGCCTTTGCGGGTATTCGGCGCTCGACCTTCATGTTTATGCGAGAGCGCGTTCTTGGACCCAGGATTCCCGATGTTTTGTATGACGGAGCGATGAGATTAGAGCAGGAGATCGAAGGCGTCGCTTCTCCAGGTCTCCTCGCGAGACTCGGCACGAGCGAGACGGCGGGCCTCGCGCTTGACGTCCTTGGCCTGGGCGCTGATTCCTTGCTTGATGCTGATACCAGCCAAGCCGAACCGTTGTGCCTCCTCGGCAGCCTTCTTCGCTTGCTCCTGGTAGAAGCCAGTTGGCCCACCGACGCCGGGCAGCAGGTGGTCCGAAACGCCAATGGCGAGAAGGTACTCCCCACGCTTGCCCTTCTTGACGATACCACGCTTGTTGACGGAAACGCTGCCCTTGCTCGAGATCGAGGGGAGGAAGGAAGAGCTGAAGAGACCCTTGGCATAGCCGCCCAGACTGGGTGCTGAACCCTGTTGGTAGGAGTATTGCGCAAGGGCAATGCTGCGCTGGTGAAGATCGTGCAGCTTGCCGTCCATGTCGGCGATCTGTTCACGGATTGTCTCCTCAAGGGTGTGCTGGAGCAACTTGCGGAGCGCCGGCCGTGCGAAGGGGAAGAGGAGAGTGTTGGCAATGGGCTTGTGGGTGTTGTGCACTGAAGCAGTGAAGCTGGAAGTGTCGACATCGACGTTGAGAACCTTGTAAAAGTGCTCATTGTCCTTCTCCTCGGCCGTCTCAAGCTCGACGGTGATGGTGCAGCCCTTCTGTCCGCCAATCTCGACGTCGACGAAGCCCCAGTCGTTCCATCCAAAGCCGGTCTTCTTGTGGAGCCAGTAGGCGATGTCCTTGGCCTTGATGCGAACGCCCTCAATAGTGAGGTTGACCTTGGAGGAACCGGCGCTGGCAAAGGCAGCGTAGCCTTGAATGAGCTCGAGCTCGTTGTGGTTGGTGAACTTGACACGGTCAGGAATGAACGAGCCGCTGATTGATTCGAAGCTGATGTTGTCCAGGACAAAGTCGATGTCGGCGCTCTTGTATTCGCAGCGAGGCAAAGGGATCGACTTGATCTGGCTGACGAGGCGGGGGAGCCAAACGTCAAAGATGTCGACGACGACACCGGTAGCCTTGAGAGCGAAGATGCTGACACCGTCCTTGACGAGCTCAGAGATGTCCTCGTTGAGGTCCGAAAGGGCGTCAAGGAGCTCGGTGGCCTCGGCATCGGAGCTGAGCGCGTTGCGGTACTCGCCGAGCTGCTCGTTGAGTGCCTCGGCGTCGCGCTTCCAGCCAGCGTTGCTCTCGAGAAGCTTCCTGTAAAAGTAAAGTGTGGTCAGTGAATCATGTTCATAAGTCTTTTAACGCGCCGACATAGCACTCACTGTGCCTTCTCGTAGAGATCGTCGGCCTTCCGTGCAGCCTTGGACGAGGTAACAAAGCCTTCGTCGAAGAGGAGGCGCTCGACGTAGGCATCGATCTCGTTCCAGTAGTTGGTGAGACGCTCGTCCTGCTTGACGTCGTCGATTATCTTGCGGACGCTCTCGAGGAGAGGGTCCAGAGACTTGCCATTGGCGAAAGTCTCGACGATGGCGCGGAGGTTGTCGAGAGCGGCGTGGAGGTGCTCGTTACCCTCAACATCAACCTCGTCTGTGGCCTGGTCGGCCTTCTCCACGGCGATGGAGCCCCACTTCTTGACGAGCTGCACAATGGTAGTGACAGCCTGGTGGTATTCATCGTTGCTCTGTACGCTGGTAACGATGCGCTTGAGACGCTCGATGAACGCGTCCTTGGGGTCATCAGGAGTCTTCTCCTCGATCCAGCTGTTTGCCTTGTCCGCATAGTCTCGGAACATCTGCTTGTGGACGCCGGCTCGGTAGTCCTTGCGGATCTTGTCGGCCGTCTTCTTGGCCTTGTCGGCAGAGCCGCGGGCGTCGGTGGCGTACTTGCGGGTAAGGTCAGAACGGGCCTGACGCTCATCCTCTGAGGGCTTGGCCTTCTTGGCTGCCTCTGAGGCCTGGTCGGCGACGGCGGTGGCGGCGTCGGCGAAGAGGTCGCGGGCAGTGAGAATGAGGTCGGAGAGGATGTTATGTATGTTCTTGTCGGTGACGATCAGGTAGCCGAGCGTGCGAACAGACTCGATGAGGGCGTTGCCATCCTCGCGCGCTTGGCGCTTGGAAGGCTTGAGGTTGGAGAGCGAGCCGACATCTACGTCGAGGGAGGCGCGAGATGTGTTGTAGAGGAAGTCTTGGATCTTGTCATCGGAGTTTTTGCTGTCACCGATGCGTTGGATCTGCTCAATGACGCGCTTGATGTCGCCAACGACGCGTGCACTCTGGTCAGAAAGGGCCGAGGTGCGTTCGAAGGTGCCTTCCTTGAGGACGGGCGAGTTCTTGATGTTCTCAAGAAGGGCGGAGAGCTGAGATTGAGAGGGGAGCTTGCCTGCCTGGATAGCAGCGACAACGTGTGCGAGCTTCTTTTGGGTGTCTTTGGAGGGTGTGATGCGCTGAGCGGTGTCTCTTGGGTTGGAGACAGCCTGCTGGACAGAACTGTAAGCGCGTTGCGCGCCTTCTTGGGCGTGCTGAGGGAGAAGTGGCTGGCGTTCAGAGCTCATCGTTGGTATGGATAATGGCGATGAGATCAAGGAGTGAAAAGTCGTGTGTATGGGGAGGAAAGGAAGGGGGGAAAGAAGGGAGTGAGCGGGAGATGTCTGCCTTTATAGGGATGCTTGCAAGGAGGGAGGAGGGTCAGCCTCAGAACTCAATCGACGAGCCGATTCACTCAGAAACTGAACCCTGAGAGGCAGATTCGTCACTGTGGTTCCCCGCGCAACGCTGCACGTCCAGCGCTTCCCAAGCCAACGCAATGGGCGGGCCGTCTCTGTTTCCGCTGGTTGAGACTGCGCAAACGTGTCATCAGTCTCCTTGAAGGCGGTGAAGAAGTGAGGGAAGCCTCAGACCATTCCCAACAGGGTCCTCCTGCCCCCCTTGCATCGAAGAAGGAAAGGCGGCGAACCAGGTTGCTTTGTGAGTCGATGTCCGCCGATGTCATGGACGATCGGGGAGAAACAGGCATCGCGACAACGTTGGCAGCATCATCGAAACCTTCGTCGCAGAAAGGAAGACAAAGGCAAGACGTGTTCGCCAGCGCCAATGACGCGCAACAGCCTGCTGCGGACAGCATCATCATCATTGGTTCGGAGTCCAGAACAGAGGCGGCGGGGGAATGCTGCATGACGCTGCTGTTGTGTGGTGGTGACGTGCCTGGCCCATGGAACATTCGATTGCAACCATGTGGGAAGAGCCTCAGCCAAGTCGGGCCGCATTGGAAGAGTTTATCCGATAGATCCTCTGAGTGAGTGAGTGAGACAAAGACCCAGGTCACAGCGTCACAGATCTTTTGCCAAAATTCGGGTCTCAAAATTGGTGGCCAGAAATCCACGTGGAACTGGACGGCCACGTGATGCATAGAGTCGACCTCCCAGCTCCAGCTCGACGTTCCCAACTTCCAGCGCACAGGCAACTTGCGCACTCGCTCTTCCTCGCAGCCGTAACCCCTTTAGCCCCTCACCTCAAGCCTCCACCGCGCAAGGACTCCAAGCAAACAATGCTCCTCGACGTCACGCGCAAGCTCTATGCGCGCAGTGCTCGCGTCAAGGCCGTCGATTTCCATCCAACCGAACCATGGATCATCGCCGGTCTCTACACGGGCCAAGTCAACATCTGGAACTACGAAACAGGCGCCCTCGTAAAGACCTTCGACGTCTCCGAGGTACCTGTCCGATGCGTCAAGTTCATCGCACGCAACAACTGGTTCGTCGCCGGATCCGATGACTTCTTCCTCCGCTGCTTCAACTACAACACCCACGAGAAGGTCGCCGCCTTCGAGGCGCATCCGGACTACATCCGCTCCATGGCCGTCCATCCCACCGCATCCCTGCTCTTGACCGGCTCCGACGACATGACCATCAAGCTCTGGGACTGGGACAAGAACTGGAGGCATGTCCAAGTAAGTTCGCTGTTGCTCCTCCCCTGTCCAGGACGTTCCGCTCCCCCCGAGACCCACGCGCTCATCCCTCCTCGCTTCTTTCACAGACATTCGAGGGACACACCCACTTCATCATGAACCTCGCCTTCAATCCCAAAGATTCAAACACCTTCGCATCCTCCTGTCTCGACCGCACCGTCAAAGTCTGGAGTCTGGGCTCCTCACAGGCCAACTACACCCTTGACGCTCATGACAAGGGTGTGAACTACGTAGAATACTACCATGGCAGCGACAAGCCATACCTCATCACCACTGGCGATGACCGCACCGTCAAGATTTGGGACTATCTCTCCAAGTCATGCGTTCAGACTCTCGAGGGCCACACCTCTAACGTCTCCTACGCAATCTTCCACCCTTCCCTGCCCTCATCATCTCCGGCTCCGAAGACGGTACCATAAAGCTCTGGCACTCCAACACCTACCGTCTCGAGAACACTCTTGACTACGGCCTCGAGCGCGCCTGGTCCATCGCGTACAAAAAGACGGGCAATGATCTCGCCCTCGGCTTCGACGAAGGTGCCGTTGTCATCAAGATCGGCAAGGAGGAGCCCAGCGTCAGCATGGACCACTCCGGCAAGCTCGTCTGGGCAAAGAACGCAGAAGTCTTGGGAACCAACCTTGGTGGACTCGTGCCTACCGAGCTGCCGGTGGACGGGCAGCGTGTAAATGTCGGCGTGCGGGAGATTGGCGGAACGGAGGTGTATGCTACTAACTTGGTGCACTCGCCGAATGGCCGCTTCGTAGCCGTGGTTGGAGACGGAGAGTACATCATATACACGGCTCTCGTCTGGCGAAACAAGGCCTTTGGTCCTGGTTTCGGCTTCGCCTGGGCGAGTGACAGCAACACATACGCGGTCAAGGAGAGCGATTCGAAGATCAAGGTCTTCAAGAACTTCAAAGAGCGTCCCAACCTTATTCCCATCGCATACAAGATTGTTGATGTCAAGGGAGGTAACTTGCTCGGTGTCATTGGTGCGGGCTTTGTCTGCTTCTACGACTGGGAGTCTGGAGCGCTCGTCCGTCGCATCGACGTTGAGGCCCGTAACGTGAGTACAAAGCAACTCTGAGGCAAATCCAAAGGAACCGACCCTCTGACCTTCCTTCATCTATCTTGTCCCGCAGATCTACTGGTCCACAACGGGCGAGCTGGCGGCTATTGTAGGCGAAGACTCCTTCTACATCTTGGCATTCAACGCAGGGGCATACCCCGCAGCTCTAGAGGCGGGCGAGGAGATCGACGACGAGGGGTTGAGGACGCATTTGAAGTGGTGACAGAGATTTCTGATACGTGAGTAGCTGTGCTAGGGCCGACGAAGATGGTGGGAGCGCTGACCGTACTCCATCATTCGATCGTCCAACATGTAGTGTCCGAACAGCGCGATGGACGGGTGAATGTTTCATGTACACAACTGCCGCCAACCGGCTTCAATATCTGATCGGCGAGCAGACGAACACAGTCTACCACTCCGACCGAGAGCTGTACTTGCTCGGATACCTGCCGCAACATGGTCGCATTTACATGGCGGACCAGGATATGGGCATTTACAGCTTCACTCTGTCATTGTCCGTTGTAGAGTATCAAACGGCGATTCTCCGGGGCGATTTGGAAGCGGCTGCGACTTTGTTGGAAAATGTACCGCTCGATCAACGCAACAAGCTTGCTCGATTCTTGGAGGCGCAAGGTATGTCCATCCTTTGTTGCTGTATGCTCGAGTGGTGCGACGGCAGTGGGAACTCATCTACCTCTTTCATACTTTGATGCACAGATTACAAGGAGCTTGCTCTGCAAGTGACACAAGATCCCGACCACAAATTCGACCTGGCTGTGTCTTTGGACGACTTCGATACCGCGCTCAAGATAGCCCAGACCGGCCCACAGACTGGCTCTGAGCCGCGATGGCGCACAATCGGCGACAAGGCCATCGGGCGATGGAACTTGTCCTTAGCTCAGGAATGCTTCGAGAAGGCAAAGGACCTCAACGCATTGCTTTTGATCGCCACTTCGACCGGCGACCGAAGTCTGCTGAACAGGGTAGCCACCCAAGCCGTCGAACGCGGAGCGACCAACATTGCCTTTGCAGCCTGGCTCCAACTCGACGATGCTGAGTCGTGTGTCCAACTGCTGCTCGACACCGATCGGGCGCCCGAAGCGGCGTTGTTCGCGCGCACATATGCACCCAGTCTTGTTTCCAGGGTCGTCGGGCAATGGAAGGCGGATCTGGAGAGCACGAAGCGGTCGAAGCAGAGTGCGATTGCGTCGAGGCTTGCGGATCCTCAATTTGACTCGGCGGCGTTTGAGGAGGGATGGGAGGAGGCGTTGGCGCGTGAGGGTGAGGTTAGGCCGGCGAAGGCGAATGGACTAGGTGAGATGATTCTTCTTCGGGGGCTCGATGATTGTTGCCCTCCGTTGAAGTATGACTGACATGTTGTTCTTCTCTGCCCTTCCGCTGTGCTCGCCCCCCGCTTTCTATAGCGAACGGTTCTGGTTCTGAAGCCCTACTGGCATAAAGATGCCTTCCTCGCTCTTAGGATTTTGGGATGCTTGTTCGCTTCACAATTCGTTCTGTCATCACTTCATGTCAAAAGTTGCGGTCGATTATATCGGACCTTCGTCACAGTAGTACAAGAAAGATCTGAGTTGGCATCTTGATTGAGAATCGTAGGTGCTAAGCGCCTGCTTAGGACTAGCTATAATACCAGTTAGTTTTCTGAACCACGACTACCAACTTAGTACCAGGGCATAATCCTGATCCAACACCAACCACCTCTGACGCTCTGACTTCTGAGGCAACCGAGGAAGGCGTGGAAGTGCGAAAACTCATTGAGTCCGGAGACTGCGAGCCGTGGGCCCCGCCGTCGGCCACTATCTTGTCACGGGTGGCACGAGCCGCCGATGTTACAGGTGAGTTGCTCTTTCTGATTTCATATTTCATCGTCTGTCACCTCCAACTGACTCCATCTCGGACCCACGCCCGCCTCAGCCCCCAATACCTCAACACAGGAACCTTTTTCCCTGCACCATGTCATATGTCATGGGCCAGCAAGGGTATATATATACCTCAAGCCGCCTCAAGCCCCATTGCTTGTGTGAGAAGCATTACCACCATTAATACCGAGCATACTTCAAGAGACATACAGCTCCCTCCAAGATGACGACCTCGAACAAGCCAATTTCCGTCCCGAGCCTGCTGAATCAGGCTGCCCAGGAGCGTCCAAATGACCTTGCCCGTCGCGACCCGTTGTTCAGCTGGGACCAAGTCCAAACGTCGGAGATACTGAAGTGGCGCGAGACGACATGGAAAGAGCTCGAAGAACTCACCGACGCCGGTGCTTTCCTTTTCGGAGACCGAGGTTGGCCAAAGCGCGGCAAGGACGAACAGCGAACGACGGAGCCGATCAAGGTCGCTGCGCTCCTGACTACCGAGTTGGATTCGATGGTCGCTTTGAACTCTTTGATCAAGCGGGGGAACTCGGTGAGTGACGATGTTAGTGCGTTGAGCATGGAGCATCTGTTCTCATCTTGCGCTCTATACATGTCATGCAGGTTCTCCTTCTCTCGCCTCGGAACACTGTCAGCGTCCTCGTCGACATGCTTGTCCATCAGCGAACGACACGGATCGCCTACGCACCTGCGTATCAAGCCATAGCCCGATCTGTTGGAGATGAGCTTGCTAAGCGCAACGTTGGTCTAGCTCCCGAACTGCTGCCGATTCCCTCTCAAAAAGAGCTGGATGAGCGTAAGATGACTTGCGGTGTCTTTCCGTACGAGCTTGATGACGAGTTCGAATGGACTCAGCCATGCTTCTACATCCATACGTCCGGATCCTCAGGCGACATGCCAACCATTTGCCCATACACGCACGAGATACTCGTGCAATGCTCCCGGACCATGGCAGCGGGACTTCCTCCAGGCCTCACGCATCTCAGTCTTGCTCCACTGTTCCATGTGAGTCTGAAGACGCCCCTTTCAGAATTCCAACCAATTTGTTGCATCGCTGAGACAGCTCTTGCCTTTCTAGCTCATGCTTCACATCCGCGGTCCAGTCCATTGCGCGCTTGCGCAGCATACCGTTACGTCCGCACCATTCGGTCCACCGCCCTCGGCATCGCATCTCGCGGCGCTGATCAGCAAGTCACACTGTAACTACGCAAGTATAGTTCCCCAGCTTCTCGAGAGTTTGGTGGATGCGCCGGGGGGATTGAGAGCCTCAAGCATCTCAAGTGGATCACGTTTGGGGGCGCTAGCCTTTCGAAACGGGCCCAACGCGCGTTCGACGATGCTGGGGTCAACTACTTCAGTTCGTATGGCTCCAGCGAGGTCTGGGGTGTCGCGAACGGAAATCCACAACGTTGGCCCAAGGGTGCCCAACTAGACAGAGACTGGATAACAAGCATAAACTTGCACAGGGTAGAGTTCAAGCCCTACGCAAAGGCAAGCGACGGTATTCCCGACCTTTACGAGCTCGTGGTGTTTGAAGACGGTATTCCTTGCTCGGTGCGAAACATTCCAGGCGGGCGTGCGACTGGCGACCTAGTAGAGCGCCACTCAGACTATCCGGACTGGTTCCGCATCTGGGGTCGAAAAAGTGCAGTGGTGAGTGGAACAGTGTCTCCTTGATCAGAACAGTATGCTGACCTCGACTTATCCTTCTTAGGTCGTATTGGCGAACGGAGAAAATGCGCCAGTGAAACTACTCGAGGAAGCTCTGGAAGCAGACCCGTGGGTAAAGGCGGCGCTCATTTTCGGTACAGGTCGGCCGCAGATCGGGGTCCTGATCGAAGGCGACGGCGGCCACGAATTCGACACCATGCGCAAGAAGCTGTGGCCTTGCATCGAGAGAGTCAATGCAAAGCTTCCCGATTTCGCCAAGCTTTTCCAGAACATGATATTGTTCACCTCTCCCGACAAGGCAATCCCTCGCACGGACAAAGGCACACCTAAACGTCAGGTTGCTCTGAGGATGTACGAGGAAGAGATCGACAGACTGTACGCATCTGCCGCTGCAGGAAGTGGCTCCCTCGTGCGGCTTGAATCACTCGACCAAGAATCACTCCTCAAAATGGTCCTGGAAATTCTGACCAAAATTTATGGCGCCGAAGAAGACATCAAGAGCGACACTTCACTCACACTCGAGCTTGGCCAGGATTCACTTCGGGCGACGATGACCCGAACATCCATCGTGGCCTCTTTGCGCGTGGCTGCAGAGTCCGGCAAATTTCCCGAACTTGCTTCCTTCACACCAGGCGATGTATCGCCTCAGATTGCGTACGAGTTCTCCACCCCTGCTACCTTGGCTGTGAGTATCAACCGTATGCGCTCCCGATTAGAAAAGATGTACTAATCTACTTCACTCTTATAGAACGCTCTTCATGCGCTGATCAAGGGCACAACTCCAGGTGCCGAAGAATCGAACGTGGAGCTGATGCACTCCCTCATCAAGAAGTACAGCGACAGGCTGAAGTCAAAGCATCAGCGCAACGACAAGGCTCGGAAGACCGGAGACATCGAGGAAACCTCGGCTGACAGCGGCCGTTCGACTAAGAAGATCAAAGTCTTGCTCACAGGAAGTACTGGTGCCTTCGGTACTTGCCTTCTGGAACAGCTAGTTGACAACGCGAATGTTCATGAGATCATTTGCGTGATACGCTCAGCGAGCTCCGACCAGTCTGCCCTCCAAGCACGTCAAATCGCTGCTTTCTCCAGCAAGAACCTGGATCCTTCGCCCGCGCACTCTTCCAAAGTCCGATACCTACATGGAAGCCCTTCTGAACAGCACCTCAAGATTCCTGAGGTATGTTAGAACCGGGTCTGCCTGTTATGGTGACGATAGAAGCTGATTTGCATCGATTTCTGGATCTTGCAGGATGTGACCGCAATCATCCATTCAGCCTGGTCCGTAAACTTCAATCTGTCTCTTCAGGACTACGTGCCGGAAATCGAAGGCACCGTTCGCCTGCTCGAACACTGCCAGCGTAGCGGCGCCAGACTTGTATTCGCCAGCTCGGTTGCCACTGTCATGGGAGCACCCTCGCAAGGCTCAGTGCCTCGGCTAGTCGACGAGGATGATGATGCCCCTCTGGAGTGGGCTACGTTGGGCTATGGAGTGAGTCGATCTCGATTCGTGCGAGCAAGTCTCACTTTCTTGCTCACCAACGCCCTCATTCTTTACGTCTTTGCAGAGAAGCAAGGCCGTCGTCGAGAAGATCATTGCACTTTCGGTCAAAGAGGCCGGGGTGGAGGCAGTCTCGATTCGCTGCGGTCAAGGTGAGTCATGCTCCATGAACATCGGCAGACAGCGCCCATCCGCTGACAGTGTGATCCTCTCATTACTGTGCAGTTACCGGTGACTTCCGATCTGGCGCTTGGAACGAATCGGAATGGGCTCCCAGCGTCTTTCGCTCAGCAGCCGCGCTCGAAGCTTTGCCAGACGATATGGGTACCGTCGACTGGGTGATCATGAACGACGCAATGAGGGTTCTGGTTGCAGCTGCTGTCGAGCGAGACGTCATCAGCGCGACATCAGCGTCCGGGACGAACGTCGTCAACCTTGCAAATCCGAACAAGACCCCCTGGATTTCCATCGTCAAAGCCTTCCAGGCTCACATGTCGACTTCGGTTCAGGTTATACCTACGCAAGAATGGTTCACGAGGCTGTTGGACGCCCAGAAGCACGCCGAAGAGAAGGGTGACATCGAAAGGGCTTCGGCTCGAGTCCCAGCGCTTAAGCTGCTCTCCCGATTTCAGGCTCGCGTCCAGCAGGCCACGACAAAGTCCCCAATGCCCCTCCTTCAAGTCAAGGAGGCAATTCGTCTGAGCCAGGAGCAGCTTCTTTCGGCTCAGACTATTGACGAGCGCCTGGCGGGCCTTTATCTGCACTTCTGGGCGTCGCAACATGGAAAATGATGACCGCTCTCATGTTTCGGTCCTGGAGCGCAAGTTCGATATAGACCTCGTACGCTGCTTGTTGTCTCCCGCTGTGCCATTAGTACCGGCCTTGGCCGTGATCTGAAGAGCAATGCACTCAATACCGACTGTCTTCCAACGAGTCTTTACAACGCGGCGGCCTGAGCAGCACTGATGTCAGCACAGTCTGGTGTCGAAGGTATAAGACAAGAGTTGAAAAGCAGTATGTAACGGTGCGGACAGAGACAAAATGAATCGGAGGAAAGCTCAGAGCCTTGATCCTGTTCATGTCATTCATCACCTGGCGCTGCATCTGGATTTCTTTACACGGACACATGCCAGACGCAAGGTATGTACATAATGAGGAAGACAATGGCGGGGTACCAGGTCGGTCCAAGCTGGGCTGCCATGGTCGATGTGCTTCATTCATGAATGGTGGATGCAACAAGACGCGGGTTTGCGGTCTCGGATGGGTACACGCCTTGGTTACGACATGATTGAAGGCTAGAAGGACGTCTCGAATCATACGCACTCTGGTTGGGCGACGCAGCTCGACACTGTAAGGTGTGTGTTGATAAGTATACCATGCCATTCACCACCACGAGGGCCCTCAAGCAATCTGGAATGGTATGATCGCAGGGAAGCTGATGAGTTATGGGACGGAACAAGGATCAGTATTCTAGTTACATTCGCCTGTGTGAGCCTCTGAAGAATTGGAAAGGTACTCACTTTCCAGCTCCCTCGCTGCAGGAGAACGACACTGTGGCGATGGCGGCTGAGTTGAAGTTGAACAGCTTGACGGAGCCGGCAACGTTGTCGAAAGAGAGGACGGCAGACTGACCCTTGCCAATGCTCGAGGCGAGCGGCGTGAACGTAGCGCTCGGGTACGTGGTCGAAGGAGCAGCGGATGGGAATGTTGCGAAGCTGCCAGCTCCGAGTGCAGAAGAGGCAGCGTATCCCCCGGACGGGAGAAGGTTCTTGATCGAGGGCGTCGCATTCGAGATCGAAACGTTGAAGGCGCTAAGGGTGAGGCTGACCTTGTTTGTCGAGGGGTACTTGGTCTGGAAGAAGGAGATCAGACCCTGGGAGATCCAGAAGTTGCTCTGGCCCAGGCTGAACACAGCCGGAGTCGAGGTGCTGATGAGCTTGTTCGACTTGAATCCGCCGAGGGTGATTTCGAACGGCTGCTTGCCAATGCCGACGAAGGAGCAGCCTGGAAGTAAGAGGAAGATGTACCTGTTCAGCAAGTCGTCTGTTCCGTTTCAGCCGGTAGTGACAGGAGCTTACGAGGCTTGTACGCGCTGACGACAGCAGTAGAATTGAAAGGCGGGCTTCCGAGACTTGGACCTGCAGCAGAAAATTCGACTGCTGAATATGTGGCTGTGTAGGCGCCCCAGGCTGGAAGATCGCTACATTGACGACGGCGATGCTCTCCGGACGCACTGCAGGCGCGCAGACTACACTGACTGTCTTGCCTGCACCCGAAAGCGAGAAGGTGAGTTTGGTCGCGCTTGAGGACCACGCGACGACTAGGTACATATTAGGGTCGACAAGCTTTGTCGAGTGTTGACCGGCGCCTCTACGTAAGCCAGTCCCAGTGACATGGACGTGTACGGTGCCCTAGTCAGCTTCGCAACTGTCGGGTTTCGAAATGCGATCGCGTTGTAGGTGAGATTATCAGCATAACCAACGTACTTGACTCCGAAAACAGTACTGTTTTGCGCAGTCAGCGACGAAGCCCCTGCATTGGAAGTAGGAGGACACACTGGACGGCACGCCGACAATGATGTCGCTCTGACCTGTGATGACTTGGCTGGTGCCGTTAGCACGATTCGGAAAGACGGTGTGGAATTGAAGCCGGAACGAAGCCCTGGCCAGGCTAAGCTCTGGTCCGACAACCCGGCAATAAGTCGTCTCATTGATGATAGTGATGACTTGGCCTTGGTTGGTGCGGGCGAAGTAATCGTAATAGGAAAGGTAGCGATGATCCTTCGGACGAGCTCAAGTCGGCAGCGGTGTGCTGGAAGACAGAGAATCCAGTCAATCTTGTCAGCTGTCGCATGTCGCCAGTCCTCATTTTCAAGATTCTCACACGGTAGAACGGGACCGATTCGCCACAAACAACCTTCCAGCATAGAAAACTCGCCACTCGCCTCGGGTACACTCGCTCGTGCACCAACGATCAATTGCTAGCATATCGCTGTTCCTTTCCCCGTCGAATTGCTTGAGCAATTGAGGCGTGGGAAAAACCTGGTGGAACGGCTCGGGCTGAACGGCTGAACGGGTTCCAAACGGCAACACACCATTTTCCCACCTTGCTCCCTACGCTCACCATTGCCATCTTTTACGCGCATACCATGCATACCATCGCTTCAAGAAAGGAAGAACATGTATAAAGGGCGCTTTATCAGTTAAGGACAGGATAAGAGATCCGCACCGCCGTCTTCCAGTCCTAGTCTTTGTTACAACACATTCAAAAGCTCCAACGGAGACACATCGTCGCCCCCTGGAGATTGCCGCTCACGCTTTGGCTCTATCTCTGGCGCGATCATGCATGTAGCTGGCACTGGGATCCTTGCTCAACTGACAGCTGCTCTGGCGAACTGAGACCGGGTAAGCAGGAGGCCGGAGGACACTCTTGGCTGTTGAGGAAGGAACCTTCCCAATCCCGCTTGCTCCGTGGTCGGAATCACTTCTCTTTTTTCTCTGACTAAAGCTGCGCAGATATAAGCTTCGTGTCAGGCTCATGGATTCCAAGTCGACGAAACATACGATACATCAGTAGCTCCAATAATCGTGAGTTCCAGTACCCTTGCAACGAAGGGGGGTAACCGCTGAACACTGGTTGAGGATCTTCAGGCGATGCTGAAAGGAACAATCGCTGGGAAGCTGCGGACGGGGTCAAAGGAAGGGTCAGCACTCAGCAGCAGCAGAGACTACGGGATCTCTTTCCCTTAATGAGATGGAAGTACTCACTTTCCAGCACCCTCGCTGCAGGAGAATGACACCGTGGTGATGGCGGCTGAGTCGGAGTCCAACAGCTTGAAGGAGCCGGCAAGATTGTCGAACGAGAGGATGGCAAACTGGCCCTTGCCAATGCTCGAGGCGAGCGGTGTGAAAGTAGCACTCGGGTAGGTGGTCGAAGGAGCAGCGGATGGGAATGTAATGGCGCTTCCATTTCCACTTGCGGCAGAGGCAGGATAGCCGCCGGACGGGAGAAGATTCTTGATCGAGGGCGTGGCATTCGAAATCGAAACGTTGAAGGCGCTAAGGGTGAGGCTGACGGCGTTTGTCGAGGGGTATTTGTTCTGGAAGAAGGAGATCAGACCCTGAGAGATCCAGAAGTTGCTCTGGCCCAGGCTGAACACAGCTGGAGTCGAGGTACTGATGGGCGTGTTCAGCTTGTATCCACCCAAGGAGATCTCGATGGTCTGCTTTCCTATTCCCGTGAAGGTGCAGACTGGAGATTCACAGAAGCTTCTAGGTCAGCCACACGGTCCAAGCTGGTCTTCCCCGAATTTCACGGACTCACCCGGCCTGTAGTCGCTCACAACGGATGTTGAATTGAGCGGCGGACTACCAGGGTTCATAGTACCCGTTCTAACGAAAGAAATAACGGCTGTGATGTTGGGGTTTGGTCGCAGCGGTAGGTTTGCCACATTGAGGGCACCAAAGTTTTGCGGGTATGCTCCAGCGGGGCAGGTAACATTTGCCGTCTTTCCTGCAGCCGAGAGCGAGAATGTGAGCTGGTCACGCTTGTAGATGAGGCGGCGGCTGGGAATCCTCGTCAATAGACCTGCGCTCTTTGAGGCGGAAAGTGGACCGATGTCGAAGAACCCGAGGGATGCATTCGTGTAGGAGGCCCCGGTAAGTTGCACAGTCGACGTAGTGTTTCGGCGCGACTTGAGAGTTTCGCTGTTGTTGTAGCCGATATATTGAATGCTCAAAACCGTGTCGTTGTTCACAGTGAGGGACGAGGCTCCTGCCTTGGAGAAATAGTCGGTGACGCTCGAAGGTACTCCAATGCGGATCGAAGTCCCGCCGAAGATGAGGACGCTGCTGTCATTTGCGCGAGTGGGCACGTAAGAAGTTGCCTGGAACTGGAATGGGGCATTGTTGAGGCTGATGCCCGATCCCGCGACGTTGCAGGCAATGGCCTGGTTGACGACAGCAGTGCTTTGACCTTGGCTCAAGCTGAAGGTGCCGTCATCCTCGAAGCTGTTAGAATAGTGGCCGCTTCCTATTTCGTATGGACCTGTGGTGACGGCGCTGGCAGCACCTGCCAGCGCGAAAAGGCTGAACAGAAGCTTGAAGGGCATGACTAGATGTGAAGGCGAGGGGAGGGAGAGATGATCGTGGATGGGGACAAGAGATATGGGATGGGCAAAATGGCAAAAGGTGAGTGGAAGGAACGGAGAAAGCCTGTGAGTACTGCAAACGAGATGGTCAGCCTTTATATGTATCTCTCTCCCTTCCTCGCAGAATCTTGCATGCAGTAGAGGTGTACCTACGTCCTACCCACGCTGTGAATAGCCCTATTCACGGACAGGGAACGCGAACAGAGAGCTCTGGCCTCTGAGCATGCACGACGGGGCGTTTGGCGATCGTCGTCCGTGGAAGCAGACAAAGCCACCAGGGAAGTGGAGACACAGCGCAGGTCTCCTCCTGCACATCCGCGCTTTCACATAGCGGACGTAGAAGGAAGGACGTGTAGCACAGCGGACGTACATAGGCTCCAGGACGCAAGGCGCTTCGGGGCTTTGATTGGTGGGGCGTTTGCGGGAGGGAAGGGACGAAGGTTGTGGCGTTGATCGGTCTTTGATGTCGGTTACTCGCCGGTCCATGCAATAACTTCCCGTCTTAAGGCATAAGGCCGTACGTCTACGCGTTGGTCCGTGCGAAGTTCGTGAACTCCTCGCAAGCATTGCCCGTGCGTGTTGAGGCGTTGAGGCGTTGAGGACAGCGAGGTGACTCGGTGAGAGGAGTTTGCGGATGTTGTCCGGGTTGTGAGCTCCGTTTTAATATGAAGGAAGGCGAAGGCTGCGCATCTGGTATGAAAGAAGCAGAGACGAAGGAAAGCAGGGAGTAGTGGCTGTCGCAATTCTCTCTTCCCTCTCTGACCTGGTCGTGTCCACTTGCAGCGCTGACTTCCACTTTCCCCGCCCTTGCGACTGATTTCTCACATATACTGAATGCCTCTGACCTGGACGCAGGCCTTTCCCTCCAGACTCACAACGGCAGCCATCCTTGCAGCCATCTTCGCCTTCCTTCTCAATACCTTCTTCTCTTCCTCTCCACTGGGCCAGCTGATCCCTTTCAAAAGTAACTTCCTCTCGTCACGCAACAAGATGGCAGCAACAAGTCGAGCCCCCGTCTGGTATATCGCCCACGGCGGGCCACCGACTCTGTTCCAAACTGAACATCCGGCATACCAGCACTGGATCAAGATCGGTCAAGAGATGCGTAACGCCAATCTCAAAGGGCTCGTCGTGATTTCCGCTCACTGGCAGGCCGAGCTAGGGACGACCAACGCTCGCGTCGTGCAGATCAACACCGACACGACGAACCCGATGTACTACGACTATTATGGCTTCCCGCCCGTCTTCTTCAAGCTCAAATTCCACGCTACCAACCCACCCTCCTTTTCGAAGCTGGTGGCGGATACCATGAGGAAGGAGGGCTTGGAAGTCAGCGAGACTAAGCGCGGAATCGATCATGGCATTTACATCCCTCTAAAAGTCTGCTTCAAGGACGAGCTCCCGGCCGACTCTCCACACGCCACTCCGCCTATCCCGCAAGAGTCCGGTCGAGACGGCATGCCGGAGGGCGTACCCCTGTGCCAAGTTTCCCTCCCCGATTCTCGCATCACGGGTCGTGAAGCTGCCGAAGCTAGCATCGCGCTCGGTCGGTCCCTGCGTTCCCTCCGAGATCAAGGCATCGGAATCATGCTCGGCGGCCAACCGGTGCACAACTTACGCGTCTTCTTCTCGGATCTCCAATCAAGCCTGCCTGATCCCAAAACGGGTCTGTACCCTCCCAAAGCATTCAGCCAAAACTTCAGTTCTGCCATTAGTAAGGCTGTGCTCGCCAAAGATGGTGGGGAGAGCGGTCGAGATGAGCGCGTTGTTGGCTTAGTCGAGCATCCGGCGTACAAGCTTGCACATCCGTCCGATGACCATTTCCTTCGTGAGTATGCGATCGAGGGCCAGTTGCTCAAAGCCCCCTAGACTGACGATACTTTTTGCTAACAACAGCCCTTGCTGCTGCGATCGGGGCTTCCTACGCTGACGAACCAGTCAAGGAAAGTCTGCCCGTCGCAGAGGGAGGCATGGCTTGGTGAGCACTGGTGGACCACATCTGACCTCTGAAGACAGTACACTGACCACAACTCAACCTACAGGAACATGTACCAGTGGGGCTGAGGCGAATCAAGGCGGCCAGGCGTCAGCTTGTGTGACAAGATTGACCCTAGCACCTGACTGTAACGGGCGTGGGTAGCATTAGAGGTCGAAGAAATCAATTTCGGGTCACATTTTCAACAACAGAGCTTTCGTCGTGTATTGCAATCATTCAGTGAAGGAGTGGTGGTTTACCTGATGGGAGACTGCGAGATACAAGGATCGGAAAGGGATTTCTGAGAACTCATACATTTGCGCTTTTACGCTTGCATGTTCAGCCTGTGAAGGAGCAAAAAGACAGAACAATTTGTGAGTTACCGCCTCAATGGAAGGAGGTCAAGCAACTACCAAGCCAAGCCAGGACTCACAGAAGTCCGTTCCCGTGTGGTAGGTAAGTGACATTGCGAGCATTTGCGAGTGTTCCGGCGATCTCCTTGCTTGCTTCGATACGACGGATGGTGAGCAGACCGTCTCCGGCCTTCTCCAGAGCACGTGAGATCGTGGTGGCGGCCTCAGCTTCACCCTCGGCGCGGATAACGGACGCTTGTCGCTCTTGCTCGGCCTGAGATGAAAAAGGTAAGATTGCAGAGTTTAGGGGGGTCAGTTACTTTATGCCCGCAGTGCTTGCTTGGTACCTTGAAGCATTTTGTACTCACCTTCTCAACCACGAATCTCGCTCGCTCGGCATCTTGCTGCGCGATCTGCTTTTGCTCGACGGCCTGTTAAGGTGGAATAAAAGAATGGTGGTACAGAATCAGAGACTGATCCATAGGTAAGATTCATCTTCAGTATCGTACCTTGGTGAAGTCCGGGCCGAAGGTCAAATGGGTCTGTAGAGAGAATACTGGTCAGCGAATGAACAAGACTCCCCTCCCAAAAGAACACGTCGCTAATGTCCAACATACAATTGAGACATCTTCAAGAAGGATGTTGAACTCGTTCGCGCGCTTCAGCAAGTCCTCCCGAATCTTGGCGCTGACAATCTCACGCTGGGTGATGAGCTCAGCAGCATCGAACTGTGCGACGGTGGCCTTCAGGACCTCGTTACCGATCGAAGGTAGGACGCGCTCGTCGTAATCTTGGCCCAGGTTCTGGTAGATGCGGGGCAGGAAGCGCGTGTCGGGTCGTGACAGGACACGGAGGGTGAGCGTGACCTGATTAAAGCAGCGAGGCGCGAGAGAAATCAAGGATTATCAGTATTACAGTCCTTTATATCTGTTAGCTTTTGAGGCAACTCACCATCTGCAAATCCTTCGTTCCTGTGGTCGTAGAAATGTTTCGAGGCTTGATGCGCACATCGAAGAGGATGGCGCGCTGCAGCCAGGGGACCAAGAAGTGAGTCCCTTCTCCAGTTGCCTGGTGTAAGACAGCGGCAGGTAGAGAACAAGAGCACATTAGCGAAGCAAAGGGGAACCCACACATGAAATGGCATCGAGTTGACTCACGCTGTCCTTAACACCAGCAAAGCGGTCGAACATGACCGCCCGGTATCCACCTGGCACGTCGAAAAGACTTGATTGAATCACCAAAGCACCGGCGCGAGCGGCACTGCAGGATGCACACAGAGCGCGGTTGAGAGAAGAAGGAGGAAACGCTTTGTTCAGCAACTTTTTTGGGGGGGACGGTCCTAAGCTTTCTCGAACTCAGCACACTCACCGGCAAAGCGAGAAACGAGATTGACAATGGCGGCCATGGCGTCAAGGGCGAGAGATCCGGGTCGAGGGGAGCTTGGGCGTTTGGATCGTGCGGAACGCGGTAGGGATCAAGAGCGACTGCTGTGGTGGAGTGGCAGGTGGTGAATGCGAAGCCATTGCAAGGTCGGCTTGAGCGAGAGGCGGGCGCTGACGAAATCTGTGCTCTCCCAAATTTTCCAAGCAGAAGTGCTTTTGAAGTTGTCTTTTGGCTGCCTCACCTTACTCACGCAACCGCACTTGACTGACTGCACACAAGCATGCATCTTGTCACTGACTGAGCTCTGTATGGAGGTGCAAGAACAAACGATGATCGAGGCAGCATCGCCCTCCCCAATCTGTCGATCTCCAATCGAAGTTTCATTTCTCCGAGGCACGATTCTGACCGAATGACAAAGGTATAGGTGCTTTCCCAGCATCGAAGCCAGTCATCTTCGCCTTGCGTGTAGCTGTCTGTTCCACTGAGACTCGCCAGTACCGCGCATACATCACAGTCTCTGCAACGCCCACCACGATGGCCAACAAGAGACAGACGAGAGTTTTCTGTTTGATGGAGAAAAAAAAGTTGATCAGTGGGAAACGGAAGCTTGGAGAGGACTTTGGGAGATGGATTTTTTGGAACATACCCAGATGACGCTGGCTGATCCTGCTGCCCACCATGCTGCCGTGGCTACTGCGCCCATGCTGACAACGATGTTAAGCACCGCACTGATCTGCTTATTCGCCTCTGCCCATTCTTCAGCCTCTTGCTCGGGCGTAAGCTTTTGGACGGAAAGAGTCGGCATTGTGAGACGGGCAGAATCTGCGTTGTGGTAGGGACGAGGAGGCTCGGTAAGGTTGAAGAGAGATCGCTTCTTGTTGTGTGGTTGAGAGATGGTTGAGATGCGCTCGTATTCAGCTTGTTCCTGAGCGAGTCGGATTGCTGCGAGGCTCTTCTCCAGTTCTGGAGACTGGTGATGAAGGAGAGGTAACAGAATTTAAGTGAGTATGCTGCTCTACACGGAGCTGGGACAATCTTCCTTCTCACTCTTTCGAACTTTGGCTTGGGTGTGAAGTATAGCTTGGCGCCACGAGTCAAAGCGTACAATGTGAGCTGTTGTGGATCTTGGAGATGAGAAACGAGATGCTGTCAGACACTCCTAGGCCCGGTGCATTTTTGATTCCTCGAATGGATGGAAGGCTCACCTATGTCATGAGATTGTAATACCGAAGCCGAGATGTGCGCGCAATTCGACAAGTCTGCAAGGACGGAATGGTCGATCACGAATGATGCTTGATCTTCCGCGAAGAACCCTCATTCGCTTTTAGATCGTGTTGGACAATGTCTTCCAGTTTTGATCTCACTTCAGGGCTGATGTCGAGCTGATTGGAAAGATGGCTCAACTTCCTCAGCGTCTTGATGGAGCTGAGCGTCAACTCAAGTTGAAGTGGGCGCGCTGAGCTTGAGGCTGTCGATGTCGATGTTGAGGATTTCATGCTTGATCCGTGGCTGTGGGAGTCGTTGTCGTCGCAGGCTCAGATGGTTTGGATGGGGGTACTACCGGTCGGAAGACGAGGCGTCGTTGAGAGATGCTCGGCAAAGGTGAATCCAGAGGAATTGGAGACACGACGTGTTGCTGATGTGGTGGACGGGATGGATCTGATGGGTAGAAGGCAAATGCATCAGTATGAGTTGAGGTATGTTCATAAGAGGCACACTGACCCTTTTCGACGTTGAGGTGGATATCGGTTCCGATTGGCTCAGTCCAATGACCTCGGAATATGTGATCACCTATTCGTAGATGTGGTGATGGAGAGTCGACGTTCTGTGTGTCCGGATCTCAAAGGTCAGCGCGAGAGAAGTAATACATGCACTGAAAAGAGACTTACAATGAGAGCGCACTCGACTCCGCTTCGGACCAGTCGACTTCCAAAGCCACTGAGATCGAGAGTGACAAGTTCTTCTTCTGTCTCGCACTCCCACTCGGCGTCAGGCTCTGTCGAGGTAGCTGGGCCGTCTTCGCTGAGGGTGTAGACTCGATTCCAAGAGGGGTCGAGTGGACCGGAGTTGTTGATCGTGGTTGCTGGGTTTTTCTTGGTGGAGGATGATTCTGCAGATTGACTAGCTGATGGAGCTGTGTTCATGCTTTCCCTCTCCTTGGGATGTCCATTCAATGCTATCTATCGAGACCAGCATCCATCCATCCATCCTTCCGCTTTCCTCCCCTGCGAGGCCATCGACTGGAGGTGAGTGGAGATGCTCGGAGCGTTTTCTTCTGTTTGCTCGGATATCGCGGCTAATTTTGACATCCAAGCAAGGCAGGGCGGGGTTTGGGTGAGTGAGTGGCCGACCCGAACCAACGAGAGGAGAAGAATGGGGGAGGGTGTCTATGTATGCTGCTGTACATGGTGGTAGGACGTAGTTGCTGCTGCGAGTAATGCGGTGCTGGGCGAATGAAGAAGAGAATGCTGTCGCTGTTGTATCATCCTGGGACGATGTTCTGCTGTGACTGTCCCTGCAAGCGAAAATGCCGGATGTCGTATTGGCCTGGGCTCAGTGGGAAAGACAAGGAGGAGGAGATTTCCCTTTCTCTCTCTCTCTCTTTCCCTCACACGCTCACCACCACCACCACTCCCCCCAGCGAACCATTCATTCCTCCCCCACCCGCGTCTGTCATCTACATCCTCAGCTCACCACCATACCATCTCACAGCAACAATGCCTCCCAGAGCAGCGTCGAACAGGCGCAACGCAGCAGCAGCAGCAGCAGCAGCAGCTTCAACCACAGCAGCTCACAACAACAGCGCAAAATCAGCAGCAGCAGCATCTCCTAACACTAACAATGGACGGCCAGGATCATCCTCACGATCAGGATCAGCTGCTATCCCCAATCTCAAGGACACCGTCAAAGCCACTCTTCCAGACGGTCTCAACATGCACCCCACCTTCGCATTCTCAATGGCCGGCAGCATCCCATTCTCACTACCATCCATCCTCGCACCACCCAGACAACTGCCACTTCATTCCTCCAGAGCTCCATCTTCTCTCCCTGCACCATCCTTCGCAAAGAGACCGGCTCACATTACCACCACTTCCTCATCGAGTATCAGCACCATTCCAAGAAATCTGCCCTTCCGACGCACACGGAAACAGCCATTCCCATTCCTCATGCCTTCACAGGCAGCACTCAAGGCACTCAACGCAGCTGCTGTCAAGATCATCCCCACTCTGCCCGCTGAGTCTCTCCAGCTCACACCTTCCACTGAACCAGCAACAGCAGCAGCAGCTCAGCCGCCGCCGGCAAAGAGGCCGAGGAAGACCACTGCTGTCAGAAGCCCGATCTCAGCTGGTTCCTCCACCTCATCTTCACCAGCTTCTCCAAATGCTATCAAGGCTATCAGTGTCCCGTCAAGTAGCAGCACTGCACCAGCTATCATCACCAGCATCACCACCCAAACCAATGTAGTCCCACCTGCCTCTTCGGCATCATCGCCTGTCAGCAGTACCTCAGGCTCCGGTGCAGGTTCTCCCATCATCAAAATTACCATCGTACCCGCCGCACGGGAGATCCGCACAAGTGACTCGCCTTGGGGTCGAGCCGGCCCACCCTCGGACTCCATTGCTCTGCGCCGCAACTGTTTCGCCCTTGCCAACGATCGATACCCAGGTGCTCCAGGAACCGCGCTCGATAAGGCTCGGAAGGAACTCCAACGCGCAGAACAAGCTGCCAAGCGAGATGCGACGAAGAAACTCAATGCGCGTGCTGAATTGGAACATCTCGGTGTCAAGGGCCTCGGCAAGAAGCGGAAGAGTGCAAGTCCGTATGCTACTCCCAACCAGTTCTCATCCTCGGCCGCGGCAACAGCTGCAGCTGCGGCTGCAGCGGCTTCATCTGCGCTCACACGTTCCAAGGGCAAAGGTAGAGCATCGAGCAGCGGCTCAGTGCCTGCTGAGAGTAATCCGCACCCTGGATCTCGCTCTCGTCGGCCGGCCTCACGCGCTGCCAGCCCTGCCTTGAACTCAGCCGCTGTCAATGGCGGTGCATCGGGATCAGGATCAAGTGGTAGCAGCAGCAGCAGAATAACCAGGAGCAGCTCAGAGGACCGCATTTCGCTGCCGTCGGGTAGTAATGGTATAGCAGGCGGCTCTGGTGGTACTGCCAATGGTCAAGGGGCGTCTGGCGCAGGTGGTGTCTCTGGTTCGGTGCCCATCAGTGCCGCACAGGTCTTCCTCGGCAGTGCTGCAGCAGGCCATGCGCCTTTACGCAGCAGTCCGCTCGCATCGCATGTCATCACCACCGCGATCGACCATGACGAAGACGACGATGCGACAGAGGCGAGTCTTCCCGCCGCAGCTCTCAAGAACGCCAATGGTAGCAGCAATGCACGGAGAGCAGCAACAGGGACAACGTCACCAGGCACCCAATCTCGAAGTCGGAGTCGGGAGCCAAGTCCACTTCGGTCTGTGGTGAGCGGCGGTCCGACGTCGAATTCACTCAAGCGCAAGGCGAGCGCACTTAGCAAGGAGGTCCTTCCCGATGGGAGTGATTCTGATTCGACATCGGCAGCAACGGCGACGTCGAGGGATGCCATCGCGGCGTAGCCCTCTCCCCTTTCTCCCCCCACTTCTCGGCCCCACTTATTCTCTTTCTCGCTCTCTCTCGTCCCACTCCCCCCTCTGGATATCCGTTTTCTACATACCTTCCCGATGATCTTGTGGCTTCTCCCCTTCGTCTTACGCGCTTTCCGGGCTTCGCGTCGTTCCAGAATCTCAAACCAGCTGTTTTTTGTTTGTTTATCCGGATTGTGCCGCGATCGACGAGACGCGTCTGGACTGCGGACGCGTCGTGTTTCGGTGGTTTATTTTTTGGGGGGGATGTTTTAGAGTTGTGTTGCAGATCATTTCACGGTGGCGCCTCCTGTCTAATGTATGTAACATTCCCACGACAACCACCTCCGCCTGTTGCTCTTGAAATCCTCACTCCCAAGCTCCAAACACCGACACGACGGCAAGGACTATACGGCCGATCAAGAGCTTAGCATTAGAATTAGAAGGCGCTCGAAGGGAAACGGTTGCGATTGGCATGTTGTGTAAGCGTGCTGCGTCAGTTCTCCATACACCCACTAGATAATCGCGCGACTTCCTCAAAGCACCTTCCTGAACACCACACTCAACACGCTCGACTCCTACCAACAGCAACAGCACCAGCACCAGCAGCGATCGAAGTATGACCCAAACAACACCCCTCACCGACACCGTCGAGCTACCCCCACCGACGAACCCGACAACCTGGTCTCACATCAAGGACGTCATCTGCCGGGGAAACCTCGACGATCTGTACCGCGATCCCGCATGCGAGCTGGCTTATCGCACCTGGTCCAAACCCGTCAAGGCGGAGTGGGGGTCTCTCGAGCGCTTCATTCGTGTCGTCCGGTTGGAATGGGATGATGTCTCTCCGTCTGGGACGGGGAAGCAAGTTGATGAGAAGGTGGCAAAGGAGGAGAGCTCTGCGGGTTCGGGGAATGCGTTTTTTGAGGATATGGAGGATGAGTGGCACGTCAAGATGATCCCGTACGTCTCAAAGTCGACTCTGGCGCCAGCAAAGTAGTAGTGACTGACCTGATCGTTCATTTGTTTGTTTGTTTTTTGTTGCAGGAACCACTGGCCGTACAACATCCCACTAGGATGTCGGCACTGGTGTGTCTGGTCACGCAAACCCATCACACACATCAGCCAGCTACCCAGCGCAACTTCACAGCATACACCCAGCGCAAATGGCCAGACGGCGTCTGCGTCTGCGCCTGCACAAGCGAACGGACACGTAATCCCCGGCTCACCCGAAAGTCTACCAAGCTCATCCTCCTCCCTCTCCTCCTTCTCACAACCCTCCTCCAGCTCCACTTCAACTTCAACCTCAACCTCCGACTCCGACTCCAAGCTCGCCCTCGCTCCACACGCCAGAGCGGTCCCCTGGCCGTTCCCAGACATGTCACGCGAAGAGCAAGAAGAGCTCTACGCGGCCGTTTCGCACGATGGGATTCGGGCCCTCGTCCTTCCTGAGGAGGACGTAGCTGCGGGTCCGGGTGTGTGTGCGCCTGTCACGGGCGAGTATGTGCTCGAGTTCTTCCGACAGAGATTGCACCACGCTACGAAGCTTCGTCGTCGCACAGCGCCGGAGGAGGAGGATGAGGAGAGGGATACCGAGGAGGTGGTGGCGGCACAAGCGGCAGATGCTACTATGGCGTACTTCTCTCAGCATTGCTACAGCTTTGTGCTAAAGACGTTCCCGCCTGAGCAAGGATGGCGCTCGGTCCTCTTTTGCAACCCGCCTCATCTCCGTACGGTCCCTGGATTGGACCACTGGCATATCATGTCCCTGGCCCGGATGCGCCCTCTGTCGAATGAAGGGGTGGGCCGGAGGGTTCGCTACCTCATCGTTGTTGGGTTTGGCGCGCCTTCCCTTTTCCGCATTAGAAGAGCTCGTTCGGACTTTCTCCCAACTCTCCATCAGATCGGCACTCGCACACAAATATTCGGCTGCCAGCAACTTTAGATGGGACCCATTCTCTAAATCCGTCCCAATCGTCTTAATTCTCCGTCTTGCTTTTTTCAGTCCTTGTCTTGCTCTTACCTTTCTCTAAACATTCCCGGTCGGTCCTCAATTCTGTCACGAAGTGTCTTCATATCACATCACAACCTCCTTCCCCTTCCTATCGACAATCTGTTCACTGCCGCACCAATGCAAGCCCTCCTTTTTGCCTCGACTCTAGTCAGCGTCTCGTAGGATAGGTGGGAGGATCTATTCTTTGGAATTGGGGGGTAACAAGTGGACAGAGCGCAGAGTCCTTTTGCCGCAAGTGAACAGCAGCCGAATGAGAAGCAAGATAAGGGATAAGCCGCATGGCCGATCGTTCCTTAGGAGGCCCTTCATAGAGACAGAGATGGGGCGTTAGAGAAAGAGAGGGAAATCCAAAAGAGTTCAAGGGTGTAGCGTAGAATCGTCCGATATCAGCGTTGATGGGATATACGAGTGCTGAGAAGAGAGAGAATGGACGGCCTCGGCCGCCGAGCTCCCTCGGCACCATCACACTCCTAAACGCGTGGGTTGATGACGATGTTGCCGTGCTTGGGGAGGACGACCATGGACTGCAAAGAGAGAGAGAGAGAGGGAGAACGCGAATGAGCAACGGCATCAACGAGACAAAGATGGAAAAAATTATGACAAAAACTCACAGTGTAGTCCGGGTCCGGGAACCCTTGAGCCAACCTCCAGCGGAACCGACGTACAAAAGTCGAGATGATGGTGCCCAACTGGAGATAAGCAAACTGCTCTCCAATGCAACGATGCCGACCGGCACCAAAGGGCAAGTACGGGCTGTTCGCCCCACTCGAGACAGCACCCCACCCGAAATCGACCTTCTCCGCCTCGGCATCCTCACGCTCCTGCTGAACAATCACACTCGACGCGTCCAACCAGCGGTTAGGGTCAAACTCCTCCGCATTAGACCAGAGCTGAGGGTCGACTTGTGATACGCCGGGAGCGGCCATGACGTAGTGTCCCTTAGGAATCACATACGCGTCGTCGCTCTTCGAAGCCTTGCCTGATGATGATGATGATGATGATGACTTGTGAGAGCCGGGAGCGGCGAGCGTCGGGGGTACTGTGATGGGAGCCATGACTTTACGCATGAGAGAGTGGAGCGGCGGGTGGAGACGGAGCGTTTCTCGGATGACGGCGTCGAGGAGCGGGGTTGAGGACTTCAAGGTGTCGTAGTCGAGAGGGCGGAGGCTGCCGGAATCATCACCCCAGACCTGGGTCTGCTCGGCGTGGAGGTCCTCGCTGGGAGATGAGAGAACGTGAAGGAAGCATATCAGCCATCTGGGGAGCAGGACCTCAAGGAAGAAAACTAACGCGTCTTCACAAGGGGAAAGAGGGGGCACTCACATTATATCAGGCCTGCTAGCAAGGCGCAAGAGAGCCCAGGAACCCGTAGCACTCGACGTATGCTGACCAGCCATAAGAAGGGCAATCATCATGTGCGCAATCTCCACATCCGAAAGCTGACGACCATTCTTGTAACTCTGCTGCATGAGCGCAGCAATCATATCATGCTCATCGTCATCCAGTCCACTAGCCGCTTTACCATCGCGGCGGTTCTTGATGATGGTCTGGTAGAAGCGAGACATGGCCAACTGGGCTCGGTCACGGCGGAAGTTGCCCGGTAGAGGTAGGTTCGGGATGACAAAGTTGATAGGCGTGAAACCGGCGTCGAGGTCGTGGTAGAGTTGAGCGAAACTGGTGTCGAGGTTCTCTCGCACTTCGCGACCCTGGAGTGTCCGACTGGCAGTCAAGATGGTGATCTCAGACATACTCTTGAAGATATCGAGACGAGTCTCGTCGGTCTCCTTGAGTGGTTGGTTTTTACCTTGGAAGGGAGCGAATACTTTGTCGGTAGCGACATACTTGCTAACCTCGTCCACGATCTGATCGACGTAGACGCGCATGTTGTCCGTCGAAAGTCCGACCTTGACAAACTTCTTCTGCTCCATCAAGACGGCATTGGGAACGTCATACACGACCTCCTTACCGAAAACGGGCGTGGTCAAGTGGGTGTATGCTGCTTCGGCGGAGACCTGGGAGAGTTTGCCGTTGAGGATCAGGTTGTTGCCCTTCGCACCGAGCGCGACGGTGACTCTGCGACCGAGGAGGACGAAGGTGAAGACATCGCCGTACTTCTCGCGGCAGTCGAAGAAGAACTTGTAAGGGTCGATACCGTAGGTGACAGCTGAGCCGATGACAGGCACCCAGTGGAAGACGACCGGGGCGCAGAGCGGTCCTTGGGCAGAACCTGGGTGGGTTCGTGAGGCAGAGAGTTTCAGCTTCCGGAATTTTTGCAAGCATTTACTCTGAGAGAGAAGAAGAGGAAAGGAGATACGTACGAGCTGTGCGAGGATGTTGAGGACGACGGCAAGGACAGCGCTGCCGACTGCGAGGATGCCGACCTGCGCACCGACAGAGAAGTTCTGGAGCGGAGTGATGGCGAGCATCGTTACCTTCTTTACTGAGGATGTGAGAAGGTGAGGCGAGGTGATGGTTCTCGATGAGGTTCTGTTGTGTGTTGGGGTCGCTGGTGTGTATGCTGTGGGTGATCGACAAGGATGATCATGCGATGTTCCGCGTCTTCTGAAAGTCATCCCACCCACTCCCGCCCGACCTTCCGACTTCTCCCTTTCCCGCCCTCCTTCCACAAGCTGTGCATTGGTAACGCAGAGGCCAAACAACGCGCAGGGTTTCTTCAGAGCGTCTGGGATTGCGGGAAAGACGGGAGCGCAGTGTATGTTCGGAGAGAGAGAGAAGGAAAGTATAGAGAAGAGAAGAAAAGGGGGGGAAAGGCAAGCAGCACAAGACGGAGAATTCAAGTTCAAGAATCAAAGAAGAGAAGGCTTTTCTCAGTCTGGGAGGAGGGGAGGAGCGAGGCGGGGAGAGGGAAAGAAGTGGTGTATGTCTCTGGTTTGGGTTGGTTGGTTGGTGGGTTGGGGTGTAATGCGCGCGTCTTGAGGTGGTGTATCGACCGAGAGGTGTTTAAGAGGAAGGTGGCGACGGCGACGAAAGGAAGAAGAAGAGGAAAGAAGCTTGCTTGAGGAAGGTTCAGGAAACCGCATTTAGGGAGGGGGGGACGGAGACGCGAGAAGAAACCGCTGGCGACAGAAGAAGAAGAAAGAAAAAAGAGTTCTGAAGGCATCGAAAGGGGGGAAGAGGAAACGACTTGCGAGGCGCGGCCAAGAGAAGGGCGGGAAAGAGGGGTCGACGGAGAAAGCTGGGTCGAAGGAGAAGTCGGAAAAAAAATAGGTGTGTGGGGGGTGGGGGGATTGGAGTGAACCCCAAAGCCCCCGTCTACTACTGCGCCACAACCGCCGCCGGCGAATGATTCTGAGATCTCGAATCATCAACCCTCGCCAATCCGCCCGCAGCCGCAACCGCAGCCGCCGGTCCGTCCGTCGTCGTCGTCGTCGAACTCGCAGGAGCAGACGTCGCAATCGTCGCCGACCGAAGAGGCGTCCCCGAAGCTGCAGCAGAAGAAAGCGAATCCCTCGTCGAAGAAGCTGGGACCGAACTCGTCTCCGTCGCCGTCAGCACAGAAGGAATCGCCGCTTCGCCCTCAGGCATCCCTTCCCCTTTCCCCTGTGAACCAGCTGCGACCGCCGCCGCCGTTGCAGCAGCAGCCACCTTCGCATCCGCCTGCCTCAACACATTCGCCTGTAACGCCCTCATCTTCGTCTCGTCCAACGAAGTCTGCTGCAACATCATCTGATGCGGCGACGACGACGACGTAACCCCCGCATTCGAGCTCATCTCCACCCCTCCTCCCCCACCACCATTCCCACCCGCCGTCGACCCAAAACTGCTCGAAATAGGCTTGAGCGCATCATTCATGTCTTCCTCCGATACACCCACCCCACCACCCATCATCCGAATATCCATAGGCGCAGTACCACCCACCCCAGGCGCATCCGACATACTCGCATCCGCCAACTGACCCCTCGCACGCGCCCACTCGAGCTCAAGCTCACCCTGCACCTTGATACCCCCAATCCACTCATGATCCGTCAAATCACGCGCAGGCGCGCGTCGTTCCGGATGCAGGCGAAGCATGGGCAACAAGAACGTCGAAAGCTGATTCGCCTCGTCGAAAGGCATCAGATACTTCTCCTGCAGGACCGAGATCAGAGGCCAGAATCGTAATCGCTGGATGTGACGCAGCTCGCCTCGTCGGTTGAACAGATCGGCCGAGTACTTGCCGGAGAAGGCGAGCGATTTGGGGAAGTCGCCCAGCAGTTCGATCACTTGCGCAATGTGGTCGTCATCCTTGTTATACCGCGTACCCGCCGCAGGATCAAACAGGTAATCACCCGTCAACAGCTCAAAGAACTGCATTTTTGGAAAAGAGAAGAGTTGAGTCAGCTTTCACCCCCCCAGCCACGCGCCCTAACGCGTCCACCAGATTCTAAATCGAATAGAAGGACTCACCATACACGCCGCACTCCACATATCCGCACTCGTCCCCCAATTCGCCCCCAAGATAACCTCAGGACACCGATACTGCCTCGTCTGAATATCATTCGTGAAATGATGGTCCACCCAGCACGCATTGCCCAGATCGGCAATCTTGACCGTGATTCGCTCGAGTGAGCTGGGGTCGTAAGGTGGGGGTGAGGTAAGGTGTTTGGGTCACCAGCAGCGGGAGCGGGAGCGTAGTAATGTGGTAGTAGACCTGTTGCGTTTGTAGGAACTGCGCCGCTTCCTCCTGCTACCGCGCCTCCTCCCTCTGCGCCGCCTGAAGCAGGTGGCGGTGGCTGTGGATGTGATGCATCCTGAGCCTGTGCACCGGAGTCTGCTGCGGTGGTAGCTTCCTCGGAAGGTATTGTGGGTGGATCGGTAGACATGGCAGAATGATGTGAAGAGGGTGAATCGGAGCCATTGGTGTTCATAGGCGTGTCGTTCGTAGCTGCTGTCGAGCTCTCAGCCACGGGTGCCGCTGAACTCGACCCTTCTTGCGGTTGAGTTTGTGGTTGTTGTTGCTGTCGTTGTTGTTGTTCCTGAGCCTGTTTCTGCGCCTGAGCCTGTTGCGTCAGGAGCGACGGCCCATGATGCACGACAGCACTAGGCTGTTTCTTCGTCCCGAACGGCTCTGGAGTAGCCTCATTTGTGCTCATCTGAGAAAATCCATGACCGAGCATGTCGGCGTCCTTGGAGCCTGTTGCCGCACCACCGGCACCTGATGTACTACTCGACGCGTGCGCACCACCACCACCACCACCTGATCCGGACCCTGATGCGAGGGCGGAGAGAGAGGGAGCCCCGAGTCCACTGGTGGATGTACCTCCTGTGCCGGTGCCGGACTGACTATCCCCACTGCGTACGCGGTCAGAGTCACCATTGTCGATGCGACTCATTCCGAAAGCCCATTTGTCGAACATGGGACTGGAACCGAGACTGCTGGAGGGAGAAGGTAGTGGCTGTGAACCTGTGATGAAGATGCCTTCCCTCCTCGGAGTCTGTGTACCACCTCTACCCTGGGAAGGAGGCACGCCGACGATCTTGGTGGGTACGGCAGCCGGGTTTGTCCTGAGCTCAGCCTGGACGACGGCCTCTACGTCTTCGATGCAGATGAGGACGTTTTCCGGTTTGAGATCGGTATGTATGATGCCGCACTCGGAATGCATGTAGTCGAGGCCGAGGAGGACCTGTTTTGAGATCTGTTTGACGATGTTGGGTGGTACGCCGCGATGTTGGTATCGTTTGATGAGGCCGAGCAAGTTTTCGCCGAGGACTTCGAAGACCATGCATACGTGTGTTCCGTTGGGCCCGCGATGTTTGAAGTGGTCGAGGAGGGAGACGCAATGTCTTCTGCCTGGATGGTTTGGGTTTGCAGCTACTAGTTTCTGGAGGAGTTTGATTTCGTCCAGGGCTGTCTCTGTGTAGTGCTGTGCTGATTTGACGACTTTGAGTGCGACGTGCCTGTTCATCCTGTGTTTAGAGAAAGAGGAGGACTGTGAGCGTGAATATAGAGAGAAAGAGATGAGAGAAAAGAACGCACTTGAAATCCTTTGCTAGCCAGACGGTGGAGAAGTGACCCCATCCTAGTTTGCGTACGATGAGATATCGAGAGTCTGAGAAGGTGTCTCCTACGTGTACTGGATGATAACCTCCCTTGCAGTAATCCTTGAGGTCTTCTTCGTCTTCTGTTGCTACTGATACCATGTCTGATGTGTTTGTTGCTGATGAGGATGGTTCGAAGCCTTCGCTCAGTTGGTCCTGTGAGAGGGACATGATGATGAGGATTGCTGGTTGTTGTTTGCTGCTGTGGATGATGATGATGTGTTGTGGCTGAGTGTGCCTGGCATGGATCTATGAGATGGCGAAGAGGATGAGGAGGAAGAGAGAGAGGAGATTAAGGGCAGCTTGGAGGATGGATGGTGGATGGATGTGATGATGGATGAGAGAGTGAGCGATGATGATGAGGTTCAGGTTGAGAGTGAGTGCGTGAGTGAGTGAGTGAGTGAGGTGGGTCTACTGTCCAATAAATGCAGGTGCGATAACCACCATTACAAACTCACATTACAAACTGATTATCGCACATTCCGCCAGTTAAAACTTATCAAGTTCACCCCACCTATCAGCTCCCTCTCTTTACTCTCACTTCACGTGACGCTCATCATCCACCACCACCACCACCTCCTACTCCCTACCTCAACACCCAGCATCAGCGCATCACCATCTTCCCAACTGAGAGCCTTCCACTACCTCTTGACAGCGATGTTGATGAGGCTCTCGTGAACAGTGTCTTATTTTCCGTACACAGCCAATATTTATAATCTCCAGCAAGTGTCATGCATACACCGCAGTACGCTACTGATAAGAAGGCGCTCCCTCGGCTCTGCTTATGTATATTTCACTCACTCACTACTCACTACTACTACTGCTGGCTGCTGCTGGCTGCCGGCTGCTGCCTGTCCCAAAACTCATGGTATCCGGTACATGTTCGGGCGTTCGGGTTCGGATCCTAGGTCGTCATCTGATGCTCTCTGCTGTGCTCCTCTGTTGGCAGCAGCATGCAGCAGCGGGCGAACTGCGAATCCAACACGACTCTATCTGCTGGTAGATCTGCGCTTCCGCCTGGGTAAGACAAGGTGAAAAGGTGAAGAGCAACGAGCAACAAGTGTCTGTGCCTTGCTTTAAACTTGTTCTTAGTAGCCTGGCTTGTGCTTCTTCTGACCCGACCTGAGATTCACCCTACTCACGGAACTTCCCGAGTTCCCGATCATCCTTCTCAGTTCTCCGCTCAACCGAGACAACCGCTCAACTTGCCCTCGACGCCCCTGAGCTCGCTGCTCAAGCCCGCTGATAAGACGTCACTCGACGGCCGAAGTAAGTGGGTCTATCTCTATCAGCGCGCAGCAGATAGATCACCGCCTACCACTACTGCCCTGCATCAACCACAAACAACACACTTCCCTGCATTCATCACTTGGCACCCGCGTCTCTCGCAGCTTCGGTCTCTAGCAGGCTCGCGCACGGCCATTCCAAGGCGCACAATATCAGATGAAGTGAAGGAAGAAAGGTCATTCAGCGGTTATCGACTGCTGCTATTTTTTGATGAAGGGCCTTGATGAAGTGAAAAGAAGCTATTGAAGGAGTCGTCAAAAAAGGGAGAGGGAAGCGAGAAAGAAGGAAGCACAGAAATCGGGCAACGTTTCCATGGCAGATCGTGTGGTGAACTTGTCGGCGCTCGATCACGCTCCGTTCCGGCTCATATCCGCGAGCATGTCCGTGAGCTGTAACAAGAGAAAAGAATGAGGGTCAGTATTCTACCTCTCATCTAGGGCCCCAACGCGCCTTTGCTTCATCTCACCTTCATTGCCCCTTGACGGAACGCGTCCAGCCCATTCTGCACATCCTGGTTGGCCATGAATCGCTGGTAGTACTCCCGTGCCGTCGCCTCCACCTCAGCGCCAAAGTCATTGCCGTACTGACCACCCCCGCCGCCCCGGTACGAAACACCATCTCCACCCAGATCATCGTCGTCGTCAGCCTGCTCTTCCCGTCCACTAGAAGATTCACATCAATCAAAACAAAAGCACATAATCGTCAGCCGAATCTGAGCCAAACACGGAAGGGGAAAAAGATCACTCACAAGTACTGGTTGCTCGAAATGCTCGTCTGCCCCTGGAAGTTCGCAAGCCGAGCCTGAGCCTCCGAGGTAGCCTGCGGATCGTACCCCCACGCTGGAAGTACTGATCGCTCGAAATACTCTTCTGGCCCGAAAACTTGTTCCGCGCATACGTACTCTCCGGATCATCCTCCTCCGCACCCCCTCCATTCGCAGCCGACTTCTCCGCAGCAGCCTGAGCAGCAACCTGAGCCTGAGCGAAACCCAACCGCGCAAAACCCATACCCAACCTCTCCGTCTCGTTCCTCGATCGAGACTCGAGAGGATTCGGTCCGGCTTTAGCAACAATAGCAGCCTTTTGCGCAGGCGTAGTAGCAGCAGCAGCAGCCTGCTTATTCGCCATATCCTCCCGAGCAGCTTGGACAGCAGCAACAGCAGCCTTCTCCGCCTTCGTACGTTCATCCGACTCACGCTCCGCATCTGCTTCGAGCTGACGACGTTTCTCTTCCGCCTCACGAGCTCTTCGTTCCGCTTCTTCGAAATTGATCGAGCCGCCTGCACCCTTCTTCACCACGCCGCCGAGCTTGCTCCCCGCTCCTCCGGCCGTTCGGACCGCGCCGAGCTTGGATCCGGCACCTGCGCCACCACCACCAGATCGGACGGCGCCGAGGGAGCGCGCGCCTGAACGAGTGGCGGAGGACGATGAGCTCTGCAGGCTCGAGGAAGACGTCACAGTAGGTGCCTTGGGCGTCGTCGTCGATGCGATTCTTGGAGATGCCGTTCCGGACCTGGGACTCTCGAGTTGCGGAGATGCGGGCGCGACGGTTGAAGATTGACGCGCGGCTGATCCAATACCGGGCAGCACAGCGGGTGTGATTTGCGATTTGGTCGCTGCCGCGGATGAGGATGTAGCCTTGGCCGGCTTATCCCAATCATCAAAGAAGTCATCCTCCCCCGCGCCTTCTTTTCCTCCATTCGCCGCCGCGGCAGCCGCAGCAGCAGCGCCAACAGCCATCCCAGGAAAGGAGACCGGACTGCTCAACGGCAAACCAGCCGCATCTTCCATCGCCCTCTTCGTCAACTCAGCCTTGTAAGCTGTAGCCACACTACTCGTATACTTCACCTTCCCTTCCGTCTTAGGCGCCAACAGACCCACCCCACCATGCTTGTTGAAGAAATCAGAAGCATTCCCATTCCCACCGACCTTCATCAATCTCAATTGCTGCCAAGACCAACTGTCCAAGTTGGTCGAGCGCACGAAGGTCACGTGCACGCCGAGGTTGCGGTGCACGGAGGAACAGTCGAGACAGATGTAGACTGCAAAGGTCGCGGAGGCCCAGGTTGGGTTGCGGGCGCCGCAATCGAAGCAGAGTTTGTTGGATTTGTGGGTGTTCTTGAGGTGTTTGAAGATCTCGAGGAGCTTCTCTTTGGAGGGGGGAGCTGCTGTGGGATCCATCTTGTTATTTTTTCTTTTGGGTCAAGCTGGTCGTGTGATCACTTCTGAGAGAGGGAAAGGGCCAAGGATGTGATGGAAGTAGGAAGGATGGTGAGTGGGTTACGTGTCCAACGTTCGATACGGGAAGATCCACGAACTCACCCTTCGGTGTTCGATTTTGGAGGTCCGTTCGGTCGGAGAACAAAGGGCGGCTGACTTTTGTCCGCTGTTTTTGGTTGTACGAAGGTGAGGATTGGGCAAGTTAGAAATCGAGAGCTGACGCCTGATTTGGTCGATAGGTGGAGAAGACGAGCGATGAGTTGGAAGTTGGAAGAATGGGGAATGGTGGGGGAATGAGCTCGGCAACCGTGAGGGGTGGGGCGGTGGGGCATGGCCATCAGGCTGCATGCGGCGTGGAAGCCCAAATCACGTGGATCAACCAACAGTCAGCCCAAAAGGACACGTCACCCCACCCCCTGACCTCCCCACCCACTGTCACTCATAGCCTCATACCTTACCAGAGTGTTCATATGATGAGTTCAGGATCATCAGCAGGGGAAGCTCGCTCGCCCCGGGGGACTCACACTCTCTTCTTCTATGGTACACTAGGTATGCATCACCTTTCTTCCAGCTTCTTATCCTGATTATCAACTGGCATCTGAGTCCAATGGTGTAAATGAATGAACAACGGCTGACATCTCTCCCACCCCCAATCCTTTACTCGCTCCCTCCCTCATCACTCTGCTCTGGATACCCTTTCCCCCCTCCAGTCCACCCAGCAATCCTCGAACGAGTGATCGGGAACCCAGGAGCCCACCTCCGCGTCCGGAACGCCCTCCTCCCCGCCCACGCAACCTGGCACGTCCAAAAAGTAGACTACCCCGCCCTCGTCCCCATCTCCGAACGACGTCCCCAGCAACAACAACACCCGTCTTTAGACACAGACGCAGAAATCGTCGTGCCAGGTACACTCGTCAGCGGATTGACCGATCGCGACCTGCGCTACCTCGATCTGTTCGAGGGGGACGAGTATGTGCGGAGGGAAGTGGACGTTCGACCTGTGATTAAAGGGGAAGGGATCTCGAACGCCCTCCGACCGCGTGATGCTTCCCTCGCCGACATCCTAGCCGACCTGAACCCTGCTACAGCAGCGTCGCAGGGGCAAAACCCTGGTGCAAGTAGTACTGTACGAGCACAGGCTTACCTCTGGTGCGCCCCTCTCAGCACGCTCGAAGATCGGCGGTGGATCTTTGCGGAATTCGCAAGGGAGAAGGCAAAGAGGTGGGTCGGGGCTCAGGCAGATCACGAATACACCGACGTCGATCGCACGCAGAGCGGGAACGGCGCATAGTACTTGATGCGCATCAAGGCGGGAGGGGAGGGGCACTCGAAAAGCACGGCTTTTTTTATAGCGATTAGAGGGTGAATATAGAACACAGAAGGGGGGGAGAGCAGAGTCGAGAATGGGGTACAACTGCACCTAGGACTTCTAACTTGTACGAATAGGAATGCACAACAACGTTCAGCAGCAAATCAAAAGAGAGAGAGAGTGAGTGAAGGAAAGGAACTGCCGTGCCCAGCAACACACACCCCTACAATGCCCCACCTCCAGCGCAAACATGCGCCATCCAAGCACAGTCCCACTCAAACCCTGCACCTCAACCCCAATAGCCTCAACAAGCCGCCCCATCTCCATCGTGAAAGCCCAATTCACAGCCTCCCCCATCTCCGACTTCACCTCCCCCACACCCTTCCCCAACCTAGGCACAATCCCCAACCCAATCGCCTCCTCCCAAACAGCCCGGAGCGAAGCGTCCCACAGCCGCGCCTGCTCCAACGAGCTCTCAGCCGACTGACCAGCTTCCGCACAGAGCGTATTCAGTTTGTCCAGTACAGCCCGTGCGGAGGGTGTCGAGCTGTCCGAACCCACAGACATCTGCGTGCCCAGATAGGCAGACGCAACGCCCGAAGACGTCGGAGCCTGGAGATCATCCCAGTCCATCACCCGAGCCGACGACGCCTGGCTCGACCTATTCACCACAATTGCCATCTCCTCCTCTTCTTCTTCCACCTCCATCTCCTCCTCTCCCGACGGAGGCACACATCGCCGAGCCCACATCAACACAGCAAACTTGATCAACGCTCCCTTCCTCCGCCGCCTCACTTCACCCAGTACGACCTCTGCAACCCTCAGAAGCGCATTCAGCCGCACATCATGATCGTCCAACGTCGCTCCCACCGGCGCCGCAGTCTTGATCGAACCCCTCGCCCGTCTGGCCGACTTGAGATCATTAAAGACATCCAGTCCCCAATCGAGAACCCATTCGCGCGCTTGGACCTGAATCGCATCGGACCGACTCAACTTCGGCCGTTCCTTCGCTTGCGGTTGAGCACTCACGCTCCGACTCCGACTTCGAGTCACTCTGGTGCTGTTCGTCGCAGTTGTATTCGTCGTCGTGGTGGTCTTGGGAGCCGAACTGCCGCCGCCAGTAGAGACGATAGGGACGTCCTTGGCCATCTTCGAAGGCGTCACACTGACTATCTCATACCCGGGCGACCCTCCATCATCCGAGGTGTCCATACAACTGCTAGAGCTCGACGACTGTGTCCTCGAGCCATCCCGGAAAGCCGGGCCATCCGAGAACACGAACAATATCGAAGGCGACCGATCCCGACGTCCCAATCCTCCTCCTCCCGCTCCCGTCAAAGGTGCAATCCTCGTCTTGGCACGTCCTTGGCCTCGAACGACCGTCATCTCCGAAATCTCACCATCCATACTGATCACCCGCTCAGCGACAGACTCCCCCTCACCAGCTTCAACATCCATCAGGTCCAGCCAGACCCTCCTCTCCCGCTTCGCGTCAATATCCGCAAACCGCTCCAGGCCCTCGTCCTGAAGTTCAACTTGAATTTCAGCCAAGCGCTCGCGTCTGATCTCCATCCACGCGAACTTGGGCGAAAGTCTCTGAAGGAGCTCGTGCAAGTTCCGCTCCCACTTGGGCGCAGCAGGGGATAGACCGGCCGAAGCTGAGCCCTGAGAGGAGGACGGTTCGGCACCTGCTCGGCCTGTGGACTTGGACGCTGGGCCTTTGTTCAGCACACCGGCGACGCGTTTGAAGTGGTTGACCAGAGCCTTCATCCAGCAAAGTACCGGGTCCGTCTCCCAATCGAGCGGAGCAGCGAGCGAAGACCCCATCCTTCCGCGCGTTCGATCTGAGCAGGCTTTCTCCTCTGCAAGATTCGCGCGTAAACTCTGAAAAAAAATCATAGCGCATCAGCCACCGCGTAGCGGAATACGGGTTTACAGCCGCCAAAGAATCACACAACTCACTTGTTCGATAAGAGCAATTGCTTCAGCACCAACGTCCGCCCATGCCAGTCGCTGTGTAATTCCGCGCTCCAAAGCGTCCGCATCTAGCACAGGCGCGCTCTTCGAGTCTGCTTGTCGAGTGAGTTGCAAGATCTGTACGCAGAGGAAAGTATCGCACCAAAGATCATCAGCAAAAAGATCTCCAGGTGTTCGCCAAGACTGTTCCAAGTTGACTCACCTCATACAACGCAGTCCCCGCCCCTCCCACCATCTCCTTCCACTTCGCAGCCACAGCAGGCGCCGCACCCCCCAACGCCGACACAGCCGACACACTCGGCCCATCAACCTCGCCCGCATTCTTCGGACCACCCAGCGTCAACGCGCTCCTACACAACCCATCCCGATCCGAGACGAGCACATTCCCGGCAATCACCTCAAAAAGCACGTCGAGCGCTTGGCCGACCTCGGAACATCCCTGTGGACCGGTCCGTGCGATCCGAGCCGGTGTAGGAGATGCCGGATTCGAAGGTCCGGCGGGGGAGGAGGGTGGGCCTCCGACTGAGGACTGAGGACTTGAGCCTATACTGGATGAACCGCGCATGAATCCCTTCGAGGGAGCAGAAGGAGCGAACCGCTGCGCAAAATAAGGATGCGTCTTAGGCGGGGGAGGAGGAGGAGGAGCCGATTCTTTCTTCGATGCTGCCGGCAGGGGAGTAGGCTTGGGCAGCGTCGACTTCTTCGCAGCGCTCAACATCGTCTCTGCCCTTTTGCGATCGATGGGGAAGTCCCAAGCCAGACTGAGTCCATAGAGCGCTTTGGCCGCATTCACTTCGTCATAGCGCAACTCGGAAGATCGAGGTCCCTGTCCCGCGGTCTCCTTGCCCTTCTTGGAGCCGTACATGATGTCCCGCCGCTCCGTCTGCCACAGTGAAGCCATCAGCACGAGCGCCTCACCGTTCACGGCTCGAGTTCGAAGACTGTCCTTCGCCCCTGCTTTGCCGTACACGATCTCATTGTATCGTTGAATGGCCGCAGGAGAGTACTGGAGCTGATCGTCGGGAGTGAGGAAGCCGTCATGTGCGTTGCGGGAAGATGAGGCTGCGGCTGCACTGCTGCCTCCACGACCGCGTCCCCGTCGACGTGCGGGGTATTGATTGGCTATGTTTCGAATGGCTGCTGCGCTAAATGAGGCAGTGCCATCCATCGTCTCGTCCGCCTTCGCAGCAGCCAAAGCCTGGCGGTAGATATCTGCCTCTGTCAGGCAGCCAGGCGGAGGCACCCGAAGAAGTTCCCACGAATCCCTGACGGCGGGTGTGGATCCTTTTGTGGAATGCGAAGGCGCGAGTGGGAAGGGACTAAGAAATGGCTTCTGCTGAAGCTGGGCAGCAGCAGAGTCACTATCGAGGAAACTCCCATCCTGATCGTCCTCCTCATCCGATTCCAAGTCCTGATTCCGCGCGCGAGCGATACCGCTGTATGAACTATGCCGAGCACTCTTATGGCCATTAGACCTGTTCGAAGAAGTTCGGTTTGATGCGTCTATGCCGCCTGTATGGGCGATCTTGGCGGGAGCGATGGCACGGAAGATCCGGTTGGGTCCGTGGAGTTTGGCAAGGTCGAGGAGGAGGGTACGTGCGCGATGAATGAGGGGGAGGGAGGGAGGGCGGAGATTGCGCCGTTTAGTTGGGAGCTTGCTGCTGTTTGGCGGTAGGTGATTGGGTCTGGGGTTGGGCGGAGGGCGAATGCGAAGAGGATGCGGAGGTGGTGGCTGTTTTTTTAGAGCGAGGATGATCAGATGGGATGTGCTAGTGAGAAGGAGACAGTTGAGGACAGACTCACTCTGCTGGTATGATGCCATTTGCACGACTGTGGTCGATGATCTCGACGCCAGCTTCGTCTGTTGTTGAGCAAGGGGAGACATGTGAACAAAGGTAAGGATGTTACAGTATGGCTGGAAGGAAGAAGGATACATACACTGATCCTCCGCAAAAGCAGCATTTACTGCCTCGTTCAAGTTAGCTGGGAAGCCGAGATGATCGGGAGCATGTCGCTGTGTGACGTAGTCTCGATGGGTGCGATCTCGTTTGTGTTTGGGTGTTGGAGTGAGTTCATTGCTGGTGCTATCGTCGTTTCTGGTGGACTTGGTTGGAGTTTTGTTTTGGAGAGAGTGTCTCTTGATGGATCGGTGTCGTTCATGCTGCTGCCACGGGGGACGGGTATGGTGGGCAGTCGTGCTCTTCTGTCCATGTGGTGTTGGGTTGAGATTCGGTGTCTGATTCCAAGTGGGAGTGCTGAGTGGACTCCCTCTGGAATGATGAGCTTGTGAGGTGGTGGTCAAGAAGATGAAGATGAGATGAAAGATCTGCTGGGAAGGTGTTGGATCACCAAATTCTCGAGAACATCAGCGCGTCGCGTCCCTCATAAGAAACGCGTCCAAATGCCGTTCCTATGTTGTTCTCAAACTGCAGCAGAACGGTACAACACTCTCACTCTCACTCACTTGCTAGCCCCTGCCACAACATCAGCTCCGACACTCACACTCCCTTCAACAACGGCCATCCTTCAAACTCCATCTTCTTCTTCTTTCTCTCTTCTTCAGCACATACAGACAGGACGCAAAGCACAGACCACCCGCAGCAAGCAAATAGAGCGAAAAACCGGTGCGACGATCGGAATGCTGACAGGACAAGAATCATCACTCAACCAACAGCAATAATCAAATCTCTATTCTCCTCTCCCACGTCCATCTATCTCCTCCAAAGGCAGCTCCTCAATGGCCGTCACCCACACAGAAGCGCTCGGCCACAACATGGGCAGCTCACCCTCCTCGTCCCCTCCTTCCGCTCGTCTTGGACTCCGCAATTCGCCGGTTCCAAGGCACAGCGGACACGGCAGATCCTCTACCTTCTCGTCATGCAGGGACTCGGGGCTGCCCTCATCAGTGGAGGGATCAACTTCGCAGTGAGTATCATAATCTTCGAACATCTGCTTGTGCTGGATCTGACAGCGCAACTTTCTCAATCTACAGGTATCGGTCGGCATGTATCTCCACCAGTCCGACATCACCATGTGGATCCTCGCCAAGAACACAATAGCGGGCGACCTGGGAGTGACCATTCTGATCCAGGTGCGTCTCATATCTACGTTCTCTTTCGGATCTATGTAAACATTTGATATACTTACCTCGTCTCTCACTCTCCTCAGGTTACCATCACTTTCATCATCACCTCCTCTCTAATTCGCACTGATCTGCGTTCAGGACTCGCCATCCCTCTGAGGCAACCTGGCCTCCTGCTCCTCCTTCCACAAGCGTAGCGCAAGGTTCAGCAAACCTGCCCCCGGCCACTCGATATGAGGACACCCAACACCGATCCAAGTTCCAACTGCTCAAGCACAACATCGAGACCTTCTACATGGTCACTCAGCAGAACCACATCTTCCAGAGCGGGCTCTCCTTCCGCGAACACTTCTGGAGACTGCTCCGAACTGCTCTCCAGGGCTTCATCTTGGCCTGCTGCGTCTTTCCCGTGAGTTTCTCTTCTCGTTTTCATTCTTCACCAGAAATGCTAAATGACGTAATGCTGCATCTCATTCACAGTGGTTCTGGGGCATTGCCATTGCCATTCTCGCCCCCATCTACTCGAGCAAAAATATGGGTCACACCTGGATCCCTATGGTCATCAAGGGCGTCTACGGTGCCTTGCTCGGTCTGGTCACAAATCCACTCATCGCACTCATGAACCTCGGCGCACACGATGTGGCTGGTCAGCAACAATCTTCCGAGGCAGCCGATGTGGAAAAGACAAGTCCGGCATTGGGAAATACCTCCGTCAGCTCGGGAATGCATGCTGTTCCAGAAGAAGATGAGGAACAGGAGCCGGAGCAGGAGGAAGCAGTGCAAAGAATGCCTCGATCTTCGACTGGTGGCGTTCTGTCTCCGTCCGACTCTCGGATGACACTCGATCGGGTCTCGAGCAACGCACATGAAGACTTCGAATCGGCAGTAGACGTTCCTGTCGGATCATCAGCGGCTGTACAGACCACATCCAGTAGCTGATCTGGCCCCGCCCACCTTGCCACGCCCCTCCAGCTTATTTCGCTTTCCCTGCCCTCTTTTCTTCGACATGACACATAATATTTTGGTCTTGCATCGTTGCATGCTATTCTTCGCTCGTTCTCTTTTCCCATTCTTCCTCGTCAAGGTCGTTCCGCTGCTCTCCTTGTTGCATTAATCGCATTCCCAGCACATACACTCCCTCAATCCACTCCTCCCATCGTTGCCTTCCTTTTTGTTTGTTGTTTCAGAGATAAGATTAGATCCAGTCCCGGCCCACTGGTAAAAGTGAAGCGACCGTGCACATTCGGATGACTCCCACCCCAACCCCTTCTGGACCTCAACCACCACCTCAACGGAGAGCAAATATGCCGTCCTCATCCTCAGCAAGCACCACGGATCCCTGGGCAGAAGAAGAGTCCCAATCTCCCGGCCTCTCTGCCATGGTCTCGTCTTCAGAGCCAACCCAGCAAGAGGAAGTCGATATCAACGACGACAACGACAACGACAACGACAACGAGGAGAAGCAGGAAGAGGAAGGAGATGAGGAGGACGAACAAGAATCAACAGAGGACAGCGATCTGATCTCACCTCCTACGACTGAGCTCCACACCCTCAACCTCTCCTCAGCACCAGCCTCCTCAAACCCCTGGGCCGAATCCCTGCCCGCCGATCCTCTCGCCCCATCCTCTACAACCCCTTCCTCCCGCCCAACCGACCCTCTCCGCACCCTCTCCTCCACCTCAACATCAGGCGCAGCACAACATCAACTACCTTCTTCTTCGTCCTCAGGCGCAATTGATCATGATCCCACGCCAAGTTCGACTACCTACGCGCGCGAATGGGCCGAGTACGATGCTGCGAATTTCGGAGTCGGGTTGGAGAAGCTCGGAATGCCTGTGCCCGGTATTGGACTTTCAAACCGAGATATACCAACCTCAATGCTGGCGCGTTCGGAGCTTGTCCGAATGTCGTCTGTCAGGCGTATAAGGAGATTCAGGATGAGATTGAGGCTTGTCCAGACGTGAGTTTTGATCTCCCCACACCCTCGCAGTGCCGAACCTTTTCAGGAATCTCAATCATACCCCTCTTCTTCTTCATCGATGGGCAGTATTTCGTCGACTCTATCTTACCCAAACGTCTCCAAGCCTCCCGCGAACGAATCGCTCCACTCCTCAACGTCTCATCAGAAGATATCGTCTTCGTCCCCAACACGACCACAGCCTTCCACTCCGTAATCCGTGACCTACCCTCCCAACTGTTCCAAGCGGGCGACGCGGTGTTGACCATCTCCACGACCTATGGCGCTATTGGGCTGAACGTGCAGTTCCTTGTCGATTCGAGTCAGGGGAGGTATAGGAGGGTGGAGGTGCCTCTTCGTTGGCCTGTGAAGGATGAGGAGATTTTGAAAGCTGTGGAGGAAACTATCTTGAACGATCAGGGAGGGCCAGAGGGAGGGAAGGGGAAGATTCGACTTGCGGTATTTGACGCAATTTCGAGTATGCCGGGTATTCGGCTGCCGTGGGAGAAGCTCGTAGCTTTGGCGAAGAAACATGGGATCATGACCTTCGTGAGTTGTTGCTTCCGGCGAGGATTTTACGAGGCAGTGGCTTGAGCCTTTTCTGATCGCCGTCTTTCCATTCAACTTTGGTAACCCTGCAGATCGACGGAGCACATGCTATTGGACAGATTCAGCTGGACGTAGGCAGCGCGGATCCCGACTTCTTGTGAGTGTTCACCTGGCAACGAAGCAAATCTTGACCCATCAGAGCATCAACACTGACATTCCGATTTCTTCCCTACAGCGTGTCCAACTGTCACAAATGGTGGGTACAGATGAAACTACATCCTGCGCTTGATGGCCTTCATGTCTCATGGCGATTCCACCCCTTTCACTTACAGGCTACATGCGCATCGCGGCTGTGCCGTGTTCTACGTCGCCAAGCGGAATCAGCACCTCGTCCACGGTGTTCCCATCTCGTGGATGTACACGTCGGCTTCACAGCGAGCAGAGCAGGACCAGGCGGCTGTGGAAGGCGCGTTGCCTGTGAATTCTTGGAGGTGAGTGTGCTCCTCTCTGGATGTATTCCTCCATCGCGCTGACACCAAGCTTTGTGTGGGGATTTTGTTCGTCTGCAGAGCGCAATGGTGAGTCTGACTACGCCGTAGGAGACACTGTGACATGATTCTGACGAGTGCTTCATCCTCTGCAGGGAGTGGTCGGGAACTGTAGACTGGTCAAGCTTGATGACGGTCGACGCAGGTATGTATACTTGCGTTACTGAAGCAACTGAAAGAAGTACACGTTGCTGACACTTGTTGTCTTTCTCTTCCTTTAAACAGCTCTCGACTTCAGACAGAAGCTCGGAGGCGAACGTCGTATCATGGCATATACGCATTGGGTCGCACTGCGAGGCGGTCAACTAGCCGCCAAGATCTTGGGTACGGAGATGCTCGAAGTGCTTGACGATGCTACCTTGTCTGCCGTCACGAACGACCCGGATCAAACTTCAGCTGCAAAGGGGGAGAAAGGCGAGCAAGCCGCTGGGACAGAAGGTAGCAGCGGCAAGTCATCATCAGCAGCATTGGGCCTCCCACAGCGCCAACGACCGCACACGATGTCCCTCGTCAACCTCCGTCTGCCCCTCACCAGCGCCGTCTTCTCCCCCAACATGCCCCCGGAACGCAAAGCCAAGCTGAAGACGTACTTCTTCCGGACCCTGTGGGACGAGTTCCGGACGGCGATCCCGGTGTATGAGCATGGGGATCGGATGTGGGCTCGGATGGCTGGGGCTGTGTTTTTGGATGTGGGTGATCTGGAGTTCGGGGCGAAGGCTTTGAGGGATCTTTGTCGGCGGTTGAATGAGGGGGTCGATCAGGTGTAATAAGGGGTCAGTCCACGTTGTCCTTCTGTCCGGCCGCGGCATCGTGTAGGCAAGGGCCGATTGAACGAGCCGCCTTGTCGCTCTCGTGGCCAGCAGGTCGCTTTCGCAATTTTATCTTACCCTTTCCCATCCTCGACCTCCCAAATGCGGGGAGAGAAGCGAGATCCCTTCCCTTTGTTCTGCACAAGCCCGATTACTTTACTTAGCTGATGAAAGCGTCGATGCTCTGTAGACTGTAGCTGACCTCGACCCCGCCCTTCCCCAGACACAAGAAAGTCAATCATGCGGCCCAAGTGGAAGCTCCAGTGCGTGTTTTCCTTCCTGCGCTCGGCCCCAAACCCTCCAGTCCATCCTGTACAGAGAGCTCACGCCTTCTCCTCCCCTCCCGCAGAACATCAGAACCACCGGACTTGGGTCCACTCACGGACGAGTCTCTCGCTGCCCTGCGCAGTCTGGCCAGGTACAAGCCCGAACCTGAACCATGTCCCGACTCGATCCCAGCCTTCAGACGCGCGGCCGTCTTACTCGGTCTCTTCGGTGGGCGGCATGGGTGCGTCTTCATCTCTTGAATGTCTAAGGGGATGGGGGGGGGAGAATTCTGATCGATTTGCGCCTTCCTTTTCTTCACAGTGATCTGTACGTCGTCCTCTCCAAGCGCGCGGCACAGCTTCGATCGCACTCGGGCGATACTGCCATCCCTGGCGGAAGATTTGAGGCGAAGGACCATGATCTGGAGGAGACGGCGGTGAGTTCGACCATACATTCGACCGCTACAGCAGCAAGAAATTCCCCCCACTGACGGATCTCCTTTTCTTCCTTGTCGAGCTGCCAGAGAAGAGAGGCTTGGGAAGAGGTGAGTGTATTGGTTTATTTTGCTTTAGACAGCTGGTGAAGTTTGTTCTGACGATGACCTTCTTCCGCTCCCGCTGGCACACAGTGCGGTCTACCCATGGACTCCCGCCGAGTACAGAAGCTCTGCGAGCTCGAACCATTCCTGTCTGCCAACGAGCTGGTCGTAACACCGATCGTGGTGCTCCTAATCGACCCTCTGATCAAAGTGAGTGCCCTCATCACTGCGCCTGTCGAGGGCCCGTTCCAAGCTTGCCCATCACTCCGAGTTTGCAGCTTGCTTAGACTGACGTCTTCTCCTTTTAAATCTCCCAGCCCTCCCTCAACCCAAATGAAGTCGACGCCCTCTTCTCCTTACCCTTCAAAGCCTTCCTCACTCACAACCCAGCCCAAGCGCTCCGAGCTCAGCTCAAACTACCCCTTGTACCCTCCGCGAAGGACCTCGAGGACATGCCGCGCAACGAAGTCAGTGAGCCCTCGGATTGGCATACGTGCAGGGACATTCTCTGGTTGGGCGGGCATCGAGTCCGCAGACACACGTTTTGGGATTCGAGGAATCCAGTCAGGGGTTTGACGAGGTAGGTTTAGTCTCTTTTCTCACTTTCTCTCGCTCTAAAGGAATTTGTGTGCTGAATTTGGTTCGAACCACTTTCTCCCTCCCTCCCTCTCGCTCCTGGGTAGCGACATTCTCATCCACGCAGCATCAATAGCCTACGGAACCAAGCCAGACTTCTCCCTCGACGCACCCGGCCAACTCTCACAAGCCGAGCTCATCAAGCTGGCCTTCCTGGGTCCCATGGCGGTGAAGAAGAGAAGAGTCCGACCGCGGATGACGATGCTTCCGCAGCCAATGGACGACGATAACCATGGGGCGGCAAAGGGAGACTCGAGCTCGACATCGGCACCATCATCAGAAGGGACGAGCACACAGACAGACGACTCGCCAAAGTCGAAATTGTAACATATGTATCCAAGATCCTCGCCATTCGGAATCAACCCAAAACCACACCACCAGCCGTAAAGATGCGTATAAAGACACTTTGGATTCCAATCGGGGAGAAGGGGGGAGAGAGACGAGGAGAAACTAGAGTAGCAGGGCGAGTGTGAGAGAGAGCATACAACAAGATTGATTGTTTGGGTTTAGGGAAGTAGAAGTGGGGGCCGACCGTAACAGAGACCTGGACAGCGTGTATAAAGTCGTGGTTCCACCCGGTCGGTGCCCTCTTTAGTGTTTGGACAACAGGTCCGAATCCAAAAAGTTTCGAGCAGGGTGAATAAAGAAACCGAGATGGGAGGAAAAGTAGACAACAGTCAGAGAATAGAGCGAGGCGAATGAGGGGGAGGAAAAATCGAAAGAGGCGGGAAATAACGTTGTTCAAAGACGATGCTCCTCGACAATCTCCATCATCCGCTTCCGGCCTTCCTCTACACCTTCGTGGTGGCCGACGACATGCTCGAACAGCGCATGACCAAAGGCAGCGTCAAGAGCTTGCCACATCGTCTTGATGTACACGATCTCGACGTCCGCCTTAATCTTGGCGGGAAGGTCGGCCTCGACGTCCTTCCGGTTGCGGTAGGGCAGAAGGATCTTGGTGATACCAGCTCGGTGTCTGTGCACAACAAGAAAAACTTTTGGTCAGCAACGACGACCACAGAAGCTTGTCCAAAGCTAAGTCCGGAAAGTGACTACTCACGCTCCAAGGACCTTCTCCTTGATCCCACCCACAGGCGTGACCTGCCCCCTCAACGTAATCTCGCCCGTCATCGCCAACTTCGGATCAATAGCAGTCCGGGTGAACAGCCCGACAAGCGCACACGTAATCGCAATACCCGCCGAGGGGCCGTCCTTCGAAACCGCACCCGACGGGAAATGCACATGCAGATCATTCTTGGGGAACTCGGATTCGCGTGTGCTGGTGATACCCAACAGGAAGGAGTTCGCTTTGATCCAAGAGATGGCGAGTTCGGCACTCTCGCGGATGACATCGCCCAGGGAGCCAGTCAGCTTCACGTTGCCGGATCCAGGAGGGAGCATGGCTGTCTCGATGAAGAGGACGCCGCCGTTACCGCTGCCTTGGTATGCGAGGCCCGTTGCGACACTATTGATTCGATAGCTAGCGGTTAGTAACCCACATACTTTCAGAACGTGTCATATACAAGCGAAGAAAGAAACTCACCCAGGACGTGCCTGCAAATCAGCCACCTCAGGCTCATAAGTCTCCACACCCAAAATCCTCTCCACATCCGCAAGCGTAACAACAGGATCATAAACCTTCTTCTTTCCCTGCTCATCCTTCACCCCCTTCCTAGCCTCAGCAAACTCAACCGCCTTGGCCCGAGCAACAGAGCCGATCTCGCGCTCGAGACTTCGAACGCCGGCTTCGCGAGTGTAGCTCGAGGCGATCTTGTTGAGGACTTCGTCGGAGATTTCGACGTGTTGCGGCTTCAAGCCTTGCGCTTTGACTTGCTTGGGGAGCAGGTAGGACCTTGCGATGGCAATCTTCTCGTCGATGGTGTACCCGCTGACATAAATGACCTCGGTACGGTCAAGAAGAGGCGGGGAGATAGTGTCGAGCGAGTTCGCCGTGGCGATGAATAGGACTGTGTGTTCATCAAGGAATACAGACTCAGCTCCTGGCTGATCCGCAATCTTGAACAGCGGATTGAATGGAACTCACCTCGACTCAGATCAATAGGACAGTTGATGTAGTGATCCACGAACGCATGATTCTGTTCCGGGTCCAACACCTCAAGCATCGCCGCCATAGGATCACCATGCATCCCATTCCCGCTGCCCAACTTGTCAATCTCGTCCAGCAACATCACAGGGTCGCTGACGCCAACTTTACGGAGCGAGCTGGCAATCGCACCAGCCATGGCGCCGACATAGGTACGTCGGTGACCGCGGATCTCGGCTTCGTCACGCACACCACCGAGAGAGAGGCGGGTGAGGGGACGTTGGAGCGCAGTAGCAAGGGAGCGCTGAACAAATCGAAGCGAAGAGGGCGGCATGTTCAGCTTTGGACGCTGACTTGAGCTCAATTGACCTGACTGGGAGTACTCACCGCAATGCTCGTCTTACCAACACCAGGCGGCCCAACAAGCAACAGGATCGGCCCTTTATCCTTCACGCTAGCAGCCTTCCTCCGCTTCTTAGCCCTCTCACGCTCCAGCGTATCCCGGTCCTTCTGTACCCGAGATTCCCGTTGCTCCTCAGCAATGTCCTCCAGATGCTGGAACCCATCGTCATCGTGATCTCCAGACTGCAGGCCCTCTCCGCGGGAGGATGCGCCGGAAGGGTTGTTCCCACCTTCGCCTGCTTTGGCTGAGGCGGCGGCTACTGCGGCAGCCTCTTCCTCGGCCATCTGCTCATCGGCCTGCATCGTCTTAAGCTCGAGAACGGCAAGGTACTCGACGAGACGCTTCTTGATCTTATCCAGACCGCTGTGGAAGTCGATGGATTGAATCATCAGTACAGCGCCAGCTTTCTAACAGTCAACGAGGTCTTGCACTCACTAATGGTCCTCGTCCAAGATCCTCCGAGCACGTTCAACAAGACCTTCACCATCCCGAATGCTCTTCCTCGCACGCTGCGAGTCCTCCGCATCTCGTCCGATCCTCAACTTCTCCGGAGCAACCTCCGCCGAGACACGCTCCCACGGCAATTCAGCCATGACCTCCAAGTAGGAGACCAATACACCCCGCTCAACCGACTGAGGCGGGATACGCGCCAGTCGCTTGAGTTCGCGGTCACAAACCTTGCGCGCTTCGGGCGAGAGGGAGGCCTCGTCTAGTTTACGTCGGATCTCGGCTAATTCGTCCTCTTCTTCGTTATCATCTCTGCCGCCGCCGCCAAGGGAGGCGCCACTTGGTGGACCATCGAAGGGTCCTGCGCCAGGGTTTCCACGAGAGCGAGCGCCGAAGCCGGGTAGGTTACCACGGATGACGATGCTCGACTTGTTATTGTTCTTGTTCGCGTCATCGTCTTCGCCGCGTTGCGGCTGACGGATAGTTATGATGCCAAAGTTGCCCTTGTCCTTGTCGCCATCCTTGTCATCGGACGCACTGCCAATGCTGAAAGTGGTGTTGCCCGTGGTAACCTTGGCCGAGATGTTAGGGTTGAGAGCCGCAAGTTGGTTGAGGAGAGCCTCGAGCTGACTGCGAGCAAGAGTCTCCTTGGCGGACTTGTTGAGCGGAGCACTGAGTGAGCTGAAGAGTTCACGGGCCGTCTTGACGCGATGAGTACCTTCGATGAGAAGAGCTGTGGCAGCACGAACTCGCTGACGTGGGTCCCACTCTGACAGGAGGGAAACACGAGAAGCCCAGGGACATGCGCCGCCGAGGGTGCCGATCAGGACATCGGCTGCTGCTGATGCTGAGACTGGGAATGCAGAATGATCGGGTCGAGTGGCGTCTTTGACGAATGCTCGTATGCGCTTCAATAGCGCAGGAGGCAAGATGGGTAGCGCAGGAGTAGGCGGCGCAATAGGATCTGGGTTGGTCTGAGGCTTGGTCTTGTCCACTGGTTCATTCGATGATGAGATCGTTTGGACAGGGTTCAACTGCGCGATGGCGTCCAACAGACCGAAAGCTGCTTCGCGGAACTGGCGAACTGTCTCGACATCACGCTCGCGCTCCTGCTTGCTCGATGCGGCCGTCTGGTGCGAAGGCGAATCGGAAGCTGCTGGCCATCCGGAGAGGGGGTCCTTGAAGGGGGTGATGGCAGCGAGTGGAACTGGAATATCAGGAACGGTAAGACTGTTGTTCTTGTCGAGGGCGCTCGTGGTCAAAGGTGCCTTGATGGACAGCCATCGGTCGACGCGGACGCGCTGAAGACCAGTGACGAGAAGCGTGCAGCTCTGGGTGGCAGGGTGGCGGGTCAGACGGAGCAGACGAGCCGCGACACCCCAGTCAAAGAGGTCGTTAATGCGGACCGGCTGAACGATGTCGCCATGACCTGCGTTAGATGAGTTTGCAGGGGGTGAAGGCAGTGCTCTTGTGGGTGATGGAGGCTGTACATGGGGAGGAGTCCTGAGGGTGGGAACGCATACGACTACGATGGGTCGATCTGCGGGAGATCGGTTGCTGTTGTTGTTACCCGGGATGCGTCTGCCACCTGGAGGGCTGCCTTGAGGAGGGAGAGCGACTGGGAGTATGACTGGGGGATGTTGAGCATGAGTCCTGGGTGGAGGACGAGCGGGTAAGGCAGGGGAAGGACGACTGCCCTCGCTGGGATGTGAATAGGTTCAGCCATGGTGTTGGGGTCAACGATCGTGCGTGGGTCTGGTCAGGGGGAGAAGGCGAGGTGGTGGTGGGGTGTAGAGAGAGAGCAGTGGGGGGTTGAGGGTAAGGATATTATAGGGAGAGATAGGAGAGGGAGGGTTGATAAAGAAGGCAGGTGGAGAGGATGCTGATGTGAGATGCGATGGTTGCTGATGTGATTGCTGATGCTGAGCGAGTCCAACACCCCGTCATCCTCTGACTCAGTTTCCAACCTCCCGATTGTGGGGAGAAATTTGCTAAATCTCCCCCCTGGGGGGCGGAATACCCCAAATCGCCCCCATCTTTTGGATATTTGCTAGATCTCCCCCCTCCGAAAAATTGATCAGCGAAGGTCCATCTAAAAGAAGTCGCAGCATCTGCATATGTTCCTGGAGATCACCCCTACAAGGACTGTGAAGTGACTTGGGAGCCGTGATTGTCTGTAGCAGCGGTGGTTGTCTCTTGTATGTTATGTCTTTACTGATGTTTTTCCACAGGGGGGAGATCTAGCAAATATTGAAAAGATGGGGGCGATTTGGGGTATTCCGCCCCCCAGGGGGGAGATTTAGCAAATTTCTCGATTGTGGGGAATCGCCGATTGCTTCGGCTCAAAACGGGCAGCCGACTGCCGGGGAAGAAGTTGAGTCTTTTTTGAGTGTAGTTGGGTACAACAAGTTCGTGTGCTGGATGAAGACGAGAGCGGCATTTCGAGTTGCAAAGGTCCGGGAGTCGAATAGAAGAAGAAGCAGAAGTACTAACAGTCCATGAGATCGCCCACGTCGACCATCGTCGACAGTCTAAACCCTCCCTTTCACGCCATTCTCGACCCATCCGACTTCCGCAGCGGACGAGATTTTGATCCCTCCTCTTCAGCCCTAGCCCCACCTTCAATAGCCTTCCGTCTCCTCTCTGCCGCCCGTCCTACCTTAGCCTCCGCAGCCTCTCTCTCCCTCGACAGTCTCCCCTCCTCTTTCTCCAGCTCCCGCCGCATCGCCCTCGCAACACGACTCCTCGCCCGGATCTGCTCGCCAAAGCGGAAGAGGATGAACGGACACAAGCCAAGGATGGCAGCTGCGCAGCCGACTAGGGTTGATGCCCACTGCGTTCCCAGAGCTTGGTACAGTTGCGTGGCGAAGAGCGGGACTACCCCAGCTGCGAGGTTGCGCAGAAGACTTTGTGCAGCCAATGCCGAGGATCTGTGGGTTCGTCAAGCGATTGGGATGTCAGCAACATCACATTATAGATGTAAGTGGAGAAGAGACTCACGCGTAGCGTTCGTATACGTCAGCCAGGTACGAGAAGATGCAGACGTAGAGAGGATCTGTGCGTTCCAAGCGGTCCGGATGTCAGCAACAGCACATTATACATGTAACTAGATAGTGAACTTACAGATGCCGAACGAGATGACGCAGATACCGAAAACTGGTACAGCAGGGTGAATGGAGCTGAGGGAAGTCAAATGAAGATCAGCTGGGCAGCCATTCATCGCCGCAAGCAGGTATATCAAAAGACACTCACGCCTGTGCGCCCCAACCCAGTATAAAAAAGCCGATTGGGAAGAGGACCGCGCTCACCATGGGCCCTGTTACAACGAACTTTCAAGTCAGCCTTCCGAACTTAGATCAGAGGAGTAGGATGAAGCAACTCACAGTACAGCCTCGCCTCAGGAGGTGCCTTGCCCCCATGCCGTCTCGCCGAGCGTGCATAGAGATATTCTTGATGGTAATTGCTGAGCCCGCCCAAGATACCACATAGCGCGTACGTCAAGAAGACCAGCGACTTCTGTTCAGTCGTCCACCCATACACAGAGAAGACAAGCGGGACACTGTGGAGAAAAAGGGTCGGCGTATGAGTGCCATTCGTCACCAGCGCTGGATCTCATATTTGGCAGGTGTCACTCACACATCGACAAGGAGGAAGACAGTTCCCCAGGCAGTCGCAGCCCATAGAGCCATCCAAAAGATCACAGGCTCAGTCACAAGATAGATCAGCGGCCTGGTAAGACTCGTCTTTGCCATGACAGCCAAACTCGCCCGCTCCTCCGCAGCCCTACACTTGTAAATCGTCGGCTTTGTCTGCATCGGGGCTGATACTCCTCCCTTCTCTGCATCGGTTCCCGAGATCGTGCTCCACCTTTGCATTTCTCGAGGAGTGGTAGTGGTATCTTTAGCGGCAGCGCGTTCGAAGCTTTCCTTCGTCCATCGTTGAGTTCGGCGGACAAGGAGGACTGAGCCGCGGCTTTCTTTGACGAAGAGTATCATCAGGAGCAGGATAGCGCCTGTGATTGCCAGCTGCCACCAAAACACCCATGGCCAGCCCTTCGATACCGCGAGGTAGGTGCTCGGTGCGGGTCCTATGCCTTGTCCTATGGTTGGAGATAAAAGTTAACGTAAGCCTCTTTCTATCACGAAAAGGGTGCCAAATCAAAATCACAACTTACCAACAAAGTTCGCTATCCCATAGACAGCCATGACATGCCCCCTCTCCTTAGCCTCAAACATATCCGATATCACACCCCCAACAAGACTGTTGCCGACCGAGGCCACAGCTCCCTGAATGGCCCGCGAGACGAGCAAGGTGGCTACGTTGGGAGCGAGCGCTTGCGGGATATAGAAAATTGCGTATATAGTTGCCGAGCCGATTAGAATGCGGTTGCGGCCCTGAATGGGAGCAACGTCGGATTTCAGCCACTTGTAAGACGAAGGCAATGATGCCCGTGGACGGGGTATAACTCACATATACCTCTGATAGAGGGGCCAGCAGCAGCGGTGTAAACGCTATAAATATGACTGAAAAGAAAGGGAAACAAATTTCGGTCGTCAGCTTGAATTCAAGCCCTTGGGCACGCAGAAGGGCAGGATATGATGAGCCTCACAGTACAGTGCATTTCCGAGGACGAAGATCTCGTGCGAGGTGTTGAATTGGGCCGTAACGCCTTCCTCTGCGCCAGAGTATGCCGTCGCGTTGATCTGGTTCAGAGAGACGGGGGGTCAACAAACACCAAACTCCCAAAGTAAGCTTAACCTCATCGACAACGCGAGGCAAGGGAGATTAAAAAATACTCACAGCGGTCATACCCGTATACGAGATACACAACACACAATGAGCCCACCTCCTCCATCGAGGCCAGTTGAAAGGATTATCAGGATCCCCAGGTCCAAACTCGATGTACTCCGTCCTAACCGCATCCCCATCCGTGCTCGCCTTAGACATGAAAGCACCGAGGTCGCTCATCCCGATCAGCTTGCCTTCTTCTGATCCTGATGGAGCAGGCCGTGCCTGAGCGGATGGAGATGGCGAGGGGGAGGTGCCTTCGGCTTTCTCGTCTTGGAGCGCAGCATCGTTGTCTTGCGCCGATATGCTCTTCAGATGAGCTGCGCCTGGTGATGGCGGTCTTCTGAAGACAGAATCGTCTTGAATGGACGCATGACTAGAGGGAACTTCTCTCGATGTCGAGGCGGTAGATGGTCGACCGGCGAGGCTCTCTGGCCTCCCGGATTGAGGAAGTGTTTGAGTCCTGTGAGATGGGGATGAACAGGCGATAGATGAGAAGAGGGGGCAAAGAGGAGCAGGAGGGAGGAAGAGAGGCAAAGATGACCAAATGAGAAAGACATGGTCAGTACACATCCATCCAACCTTCCAAAGATTGGTCGAGCCCATTTGGCAGCGTAGTCCATATCAACGCCTCAACCTCATGCTCAACGACAGAAGAATGCTCACATGAACGGCACGCTTGAAAAGACGAGATGGAACTTCCTCTTGCTGCTATGCAAGTGATGGACGTCCTCTCCATCCGAATCCCCCCTCTCCCCCAGTCACACCCTCGGCCAAACAACCCTTGTCCCTCCTCATTCTGATCGTGACTCGACCTCCCCGAAAAAAAGTTCAAAGCCTATCTATTTGTTCAGCAAACCTTTGTGTCTCGGTTATCATTCGGCCTTTAACCTCGCCGGCCAAGGGTTCCAAAGAAGAGGCGGGAGGAAGCGTTTCTCCTCAACTTCTTCTTTGAGCGTCCGTGGTGTCGAATGTCCATGGCCCATGCGCGATGAGCGATGAGGGCCAGTTGGCTCGCCTCAGCTCCGCGATCGTCTGCAACAACGGGAAGTATTATAGGGCTCCTCGACGCGTTGCTGTTCACGCCATGGCGGACGCGGCAAGGGGGAAAAGATACACAGTCCGATTCCGCAAGATATCATCAGTCGCAGACACGGGAGGGAGAGAGGAAGGCACAAAGGACTCAAAAGGGAAGGGAGAGGCTGGATGTACCGGAGGAGAAACAGAAAAGAAAGGAAATTGATCACCCTCAAGGCCCGCTCGCATCGCCCAACGAATCAACATCAATCCTGGGATGAAGCATGATGATAGTCGTAGGCGTCGCCGTCTGTCGTCCAGCCGCATTGCTAACTGACGAGGTCGTAGCATCAGCACCGACAGACGAAGCACCCATCACGCCCGACGTGTTCGCCCCAGAAGTGGTCGTGTTCGTCTGATCGAGGGTAGAGTCCTGAGCCCCATCGAAAGGAGCCATCGTCTCAGGAACCGTCGACGACGTCTGATCCGCAGTCGAGAGCGATCCATCGGCTCCTCCTGCCTGTCGCATCTCTGAGTCGTCCCCGTCTTCCGCAGAGCTCGCCTGCAGCTCAATGAGGTACTGCTCCTTAACAAGCTTGTGCAACACTTTCCGAATCAGCTCCTTCTCCTCCTCCAGCTGTTCAATCGTCTGGATATCCTCCTCCCGTTGCTCGAGGTACCACTGCACCAGCTCGTCCTTCGGGATACCGCGCATCGTCGCACGTTCCACCTCGGACACCCGAAGGACGATCAGGTTCGTAATCTCCATGTACTTGTCGTACGTAATTCGCATCTTGCGCTTGGGCTGAGCTGGTGCTTGCGACTGTGTCTCGTCCGCTCCAGGTTGACCTGACGAAGGCTGTTGACCGTCCATCTCCATACTGTCCGGCTGGATACCAAGCGAAGATGCGGGGTCTTGACTGCTGCCGCCCGGCGGTCTCCGCGGTGCAATATCCGGGAGATCAGCGTCGTCGTCATCCTCATCCCCGTCATTGTCGTCCGGCCCATCGCCATCGTCACCACCACCTCCTCCACCACCAAAGCCACCAGCATTAGGATTGGGACCATCGTCATCCTCGTCGTCCTCGAGATCAATGTCGTCCTTCTCGACGTGGATGATCGACTGTCGCAGCAGAGCGTATGCTTCGCGCACAAACCCGGGCGTGATCTCGTGACGACAATGCGCGCGCGCAATAGCCTCACTCAACCGAATCATACTCTCCAACTGACGGACCGTGATCCGGTACGAGTTCGCACCAGCGCCCGTGTCGTCCTGTCGCAGCAACCGATACTTCTCCACCAGCACGTCGCTAGCCTCAGGAGTAAGCTTGGGCTGGAACGTTCGTGCATAGCGGATGTAGCGCTGGATCGCCTCCGTGCTGAATTCCGGGTTGATAGCCGCATCCCGGAAGCGATGCACATTGATAATGTGCTGCGCAATGTTCATGTCCGTCACCTCGTTGCAGTCATCGAGGACGACGAAGAAGAGATCAAAACGAGACATGATCGGAGCGCTCATCGCAACGTTGGCACGCAATGTCTGCTTGCGGTTGTATCGTCCGCCGACAGGGTTCGCCGCAGCGAGAATGGACGTGCGTGCGTTGAGTGTTGCCTGAATACCGGCCTTCGCAATCGAAATCGTCTGCTGTTCCATCGCTTCGTGAATGGCAACCTGGTCGCCGATATCCATCTTGTCGAACTCGTCAATGGCACAGATACCGTTGTCGGCAAGCATGAGTGCGCCGGCCTCAATTGTGAACTCGCCCGTCTCCTCGTCTCTGACCACGGCCGCGGTAAGACCGGCAGCCGAAGATGCCTTGCCGGAGGTATACACACTTCGGGGCAAGAAGCTGCACACGTATCTGTACAACGAGAAAAAAAAAAAAAACAGCATCAGCGATCGTCAACTCTAATCATGTTCGAAAGGATAGCACTCACTTGAGGAACTGAGACTTGCTCGTACTTGGGTCACCAACAATGCAGATGTTCAAATCGCCACGCAAGTGGATCCCCTCAGGCGTGACCTTGTGTACGCCCCCCATAAGCTGGAGCAAGATGCCCTTCTTGACAATATCATGACCGTACACAGCAGGCGCGATGCTCCCCACAAGCCGATCATAGATGTCATCAGCAGAGACCATAACCTCAAGCTCATCCCGCTCCGCCTCCGTCATACTCTCCAACAACGTCCTAGCATCCTCCTCACCCTCAACCGCACCGTCCTCATTCGCAGTCGACGCGCGAATGTCATGAGCGCCGCCGCGCGAGTCGGCATTTTGGACCATGCACGCCAGGAAAGCAGTCTTGTACGTCAAGTCGCGAACACCGAGACTCTTGAGACCTGTGATACCAGAATTGGCATCGCGACCTCCTCCGCGGCCGTTGAAGCCGTTGTCGCGCTGGATCTGGGCGTTGACTCCGGGAACACCGAGTTGGGAGACGTCTGGGACGACGATGAAGGTTCCGGTGAAGACGCACTTGTCTCCAGCTTTTGCGCGTTCGACGATATCTCCACGGAGAACCACGTCGAGACTGAGTGAGGAAGCGGCAGTTCAGTCCCTGATCAAAGATGTTCATCAAAGTCACTAGCATATGTACTCACCTCCTCGGCATACTTCCAGTCGGAATCTCGTTCGCATTCTCCTGAATCCGAACCTTTTGCCAATCGCAAAACCGACTCTGCTCAACCATCAGCTTCCACATATTCCGACTCTGACACCCAATACCCCGACACATAATCGGCTCCGTGTACTTAAACTGCTGCTCCACATCCCGCACAACCGTCTTACACTCCTGACACTCAAAGGTGCCATAGAGCAATTCAGGTCGGACTTCGCTCGTGCGAGTCACCGTGCCGCTGATGCACGACAGTCGACGGATACGATCGGTACGGAGGGAACGGATACCTTGTACGAGACCGAGGTTGTAGAAGCTGACGTTAAAGTCACGCGGGACGAGTCCCGATGTGGAGCTGGCGGCATTGGCGTTGATATAGAGGTAACTCTGGGTGTAGGTTGCGACGAGGTCGAGGAGGGCGCGTCGGAGATACGGTAAGAAACGGTAATACTGCTCCGAGATGGCGCGGGCGAGGATTTCTTCGTAGCGGAGGATATGGGAGAAATCGACGAAGAGGGTGGTGCGTTGAAAGTCGCGTAAGGCTTTGATCTGGTCGATGTAGAGGGGTTCGCGTGGGTGACTTCCCTGCGAAGGGTCGTTGAGGATCGTATCATCAATGAAACTGAGAAAGTAACGAGATTCTGATCAGCACCAAGGTCGCACAACGTCCAGCTTTGAGAAAGGAGCGCGACACTCACCTCTCAAGGAATTCGGCAAAACTCTCGCGAACTCGCTCGCCAGTGTCGTCCGTCACAGGTGGAACATCCTCGAGATTTCGCAAATCCCGTTGACGAGGCTGACGACGACCGCGTGCGGGTCGATCTTCCTCCTCAGCTCCCTCGCCGCCAGCCGCAGCACCACCGGCAGCTCCACCCTCGGCAGCATTGCCATTCACGCTGCCCCGACTTCCCTGCGGCGAACCCTGAGCACGTTCACGATCGTTCACGTCGTCCGACATGGGATCATCATCATCGTCCGGATCTTGTCCAAATCGTCCCCGGTTCGCACCGGTGCCCCGGCCGTTAGAGTTGAGGTAGAAGGCACTGTTTCCGCCACTTGCACTGGCGCGGCCGTTACCTGTGCCATTCTGGGAAGATGGAGCGAGGGCGCGGTTGAGGCCGGTCGCGGCGGAGGGTGAGGAGGGCAGACCGAAGGCGGATGAACCGCCTTGGGAGGAGGACGGCATGTCGTCCATGTTGTGTATGTGTGTGTAATCTGTATATGTGTGTGTAGAAGAAGTCCCGAGATTGTCCTGTGTGAGATGGTCTGTGGGAAGATGGGTGTCGTGGGTGAGGGAGGGACAAGGTGGGATGGTGCGTGCTATGGGCCTTTTTGTTGCTTTCCTCTTGCTCCCCCACTCTCCTTCTTTCACACCACTCAAACGCGTCGCGTCGCGTCCAATTCGCGTCAAGCGCGTCACAACCACGCGACCGCGAACACTTTTTCATTTCGTGGCATTTCTCGGGCATTTTACCTTCGAAATTCACCACTCACTCCAGCAGCGCTCCATACAGCCTGCAAGAGACTCCCTGAGAATGCGAGGAGGGCGACAATATAAACGAGTGAAGCGTGCGCTTTCTAGTATCTCGTCTCCAGGGAAAAGCGTTCGAAGAAGCAAGGTCACTTCGTAACCGATGACATCTTCCCCATCCATCCAGATGTCTACCTGACGAATGATAGATTCCCGTGTTGAATAGATCCAAGTAAAGCAAGAGCAACCTGATTGTATGTACATACATGCAAAAGCATCGTCGCAGCCCCAATCCCGCCAAATCATACTTGAATGTACTTGTATGGGTTGAGGATCCCCTCCGGATCAAAGGCCGCCTTGATCTTCTTCATGTACTCGATCGAAGTCTGACTCTTCGAGTATCCAATCTTGGTCGCCTTCATCAGGCCGAGACCGTGCTCGGCGGAGATGGAGCCGCTGCAGAAGTAGGATTGGGTGATCAGTCATCGCACCAATACGACGAGAGGGAAGTGCGCGGAACGGGAACTCACTTCTGTTCGGCAATCCACTCGTAGATGTATGGCTCGATGACAGCCTCAATCTCAGGGGCGTACGAGTCAGCGACAATGTTGATGTGCAAGTTGCCTGAAAAAGGCACATCAGAATCAGCAAGCGAATCCTTAGAGCTTTGATCAAACGCTTGAAAAGAGCATAACTCACCATCGCCGATATGTCCATAGCCCACAACAGTCTTGATCCCCTTCCCTCGCCCATCATCCCCTTCTCTTCAAACCTCGCCCGCATCACATCCACAAGCTCATTCATCTTCTCGACAGGCATACTCAAGTCATACTTGAACACCTTGCCCATCTTGCCCGCTGCTTCGGGGATGCTCTCCCTCAAAGCCCACAAGCCGGAAACTTGGGTTGTATCTTGGGCTAGGACGCCGTCAGTGATTGTTTCAGATTCGAGGAGGTGCTCGAGTAGACCTTCGAGTTTCTGTGAGGACACAAGGGTCGAATGTTGACGGTCAGCCGAATCGTCCGCAAAGAAAGGAGGAAAGAAGCTAAACACCCACCTCGTCGTCATGCTCCTTCTTGCTCCCACTCGTCTCAATGAGCACATAGAAAGGATGTCTGTCCTCGAATGGATCTCGAACCGCACGCGTGGCATAACCTTGCACAAGCTCAAAGCTCTGTGCGTCGAAGAACTCAAAAGCGGAGAGGATCTCGCCGCAGTGTTGTTTCACAGTGGTAAAAGTGGTTTGGACCGCCTCGAAGCTGGGAACGGCGAAGACGGCGACGTTGACGGCCTGATGGGGAATACAGTAAACTGTCAGCAGAGAGGGCAAATCAGGAAAGCTAGAGACTTGCTCACATTTGGTTTCCGGGGTGTGATGATGGAAACGCCGGTGATGAGCCCAATGGTACCCTCAGAGCCAATGAACAGTTGCTTCAGATCAAAGCCTAGGAACAGCACGTCACGAACAGGATAAGAATCAGCCAAGTACCCAGCAATTTGGAGCGCCAATTGAGCTTCCTTCTCACCAGTGTTATCCTTCCGCAGGGTACTGAGACCATCCAGAACGGTTCCGTCTGGTAGGACGACTTCCAACCCGAGCACATTACCATGCAAAGATCCATATCTCAGGAAGCGCAACCCGCCCGCATTGGTAGCGACATTGCCGCCGATGTGACAGCTGTGACAGTAGAGAAGCGACTCAGCAAGACCAGTCCGTGAATTTGTACGCCCAGCGAGCTACTCACCTGCCCTTCGCGCCCAAGTCTAGCGGCATCATGTACCCCTTCTCCCCCACGAAGTTATCCAACACCTCCAACACACAACCCGCATCACAAACCAGCGTCCCCGCAACCTCATCAAAGCTCCGAATTTTGTTCAATCCGCTGAGGTTGACAATAACCTCATCGAAAACGGGTACTCCACCTCCTACCAGACCCGTATTCCCACCCTGCGGAACGACTGCGATGCGATTCTCGAAGCAGTATCGCATGACTTTGCTGACCTCATCTGTTGTCTTGGGTCGGATTACGCATGCTGATGAACCGTGGTACTTGTCCATCCAGTCGTTGTTGTACGCATCGAGCTCTTCTGCGGAGACAGCTCGGACGCCTACTTCAGGTGCTGCGATGGTTGTCAGGATGGAGGTGGAGGGAGTGGAGAGACACTTGGCGAGGTTTGCGATGTGGGTTTGGTTGAGTTTTGTGAAGTTTGAGGAGCGCTGGACCTCAGTTGCGAGTGAGCGTTTGAAGGTGAGAGAAGCCTTTGAGGTTGAGGGAGCAGCGAAGACGACGGAGTCCCTCATGTTCATCCTGCGATTGGCACGAGTGCTCATGGCTCGAACAGAGGCTGAGTGTGATGAGCTGCTGTTGCACTTGAGCATATTCCCACTGGCTGCTACGACACCGCTGCGACCGGCAGGAAAGGAGAGCACCACATTTGGGAGGGCAGCTGCAGCGCTGACACGCGAGATGGAGGCGGACACCAGCTTGGACGACATCGCTTTCTTGAATTGGGGGGTTGAAGATGGTGGTGGTTGACCTCATCCTTTCCTCAACCCACCTTTCTTCTCAGCTTGCTCTCTCGGCGACCATTCTTTCGGGCCGATTCGGGCCGAACCAGCCAACCACAAACTGGATGGGGGCGTCTTCTCAGTGCATGGAGCATGGGTCGCTACCGGTTACTGCGGAGGCACAAGGCAGGCAGCGCTTCATACGCTTGACTTCAGAAATTTTGTTCGTCCAATTGCCGACCGAACGCGGACAAAAAAAACCTCGGCCAAGTCCTTCAGTAGATCCCCACGAGTTTCGAAGAAACAAGACACGCGCCAGCACACGACGTCCACCGGAAGACCACAAGAGCCCTGGACCCCTGCGGCTGATTCCGGACTATGTCTAAGGACCGGAGACTGTTGCGAGGAAGGGCGATTCTAGCGCCAGACGGGCCGCTTAAGTTCGTGCACTTGCTCCTTGCCCTCAGCTGCACCAGGAATCTTCTTCGCCAGATTCTACAATCCAATAGAAGTCGACAACGTCAGTCTATGGTCTCAGTCAGCTGCGCCAGGATGAGAGATATAACGCACCAGTTTGTCAAAGACGCATTTGTTCAGCGTCCGTTCGGGCTGTCGGCACTTGTAGAATTCCTGACAGAATCGAAAGCGCAGAACACAGATCAGCTCTCCGACACGAATCATGAGAGTGAGATATCTTTACGCACCTGATTGTTGTGTTCTAAGCATGCCCAGTGCTCCTCCCATTGCTTCCCACAGCTGTCACCAAGCTTGCGGATGCTGACAATCGCGAGGACAAATATTCAGCTACCGCATCATCATCACGGTTCTACTGAAACAGCGGGCGGGCGAACTCACAGATCCTGAGCACACCTAGTCACCCTCCTCCCCTCCTTCAAGCAGTGTTCCGGGTCCGCGCTCTCATTCTTGCAGAGCATGAAATCCTCATTGTACGTCTTGCACGCTTCGCCGATGAAGAAGCTGGCAGACTTGAGTGGGGCAGAGGATGTGCCTACTTCGCGCACTTGGGGTACGTCTAGTGCAAGGGCGTCGGGTCGACATATGGCTTCGAGGGAACTTGGAGTCGCGGTGGGTTGCCATTTTGCGAGTTGGGCAGGGTGTGCGGCTCTGTGCAATAGTACGGATATGGAGGAAGATGGAGGTCAGTGATCTGGACACGGTAAAACGTATGCGCGCGCCCACACAGCGTGGGTGTAGCTGTGCGGCCAGAGCTCTGTGCTCACCTTTGTTCAATGGGGACAGCTGCTTGATCGCAAGATGAGAGCAAGCGACGAGGAAGTGCAGCCAATGTGGACGGGCAGGTGAGCATCACAGTTCCATCACGTGATGACTCGTACAGCTCTTTTTCACTCTGAAATGCATTTTCCAAAAAACACATGTGAGCCTGTCGACCCGACACCTCTGTCGTTGCCTGATGCCTTCCTTCATTGCTTGCCCGTCGCTGTTGCTGTAGCAAACCAGCACAGCTTCCTTCACGATGCCCGCAAGACGGAGGGCAGCAGCAGAGTTTAGCACGGCGCAGGCCTCGGCTTTACAGCGAGTGAGCTTCGACTGTTTAATCCGACCGCAATCCGCACTGTGTCGTTGGTCCTTTCAGCCGACCTCAGTGCACTTGGAAGCTCGGGAGTTCGGGACCGTGATGGAATGGAAGGCATGAGAGATTCAGCATCACCTCTGAGATGTCCCGCACTTAGCTGTCCTGTCTCGCTGCTACCTGCATCAGCTCGCCTTTCTCATTCTGACTTGGTTGACAGGCTCAAGTCTGGTCGGTTGGCTGTCATGCTCATCATCTTTTCCATTCCTCCTCAAATAATCAAACTCTTGACTCCCTCCGTATTGCAGCCTGCAGTTCCAGGTCGCAAAGGGCAGCAGCAAGGCAAAATGCAAGGGCGAGGAGTGGCTTGGGATGCTCGAATCGCACAGGTCAAGTTCGCAGCTCGCGCGTCTAAAAGAAGAAGACCAATGCGAGCTTCAACACGACATACACCTTCATGAAGCCTCCCCTGCCACGCGCCGGCCTAAGTCTTTTCGCTTCAGCCTACAGATATCCAGGTGGATGCGCAGCCTGCTGGCCGTGACCGTTGATGTCTTGTTCCTCTGCGTTCTTCCCTGTTTAGATTTAGATATTCGGCGTCAAAATTTGGCGAGTGCGAAGGGGGAGCAACAGAGCAACAGCAAATATCGCCAAGAAGAGACTGGCCATACACCACTCTTCAGTCGATACGAACCAATACAGCAACGCAGCGCACAGTGCACCAGGGACGCGTCAGCCGAATCAGTCATTACTCGTCTAGGGCACCGCAGCACTGTCCCGCCATAGAAAGCACAGACCAGATCGTCTTCTGACAGATGAGTACAAAATAATGTGTAAAAACTGCTCCAAGCTCTCCCCATTCGTTCTTCCCTTCGACCACCATCATCCAGTCCCTTCAAGGCCTTACCATACGGGAAGGGTGAGTATGATCAGACCATCACTGCGACACTTCACACTTCCTCATCCACTGTCACCACTCTAGTACTGACTGGGCACCGTTACCTTCCTTCCATCCGCACCTGCTACACATCGTTCTCCCTTCTCTCTGTGTCGTCGATCATCCATGGCGAATGTTCATCTCTGCTCTCAGGTCTGCATCCAACGCAGACGGACAGGTGCTGGCGCAGACGATGTGGGGTTGAGTAGGGATCCTAGCGCTTGGTTGATGACTTCGACCGGGTTGTTCGGCATCCTGCGTCTAGCGCCACTCTTCTTCCCTTACCGTCCACCAGCTCACCACCTCGACTCATCCAGCGACCTCAGGAAGGCTCGGAACTGTGGACCCACTAGGTATCAGCAGCTCACACTCGCATTCTCACCCCCGATTCCCGGCTGCCGAGCATACTCAGCCCATGACGCCGACAATAGCCCAGCAACTTAAGGTGAGTCCATCACATGCACGCACTTACTTTCTCTGGCTTGCCCTCCTACAGGTACGGTGCCTCAATACCCGCACGACAATGGGGACGGCAGGTGAGCTTCATACGCCTCAGGCTCAGACCCTTCTCATCTTCACATCCTCTATGTGTATCATCCCCGTTGACACATTTTTGCCTCTATTCTTACCCACACAGACGTTGCGGCAAGAGGACGGATGCACTGCGTCGAAGCAAAGGACAGTCAAGGTGAGTAGGATCGGACCTGCTGACGTTCTCTCTCTTTCTCGCTTGCAGGTCGGTGCGGTGGGCGCAGGATCAAGACCCGCCACCAACAGGGACGGCTGAGGTGAGTCAGATCAACCATTTCCATCCTCACTTCCATCATCCTGTGAGAGCCACGCTGCTGACTCTTTCTTCATCAATCTCTCCCAGCCGGTGCATCAAGACAACAGACCACGGACTTTGTCCGCCGACGAAGGTGAGTCGATAAGATCTACTGACCTTCTTGACCTCCTCTTCCTCCTTCTTTTTTTCTCTGACAGGACGCGATGGAACAAAAGAACGTTCGAGCTGACCTGCTGACCCTCTTTTGCTTTATCTCAAGGATGATGATGCTGTCTTTCTCTTCCCTTTCTTTCTGACAGAGCCAGGGCTGCCCGCGCCTCGGATGACAAGACGAGCAACGCGACCGGGAAGGGCATTTCGGCGACACGGCGGGTGAGCATCATTGAATGATCAATTTGCTTCATTCTCCCTGAGTTCCACGGCTGAGTTTCCTATCCACTTCCCTTCTGCAGTCCGGGCGGGCGATAGGACGACTCGGACGGCAAGACGCAGGACATGGGACGACTCCGAGTACAGCGAGGACGGACTGGGTCGGCAAGGGATGTCAAGGCACGTTTCCTTTCCCTCAGCTGGAACGGCAGGACGCAGGACGACTCGGTCACGACGAGGAGGTCATGTAAGGTGAGTTCAGACCGGATATGCTGACACTCTCTTCCTTCCTTCCCACAGGTTCGGTGCGCCAGGATCAAGTTCCGCGACCTTTCTGGGGCGGCTTGGGTGAGTTAGCTTCCATCCTTGCTTCAATGTGTGTTCACACAGCTGAACTTCTCACATCTTCATGCCTCCCAGCCAGCCGGTAAGACGTGACGAGGACCTGGGACGGCCCGGCGGACGACGATCGATGTATGTGAGTTACAATCGGCTGTCGGATCTGCTGACTTTCCATTCTTTTCTTTCTTAACAGGATCGACCGGCTCACCGCTCAGGTAAGTTCGGCTTGACTCTACTGACCTTCTGTTCTTCTTCTTCTTCTCCTCCCTCACCCACACAGCACCCGACAGGGAAAAGGCGAGTCCGCGCTGATGTGCTGGCCTTCTCTTCGTTTCGTTCTTACAGTGCCGGGACGGGACAAGTTGGGCCGGGCTTGATTCTGCTGACGTTCTTTTCCCTCCTTCCTCTTTTCTAGGACCTCAAGGGACAATATTACTCGAGACTGACCCTGCTAACGTTCTTTCCCTTTCTCTCTGACAGTGACAGGGCCTGACGGAACACGGTAGGTTTGCGCTCATCCACTGACACTCTCTTCTTTTTCGCTCACAGGGGCCTGGCGGGCAAGGGTAAGTTGATGTTGACCTACTGATCTTCTCTTCCTGTTTCTCTTTCTCTTTGTTCTTTGACAGAACTCAATGGCATAAAGAACGTTCGGGCTGACCCGCTGACTTTCTTTCCTTTCATCTCAGGGATTCTGAAGGACGTTGGAGCTGAGCTGCTGACCTTCTTCTCTTTTATCTTAGAGATGCTGCTGCTAACCTTTTCTTCTCTTTCCTTCTCACAGAGCCATGGCTACCCGCCGGTGCGGAAGGATCAACGTCCGCGATCTCTAAAAGACGGCAAGGGTGAGTTACATCCACTTCCTCATCGACTGTCACCACTGAAGCACTAACTGGGCACTGTTTTCTTCCTCCCTTCCGCACCTGCTACCTTGCTCCCTTCTCTCTGCGTCGTCGATCAGAATACAGGACGGGCAGCAAGTGAAGGTGAGTCCATATGTACGAACTGACCTTCTCTTACTTTCTCTCCTACAGGTACGGTGCCTCAAGACCTGCACGACAACCGGGACGGCAGGTGAGCTTCATAGGCGTTAGGTTCCGACCATTTTAATCTTCATACCTTCTCTGGGTATCATCATGCTGATAGTTCCTTGCCTCTGTTCTCATCCACACAGACGTTTCGGCAAGAGGACGGATGCCCTTCGTCGAAACGAAGGACAGTCAAGGTGAGTAGCATTGGACATACTGACTTTCTCTCTCTTTCTCTCTTGTAGGGTCGGTTCGGTAGACGGGGATCAAGACCCACCACCAACAGAGGCGGCTGGGGTGAGTTGTACCAAACGTTTCCGTCCTCCCTGCCCATCATCCCATGAGAGTCAAGCAGCTGACTCTGTGCATCATCAACTTCTCACAGTCGGCGCGTTAAGACCACACAACACGGACAGTGTCCGACGTATCACGAAGGTGAGTCAACAGGATGTACTGACCTTCTCTTCTTTCTTCTCCGACAGCAACTGGCGGGCTAAGGCAGCTTCAGCTTGATCACCTACTTTCCTTTCTTTTCTTTCTAACTTACACAGGGCCAGACGGCGATTCTACTAACTTTTTTTCCCTTTATCTTTTCTAGGACCTTAAGCGAGAAGGTGAGTCAGGGATGACTCTGCTGACGTTCTTCTCCTTTCTCTCTGACAGGGCCTGACGGAACAAGGTAGGTTTGCGCTGTTCTCCTGACAGTTGACACTCTCTTCATTTCTTGCTCACAGGTGCCCAACGGGCAAAGTTACATCACGGCTGACCTATTGACCTTTTCTTCCTCCTTCTCTTTTTTCTCTGATAGTTCACAGATCACAGGATTCGATGTCGATGGAATAACGAACGTTTGTGCTGACCTGCTGACTTTCTTTTCTTCTAGCGCAGGGACTATGCTGCTGACTCTCTTCTCTCTTTCTTTCTGGCAGATCCAGGGCTGTCCGCAACTCGGACGGCAAGAGGAACAGCACGGTCTACTAACTTTATCTTCGCTTCGTTCTTACAGGGACTGGCGGACCAAGGTGAGCTGGGCTTGATTCCGCTGACGTTCTTTTCCTTTCTTCCTTCCTTTCTTCCAGGACCTCAAGGCACAACGTAAAACCAGGCTGACCCTGCTGAAGTTCTTGTCCTTCCTCTCTGACAGGGTGACGGAAACAGGTAGGTTTGCGTTGATATCCTGACTGACCGGCTCTTCGTTTCTCGCTCAAAGGGGCCTGAGTCATGACGGGAAAAGGTAAGTTCGGGCTGATGTACTGACCTCCTCTCCCTCTTTCCTTTTATTCTCTGACTGGACTCGATGGCATCCAGAACGTTCGGGCTGACTTGCTGACTTTCTTTTCTTACATCTTAGCGATCAACCTGCTGACTTTCTCTTCTCTTCCTGTCTTACAGAACCAGGGCTACCCGGAACTCGGACAGCAAGACGAACGAGACGGTCGGCAAATTTCGGCGACAGGCGAGGTGAGCATCATTGAATGGTCTTTCCGCTTTCATTCATTCTGCTTGAGTACACGCGGCTGAGTTTCCTATCCAATTCTCTTCTGCAGTCCGTGCGGACAAAGGGACAACTCGGACGGCGAGACACAGGACGCGGGACGAGAAGGGATGGTGTCGACAAGAGGCGTCAAGGCCTCTCACACAGACGGTTCATCGAGATGGCAAGACGAGGACGCTGCAAGACGACTTTCGGCTACCTCACGGACAAGGTCAACGTGAGTACAGTCGGAGTTTAGACCCTTCCCAGCTTCACATGTTCTCTGGGCGTCAACTGATGGACACCTCGATTTAACTCTTTGATGTGTCCACAGAGTCAAAGGACGGAACGAACAACGAAGGCGACAGACTGAAATATTACTAAGGTGAGTAGCATTGGAAGTACTGACCTTGCCTTTCTGTCCTTCTCTACAGGGTGGGTGCGCCAGGATCAATGTCCGTGACCTCTCTGGGACGGATTCGGTGAGTTACATGACAACTATGATCCTTACGTCTATGAGTGTTCACACAGCTGAATTTCTAATATCTTATGCCTCACAGCTGTCCGGTACGACGTGACGAGGACCTGGGACGGCCCCGGCAGACGATAATCGGTGTATGTGAGTTCAGTCTGGATCTGCTAACCTTCCATTCTTTTCTTTCTTAACAGATCGACAGGCTCGCCGCTCAGGTAAGTTCGGCTTGACTCTACTGACCTTCCGTTCTTCTTCTCCTCCTCCCTCACTCATACAGCACCCGACGGGGATGAGGCGAGTCTGCGCTGATGTACTGATTTTCTCTTCGTTTTGTTCTTACAGGGCCGGGACGGGACAAGTTGAGCTGGGCTTGATTCTGCTGACGTTCTTTCCCCTCCTTCCTCTTTCTAGGACCTCGAGGGACAACGTTACTCAAGACTAACCCTGCTAACGTTCTTTCCCTTTCTCTCTGACAGTGACAGGGCCTGACGGAACACGGTAGGTTTGCGCTGATCCACTGACACTCTCTCCTTTTCTCGCTCACAGGGGCCTGAGGGTCAGGCCCAAGGTGTTAGGGCTGACCTACTGACCTACTGACCTACTGACCTTCTCTTCATCTTCCTCTTTTGTCTCTGTCTGATGGGACGTGATGCACTACAGAACGTTCGGGCTAACCTGCTGACCCTCCGTTCTCTTATCTTAGACCTTAGGGATGGTGCTGCTGACTTTCTCTTCTCTTTTCTACCATCGCGGCCAAAGATTGCGAGGGAAGAAATTCATAATACTCTCTCTATGTAATACGGTGAAAGTACAGCTTCCCCCTACGCAGCCTCCGCGACTCCGCTTCCACCCCCACCCACACCCGCACCCTGCTGCGCCTCCTTTTCCCTGGTCCCGGCCCCAGCAGGCGTCCCGGAAAGTCGACTCCTCAACGTCTCGTACCGCCTCCTCTGCGCCATACTAACACTAGGCTGCACCTTCCCCAACGCCTCAACGAAGTGCTTCTGCGAGATCCACATCTTCAGCCCGCCTCCCTCCATATCCTCATCATATGACTCGGGCATGGCCCACCGCTCCTGGTCTTCTTCGCCATCATCAAAGGACCGTGTGGCACTAGCCGTCAGAGAAGTGCCCAGGGCCTCCTTGAGAGCCATGACAGCCGCCTCCCTCACGAGGGCCGCAAGGTCCGCACCACTATACCCATCCGCCCTCCCATCGAGCGCAATCGCACTCAGATCCACAATCTCGCCGAGAGCAGCATTGCCGTCCTGCCGAAGTAAAGGCGACTTCTTCGTCAGCGTCTTGAGGATCTCCAATCGTTCCATCGGAGATGGGAGGTCGACGTAGAGTAGTTTGTCCAGACGGCCGGGTCGACACATGGCGGGGTCGATCATGTCCGGTCGGTTGGTAGCGGCGATCACGTATGTCTGAACACGCGCTTCGAGGCCGTCCAGTTCCGTCAGCAGGGTGTTCACGACGCGTGCTGAAGATTCGGACTGTATGGGGGAAGAGGTCAGCTGATAGCCAGCAGGAGGAGTAGGGATGGAGAGATAACTCACCATGGCGTCGTCACGGCGCGGAACCAGAGCATCCAGCTCATCGAAGAAGATGACACATGGCGACGATGCCCGAGCGCGAGCGAACACTTGCCTAACTGCCCGCTCACTCTCACCGACGTACTGTTTCCCGAAAAGAAAGGAAGATCAGACCAAGCTCAAATTCCAGCTGAACCCGCACCGACTCAAGCCAAAACACTCACCTTGTTGAGCAACTCTGGCCCTTTGACACTGATGAAATTCGCCCGACTCTCATTTGCAACCGCCTTCGCCAACAAGGTCTTACCACACCCTGGAGGACCCCACAACAGGACCCCACTACTCGCACTAACCCCCAAAGCCCTGAACAGCTCCGGGCGTCTAATAGGTTGAACAATTGCCAAACTCAACTCCTCCCGAATCGCGTGGAGTGCCCCGATATCGGACCAGGTCACGTCGGGCACGGTAGCAAAGCCCTCTCGTTTGGAGGAGGGTTGGATGGAGGGTAAGGCCGTTTGGAAGTCGACCAAGCTGATGGTGAGAGGTTCGAGTTGAGACGGGGTTAAGGGGTCAGGGTGGGTGCGGAGGAAGACGGCGATGCTTGATTTTTGGAGGGAGATGGGGAGGGAGTCGAAGAAGGATTGCAAAGGGCGGACAAAGCCTCGTTCGGCCGATGTGGGTTCGGCGGGAGCTGGGATGGGCGTGCTCGCTTCTGATGCTGCGGCGGCGGCGGCGGCGACGGGTGTGGTTGCTGTATCTGGTGTGTCTGCGCTTGTTGTCGTCGGTGCTAGCGGCGCGACGACGTCTACGGCCATGTCGATATCCTGCTCCTCGCCAGTGATTTGTTTGAGAGGAGCGTCGTTGGTCCCTAAGGATGTCCCTAGTTCCCGGAAGATACGCTTGACAGCGACGATACCAGCGGCACTGGTGAGAGCGGACAAATCGGCACCCACAAAGCCTGGGGTGGCCTTAGCGAGTCCGCGGAAATCAAAGTCTCCCGAAAGACGGAGTTTCTTGGCGAGGACTTTTAGAATGCTAGAATGTGTACGAGTTGAGATTGTTAGTACTTTTAATGACTGAGAGAATGTGGAAGGACAAGAACTCACCGTTCGCGTCCGTCTTCGTCTGGGACACCCATGGCGATTTCGTGATCGAACCTTCCCGCACGACGAAGGGCAGGATCCAGGGAGTCAGGCCGGTTCGTAGCGCCGATGACCATGACAGGCTTTCCTCCCGAGTTCTCCCACGAGAGACCTGACGATCGAGAAATATCTCTTAAGCACAAACGTGTTCCTACGAATTCGCAAAACTCGTGTAACTCACCATCGAGACATGTCAAAAGCTGCGCCACGATCCTCCGTTCCATTTCGCGCTGTGCTGTCTCTCGCTTGGGAGTGATGGCGTCGATCTCGTCAAGGAAGAGGATGGAGGGAGCGATGCGGACTGCCTCTTCGAATGTGTCGCGGAGGGTTTTTTCTGATTCTCCTGAGGTGCCGGATACGATGGAAGGTGCTGAGATGGAGAGGAAGGGCACGCCGAGTTCCTACAGTAGAACAGAATTGCAGCATTAGCTTTGCTCAAGTCAATCTGGGGGTTTAGGGCTTGTTGCTCACTCCTGCAATAGCTCCTGCCAGCATCGTCTTTCCGCATCCCGGTGGACCGTGGAGGAGGATACCCTCGGCGGCTTGACACCCGTGTGAGAGTAGATCTCTGGGTGACAGAGAGGGGTAGCGATGAGTTCGAGGACCTTCTCGATCGCAGCTGATACCCCACCCAAGTCTGCGAGACGGAGGTCGGGCGGGGTGTACTTGTCTGCGATGGTGGATGAGCTGGGGACTTGTAAGCTGGAGCGCTGTCGTTTTGAGGTTGATGAGGAAGGGTTGTTGGTTGAGTCTGTGCGTTGGGAGATGCGTAGTTTCCTCTTTGCGGAGGATGCTGTGCGAGGGCTTGCTGTTGTTGTTGTTGCTTGAGGATCTGAGTGAGATGCAGCGCCTTCTCCTTCAATGACTGGGGAAGCGGGTGTTGTTCCTGCGTTATCTGAGTCTGCTGCTGCTGCGTCCTTCTGTGCTTTGATGGCGGCTGCTGCTGCTGCTGCTGAGCCTGGAGGTAGCTGCTGGTTGATGAGGTGTTGTTGTTGGAGCTGTTGCTGGAGATGAGCGACGGGGGTGTTGAGAGAGATGCGACTCCTGCGCTGTGATGATCCTGATGATGCGCCTGTCGTGGCTGCTGAGTTGGCAGCCCATGCGCCTGTGATTGATCGATTCATGGCTGCGGCCTTCTGTGCTGAGGTTGAGGTTGAGGTGGTAGTCTTCCTGAATGAATGCTGCTTTAAGAATTTCGAAAGGTTGGGCTAGGAAAAATTATATTTCGCGACACCGTGTTGCTAAGTCCCCCCATGGTGCTGAAATATTTAAGGCTTAAGCTCGCTGAAATTTTTGCAACAGCTTCCTACCACCACAACCCTTCCTTCCTTCCTTCTGCGATAGTCATGGTAAGTCCAGCAACTCAGCAGCGAAACAGTAGAAGAGGTGATACTGAACATTGCTTCTATTCTCTGCTCTCTGCTCCAGGCGCCAGCAACATCCAAGAACAAGGTCGGTCTCGGCCACGCAATCATCAACCGCAAGGCAAAGGACCGCAAAGAAGCAAACCAACGAACAAACACATCCTCCATTCACACCGCAGACCCAACAGCCCCAGCTCATCTCCAGCCAGGTTGGGTCGGCCTCAGATCCATCACCGCACAGTCCAGTCTCGACGAATTCCTCTCCACCGCACAACTCGCACAGCACGACTTCACCGCAGAACGAAGAAACCTCACCGTCGTATCCACCCCAGGCGGTCTCCCAGGCTCAGGAGACGACAGCACACGATGGAACCCGTACCTGCTCAACCCGGACGAGGAGCGCAACTTACTCGCCCAGCAGCGCGACCATGCTTCTCGTCTCAGTGTGCCTCGCAGACCTGAGTGGGATCAGAGCACAACACCAGCCCAACTCGCAAAACTCGAAGCTGACGGCTTTCTCGACTGGCGCAGATCCCTCGCTGTCCTGCAGGATGGTCCATCAGGCAGTGGACGGGCAGTAGCATCCCGCAAGGCGGCTTCGTCCTCACTCCCTTCGAACGTAACATCGAAGTCTGGAGACAACTCTGGCGCGTCGTCGAGCGCAGTCATCTCGTCGTCCAGATCGTAGACGCCCGTAACCCACTCCGCTTCCGATGTGAGGACTTGGAGAAGTACGTCACCGAACTCCGGGGTGGAATGGGCGGACAGGGTGGTATTCAGTATGTCGAAAGTGGCGAGCAAGATGAGGGAGATCAGTATGGCAAGCGGAGGACTTTGCTCCTCATCAACAAGTCAGACCTGCTCGACTACAAGCAGCGGTGAGTTTCACACCACGTGTCTTCGTCAGCTGAGAACTCAACTGACTGAACCCTCCTCGTCGTGATCTCTTAACAGACGCGCCTGGGCAGACTACTTCGACACTCAGAACATCCAATACGCCTTCTTCAGTGCCGCACAGGCCGCAGAAATCCTTGAGCAAGAACAGCTCGCCGAAGAGCAGAAGCTCGCGGCGGAAGAGGCAGCGGCTGCCGCTGCAGCAGCAGCAGAGGACGACGACTCCGAAGAGGAAGACGACGAAGAGGAGGAGGAGGATGATGATGATGATGATGAAGAGGCAGACGAAGACACCGACGGGAAGGCAGACGAAGCTTCTCAACAGCTACACGACACACATCTCGACCAAGACAAAGACGACGAAGACGCAGCGGCAGAAGACGGTGCACCGGACCCTCGAACTCGAATCCTGACCGTGTCCGAGCTAGAGGAACTTTTCCTCTCCTGTGCACCCCCACTCGAGAACTTCCCCGAGATCCTACCCTCCATCCCTCCGAAGCCCAAACACCCGCATGCAAAGCTTCCCGAACAAGCCCCAGAACCACAACCTAAACCTTCGCGCGTACTCACTGTCGGACTCGTCGGTTATCCCAATGTGGGCAAATCATCCACCATCAATGCCCTTCTGGGTTCGAAGAAGGTCAGCGTCTCCGCCACTCCCGGAAAGACGAAACATTTCCAGACTCTCCACCTCAGTCCCGAGGTCGTCCTCTGCGATTGTCCAGGTCTGGTCTTCCCGCAATTCGCCACCACCAGCGCCGAACTCATCGTAGATGGCGTCCTCCCCATCGATCAGATGCGCGAGTTCACCGCTCCGGCCGAGTTGGTCGCTCGACGGATCCCGAAGGACATCCTGGAGGGCGAGTATGGGTTCTTGATTCAGACGAAACCGATTGAGGAAGGTGGAAATGGGGAGGCTACTGGATTGGAAGTTCTTTCCGCGTATGCCATGGCTCGTGGCTTTATGCGACAGGGTCAGGGTCAACCCGATGAGACGAGGTCGGCACGGTACGTGCTCAAGGATTACGTCAGTGCTCGATTGCTGTACTGTCACCCGCCTCCTCGACAGTCCCCCACGACGCGCGGTCAATCTTCGGTCGGGTTGGAAGAGGGCGACGCGGATGAGTTCAATGCGGGTATTCGTGAGCGGGCCAGGAGAAGGATTGCCCGTCGTCGAGGCCAGAATCTCGAGGTTGATTTCGACCAGCAGACTTTTAATACGGTCAAGTTCAACCCGTTCGATATCGGTCGGGCGAATCATCAGCAGGGCGCGAAATCGCGTGCGTTGGACTCGGCTTTCTTCCGGACTACGCCTGGTGGGTTGGCTACTAAGTATGCGGTTAAAGGAAGGAGGGCTACCCCTGGTGCGAATGTGATTCAGGGTAGGGTTGGGGCTGATGGGTTTGTTATGTCGGCGGGAGCGAAGACGGGCGCGGGGGCGGGGGCGGGGGCCGATGCGGGTTCGAAGAAGCATTTCAAGGGTGTCAGGAGTGGGAAGAGTAAGAAGGTTCGGAGTGGGGCTGGGTACGATTGATCCTGTAGTTGTCTACACGCACGCCGCTCTGAGCATCCCACTTGCTGCACTAGATGCATTCATGAACCTAAAGGCTCACAGCTGAAGCGCGTCCGCATCTCGTAGAAAAGGGGTTTGCCTTCACTTTCTTCATCCTCAACTCATCGAAGTAGAACCTGGCAATGAATGCTTATTACATGGTAGTGGGTTATGATGTTGTCGCTCTGCAAACTGCAGCGCATATATTACTTCTCCTCCTCATCGTTCGTCGCGAATGTTGTACCCCTCTGCCTCGAAACCAGGCGGCAATCCGCTCGCTCCAAAGACATCATGGTCATGCTGTAGCCAAATCACCATCTCCCGCCCACACTGCCCACAAGCTCTTCGCTCCCACCCGCCTTCTACATCCATCTCGTCTCTCGCACCGACGCCGACGACTTCTAGCCCTTGCCCTTGTTGTTCGGGTATGGCGCCATGGCCGCCCAACTCTTGAGATGGCAGGTCTACTTCCCCTCCCACAACCAAATGTGGATCTCCCTCCGTCAGGGGAGCAAGCAAAGGCGCAGGCAGTGGCAGTGGCAGTGGCAGTGGCTCAGCAGGAGGCGGCGATAACGTCCCACACCAAGACCACCGACCTCAGTCCCCACACCCTTCATCGCATCAACAGGAGGTGGCGGTGGACCCAGATCGGCTACAAGCGGGGGTGGTGGAGTAGGCGGCGACAAGAACCTCTCCAACTCATCAACGCTCATCTCGCACCCACTCAACTCGAAGTGACCGAACCGTTGGGTCGACGATGGACAGAGTGGGTGTTGGTGTTGTTGTGTTGATATGCCAGCGTCGAGGAGACGCTTGGGTTGGGATGGGGGTCGTACGAACTTAGTTCGAAGTGGCCGAAGCGCGTGGATGGACGAGATTGGGGCGTGTCTGCTGCTGCTTCGGGCCGGGGTTGAGGTGATGGGGAATCCGAGCAAATCACCTCTTCCTCGTACCCTCCTGCTTCACTGGCGATCACAGGATCCTCCACAGCTGGAGAAGATGGCGTCCGGCTCTTCAGTCGGACACGAGGAATCGGTGGAGGAGAGAACGACTGTGCCGACAACTGGGAAGGCGGGTATGACATGAACGAAGGCGTCGGAGAAAGCGAAGCTGACGATGTCATTTGCTGCGGCGGCGAATAAGGTGAAGACCGCTGAGATAAGAAAGGCGGAGTAGACGGAAGATCTGGCCATTCGTCGTCCTGTGGAGAGGATTGTTGGAATGGGTCGGTTGCAAGGGATGGAGTGTGTATGGGCGGAGGCGGTTCCGCAGGCGGCCATGGGATTCCATACTCTTGTGCGACCTCCGCGGCGATGTCAGGAGGCAAATCCTTAAGCACCTCGAGGTCAATAGCAGGTTGAGGAACCGGCGCCGCGATATTCGGCCCCACCGCGGACCCAGACCTAGCCCCAACTTCATCACCTCCCCGCTGAGGAAATCGTCCCAGCGATCCGTTCAGTCCACCACCACCACCATACATCGACGAAGCCTTCGACAGCAAATTCTTGATATCATGTGAGGCCGGTGGAGATTTGCTCAACTCGAGCGCGGCGATGTTGATCAGGTTGAAGCCTTCGCTGATGTCCCGACCGGCCGTCATCTGTCTGAAGAGAGAAACGAGGGTGCTGAGGAGGATCTCTGCGCGCTTCTTGCGTGGCTGGGTCAGGTCGCTGGGAGAATGGAAAGGAGGGATGGATTGAGGATCATTCTCTGGTTTTCGTATCTAGGAATTAGGGAAAAACACACTCACAAAACTCCGATGGGCATCTTTCCCGTCTTGGAGAAGCGAGCGCCCCAGCCGATTCGGAGGGAGAGTCGGACACTGAGTGGATATCTTCTCCAAGTTTTCAGCTTTGGAGCGTTTGAAGATTCCTTCCCGTTCGATATCGCATGAGCCCCCGCCTCCTTCTTCTCTTCCTCCTGCTCTTCATCTTCAACATCAACATAATTCCGCACCTGCGTCAGGACCTTCTCCTCTTTCCCAACGCTGCCACCACCACCACCACCACATGCTCCTCCCCAAGACCGACAACAACCGTCTCCATAACAGCCCGCTGCCTCGATGAAGCCGCACAGCCAACACCCAAGCCTCATCCGGCATCTCCACACACTCAACCTCAAGCCTCTTCATCAACCCCTCCCCCAACTTCCGCATCTCATTCACACAAGCCGTCCCAGCGGGTAAGTTCCGATACGTATCCTCGATGCTGATCTGCTGAGCGGCAAAGTCGGAGGCGATGGCGACGGGTTCGGTGTCGATTGCGTGTAGGATCGACCACAGTCTGGGTCCGATTGTGGGGCCGAAGAGGGAGGTGAATTGGGTGAGGGAGAAGTTGGTTCGGGTTTTTTGGACTGTGAGTCTGTGTTTGGATTTGACGGAGTCGAGGTGGCCGTTGAGCCAGTCTGCGTGGGAGTGAGTTTCTTCGCGGGGAGCTGTCGTGACTGTGGTAGTGGCGGCCGATATACAAGATGCGGGATGTTGACCCTGCTGTTGAATCTCTTCCAGCTTCTTGACATATACATGTCCGAAGCCATTCAGTTTGCCCAGTTCGAGAGGGTCAATGTACTCTTGCGCGTCTTGAAGGAATTGGCGATGAAAGTCTGCTCGAGAGTTAAGAGGCTGAGCAGGGCAGAAGCAAGTCTGTTTAGCCGGTTTGTTAGCGCTCCCGATCAATTTGGCCATCTGCTTTGAGAAGGAAACGCCACCAGAGCATTCGAGGTTGACTTGTTCTCGTATGATGCGTCGGAAGAAGTAAGTGATGTGTGAACCCAGGGCGTAGCGTTGACGCCAGGGATCTTCAGGCCAGCTTTTGGAGAAGGAGTGTGGGTCGGGTTGGAAGTAGCCGGGGATAGGGTCGGAGGGACGATACCAGAATCCTCTGGTGAGGTCGACTGGTTGCATGCGTTCGAGCGGGAGCTGGTCGAAGGATAAGAATGTACCTAGCTCTTCGTCTCGATTGACCATGTCCATCTCGCATCTGAGAAGATGATCATCGACCGTCTCCGTAACCTGTCATTTAGGACAGAAGCTCTTGTAAGCAAAAAATGCTTACTGCCAGACAACCTGCGCATTTCTTACTTACATCAGCCCAAAGCTCGTCCATGCCGCACTTCTCGACACGTTCTCCCCAAACGAGGGACCGAAGAAGTCTCCAGCTCCGATTGCTGAGCAATCTGAAGAAGGATAAGTCTTCCCCATTGACGATGGTGAGCGAGGGAAGGATTCGAAGGGCCTCCCTCATCGAGACGATCTTGGGGACGCCGACTGCTCTGGCTTCGTACGAAACAGCGGCGAGAATGGTCTGTAGGAAGAAGAAGGAGAATTCTTTCAGCTTGAACAGGAAATGATAAGCATAGTAGGACAAAAAGACTCACCTTCTGTTGTACTCCGAGTGGGATTCCATTGAGTGTAGGGTCTCGAATCCGACATGCCTGCGCATAGAAGCAATCGACGTCCAGAGCGAGAATGACCGGAGGTAAAGCCATTCCATCATCCCCATAATCACCCTCACCATCTAAAGCCCTACCCTTACCCTTCCAGTCGATCTTCCTCCGCTTGAACGGCCCATTCGAAGGCGAAGTAGTTGGAGATGACCACTTCTTGCTCAGCGGAGAGGTATTCGATTGGAATTGGTGGGGAGCATGAGCAGAGGTGGAGGGCGAGTGGGGGGACGTCCCCGTGTTTGATGGACCGGCCAATGCACCTCCCAATGATCCCTCACCCGCACCCATTTCCTTCCCATTCAACAGTCAGAAGCCTTTCCGAGCTTTACATATGCCTTGCCCTAACGACCTTTGCGAAGGCGAGTTGGGTGGGAAGGTGGTGGCCGACAAGCAGCCGACAAGAACTGCACCACGTGGGTTGAGAAATTGACTCGCGTGTCGTCCGCATAGCAACAGTCCCTCTCCACTCCTTCTCACCTTTCCCCCCCCCCATCCCCACCTCCTTATAGGATCTGCAACCAACAGCCAGCAGCCAGCAACATCAAAAGCAAGGTTCACATCGGACACACACACCACCAGCCCACAACACCGGACTTTCCCTGCGCGCCCCGTCGCCCCCTTTCATTTCTTCCAAGTGCGTATGAATCAAGGTCGGCTGGGGAAGGAATGGGACGAGGAGCAGGGGGCCGTGCAGAGATCGCGCGCGCGGACTTTAGTTCCAGATACCTTTTGGCTTCCCCCCAAAAGTTGCTGATAGTTTCCCTCTTTTCTTCCCGCTGTTTGCATCTCTCTCAGATTACCTGCTCCCCCTCCTACTTCATTGCACCTCGCCTATCATGGGTCAGCAAGGATCACAGCTTCTCAACGAGATTGAGCAAAACACAAATTGTGAGTTCTTGTGAAGGATGGGGCCCCGATCTTTCGGAAGGGTTCTCTTTGAAGAATGCTATGTGTTTTCTGATGTCTTCTGTCTTCCCTTGCTCCACCCCTTCTCCAGTCAGGTATGCACGTCCGGTATATCGCGCGCCGCCTTTCCTTCAAGGATGATGTATCTGACCCAGCTTTCACTCTCTTTTGTCGGCTCACCTCACCGCTTCCCGTAACAGCGCATCGGAGATTCAGGTGCGCAATTTCTCGGAGATCAGGTCCTACTACGATCTGAACACATGCGCTGACTTCCACTCCCTGCAACTTTCGTCCTCCACCTCCTACAGCGCCTGAAAAAGCGATTCATGAAGCTGGGTACGTTGAGACTTCCCCCTTGACTTCCAGGAACAAAGCAGGAATCTGAATCATTCGTCTGCCTCTTCAAACTCTCCCAGACCGAGACGGTTCCGGCTCCATTGATCGTGACGAGTTTCTGCAGATTCCAGCCATTGCCAATAACCCGCTCGCATTACGAATGATCGCCATCTTCGACGAGGAGTGAGTATTCCTTCCGCGCCCCTGACACATTCGATTTTTTTTTACTGACATTTTGCTGCGATCACACCTATTCTTTGGCGCGCGGGATTTCAATCAGTGGTGGAGGGACTGTCGATTTCCAGGAATTCGTGAAAGGTCTTAGCGCATTCAGCAGCCAAGGGAGCCGGGAGGAGAAGTTGAAGTGTGAGTTTATCCCTTTCCCTACCCGAGCGTAGTTTCCCATGCTGACTCACCCCTCTCAAAATAACCGGCGATGACAATAGTCGCATTCAAGGTGTACGACATGGACCGGGACGGCTACATCTCGAACGGCGAGCTCTTCCTCGTGCTGAAGATGATGGTGGGCAACAACCTCAAGGACCAGCAGTTGCAGCAGATTGTGGACAAGACCATCATGGAGGCTGACAAGGATGGGGATGGCAAGTTGGACTTTGAGGAGTTCCAGGATATGGTTGCGAGTACGGATGTGGCGAAGCAGTTGACTTTGGAGGTGAGTTTTTTTGTTTTATCTGGCGTGTGGGCGGAGGAGGTTTTTTTTTGACATTGAACCCTGGTGCCCATTCAGGATCTATTCTGAGCGAGCGACGCGTATCACTACCTTTCTCGACCTGGGCTTCCATTTGCGTCACCCCGAGCCGGCGTCTCTCCGTTTCTCTTGTCTTATCTTCTTTCTCCCAGCCCCCCTTCGGCCCAATTACTCCTCGTTTTTTCCTTCCGGACATTCTCCACCCAAGTCTGTTCTCCAACCCCGACGAGAGCGGAGCGAAGTTGCGGCCGTCGATACCCACTCAGCGCGTATCTATTTCCCCGTCACTCTTTTTCCCATCACTGCAGCTTCCCCCTTGGTCCCTTGATCCTTCTCTCCACAGCATTCACCTACATTTCGGTAACTGCCCGAAAGGCCAGACGTCTGCGGAACGTTCTCTCAAGCGAAGGCGGGCGGAGGGGCTTTGGGGAGGTCAAGAGAAGTATCGTGTGCCGGGAGCTGAAGCAATCGCAAAACAGCTGTATTCTGTCGCCCATCTGCGACCCTTCGCCAGTACATAACGCGTGGTAAGGAGCAAAGTCTAGGGGAAAGTTGCCAAATAAACAAGTGTCGGTTAAATGGAGATGGATGCAGGAGTACCACCTGAACCTCAGTGCTGCAACTCGATGCGTGCTCCTGGAGCCCATTCGCGCGCGGCTTTGTCGATGTTGAGCCAATATCTGAGCTCTATTGTGAGTTTGCGGGCTTGTTCGAGCTTCGGTGGTGAGGCGCCAAAGGCTGATCCTAGGGCTGAGATGGTTTGTTCGAGGTGTTCTGGTGAGAGAAGTCTTTTTTGTTTAGAGACGGGGCAAAGACCCATTATGCCGGCGTGCCTAGTCTCACTCACCTCGATTGTCCTCGCGAACTTGGGCCGCCTCTTCCTCGGAAGACACTTCCTCGAGCCGCTCGCGGAATTCCATGACTTGGAGGAGTAAGTCCGCATCCTCCAATCCTTCAGCTTCGTCTGAGGAAGTGATACCGTGTCGTTCGAGCTGCGATGAAAGCGAGATTCAAGTTGATGAGTCTCAAGGTGGGAGTGGAGGAGTGGGGTTATGGCTCTGGCTCACCAGGTATTGAGCTCGTAGGAGTGGATTGAGGAGAGTTTCGTAAGCGCGATTGACGATTGTGCTCTGCTGTGCCGCCTGCGCTTGATCTTCCTGATAGCCAAGCGCGGAAATCAACCATCCAGAAGGAACGAGACGAGTCAGACCAACGCTACGTAGAAAGAGAGAAGTATGCGCTGACTCACCTCTGAGCGCCCTGCCATCCGATCTGGGTGAGTGTTCCCCATCAATTTCCTCCATGTAGACTTGATGTCCTTCTCGTTGATTCCCCACCCATTCTGTGGGACATCGTCCAAGTTGAGTCCGAAGAGCTTGTAGATGTCTGTTGAGGTGTCTACTGCTTTTGATTGCCTGTGTTGCTGCCTGGCGGTGGCTGCTGTTGAGATGGAAGCTGCGAGGGAAGCTCTTCTGTGAAGTGGAGATGCACGTTGGAAGGCTGTGATGGTGGCTGAGGGCAGTTGTGTGCAGAAGCGGCAGGATGTTCTTGAAGTGAGTCTTGGAAGAAGTCTTGCTGTTGAGCGTAGGGCAGTCATAGCGAAGAAGAGTGAGGAAGTAGTAGTTGGTGGTGGTAGTGAGTAGGAAGGAAAGTCAGGGTCAGCAAGCGAGGCAAGTTGGAAGTGTCCAAAATGGTGACGTCATCCTCTCACAGTCAGTCAGCAACCCAACCACTTACTCGACCTTGCACACGACCATCTCTCTTACCTCTCCTAAATGCTTCGACTGGCAACGCGTACTCTTCTTATCACACGCTCATCTGCTATCATCACTGCTCCCACTGCTCCTACCTCGCGAGCCAACATCTCCTTCAAGTCAGTCTTCGGATCTGCTAGCAAGCCATCCTCATCCTCATCCTCATCTCCTTCGTCGTGAGTAGTGTCACACGACATCCTTCTATCTACATACACATGCTGACCGAGCTCTCTAGGAATCCTCATCGACGCATGCACCTGCCCCTCACCCTCACCATCGCAACTGCACTCATCGCCATCGCCGTCTTTGCCACTTCTCCCAACTCGCCACCCGCAATGTCCTTCCTCTCCAATCTCTTCGGTAAAAGTACCGGAAACCCTCATCCAGCCATGCCAGAGAGCTACCCCAACGGAAAGTCAGAATCAGAGTGGCGAGCTCAGCTCAGTCCCGAACAGGTCAGTTCTTGAAATCAGCTCCTTTACTAGTCATCACAGCTAACTAGATTCCTATTTTTGCTACCCAGTTCCGCATCCTCCGAGAGAAGGGAACCGAACGACCGGGAACAGGCGAATACAACAAGAAATACGACAAGGAGTCTACGAATGCGCAGGCTGCGGCAACCCGCTCTACAAGTCCGAAACCAAGTTCGATTCCGGCTGTGGATGGCCCGCCTTCTTCGAGGGGATCCCCGGCGCTTTGAAGTTGCATGAGGATAAGATGTTTGGGATGACTAGGACGGAGATGGTCTGTGCGGGATGTGGAGGGCATGTTGGGCATGTATTCAAGGGGGAGGGGTTCTCTACGCCTACGGATGAGCGTCACTGTGTGAGTTTTGTTTCCATAAAGCCGCTTTCGGGGATCAAGGAGCTGATTTTCTTGCTCCTCAATACTCATTGGCTAATGTGACTAACAGGCCAACAGCGTGTCGCTCAAGTTTACCCCTGCGGACGACAGCAAGGCCAAGGTATAGACCGCGTTTTCAATTGTACTGTGCTATCATCCCATCTGAGAACGATTCCAGCTTCGCAAAGAACGGCCTGTGCATCGCTCTCGACACTTGACTAAGCACGCATGGCTGAGCAAAACGTGCTGCTTAAGTTTCCCTTTGTCCTGAAGTCCGAGATCCAGAATCTTTCGTCGAGCGGCGTTTCAGAGAGGACTGTAACATGACGAAGAGCCCACGCACATCTTTTCCTTGGCTGTCAGATGTCAGCTATGCAGGCGGAGGTCGGATTTGGAGAGTGTGCTCAGTGCTGCCTCCAACGAGAGATACAGGTATGTGCAGGACGTCGGCGCGGTCGGCGTACAAGGTATGTACAAGCTCCTTTCCTAAAGTGCTCTCCCCGATCGTCGATCATTATTGGGTGTAGGAACTTATTTTGAGCTCAGCAGCCAGCAGCCGCTCTCTGTTCTGTGCCAAGACGCGCAAGACAGTACGACGGCCTGGCAAAGCTGCTGGCTGGAAGATGGAAGCTGGAAGACGGGACATGGGCGTCCATAAGGAGCACACATTTTTGCGAGTAAGCGGGCGGCGCCCAGTCTCTACGCACTAGCCCTTATAAAGGCTGCTTCCTGGAACTTTTTTAGGGTCGAGCTTGTTCAGGTCCACCCCCACCTTGCCCCCGCGTCCTCCCCGCCCCTTGGAAGATTCGAACGTGGTATCAGCGACGGATATCCGCGAAGGTGCGTATGGTATAAGTAGTGTGGCTCCGCGTTCGAACTTCGATGTTCCCCTTCTGACAGCTTACCCCCCTTTTCGAATTCCTGCCCCCCATCTTACCTTCCCTGCTGATCATTTGTTTCCCATCCCCATCTCTTAGCAGGACCAAGCCCTTCCCATAACCACCCCCAAAACCCAGTCCAACTCAACACACACACGAAGATGGACAATTTCTTCAGCCCCTTCCCATTAAACCCCAAGGACCCATCCCCGAAAACGAGATCGGAATTAACATTTACGGCTACACACCCTCTCTAGCCCTCGGCGTCGTAGGCTGTGTCGTCTTCTTCGTCAGTCTCGTGGTTCATCTGGTCTGGTTGGTGCGGTACAAGTCGACACGCACGTTCGAAGCGTTGGTAGCGCTGACGTGTCTTTTGGAGGTCATTGGTGAGTCTTTTCCCTTTGGCTTTTGGAGTTGTTCTGTTGGGTTGATGGTGTGCTGATGCTTTCTTTCTCCCTTCGTATTCTGATAGGTTACGGAGCAAGAACAGCCGCCTCTCAAAATCCATTCGTACGTTCTGTCATTCATCTCCCGCTCCGTTTCCCTTCAGTCTAACCTCTCCAAAATCCACAATTTAAACAGGTCCTAATCTCCTTCATCCTCCAATACTTCTTCATCGTCTGCGCACCCATCTTCCTCTCTGCCGCCTCTACTGGGCTCTCTCCGTCCTCATCCGCTCCCGGGCCGAATACCGAGCCTTGTCGCCCATCGGACCTAAGAAGTTGTTGGCTATCTTCATCTTCTTCGACGTGGCTACCATTGTGGCGCAGTGAGTGTTTTTTCCCTTTGGAGACGCGTTTGTAAGTGATCTTTTACTCAAAAGAGATCATGTTTCCTTCTCTCTCTCTCTTTCCCCTGTGCGTTTGTGCTTACAGAGTCGTCGGTGCGGCCTTCGTAGGAGTCTCCGAGTCCAAGCTGGGCAGGGGCGAAAAATCATTCATCACCCCGAACAATCCAGTACGTTTTCCCCTTCCCCCCTCTCTTACAAACGCGTACATCAAAACCTCAGACTTTAATATTCCCCTTATCTTTCTTGCACAACAGATAACGTAGTAGTAGGCGGTCTAGCAGTCCAATCAGCCGCCTTCCTAGTCTTCCTAATCCTCTTCGCCCTCTTCGTCCTCCGCGTCTCCCGCTCCAACATCCCCAACAAACCATCACCGCTACTCGTCATAACTTTAGCAGGCACCGCATTACTCATCTACCTCCGCACCCTCTTCCGATTGGCGGAGTCTGCTGCTGGGTTGGGAAGTTATATTGCGAGGGAGCAGGTGCTCTTTGGCGTTTTGGAGACGTTGCCGATCATGCTTTCTGTGCTTTGGTTGGCTGTGCTGCCTTTGGGGAGGTTTACGGATGTTAGGAGGGATGAGCTCGGGGCGGACGGGGAGAAGAGGGTTTAGCAAGGGGAAGGGAGAACTAGCCATTCGACCAAGGGAATTATCGGACTTCGTCACAAGGTGCTTCAGATCGATCGCCTCCATTCACACCCAATTGTATATACGACAAACATACCACTCATAGGAACTCGTTTTTTTTGCATTCCTCGTACGGATCTTGGCCTGAGATCCTTTGGCCTAAGCTGTCCCCAAACGTGTCCAATGAAGGAGTGATAAGGAAAATGTCCCCCACGGAACGAGCCGCAACGACCATCTTTTCCATCCCCCCAGCCCTCAACCCAATCACAAAGGAAAGGCGAGCGCAGGGGACGAACGACGAAGCGATCAAAGGTGCAGGGTGTGTGATGCGAAATTCGGAAAAGGCAAGACTGACAGGGGAGGAACCCGAAAGCTCCCCAAAACGCCCGCCCATGTCCGGCTCTTCCAAATCCGCATAAATCTGAATCATTCTTGCCCCCCTCTGTTGAGATCCCCCGTGTCCGAGGTTTTCCTTGGAAGACGCAGCCTCGGGCGCGTGTAAACACGGCCCGAGGCGCTGGAGGATAAGCGGAAGGTTGAGGGAAGGGTTGGGGGGCTTGGGTGTTTGTATTTGGGAATGAGACAGGGAGGAGGGAGGGAGGGAGGGAGGGAGGGAGGGAGGGAGGGAGGGAGGGAGGGAGGGAGGGAGGGAGGGAGGGAGGGAGGGAGGGAGGGAGGGAGGGAGGGAGGGAGGAGGGAGGGAGGGAGGGAGGAGGGAGGGAGGGAGGGAGGGAGGGAGGGAGGGAGGGAGGGAGGGAGGGAGGGAGGGAGGGAGGAGGAGGGAGGGAGGGAGGGAGGGAGGGAGGGAGGGAGGAAAACCAAAGATGTGAGCTACGTTACAAGCATAATAAGAAGAAAGATCAGCAAGGCACAGACATGATTCCTTGCACGATCCATTCCACCACACGGCTAACCCCCAAAACCAAGCTTCAAGGACTAGATTACGATCTCTGCAAGTTCCCCCGGCAAATCATTAGGGCATGAGAAGCAAGAAAGCAAAGGTAGGATCGAGGGTTGGCCCAATTGACACCCGCAAAGGGAGCTTAGCGTATCCGTCTCCAACCACTGGTGAAAATGTAGCGCCCGCTGTGCAAGAGAAAGGAAAAGACTTGATGACGATTTGAGGTCAAAGAGGCGAGGCGTGGGAGAAAGGTGACGCGTGAGAGGTCTGCCTTGCCGCAAAACACAAAAGGCTGTTTGTTGGTGAGTAGTAGAGTATGTGCGTCCTGTCGCATCTTGTCCCTGTTGAGAGCCGTGATATGTACCAAGATGGAGGCAGGAAAGAGTTGGTGTATGTACGAGTTGAGAAAAGTTGTGCAGTCCAATGGTGACCCTTCCCCCCCTCCTTAGATCCAGAATATCGCCCCCTTTGAAGCCTCCACAACTCAACGCAGCCCATTCATCTTCTGCATGACCCACCTCCACAACCCAGGAATCTCCACATCGGCCTCATAATCGAACAGATGCTCCTTCCCCTCAACCACATGCGTCTGAACCTCCGCGCCTACCCCTTGCAATGCTTTCACAGCATCGAACGATTGGGAAGGCGGCACGCGCTCGTCTGCGTCTCCCCAGGCTATGAAGGTAGGTGGCAGATTGAGGAGTGGGGAGCGGGAGGAGAGGGAGGGGGTGGATGTAGAGAGGGGGAGGGCGGAGGATGATCCTGCTGATGCTGGTGTCGTTGGTGTTGCTGCTGCTGATGAGCCAGATTGCAAGTCGCCTTTCAGCAAGGACGGTATCGACACGCGTTCAGGGGTAGATCGCTGGGAATGATAAGCGAAGGGAAGATACCTTCCTGTCGAGCGTAGTTGAAGAGCTGAGATCGGATGGGATCGTTCTCTGGATCGGAGGAAGTGACAACAGCAGAGGCATCTTCTTCTCCTTCTTCTTCTTCCCCCTCAGTCTCCCGTGCGTCCTCAGTGCTTGCCCCTAAGGGAGCATGACCTGGTTTGCGCAGGAAAGGTTGGAGGAGGTCCCCATCGATGATACCATCCGGGCCGACTGCTGCTGTGACGGAGGGAGTCCATGTGATAGGTTTGAGGGGTTTGTAGTAGCATGCCCCACCTTGGCGGGTGATGTCTGTGATAGGGTAGATGGCAAAGACGGCGCGAGGCAGTCTGGATAAAGTAGGTAGTGGAGCATGCTCGCTTCCCTGCCCTTGAGCCTCCGAAGTTGAACCTGCTGCGCTTTGAGTGGATGAGGATGGTGTCGCGTGCGTGTGTGCTGCTGCTGTTGCTCCTGTTCCTGACGCGGACGATGAGGATTCGTTCCGCCTTCTAGGAGGCGAGGAAATAGAGGAGGATCGAAAGCCTAATCCATCTTTGGCGAGACTATCCGCTGCGGCTGCATCAGATACCGAACCTGAATTCCCAGACATCCCTCCTCCTCCGCCAGTCCCAAACGCCTGCGGGGACGGAACCATCAATCCCAAGCCAAGCAGGAGGGCGGCCCATCCACCGGCACTATTCCCACCCAGAGCCCAGGTGCTGGTATTGACCTGATCGCCGAGTGCTCCGCCGAGAGCATATTCGCACGCGTCGCGGATGTCTGTCAGGGATTCGATGAGGGTTACTTGTGGACAGAGGCGGTAGTCTGGAATGACAACGACGAGTCTGTGGTTTTCGACTGCGCGTTGGAGGTGCTGAAGTCCAGGTCGAACAAAGGTAGAATTCAGCATGCAGAGAAAAGGGAGAGCGAAGATTAATAGAAACTCACTGGTGGGATGACCTTCCTGGTACCCTGCAAGAAGCCGCCTGGGTGTACCCATACGACGAGGGGAGCGACTCGTTCTCGCTCAACAAGACCCCCAAATCCGAGTGGTGGTTTTTTGTGAGGTTCGCTGAAGCGGAGGAGAGGGTTACGCCAGCAGTCGATTCCTTCTGGGAGGTAGACGTCTAAGCTGATGGATCGTTGCTGTATGGATCCTGTGCGGTCTGTGTAGGAGTAGTTCTTGTATTCGCGTGTTGTGATTCTGAACATGGCTGGGCGGGATGTGGAATAAGATAAGGTAAGCTATTGAATGGGAGATGTTACGCGGCTGTCCACATGGAAAGAGTAAGAGAGAGTAAGAGTAGAGTAAGAGTGGAGAAGGTGGTGGTCGCTCACTGTGTACGAATATGCTGGATGGAAGTGAGGAAGTGGGGATGCGCACAGATCACCTCAACTTGAGCCGGCGGCTCAGGTTTTTGAAAAGTGCCATTTTTGAAAAGTGAATCAGTAATCAGTCACGTGGTCCAGCTCCAGAGTGAGTGAAGTGGACGTCACTGCCATCCTTGAGCACGGCCACTTCCACCTCGACATCAACAGCATCAACAGCAGCATTCAACAAACAATGTCATCTTCATCCTCTCTGCAACAAGCGCACGACGAGCTTCTCACTCTCTTCACACGCGCAACAACACCAGCACAACTAGCACCCGCCTCAACCCTCCTCGCAAAACTCAAAAATCCAACTCACAAAACAAGGATTACTCGTTGCCCTTAGCCAGTCGATCAGCAACATACAACACCCAGCAACTCGTCCTCGCTCGCGATGTGCTCGAGGTAGGCGCATTCTACAGTGTTCGTGTACAGGATGTCAAAGGGTTCGATCGGTACATGGATCTCCTCAAGACTTTCTACTCGGACTTTGCGTGAGTCTTACATATATGCTCTGAGAACTCTGCCCCTCTGGCTGACACACGCTTTCCCTCTTTCACCCACAGATCCAAACTCCCACCCTCAGAGAACCAAAATCCCCTCCTAGGTCTCTCCCTCCTCCGCCTCCTCGCCTCCAACCAGATCTCAGCCTTCCACACCGCCCTCGAAACACTACCACCAGACGTAGTCCAGAACTCACCATACCTCCAACACCCCGTCAATCTCGAGAGATGGCTCATGGAAGGTAGCTACTCCAAAGTATGGAGTGCACGGCAGGAGGCGCCCAGGGTCGAGTATCAGTTCTTCGTCGATCAGCTCATGGGGACCATTCGGCATGAAATCGCATCGTGCGAGGAGAAGGCATACGAAAGTCTACCCTTGGCCGACGCAGCAACATTACTCTTCTTCGATAACATGAACGACGTCCTCGTCTTCGCCAAAGAGGTGAGTTCCCCTCTTTCTTTTCACCGTTCACACACCACATAAACTGACAATCTCTTTGGCCAAAATGAAATCAGCGCGGCTGGAATATCGAACCATCCACCCAGAAAGTCAACTTTGCCAGCAAATTGGACGCTTCGCGCGTAGGAATTGGAGCCAGGGACTCGGCCGCCAAGAAGGAGACCATCAAGCTCAATCTGCACTTCGCGAAGGAGTTGGAGAGCATTGTTTGAGGGAGGGACTTGCTTCTGGCAGATGCGTCGTCGGCGTGCGGAAGATATGGGTTCAACACGGGAGGGAGATCCCACCAGTCACCTGTCCCAGCTCGGAATGGAATGCGTCTCTTTCGCGAAATGGAACATGCCCGCTGGGAGACTAGACTTCCCTCTGCTTCTCGCGTCCTTTCGATGATTCCCAACTTCGCAACAGACATTTTCCAATTCATTCCGAATCTTCTTGCACACTTTGACTATTGACTCCTGAACGCTATGCAACAATTGGACGAGATCTCACTTCTTCTCCTCCTTTGCGGTCCAGTCCAGCCATGAGCCCGTGTAGTTGCGCGAGCTGTACCAAAGAGGGAGGGCCGCGTTAGCAAGGAAACACGCACAGAGAAGCTTGCGCACAGACAAAAAGACAAAGACTCACTTCCACCAACCCTGCGACCTAGCAAAGTCCAAAGCCTGCTGACTCCTCTTCCCACTCCTGCAATAGAACACAACCTGCCCATCAAACTCCGGTCTCTCGAAGCCGAACTTCTTGGAGAAGTCCGTGACCTTGGAGGCGGAGAAGGCCGAGTTGAATTCGGAGAGGGGAACGTTCACTGCTGAGGGGATGATACCCTGCGCTACCTCGTCCGGTTCACGCACGTCGATGATGGTGATGTTCTGAAAGATCAATAGCCCCAAGGTAATCTTCAGTAGGGGGTTGGTCTCCAGGGAAGGGCAAAGAAAACTCACACCAGAGGGAGCTTGCGTCTCAGGCTTGAGCTCAGCATACGTCACCTCGCCCTGATCAACCCAGCTCGTATCCTTATTATTCGAGCGCACAGGACTGGAGACGTGCAGCCCGCGCACTGAGATTGCGTTCGCTGTGCGCAAAGAGGGAGGAGCAAGGCGGCGGCGGGGTGCTACGGAGGTGGTAGTGGAGGCGTAGCGGAGGAAGATGCTTGCGCTCGCGCTCGCGGCGGCGGGTATCTGGACGGACACAGCGGAGCGTACAGCTGTGCGCGGGATGGCGCTGACGATGGTTCGGCTCAGCATTGTTGATTGTTTCTGAGGTGGTGATGGTTGTCGTCCAGAAGGAAATCATGCGGAACGGGGGACCTTGGACATCACTGGACTCTCATCACAAACAGAAGCGACGACAAAGAAAGCAGAAGAGGCAGTGTAAGATTCAATCTATATACGAGTGATGATGTGTGTGTGTCAAAGCAGAAAGCGAGGCGAGTTAAGGGTCGTCTTATAAATGCCCTCGGGTGGTTACATAGCAGATAATTCCTTCAGAAGTGGAAAGATATAGGCGGGTGAAGCGTCGTGGAGCGGGAACAGATGAGGGCCTAGAGAAAGATATCGTCCGTTTACGGGTAAGGGCTGGAGACTGGAGAGGCGTCGACTGGCCGTAGAAGAAGGGTTTATCGAAAGGCGCGCGCGGACGCCATTATTGAAAGGTAATGATAGTCCTCGAGAGAGACTTGAAGGGGCTTGGAAGGATGGAGAGCGATTGCAAAAGGAGCCGAGTTGGAAACGCGAGATGGGGGAGAGAGAAGGACCGGACGCGCCTGTGTTCGATATTCCTGGGGATGTGAAGCACGAGCATCCGCAAGTCCGTCACTTGGATGATGATGCCGATGATAGCCGGCGAGCCATTCCCATCGACGCGTTGCTGGATACTTTTGGGGGCCGACCGAGGCGGAATGTGTGTTGCGGGGGTCCAAACTCCGAGGTCCCCCATGGCGGAGGGAGGGAGGAGAGCTTCTCCATTGCGTCATGGCGAAAGTCTCATCTCGCAACCTCCCACCACCAGCAACCCTGAAATCCATATCCATCAGAGCAAATGCGCAAGCCGCCGACTACTCCCTCATGCGAGATCGCAGCCGGCCACTCCATCCCCGAATCAACCGTATAATGCGAAAGTTGAGCAGGACTGTTCGGAGGAGCTCCCGCCTGCATTTGAGCTTGAGCTTGGTGGATCTGCTGTAGACCGAGTACGAGCGATTGATGATTCATCGGAGTTCGCGCTCCACCTCCACTTGAACTGTTACCATGACTCGCAGATGCTCGTCCATCCATCTCCATCTCCGTCTCTTCCTCCTCCTCCTGTACTCCCATCGAAGCGACTCCCGATCCCGTTCGACCATGCCCGGCTCGACGTTGTTCCGACTCGTCCCTACTATTCCCACTCGTCCGTGCCGCAGGCCAATTGTGAGCCAGCTACTCGATCGACAGGTGTCTGCATGGCGTATTAGCAGGAGCCTGAGGACCACCCGACGCGCCCCCTGAGAATCCATATCCGCCACCACCACCTCCACTACTACTACTCCCACTACTGCTTCCCATGGATGTGCCTGGACATGGAGCGTGTCTGCTTGAGGTGGGTATTGGTGCAGCTCCTCTGGAGAATGACGATGTGCTGCCAAAGCTGTTGTTGCCGCTGGTACCCAATGATCCGACCCGACCGTAGGGAGCGCCATCATACCCCGTCGACGAGCTCGAAGCGTTTGAGCCGACCATGCCGTACGATGAATTTGAGGATGGACGAATGATAGCGAATGGCTGGGCGTGGCCGTTGATGGATGTTGATGATGATGATTGTGTGTTGGAAGATGATGGACCCATGGCGTGTGGAGAGAGAGCGAAGGCGAGATTGTCTCTGATTTGCTGTAGTTCTCTTCCTCTGTCTCCTGCGTGGAAGCCGTGCTGCATGGATCCGATGAGGTCGTCCATGGTGATGTCGAGTGCCATGGTCGATGTGATGTGATAAGTTTATGAGTGTGTGTGTGTGTGTGTGGGTGATGGTCGTGTGATGTTGTCCTCGACAGAAAGGAAGGCGAGAGAGATAGAGAGATGTTGAGCCTGTTGCTGTGGGATGTTGGTGGTTGTGCAGCAAGATGGAAGGGAAAGGAATGCTGGAGAAAGGGAGAAAGGGAGCTGGACTTTGGACTGCGGAGAGAGACGCGAGGAGAGAAGGACAACGCAGGAGAGAGGCAGTGTGAGCAGGCGGGCTGAGTGAGGAACAGGCAGGAACAAGATTCAGGGCATCTCTCACTCACAACCTTTTTTTTCCCCAATCCTCTGGTTAAATGACCTCCATTACACTTCGGTCCTCGGCGTCAGGGTTGTGCCGCCTTCTGCCGTCTTGCTGTTCGTCGGCGTCGTCGATTACAATCAACTTCTCCGCAACTCTAAAAAAGAGGATTTCCTTTTTTCTTTTTCTTGTTGGAGCTTGGGAAACGCGGAGTGGAGTCTGGGGAAAGGATGCGGAGACGTGAGCGAGTCAGATAACATTCCCGGACGTTTCCGAAGAAGAACGACCTTGCGTCTCCTCACCTTCCAGCGGAGAGCGGCCAGCGGCAGCAGCATGTGCGATCGAAGTGCCAGTCCATCGTCCGTAATAAGGTCGGGCAACGACGACACCCACAACCGGCGCTAATTGGGTGCTTACTGGGGCCTGCCAGCACACAGAAAGAGCTACTGCGGCCCGGAAATAAAATGGTGCCGAACTTCGGATCACACGCTCCCGAAATCGCGGGAACAAACGGAAGGTCTCCCAATCCACCATCCTTTTCCTCGTACACAGCACCTTTTGATGCTGCACATGCCAGTCTCTGTTTTCTGGCGATGGGGGCTCGTCAGAGTCAGGTTAGATCCAGCATGCCCGAAAGAGATATGAGAACGACTCACTGATTAGCAGAGTAGTGATCGCACTCGTCATCCATTCGATTTCGTTCCCATGCGGATGCAGCCGCTCGCCGCTCCTGCTACTCTAGACTCTCAACACAACCTTCTAGTCAGAGTGAGGCGTGCCGCGCGTTGCACAGCGAGAACCGAGCACGGCCGCTGATGCCTGATGCCTGATGCCTGATCTGATGGACAATAATAAACGCGATAGCGATCGCTCCATGTTGGTCTGCTGGGAAGCAGTGGGCTGTGGGAAGCAGTGAGATCGCATCTTGCTATGTATCGTCGTTCTGGGGGGATGTTCATCGTTCATGCGGGAAGGACGATGGACGCAAGCAGTCAGTGAGTAGTGAGGAGTAGTGCTTCACGTCCACCATCGTCGTATCGTACAAGCTTGTCTCAATTTGAGCACGAAGTCCTTTAGCGACGAGCCAAGTGCCACCTTCCATCGCCCAAAAGGGTCGTGAGCCATACATGCCATTGTATCGCTCCACGTCCACCTCGCCACGGTTCTGTTTAAACCTTACTTGCGAAGCGTGATCGGTGGACGGTGAACCCTTCGCCGTCCCCAAGCCACAGGGTCAAAAGTCGAAATGGTACGGTCTTCACTCCAGCTTTTGCCAGATGCCGTCGACCGTCCGCGCCCACAACTGAGAGAATAATGCAAGCGTCGCTGTTCGACCGTCGATGTTGATTTCGAGACCATTCGATGGCCCAAAGGCGTGAAAGAGCGGGGTACTGGTACTGCCTCAGTCAAGGATGCAGCCCTACGCTCTCGTCCCTATTCGAAAAATGGGAAGCCGGCTCAACCCGCGTCGAAAAAAGGAAGGATCAAGGAGGTCGAGAAGTCGCAGGCAACACACCCCTTGCCTCCAGAACGCCTTTCCGTAGCTTACGCAAAGCTCAGCTCCGCGGGAACACCTGCTGGGCCGGTGTAGAGTGCCAATCCTCGAGCCTGCTGTTGCGGGCGGGGGCGAGTCCCCTTATCGTCGTGTCGTTGTCGGAAGAGGAGGAGGAGGACGAGGGCCAGTCTTCGAATGTGACGTTTGCTCTTTGGGCGATACCGCGGAAGTCGTTCACGACTGAATATGCAAATGCCGTAGCAATCGGAGCTTCAGCGCGTAGGATGATCTGAAGTCAAGGGGAAAGGAAAGGATACTCACATCTTGCCACGTTGCCTGCATACGTCGCATCAATCCCCAATCCAACATCCCCTCCCCCCACTTCCAACCCCTCAACCTCCCCCTCCCTCGCCCATACTTTCGCATCATACTCACTCCGCTCATCCGTCTCCTTCTCGCCGTGCACCGTTCCCAGGTAAGGACAGATCAGCGTCCGAGGCGGTAATGGCACCTCTGCGAAGAGTCCGTTTTGGCCGATTGCTGGGTGGGTGGTATTTTGAAGGAGCGGGTGCGGGCGGAAGGGTGTGGAGGGTGTGATGGGTCGGATGGAGAGGTGGTGGGATGGGATTGGCATGGGTAAGGAAAGGGGGAGCAGAAAGCGGTGATGAGGTGGGAAGGGAGGGAAGGGGAAGGTTTGCATGCTTCTGGGAGGTATTCGACGTCCTTTGGCCAGTTGGCAGGTAAACGATCGCCTGCCGCCTTCACCTTCGGACCGGAATCAGAAGGGCGGACATCTCTTCTCCTCTTCGACGAATCTGATACGGAGGCCTTCGACTGTACCTCTCGGGAACGCTTTTTGCTCTCTTCGTGTTTGTTGTGGGCATCCTTCAGCTCGTTCGGTCCGACATGCAGAGAGGTTCACGGGAGGGGAGATTCAGAACATCGCCTCTGCAAGGAACGTAAAGTCATAATTGAGGACTGTTGTATACAGGATCATGCATCTTAGTCCCTGAGAGAGCTTACCTTGACCTTCCCTCTCAATTCCTAGCCGTGTTGGACATTCAATATGTGAATGGTGTCGTGGTGGGAGCAAGTATGTAAGACTGACCTTCATTGCTGAGGCAATCCCTTCCTCGTCCTTCTCATCCACCACGAAGTCATACATCACAATCCAAACGTCGAACCCAACAATGAGCTCAGCCGGCTCCAAGATTCGCGATCTTCAGCCTCTGGCTCGCCTGGGTAAAGCAGCGGGCGAGTGCGGTGTTCAGGTAAGGCCCCCTTTTCTTTTCCCGATGAAGAGGCAACTCGATCCTTGCTCGCCACTCTCTGACATGAGAACAAATTTTTACTGAAAGCTCCTTTCGCGTTCCCCATCCTTCTTCAGGCTCAGGACGTACGGCGCATGTATGCTGGCAGGATACCAGAATGCCGAGAAGGGCATGTGTCAGCGCGAGTTCATGGCTTTCAAGCTGTGTGTGCAAGGCAAGGTGAGCTTGAGCCCCAAATGTATGCTGGGGGATTTCCTCTCTGCTGACGGTCTTATGTCCTGTGTCCTTGACCTCTTAGCTCGGTCGGAAGTGGTGAACTGGGGATACATTCGCCCTTACTCTGTAACATCATCTGCATACATCCAACTTTCATACTTGACTTCGTCTCTCCATCCTTGATGCTTGATGCTTGAACCTTGACCCATTGTGAGCCACTACCCTAGCTCCTTGCACGACTTCCAAAAGACGCAAAGAACGCAAAGGTAGATTTCTAGTTTCAGTGAGGGCGTGCTTTACTCGCTCTACTCATCTCCTCCCCGAAAGCCCGAACAGCCCAACCGACCCAATCCCCGCCCAAACCCCTCCTACCTGTCCATCCCTGGCAGAAGTAGAAGTAGAATACGCCCTCCTCTCGACCCGATTGAACTTCTTCGCCGTATTCGCATTCGTCCGCGTCCGCTGTCCACGCACAGGCAGTCCACCGGCATGTCGTCGACCGAGGTAAGAGCCTACCATCCGATGATGGGCAATGTTCGCCTGTGTCTGTCTGCGCAGATCGGCTTCGAGGACGAGGGAGCGGAGGGGGTCGGTCGAAGGGAGGGTCGTTGCGAGGGCGGCATGAGAGAAGCGTCTGATGTCTTCTTGTTGGAAGAAGATTCTGAAGTCTGGGCTGAGCTGGTTTTGTTGCTCCGTTGGGCCAAGGTGAAGGGGACTGGGGTTGTGGGTGCTGCGGAGCGTGCGGGGATGGAGCTCGGCGAGGAGAGGAAGGCGGAGAGTTGAGTGATCTGCGCTTCGGTTAGGGAGTTTACTTTTGCTGTTTCGTGCAGTTGGAGACGAGCGCAGAGACGGCGGGCTGTGTGTTGGTTGATGCCGAGGAAGTTTGTGAGGGCGATCTGTGGGTAGCAAAGAAGCATCAGCCTGCGGTTTGTTCGCACAAGCATTCAGAGACGCGGCAAAGCACTCACATGGACCAGCTTGTGGTCTGGCAGATGCGCGCCGAGAAGATACATGGCAGGCGAGCGACTTAGTGAAGAGTGCGAGTGTTTGTGTTGGCGGGAAGGTCGTTGCTGAGGGCAAGGTCAAGGTCGCGAAGAAAGCTCTTGGGGCGAGTGAAGGTGGGTCGGCGATTCGGCGATTGCGCTTTGGGATGATCACTCCCACCTTCACCTCGCCGCGCAAGCGTCCGAGCGCTTCACTCGCTCATCCACAGCATCGAACCCCATCTCTCAGCACCAACATACACAGGCAGCCAGCTTATTCACTCCCCTCCCTCTTCTCACGCGCTGCACCATGATCGACAACCACATTCAGAGGCTCAAGGAAGGCGAGGTCGACCTCGGAGTGAGTACATTCCCCAACCAGTGCAGCTTCTCTTTCTCTCAAGCCTTGAGCTGACCATCTCCTCGCATTGTCTCGTATTTGTTAGACCTCCATCATGGCTGTCGCGTACGTATCACTATCTGGAACTCTATGCGCGCGCTTGTGTTGCAACGTGCTGACGATCTTTCCCGCTTTCGCCCCCGCAGCTATGACAAAGGTGTCATCATCGGCGCAGACTCAAGAACAACCATGGGAAGGTGAGCATTACTCTTCACGAGAAGCATGCGCGTCGGACGCTCTTACTGAAATACATCTCTTCCTCTGCTTCGCGCATTAGCTACATCGTAAGCATTCAAGCCGCACTCGTCTGAGAAATGACCTAACTTAAATGTTGCTAACGACCCCCCTGCTCCTCGCATACCCCCATTTTTCCCCCAGGCCAACCGTGTAACTGACAAGCTCACACACATTACCGACCGGATCTACTGCTGCCGATCCGGCTCCGCAGCCGACACCCAAGCCGTAGCCGACGCAATCACCCACCACCTCTCCCTCGTCGACGTCCTCCACGGTCCCCCAGAAGTCTCCACAGCAGCCCATCTCTTCTCCGAGATCGTCTACCAGAACAAGGACCGACTCAGCGCAGGTATCATCGTCGCAGGCTGGGACAAGAGGAATGGGGGAACCGTGTACAATGTACCCCTGGGAGGTGGAGTCTTCCAGCAGCCTTGGGCCATTGGAGGATCGGGATCGACTTACATCTATGGTTACTGCGACTCAACATACCAACCAGGATGGAACCGGCAACAGACGGTGGAGTTCGTTACCAATGCGCTCGCACTGGCTATGCGACGTGATGGATCTTCGGGAGGTACGATCCGTTTGGCTGATATCTCGGAAGAAGGCGTGGAGAGGCATTTCATCCCAGGAGTGAGTCATCCTATCATCCTCCCTGAGCTGAATTTGTGTGTGCTAGGTCGGGGAAAGCTCACAGAATCCACTTCCCCTTTTACAGGACAAGCTCCCAGAGCTCTCAGCGAAGCTTTGCTGATGTGTACATCGTGATTCGGAGGGTAACACTCTCAGCGCAATACGAGCCTGAGTGACAGAAAAGGGAGAGGCTTTGCAATGGAGTTTAGGAAGGAAGTGCAACGGGAGAGTGTTCGATGGGCCCATGAGGAAACGAGAGCGAGCCGCAGAGGAAAGGAGGAGTATGTCCGCTATTTACATTGTGTGAGAAAGACGCGATCCGAGCGCGGTGATGCGTTGTGACTTGATGAGACAAGTATGTAGAGCTAGCAAAGTGAGGATTGCGGTAGGAATGGAATCAATGCCCTGCCGGTCTTAATGCTCTGAGTCGCTCCGCCAATCGTGCGTCTTCGTCTCCAGATCGCGCAGTCGAAACTGGTGCCGCAGCCGGAGCCGCCGCACCAGTACCAGATCCAGCTCCAGTGCCGGCCTGAGAGCTAGGTCCAGCCTCCGACCCTTCCAACAAAGCCTGTTTCCTCTTCTCCCCTTCCTCCTTCTCCGCCTGCTGCGCCGGATCCAACGCAGCCACTTTACCCACCAAATCCACCTCCCCGACCCTCTGCTTGATCTCGATCCCGTTCTCATCTGCGACTTGTTGCATCAGGAGGTCGACTTGGTCTTGTGGGGTTGTCTGGGCTGATTGAGAGGAGATGGCGCCTTCCATGTAGGATGTTTGGGCGTCCATGTCTTCGAATTGACCTTCGAACTTGTCCATGACCAGTGCGATCTTTTTTTTTGGGTAAGAAAGGAAGGAATGTCAGCCAGATGGGAATGCAAACGAATAGCAAGGGGGACAGGGTTTTTTGAACGCACCCGATCCAAGTTCATGCTCTCCATAGCTCGGTCCATCCCTTTGACTACGCTCGTCATGCTGCCTGTCACCTGTCTCATCGTCACAGCGGTCTCGACTCGCGAGCTCACGGCATCGATCCGACTGCTGAGTCGGAGCAAGTTGAGCGACTCGTTCTTCTTACGGATCGCATTGGATGCGTAGATCCGGGCGCCTTCGGTGTTTCCTTGGGCGAGAGCCTAGTGTTTGAAGGGAGGAAAGGGTAAGCAATTATGAGCTGAGGTCGATGCCCCCCCCCCCTCGCAAGGCCCTAGGAATGAGTGAGATAAGCGTACCTTCTTCAGCTTTGCCTTCTCAGCGACCTCGTCCTTGGCTGCCTTCTTCGCCTGTCGCTGAAGGGACTTGGCTGTGAACTGCAGGGCGCGAGAGGGGGGGGGAGAACATGCGTCAGTATCTCAAGCTCGATGGGTTTGAGCATGACGTCGGGGACTAACCTTGAGTTGGAAGAGGGACTCTGGGGGTGTCGAACAGACAAGGTAACGGGACCGAGTCAGCGAGATGTGGAGAAGCTCGAGGAGGCGCGCACAGCAGGACTACTCACTCTCTAGGCTGCTCATCGTGTGTGTGTATGCTATTGCTTTCTGTGTGAGGCTGTGGTGGTTGTTGTCGAGGTGGACGAGGAGTGAAGTGATCCGAGCACATCCTGATAGCTGACCACCACTTTTCTTCTGACTACGTACATAGCTACACTCACTGCTGCTTCCTGTTCCCGCTATCTGCAGACCATGAGCGCGTCAGACGGAAAGGATTGGAAGTCCGTCTTGCTGCCATACGCTGAGGCGTGGGGGTCGCATGCTGTGTCGCCCTACCCAGCATTCACACTCTCTGGACTGTGTAGGTGTCTCTCTGTTCAACATGCTGCGGAACTCTTTCTGGGAGCTGACGACTTCTCTTCCTTCTGCCTTCTTCTCATGGCTGACATGTTCTTTCTTTTGCCGTTTCCTATCATTTCAATGCTTTTCCAGTTGCGATCTCTGCTCCCCTCTCCGTGATAGCGTCCGTCCCAACTCCAAGTCCTACAGCTCCCGTCGGACTGGGATCGGCAGCTTTTACGCTGGCTACTGCTGCGACTTCAAGCACTTCCCCATCAGCAGCAGCGACACAGGGAAGGAATCATGCCGGATCTTCGATCATCGCCGCCGCAAGAGCACCCCTTGCCGCTCTTCCACCTTTCTACCAACTGGTTGGCTTCTCCGCCGTCTTCGGAGGAGGAGGTTACATCGTTTCGCAGGGAGACTCTCTGAATGGGAGCGGAGTCATGTCAGGTGAGCTTTTCCTGCTTGTTCTGAGAGAAAGGAAAATGTTCAAGCAATAGCTCAAATACCATAAATGCTCCTTTGCGCTGGTTCGATCGAGCATTAGCTTGGTCTATGCTCTTCCTCTTCTTCAGGCTCATTCCTTCTCTTCGACCCCGAGCTCCTGCCCAACCTCTGCCCTTCATTCTCTCCTCGTCGACCCTGGTCATCGGAAGCGTATACGCCGCGCATTACTTCAGTCGGACCTCATGGCGTGGAGTCGCACCCTTCACACCCCCACCCGCGCCCAGAGTCGCTGCCCGGAACGCAAAGAAAGGAAGCGATGCATCCACCCTTCTACCTTCTGAAGTAGATGATACACTACTGCCATCGAACACGCGACAGCAGGGGGTGGCAAGTAGTTTATCAACATCGGCATCCAGTCGGACCACGCTCGGCGACGCTTCCTCGATCGGCAACTTGTGGCCCTGGATCAGGACTCCCTCGCAGTACATGAACCTCGAGCTCACTCGGTCTCTGTCCCGCTCCATTCAGGGCAATTGGCAAGAATCATGAGAACCGGTAGGGTCCGGCATGGCCCTACGGGTCAACCCGGCCAAAAAATTTGTGCTTCCCTTCCGGCCTCCGTGCGCAGGAGGAGCGTGATCGAAATGAGCGGTTGCAACCCATGCTGGAGAGCTTGATTTCTCATTTTCCATTTCTCACCATCCTGCGAAAAGTCCTTGCGCCGCTTACATGTCTCATCGCCAGGTCGTCAGAATCGAGGGGATGAGAACTGATTAGGTCACCGCTACAAAAGCTCACCGCATCTCATTCCACTTTTCTCAGAACACATCAAGGGCACATATGCACAGCATCCACCTCGCGACCAAGCACGCACATCGGCTCTTCAACCTTTCCGCTTCCCCTTTTCAAAAGACAGCGAATCGCTTCTGCGAACCAAGACGGAAACATCGCACATATCGGCAGGCGCCTTGCTCATTTCGTCCACCTCCTAAGTCAGCGCAGGTGGGGGAAAGTCTGGTCCGTTCACCCGCGGCTGAGCTTGGCGGATGCGGAAGGCGGAATGAAGATGAGGCCAGTGGCAAATGGAGGTAACCGCTGTTTGACGCAGACAGGGGGACAATGTGGCTGGCGGTCCTATGCAACTCCCCGTTCTCATAACACGAGAACATGAAAAGCTTGTCGAGCTTTCCTCTTTTCCTTCTCCTCCTTCCTTCTGCGCGCGGTCCTTCTCACCATCTATCCACCAGCTTTCCTTTCCTCTCCTTCGAGTCTTCTCTTTTTCATCTTTCCTCCTCCTTCCTTCTGCTTAGCTCGACCTTTTCCTTTCGCATCGAGCAGGATGGAAAGCTTCGCCAAAGCAGCAACAGCGGCGGCGCCAGTGATGGCTGCGCCTCTGATGGCCCGGCGTCCGCGGCCTGCCCTCACAGTAGGCTTCTTCAATTTCGTCGTCAAACAACAGGTTCGTTCTGGTCATCCCGTGTTGGAAGGAGCGTGATGAAATATGCTCTGACCTTTTCTGCACCTCTCCCTCTCCTTCTGGTGACTCGGCAGATTCCCGTTGTGGCAGCGCAGGTAAGTCCTATGGAATCCCACTTGGAATGATGGAGGACCTTTCCATTGACTGTTAATTCTTGCATACGAGCAGACGCTGTTGATAGCAGAGATCATCAGGAAGATCCCCGTTGACTATCGCATGGGCTCGCGGGCAAAAGAACGTGGACGTCTCAACGTCAGCGAGTTCCTTTACTTCTCGATCAAGTGAGTTGACGATCGTAGTCATACAGTGCGGCTTCTTCCATTCCAAGCTGATCAACCTCTCCACGCTCATGTTCGTTTTCTTCATCGATTGCACCCGCTCGCCAGGTCATTCGCCCTCGTTGCCGTCATACTGGACTGTGTCCTTCAAGAGGTGAATTTAGTCGAAGAGGTATACAACGAGGAGTAGGATGGCTCATTATTTTTTCCGTTCCTCACAGTCGACTGCAATCACCTCAGGAGAAGCATGTAAAGCAGCAAGTGGAGCCAGCACCTTCCTGTGGTATTCTTCATCCACTCTGGTTGCTGCAGCAGTAGCATGGTGAGTCATCTAACCCTGTGAACAACTTATTCTACAAGGCCAAATCTGACGTGATGTCCCTTTCCAACCCTTAATGATGATCAGGCGAACGTACATCATCTTCGGACGAAGTGCCCTGGCGTCGCGACTACTTTTGATCGGCCTTTTGATGCAGTTCACTGTGACGATAGCCGCAGTGTGCAAGACACACAAATTTCTCATCATCAATGACGGGTGAGTGGATGGAGTAAGCTGACCCATGATGCATTGGGGCGCCTGCTGATAATAGGTCTCTATCCTGCTCCAGCTATTGCGACTATGATCCACGCCAGTTCGTCGACCTGAAGCGACCGTGGTACCAACTCGCTGCGCCGTGGTTCGTCTTCGTCAACTTCCTCTTCGACATGAGCATGGTCGGGGCTTCCACATGGAAGATTGTGTCGGCCGCCAAAAGCCCACTAGGCTTCTCCGGTCTGGCTCGTGTGCTGATCTTGAATGGCGTCCAGTACGCTGTTTTGGTGTGCACGACGAACTTCATTGAGTTCATCTTGATAGCGACGGCATCTCACAAGATCCCGAGTGAGTTCGGATGCTGCTGTAATATGCCGTCTCGACTGGTAGTGTTACTGATCTATCGCTTCCTCCCCGCAGGTCTTCTGAATCTGTCCATCACCATCCAGATCATCACGGGCCTGAATCTGATAGCCGAAGAGCAGGATGCAGTACATGGATACACCCGATCCCACCTGCTCAACGGCACGAAACGACGTGGGTATGGAACGGACAACACTCCGTTAACATCGCCTCCCAAGAACCGGACAATGATGACTCGCGACACCGGCTCGATGAGCGCCTTCGGCACAGGCACCACCCAGCACGACTACAAGGAAGGCATGTACTCCAGCACCGTCGGTGAAGAATCCGGCGTCGTCAACATGCACACCTGCGTCGACGTAGAAGTCGACTTGGACCGCTCTGATCAAAAGAGCGCCAAATCTCCAGCTGAGAATGGCGCTACCGCTCCTTCTGTTGCCTGGGAAATCACAATGGGCGCACCCGTCCGGCGCAAGCCCCCTCCTTCGACCCTCGTACGCAGCCCCACTCCCAACTCGGGCCGAGCTAGTCGAAACTCTGTCGCATTCTCCCCCACCACTGGCGAACGACCACGCACCGCCCCTTCGGGTGGAGCGCCCGTTTCGCCTTTAAGTGGTGCTTCCGGCGGCGGCGGCGGCGGCGGCGGCGAGGATATCGAGATGCAGGGACGAGAGCGTCCAACGACCAGTCTGGCCAACCACGTCGGTATCGAGCGAACTAACTCTGTCTCAGGCTCGGTGTACGGATCTTCGAGCGTGCAACAGCAGCGCCCGCCGTTGTCAAATGCCAGCGAGAGTACGCCGATTCCTCCTACCCCGATGACTGGTGTCTCCATTCGCTCGATTCGACAGGCGCTCGAAAAGAATACGAATGGCGAGGTGCCTACGTACACGCGTCCAGATAGCACCTTGGAGGGCTTCCCCCCACACTCGCAGTGGCCGTCCAGGCCATGAAAAAAGGTTCTTCCCCGGCACTTTTTGACCCTCTGAGCCGTCGCAGTCCGAGCAAAGAACTCTTGCAATTCCTCGATCACGACTTTTCGCTTATTTCTTTTGGACGACCACCGCCGCTGGGGGACACGATTGCGGTAACGCGGCAGAGCGACCCCTCTATCAAGCGATTGCTCTTCTCACACGTCTCCTTTCTGATCTACCCTTAATTTGGGCGAGTTCGCTCACCCCTTCCCCATCCTTTTGTATCCGTCTCCAAGATAACTGCATCCCAATCAATCCCTTACGCTAGCCACCAGGATGACCGTGTCAGGCGCAGAAAGGACATTGCTCAGAGCCAGATCAACAATCGACACTTGGTTTGAATTGGGGAAAACACTTTTTCTTCTTCTATATCCTTGCTTTGACAATAAGTTCAACTGGGTGGGTGTGAGAGAGCGGGGCGAAGTGGAGGGTAAGAGTAGTAGGGGGGTAAAGGGGTTGTGAGGGGAGGAATAAAAGTCGAATGAGGTCAAGTTGTCGACCATGGTACGGACGGGTTGGGGGCCGTGAGAAACCTTTGCGAAGAGGGAGAAGAAACGTACAAGCAGCAACGAGTCGACGAATGAAACAAAGGGGAGAGAACACATATGATGACAGTTTGAGAAAGGGTAAAAGAAAAGAGGTGTGCGGAGGTGGCCGCGACCGAAGAAGGCAGAAGGCGGGGAACGCGGATCTGGGTATGACGAAGACTCGTGGGCGCCCGAGAGCTGGAAGTTGATGCTTGGGTAGGTATCGAGAGCTTGGAGAAGTCGGAATAAGTTGTTGTAGAGACGTTGATAAATGCTCGAATTTTGAGGTTGCCCTTCACGTAGCTTGGGATGGGGGTCGGGCGTACGAGGGCATGATGAAATGCTGCGGTGTAAGAGTTAAGGTCGAACCATGACCGTGCCCCGAGTATGTTTTGAATTTTCCTCGGCCGACCCGAGAGAAGGAGGAGGTGGAAGTGGAGGAGGAGGAGGAGGGGAAGAAGAAAAGGTACCATCGGCTTCGGACAACGCTACCGCCTGAGCTTTACCGCGGGGGTAAAATGCAGTTGTAAAACTCAATATTGCCAGACATGTGCGCTTGCCGGTTGTCCGAGGATCGAAAATCGACCAGGATGCTCGCCGGACCGTCCAGAGGCTCTGCCTGTCCATTGTGTTGAGCAAGACTGTTGCCGTTGCTAGGCATCTGTTGCGAGAAGGCGGAGGGTCGCGAAGCCTGGTTGAACGCGACTGCGTCAGATCGGAGTCCACCCTGCATACCATTCGAAGGACTGGAGCTCTCCGAAGTCCTCTCAGTCGTCCGACTCCTGCGATCACTCTGATGGTCATAGTTGGAAGGCACCACAGAAGAAGTCCGAGAGTCGTATGATGGCGAATCTTGGGCTTGGCTTTGGTTCGACGTCGACGTCGAGGGGCCAGACCGATTCCAATTCTGACCACTCTCCCTCGAATTGCCACTCTCAGCCGATCCACTCGGGCTGGTGTTTTCACTGGACTCATTCGCCGGCGGCTCGCCGTTCCAGCTATTGGACATCTGACCCTGCTTGCCTCCAGCACCGACCATCCGTTCGAGAGTCTCGCCTCTCTTGCGACCTTTAGAGTCGAGCACGTCGTGCACGACAGCGATCGCCGTACCTTCCTCGAGCGCCTTCTTACCGAGAGCTACGCTGGGAGTCATCAGCTTCGATTCGATCGACTGCAGGTCATCTTCGTCAGCTTGCATCATGTCGTCCTCAGTGGATTGCTGGGGCATGGGTCTGTGGTCACTGAACGATGGGCCGGGGGATCCCATCGAGTCGCCATCGCGTCGGACGCGCGGACGTGCCTTCGGAGCGAGGATGTGGGTGCGGTAATGTTGCAAGCTGTTGTCCTGACGTGAGAATCGCGCCTTGCAACCAGGGAACGTGCACCGATACGGCTTTTGACCTATCAGATAAGTGAGCGTGACAAACAATGTATTCAATACTTCTTTCTGTCTTTGGATGGATGAGAAATGGAAAAGTGCTCACCTGTATGAATACGGCTGTGTCGTGCAGCATGTCCACTGGTAGAGAACGTCTTGTCACAGCCCGGATACGAGCACGGGTACCGTTTCTTCCCATCAGGTCCCTTCTGCGGCGCGATACGTGTTCGAGATGGAGCCTCAAGCACGATACTCGTCCCCTCTAGCGCTCCTGCTCCAGGTTGATCGTTGGGCGGGAATGAGTTATTGGATTGGGCTGTGATCTCACCTCGTCCAACGTTGAGCTGGAGGTTGCTGCTACTGTTGCTGTTGCTACTGCTGTTGCTGTTGCCGTTGCTATTGCTGTTGCTATTGCTGTTGCTGTTGCCGTTGCTGTTGCTGTTGCTGTTGCTGTTGCTGTTGCTGTTGCTGTTGCTACTGCTAGACGCGTTTCCAGGAAGCTTGTTGAAATCATCGGGGAACGGCGGTGTAGGCTTGAATCCCTCCGGGACGCCGTTCGTAGGTAAGCCGTAGTATGTCCCAGGCGGTGGGAGAGGCGCGGCTAGGTAGCTTGACGATCCAAGTAGAGCGCCTTGGAAGTTAGGTGAAAGAGGCTTGTTACCTCCTGCTGGTCCGGATCCGTGGGTCGCGAACCCCGCATTGCCAGTCATCGCAGAGTCAAGCGGAGGCAATCTGCGCCCTGAGTCCGCCGGTCCGGGCATGTGCTGCGTCCCAAACGGACCAGACGGTGGTGGGGGGAGCGGAGCGGGATGAACCGAATTCGGGTAAGCTCCATCGGGGGGACCCATGAACCCGTACGAAGAAGGCATCACGGTGGGCCCTTGCTCAAAGTACATGGTTGGGCCTTGCTCAGAGTACATCATCTGCGATGAGGGCTGGTGTTGTTGGTGGAAGCCGAAAGTATGAGGAGCGCCAGGTAGACCTGCGAAGAACTCCTGGGGGTGGGACGTATGGTAGCCCATTTGCATCGGTCCCAGCATGTGAGAGGTGGGACCATGACCGTTGTTGTTCTGGCCAGTCCCTGGGCCCGGTGATTGGGAGATACCGTCACTCATGACGCCTGACGTGCTCGAGTCGCCGGACTGACCAAAGTAATTGGGGAAAGGCATATGCACGGTCCTTACTTCGAGTGGTCGCGATCGCATTGCGGATGCAGGAAGGGCAGGGAGATCAGATGATTTTGAACCAGCGCTGTATCTGCTGGGGTGGTACGGGCCAGCCGATTGATGGCCTGAATGCGAGTACGATGTCGGCGGTGTGAGGGATGAGCCGCGGGTGGAGTTTACAAAGGAGCCGTCTTGTGAGGAGGCTGAGAAGGGGAGACTGGGTCGTCCGGAGTAGCTGTTGTGATGGTACGTCTGGGGCAACGGCAGTGAGGGGCCACCAAGCTTGCCATGATTGTTGCTTGCGACGGTGGATGGATGTTTGACAGAAGGAGCAGACGCTGCAGACGCGTTGTTCTTGCTTGGAAGAACGGCGTTTGAACTCAAACTGCTTCTTCGACTGCTCCCATGCTGCTGCTGTGGAAGATGGTTGTCAAGCTCCACCACCATCCCCTTCCCATGCACTGAAGGCATGGTTTTGTCGGTCACGTGGCCAATCAAAGACCGGGGGTGTGGCAAAGGCCGGCGCTCGTCCCGATCGGATATGACGCCATCAATGATCGGGCCACCACCACCACCACTTCCAAAGTGATGGTGTGGATGAGGATGTTGAGGATGTTGCAGGCTACTACTTTCGGAAACACGGCTGTGTGGCGAGAGGTTGAGACGAGCGAGATTGGGAAGCGTCTTACTGTACGTGTGCAGCGAGTTGCTCCCGGCACCACTGAGGGATGGCAGAGGCAGTCGAGCCGCAGCAGAGCTGATGGACCCCTGACGTTGGCCAGTTGGAAGTCCAGAGAGGTGAGAAAGCTTCGGCCTGGATGATATGGCCCGAGCCCCGTCGACCTCGTGTGCAGGACGTAAATGGTGGCGCATATCGTGCTCTTGTTGAATTCGTTGCTCGGAGCGACCTTGATGCTGGTGTTGCTGATGTTGTGAGGAAGGGGACGAATGTTGATCCTCGTCCTGCTGTAAATACCCTTCATGATCTACCTGTTCTTCAAGTTGCTTCTCCTCTGAGTCGTCCATGGGCTCGGGACTGCTGACCATCGTGTCCTTCCGGATCATCTTCTGTCCTGCCAGTCCCCCGCCTCCAGATCCACGCGATGAATTTTGACGACGGTGGCGATGTTGAGGGGGATGTTGCTCTTGCTGTTGATGAGGGTGGCGATGCTGTTGATGAGGCCTATCATGACGCGCCTGTTGAGTACGATCATGTTCCATCGTAGGAGCCAGAACCGCATCGACGTCAAGGGCATTACGCTTCGCAAGCCCGTGCCGTCGGTCATGACGATAATAAGCCTCACGAGCCTCCGCCTTCATCTCTCTCTCTGCCTCCGCGACCTCGGCCAGCGTCTTCAGTGGCGTTGTGGCAGAGTCACTGGACCGGAATGACCGCAGAGGATATGGCAAACCATGTGAAGTCGTCTGACCCTCCTCTCCTCCAGCTCCAGCCCGTTGCCAGTTCCGCGTAGCAGCCTCATCATCATCCTCCGACTCACTTTGCTTGTCCTCGCCAGGATGAGCAACAGCCCACTCAGTTTGCCAACGAGCTTTGGCCTTCTCCTGTTCTGCAACAACAGCAGTACCCTTCTCGGCTTCTTCCCCACCAACTTTGCGCCCGAAGTACTGCGCCTGGTCACCATCTCCGTCCTTCTTCCCTCCTCCTCCAGAGGACGGTCCGCCAAGATCGCCACTGCCATCTCGGGATGAAGTCAGAATCGAGTCCGGCGTGGAGAGAGGTGTGGTGGACATTCCCCTCCCGTTTCGGCTGAGACCGAGAGGGTCGGCATTGTCGAACAAACTCGCAGACGAAGTCGTCCCGCTTCCGCTAGTCGAAGTCAAATTGCTATCGGTCGCTCCCGAGCCTGTCCCACTCCCACTCCCACTCCCACTTCCGCTAACACTGCCCCGACCAGTTCCGGAAGCCAAGCCCTGAGCAGCCAAGTTGCGTCCGTCAGGACCGCCACTTTGACTTTCGATGCTCAACGAATCCCGACTTCCTTCCGTCGTAGGAGTCGCTTCATCCCCACTTTGCAATTGATCCGACTCAGCTTCATTCTCCACAGCAGCCAACTGAGCCTCCTCCAGACTTCGCTCCGATCGTTGGCTCCGATGAGGATTCCGACGAGGCGGCGTAGCTCCACTTCCATACGCCCGTGCCGTGCCGGAGCTCGTCCGAGAACCTCCTCGCACGAGGGGATGAGCATATTCGTTCTCGTTATCCACGTCGTAGTCCTTCCGCTGGACATGCTCGCTTACTGCAGGGATTTGGCCTCTCATGACGCCCGCTGGATCTCCTCGTCCGCCCTGGGAAGGAGACGACCTGATCGACTTCAGGAATCCGCTGCTGTTACCGCTACCGCCCTGTATGCTAGAGTAGTTCGCACTAGGAGTTCTAGAATGAAAATAGGATGTTCGAGCGATTGAGTCTGGTCGCTTGCTGAGACCGGAAGGTTCACTCCTCCTGCGGGACGAGCTGGGCTCAAGCGGTGGTCGGCTCTTCCGATCCTCGAGATCGATCAGCTTTCGCTTGAGGGAACCGTTCGGTCCGAGAGCGCCCGACACTGTTGGCTGCGAATGGGAGGAGATCGGACTATGCCTGCTTGTGTTGGTGCTGGAGCTGGGACTGCGAGCGCGGTTGTCGTTCAAGATCGAGACGACGTTTCCGCGCGCTGCAGGTAGCTGAAACGACGACATAGCAATGTATGTGTGGTCTCTCTGGAAGAGAGGTGCCTTTTCAGTTTGCCTTCCCTCGGAAAGGGAGGGTGGACAGGGAGAGAATCAAGAGAGTCTATTCAGTCCCGAGTTGATGCTGTGATGGAAGAGATTTTCAAGAGGTCGATGCCGTATGGGTCAGCTTTGCATATACCGAGGCGAGGCAGATGGCGATGCTCACGTTCGATAGAGCGCTGTGGAGACAGGTACCGCAAGGCTGTGTTCAAGGCGCAAGACCAGGGGTGGGTCAACCTGTGAATGCGTCGACAGACCTCGTGAGGCCAAAGAAGATGATCCAAGAGTCGGTCAGAGATAGCGACGGAACCGATGTATCTGTACGTGTCTTGAGGACGAGGCCGCGCTGTTTGGGGTGGATGTATGCGCTATGTGTCCCTGGAACTATACGGGGAGGAGCAGCACGACAAGTCGATTGTTGCTGGAGATGGAAGTTCGCTGCTGACAAGCAGGGGCGAGGACACGGTGTTGGGAATGCTTTGGCTGAGGGTGTTGGTGTGTTGGGAGGAGACCGGGCGGAGTTGTAAGTCCTGTGGACAGAGCGCTGCTGGAGGGAGTCCGAGATCGGAGGAGGGTGTGGGAAAGAGAGAGAAGGAAGGGAGGCGCCAGTTACGTCAGGGAATCTGAGGTGTGGTGCAGTAGTAGACGTCTGCTGCCTGTCTACCTTGTTGAAGATCCTGTTCAGCGCCTGGAATTTGCGCTCATGAAGAGATAGACGAGGATGCTACTCACTGAATGAACTTATTGACTATTGACAGGGTTGAATAAGGGTGGGGCCAGGCGCTTAGTTAAAGCTCAGCTCTGCGATGGAGGACGACGAGGCGACCGAGGGGGTTGGAGGCGGGCGACAAGGGACAAGGAAGGGAAGGAGGTGGATGCTGGATGACGAAGACCTGAGGGCCAGAAAAATTAGGCAGTCAAAGGGCTCGAGGTCGGCGAGCGCTAGTAGTTGACAAGGTGGATGATCTGAGCAAAGAGAGAACGGTCTCAGACGAGCGTCAGGCATCAGAAGATGGAAGCAGGGTCCTTTGACTTTTGTGTATGTCTGCTTACAGTGATTCTACTCTGCGTCCCTGCGTACCCTGCGTTGCTACCCGAATGGAGGAGTTGGCCGATGAGTTGGGAAAGTTGACCTGGAGATCTTGAAATTGATTATTGATGAAGCAGTCGAGGAGGCGGAAGCGGGAAGGCTGAGGCAGAAGATGAGCTTTGTTTTGGCTTCCAAGGCTACTTTCCCGCTGTACGATAGTAGTGATGTCAACAATCTGAGCGATATACTGGGTCTCTTCGTTCGTGGTCCCCTCCGTGTTCGTGTATGTGAAGAGGAAGGCGGGCGGAGGGACGTGAGGCAGAAGAGCTGTGTTTGCTGCGGGCGAGTTGACTGAAGATCAACGATCGAATGCTGCAGAGGACGGGGACTGTATGTGAGCAGCCAGGGGAATGTCACGAAGTCTTGACAAACGTATCTCTGCTCTAGCTTTTTCTTGCTGAGCCGACACGACTATGACTGACGAGAATGCAGATGAAATGTGATGCTGGGGTGGGACGGCAGACGATAATATGAGTTAGCGACAGCATGCTGGACTGCTGGTGCCGCTGCTGCTGCTGGGTGTGGTTTGTGGGTTGGAGAAGAGTCTTCGCTGGCTGTCCGATGGTGAGAGCCACGCCCGATGAAGGTGGTCAAAACAAGTCTTGTTTCCAACAACGGAGGGACAAACAAAGCAAACAAGGAACAGCCCACCCCCACTCTAAATTTCATTTCCTACCCGACGGAACTCATTTGCTCTCCAGATGAGTGTTTAATGTATACACTGCTCTGGTACCTGCATCCCGGAATCTCATTATTCGGAGAGACAGAGTCTAAATCTTTTGAGTCGCAGATCACTCATCACATTTTAGAGCTTTTTGTCCCACTAACTTGCCACGATGCGCACGAATTTACCGCGGAAAGGTACACAGATCGCGGCCGCTCAGCGAAAGTTCTGGCCTGAGCCACAACTCAGCTCGCCTTCAAGCAGCTTCCAGGCTGTCTCCAAAGTTCGACATGTTCTTCGACCCTCGAATTAAGCAAGGTGTCAAGTTGATGAGTTGGAATTTGGAGATCTTCTCGATGCCGAAGGAGGCGACGATGGCAGTGATGATGAGGAAGTCAACCACGCGCGACTCACGAGTGCAACCGATTCTATGACGTGAAGCTCAGAAGCATTTTTGGACTCGACATCTCGATGTGGCCCTGATTGATTGTCGGCTGTTCATATAAATGATTTTAAAGCGCCTATGCATCATTATTTTAAAGCTGCACTTTAAGGCCGAGAAGGGGACACATAAATAAGCTCGCTCGCGTGGTCGCCGATCCTTACGTCCAATTTTCAACAAAGGACAAAGGCATCGGACCCATCGCAACACCGTGCATCGTGGACCCCACCTTCTGCAGACGCGCAGACCTGCATTATGCAGTCTGCAAGTCTGTGCTGATATGTACATGCCCCCTCTTTTCGCTTTTTGGAAGCAGTAGCACAGGAGAAACGGGGGTCGAATTGCATTGACTAACACCTACTCAATAGCTAGGCTATTGAGACCTCGCAACAGCCCTGCCAATGAGGGACAGAATTGTTATGCCGTTGCGGGTGACTCAATTCGTCCCTAGCGCATGATTGCCATGCAGCCGTGCATACTTTAGTGTGTTACCAACACCGCCAACACCGTCTCGTATTTTCCGAATAGCCATCGCTTGTCAGGCTTGAAATTGCAGGTATTGCGATAATTGAAAGCTATTGTATTTTCGACCGGATACCGCGGACAGGGAATGAATCACTTGTGGCGTCCCAATGTCAACGATATAGAGTTGCTGTGCGGGCACAGTTGAACCACTCATTATGTTGGCAGTTGAAGTAGTCTGGTAAACCAGACCACGTGACATCTGCGAAGCCATCCCATGGGGATGGTCTGGGGGCACTCCTGCAGATTTCGTATGGATGTCCCCTCACTCACAGCACCCCTCCGTCGCACATTCGAGGAAATCCTCTTTCGCAACCGTAGAAAGCTTATTTTCACAGTGGCGAGCACATGGCTCACGTGGCCACCTCTCCGACCCTCGAGCAAAACCTTGATTCTACCAGTGGCGAGCACTGGCCACCTTCTGGCCCTTACGCGTAGACCTCTGGAGCGTCAATGTCCAGCAGCACGCAGCCAGAATTTTGGCACCCGCAAGACTGTGTAATACACTACCTGACATTGTTTTCATTGCGTCGATAGCTCGTCAAATGATGGAGATGTGTTATGGTCAAAGATGGTCGAGGAGTCGATTCAGCACGGGGAGGTGAGGGACATCATAAGTAAATCTCGGCGAATGAGCCCAGACCTCGCCCTGCGGGCTCGCTTTGTCGCGGACAATGCGCATCACGTGGGGGGTAGGTCTGGTTTACCAGACTAGCAGTTGAAGTGGGGTTCGCGGAGAGTTGAAGGGGTTTCCCCGCTTTGCCCAGCGAAGAACTTTTCTAGCTTTTTGCCAACTTTTCACCGATTTTTAGCGCATTTTCAAGCGCAATTTCGCCCATTCGAGCCGACAAGGGGCTCTCCCGTATTCCCTTCCCTTCACCTCCTCCCTTCCGCAGTATTCCTCTAAGCACGCTCAGATTCAGTATGAGAAGCAGGAGTAATTGGCTGGAGGTGGGCAGTAACAGCATGCGCTACATTGGGCGTCAAATTCAGCTTAATATGGGCATTTTCTGTTCAGCTATGAGACTTGCTCAGGAAGGATACCCCCCCTGGTCTCATGGCTTTCTTCCCTCATCCGCTTCAGCGTTCATTATAAGCCATAAGGCGACTGAGTACATTCAAACGTGTCTGAAGTATCTACTACCGATATCACCTAGCCAAAGAAGCCTCTCCGGGCTTGAGATGTGCTGCGGCATGGCGAGCAATGCTCGGAAAGTAAATGGATACTTTCCTTGTCCTCTTACCCTTTTCGTTCTATTCCTACTTGACTTCTATGCCCTGATGACTGATCAAAAGCACACAAAACTTCTTCTGATGTTACCATACGTAAGATATTATCTTAACGCATCTTCCGAGTACTTGAAGGAAGACTCTGTCGACTCACGGAAGCAATGTTACCTTGGAAGATGACCTCCCTCACTCAGCGCTCAGCATGCTAATACTATTAGCGGTATAGTGACATCCCGTTCTGTCTGAACTTTCTGTGTCAAAGTAGCTAAGGATAGGCCGATCTTTCAGTGCATTCTTGAAAGGCTTGACGACACTTTTACGCATCTTCGTTCTGAGCAATGATAGCTAGGTGCGAAGCAAACAAACAATGTATCCTTCTCCATTCATTCTTCACTTCAGATCATCTCCTGGACGTCTGCAAACATACTCATAGTAAAGAAAAACTTTATACCTTCCGTTCAAGCCCTTGCATGTTGAATTTGAATCATCTGTTGGCTAGATATCAAAGCTTTGGGCCTTGAGTAGCAGCTCATCAGTCGGTTGACAATCCGGTTGTCACTAAGTGAAGTCAGTCAATAGGGATCTGAAAGAGCTCAAACTTCGCAGGTAGCCTCTCTTGACTATATAGACATAGCAGACGAAGTTTTTTCTGCTTTGTGTTATTGATCGGTTGGGGACTTGTGGTTTGGGGTGATATTTAACAGTGAAGTGCCATGATGTGGTTTGTAAACGCATGTCGACCTTTCTGGCCGCTCTGGAACGTATCAGCTTCGCCTGACTTCAAGTATTCACAAAGAACGATTAAAAAATGGTCGGGAACGATAGCTTTCATCGTGAAGAGCTAGTAGAGCTTCTCAGAATGAAAATCGGATCATTTGATGGTGTGTAGCGAGGAAATAACACAGAAATACATAGCTACGAGAGGGACAAAAAGGGCCTTGAACACAAACAGAATTGGTACATCTAGAGACGCCCATGGTAGTCGCAGCAGCACGAGTATAGACTCGTTGGAGAGAGTATGCTCTGCGGGTCCAGTAAATGTATGTTTGAAGTGTCAGATAGTTGTTTTGATCAAATGCGAGCACAACACAGTAAGGTTGAGCACGGAGCGCCCCGGAGTGCTCCGTACTCCGGGACCCCTACTCCGGCGCGCTCCGCTGGAAATTTACCGGTCGAATTCTTACTCCGCACTCCGAGTAAGTTTTACCGCTTTTGAAAATGTCCCTCCGTACTCCGGGAAACATCTCAGGCTTTCTAAAATCGCACTCCGTACTCCGGTTAATTTCCTTGAGTGCCGAAGATCTGGCTCCGCACTCCGCACAAGCGGAGTACGGAGTTTCGGGGAGCTCCGCTCAGCTCCGGCTGGGTCAGGATGGTCATCATATATGAAGTTTGAGTCATCCATGGAGGTAGTAGTGGTGCTTATTCTACTATGTGGAGGTGTTGAGCATGCATGGGCCATTTTCCCATTCGAAAACACGGGAAAAACAGACGAATAACAGCAGAAATTTCTGTAAATGAGTGAAAATTAGCCGGAGCGCTTCGGAGCTCCGGCGGAGTATCCGGGAAAATAGACTTTGAAATGAGATTTTCGAGCTCCGTACTCCGCTCAAGTAGAAGCTCATTTCAAAATTCTACTCCGCACTCCGTCCGAAAATCGACGGAGGGAATGACTTGGCTCCGTACTCCGCACACATTTTAGAGTCTGGCTCCGTACTCCGGCTGTTCTGCATTCCCCGGAGTCAATTCTTAAAATCCCACTCCGCACTCCGGGCTCCGCCGGAGTGCGTTCCCGGATAATCACGGAGCTCCGGGAAAGCCACTCCGGGGCTTACTCCGTGCTCAACCTTACAACACAGACACGACTGAATTTGCTTCCCTGCACGGGAAAAAAAGACACATCTTCAAACGTGTAAGCCCAGACGAGCCAAACACAACTCAACGTGGAGACGGATCCTGGTTCGTTGATGTGTAAAGGTACTCCATGAGTAATTTGAGAGCTGCAGTTGGGATTTCTGAACGATGCCGTCCGAAAAGCAAACAGGGACCTTCAGTCCAATGTCCACGCAGGCTGATTTGAAGGGCGAAACCTGCGTGAATTCAGCTTCAAATCGTGACCAAAAGGATTCCATCCATTGGAAATCTATTCTAAAACATTCTGGAAGAGAGGTTGGAGTGTGAAATGGAAGAGAACGCGACTTATTGTGGTGGATGGAAAGAAAGGTATAAGCTCTGTCAATTACATCCAAGGGTCAACAGCGCACAGAAAGGCAAGGAAAGGTCAGAATCGCCTCAAAGCTGAGCCATTATCTTCCTGTTGGTAGCAGATGTCCAAAAGTATGATTCAGCAACGCAGAAAACTGATACAGAGCTTCGAAGCAGATTTGAGGTTAGCGAGGAGAAGGAGAGATGGTGTTAGCGGTGAGCTTCAGGACACGGCTGATGACTGGAATCGACTCTCGACTCAGTCAAAATTCACACACAGGTTCACTAGCATACCATAAGAGATGCAGTACCTTTCTTGCATCAGGTAATCGAGTCCTAGGGCAGTCCTGGTCGAATAGGGCAAGGAGAATAAGCACAGATCGAAGGTAGGTGAGTGGGAGGTAGCCCAGACGTCTCAGGGAGTCTGAAGGTCTCATTGCAAGCTTTTTGAAGGTTTCTCTCTCTCTTATCGAGCTCTTCTCGTGCTTTCCCACCCTACAATCGCAAATGGGGATATGACATGATCCAGAAGCAGCTGAAGGATCTGATGTATCTGGATGGGCTTCTGAGAGTGTTTGGATGCTCTGGCTGGTGCGCAGCGGGAAAAAAATTGTGACGGGTGCAGCCCCCAAGTGAGTTGAAGAGAAAGCCCTTCAACTGCCAACTTAAAGAGTGCTCCAACTGTGACTCCATGGTAACTCATTATGTGGTGTAATTGACCAGCCGGACCTGGAATGAATAGTGCCACGCGAGCTATCAGTACATTGTGCACGGGCCAGACAGATACCGCGAGCAGCGGCACCACCGGCAGCCCGCGCGCGCGCGCGCGCGCCACCGCACCCCACTGCCGTCCCCGCTTGCCTGCGATCCACCTTTGTCCGTCTGCCGTCCTCGTCAGCCTGCCGTGTGCTCTTAGGGATGACTGATTGATGCACTGATAACCACCGCTTGCTCGATCGTTACCTTGCCCCCACGCGCTCCTACGCCTTATCCAGACCGCGCCTGACCGCTGCAAGCCTTCTCTAGGTCGCGGGCCCTGAATCTGATGTCGCTAATCTGGTGCTGAAGTGGCGCTGAAGGTGTATCCACGTCGGGCTCGCTCGGGTTGACTGTAGTCGATAGCGAGATGAGGAAAGCGTGTGAGAGTGTGCAACGTTACAGTCGTTACGGGAAGATGTACTCACTAATTGCATGGTGGCGGAACAAGCAGTCTGGGTAATGGACGCGACGCGTATTGACTTTGACGCGTCGCGGTGCAGAAGAGTGGCATGTGAGCAGAGGGTTCGTTTGCGAGTTCGAGTAGCTGAGGACGTGTTGTACTTACATTACGAGAGTTAGGACTGCACGCGTCGCGTCGCGTAGAGGATGGGGCATGAGAGCAGTCGTGTAAGTTGCGATCAAGTTTGCGAAGGAGGCTGCATGGTTAGGAATGTGTTGTACTCACGTTACGACTGGATCCGCGGCCTGTCGCGTCGTGACTGGGGTCGTGAATAGACACTGGGTCAGCGTTAGGTGCTGGAGGCATCTGGCCACTGTATTCGTACTCACCTTTCAGCTGATGCGTGTCGCTGAACTCTGAAGCCGACCCGGCTGTAAAGGTATATAAGGAGGTCAGTTTCGCACTTGGACAATGGAATTTGTTCTCCTTACCTTCCCTTCATTCTCCTCCTCCCCCTCCCCTCCTCCTCCTCCTCCTCCTTCTTGGACCTGCAAACTTGGCGTCAGTCAGTTCGTGGTTCCGTATACACCCCATCCTTCTTCCACACACTTACCTCGACTGTGCTATGTCCCCTCAACCTACCCATCCCACCGGCACTGGGCCCGGCACTGGTCCTCGTGATCCTGACAGCGCTCTCGACGTCTACTACCATCAACGCCTTCCTCAGAACGTGATGGCAACGCGAGCGGCTCATGCGCAAGCTATGCTCGCGGACGCGCAAGGTCGTCGATACTCGCCTTCGCCTGCGCCGTCGCCGTCGCCGTCGCCTTCGCCGCGGATGCACACGTCTGTGTCAGCCTCAATGCATCATCATCAGGCTCCGGTGACGCATGCTCACCATTATCAGCCCGAGTCTCCAATCATGGCCACCTCGCCTCCACCTGGTTATCCTGGTCGTCACACCCCCTCACCTGCTCCTGGGTACCAATACTATGGTCAGATCGTTGACGGTCGGTACATTCCCAACGGAGCGACTCACCACACCGCTCAGCATCGAGAAATGGCCCCTCCTCCTCTTCCTTCGCCTATCATGGCCAGTCCTGGTTATGGTCTCGGTTCGGAAGCTTCCGCGACTTTCGTTCCAACTGCCGCGCGAACCACCGCAAAGTCGGGTTCCTCCGCTCCCGCTACTCCCGCTGGCCGTCGCGTCCCAGTCCCCACTGACAAGACTACTGTCAAGAAGTACTTGAGTGAACGTGAGGTGAGTACAAGTCTCAAGTCTGATTTGTATCAAAAGGCAGTGCTTCTGGTTACTTACCAAGTGTTCTCGATCTTGCAAATAGGTTCAAGCCCAGGTCGCAATGCAAGTCAAAAAATGGGTCGGCGCCAGCATGTCCGCCGTCTCGGATGATCTTACGGCTCTTGTCCGCAACCGGATTGACCTAGGTATGGAGACGTACTCCATGGCGGTCGAAGCATTCAAGGCCCAGGTCCTTCGTGTCGATGGTACCGAGAACTTGGAACGCTCTGACGACGGCAACATCTACCTTCGCGTCAACCACGCCGAGCTGGTGACGTGGTTCGCAGCTCTGGCCTCTCTGGACAGTGCGGTCAACACTCGTCTCGACCAACTTGCCGACGACATGGCGGCCTTGAAGTTGCAGATGCAGGAACCCGTTGCTGCTCCTATCCCGGCCTTCACCTTCTCCGCTGGTGCTGCTGCCGTCGCAGAGTCAAAGAACCACCGATGGACGAAGGTTCAGGCTGCCTTCAGGACCATGGTCTTCACCCAGGCCGGAATTCCGCCAGGGAGGGGGTCGTCCGACTCAGAGACCAAGATCTATGAGCTTCCTTATCCGGCGTCTCCCCACGAGATTACGTATCACCCTGTCGCCTACGTGCCTACTTGCGAAGAGGCTCCTGCGCCCGAGTCGTCCGGTGCCGAAGGCGGTCCTCGCTACCGACAGCTTCGCCTCAAGCTCGACCTCGGATACAACGATACACCCAATAAGGAGATCCTTGCACCTATCTTGACCGTATTGGTCCGTGACTACGAGAAGTACGGTCTCCCTGCTGGTACGACCATCGACTGGTTGATGGACAATCCTCTGAAGCGCACGTGGGTTTACTGGAAAGACCGTTTCAGGCAGCTCCAATCTGGGTCCTCGACAGCGGAGGTCAAGCAGGCGTGGACGCAAGTCAATACCGACGCTCGCCGCGCCAAGCGATTGTCCGCGAAGGGGTCCCGTCGTTATAAGGCTCTCTGTGCGCAGATCAAGGCATCGGGGTCGAAGGACTCGAAGGATTGGGACATTCAACAGTCTGTCCTTTTCTGTGACTACTATCAGAGTGGCGAAGAGACGGTTTACGAAGAGGACGAGGATGCCGATTGTGCGCCGGTCAAGATCAAAGAGCGCGTCCGCAAGAGCCCGAAAGGCCGTTCCGATCAGGCCACCAAAACTCTTCGATCACTGGACCCTCCTCCGAATCCAAAGCTCCGTATCGTCGACAGTGACGATACAGCGTCAACCGAGTTGGGACTGCCGCTTAAGTCCCGCAACTGGATGGTTCGTTCCGACTACTTGGAGGACCATCCCGAGTACGCTGCTCTGCTCCAGGCCAACGAAGGTCCATTCACTGGCGAGTTCAGCGTTGCTTCCAGCCCCGAGATGCTTGGGTCGGCTCCCGTTCCGAAGGCGGATTCTATTCCGTCGTCAGCGTCGTCGTTTGCCTTCGCGATTGGTGGACCATCTACAGCTTTGCAGCAACTCTTCGGGAATGACTATAACGGTGCACCTGGAGGCCTCGACAACGAGGAGGGTCCTCTTGCTGTTGTGGAAGGTGGTGTAGACGGAGCTGTTGGTATCGGTGGAGATGCGGAGCCCATGGACTACACCGGTGGTGCTGGTCTTGGTGGAGATGCTGGTGGAGATGCGGAGCCCATGGATTACGCCGAGTAGTCCTTTTCCTACGTCTACTCGGTCTTGTGGCTATCCCGTGCTCGTCTTCGGTCTTCTAAGTCGGTCTCTTTTCTCGTTCGGTCCGCCCTGTTCGTTTCCCCGTCTCCCATCTCTTGATACACGCTCCTCGATGTTGAGCCGTGGTACGAGTCCAATCCCTTTCGTTCCAATTCACAGCCATGATCCTTAACCGTCGCCCTCGTGGCCGCCGTGTCATAGTGGGTGTGATTCCGCGGCGAACATGTCGGTCTCGTTGCGCGTGATGTACCCTGCTGTAGCCCCCACGTACGTGTCCATAATGTTCTCTATTGGTACTACGCCGGGTTGAGGGTTAAGGCTTGAGAATAGATGGTAACCTAGGCGAGGGGCACTGGATGCAAGCGCGTGGTTACGGGGCCACTCGACGGCGGTGTACATCTCAACCTCTGCGTAGGTTCTCTTCACCAAGTGTCCTCTCTGCGGGTTCGAATATGTGTGCTCGAAAACCGATACGAGTCTAGCGGGTCGGCGGCCAATGTTAGAATTGACTATGATGTTGGGGGCTCCCTTGACGACGTTGGAACGGAAGCGCATGGGTGATACCTTCACTGATTTTACCAGCATATGGGGGAATCGCGTAGCCGTCGACGTGATCAAGATATGATTCGCTCGATCTTGTCCTCCGAACATGAGTTCCGGTGCAGCGAGCGGGTCAGCGCTCCCTCTTGTACTGTTTACCATTTGGACGATAGCGTTGACCACCGTCGGTTCCAGCAAGGTCGATTCTCCTTTGCCGATGACCTGAGGTTGGAGAGAGTCTGCGTGGCTGTCTTCGAAGGGATCGAGTTGAGCATCTTCGTCGACTAAGAGGCGACGGAAGATTTTTTCTTCGTCGGAATCGCCCAGGGCCCTGATCTGCCTTCGCACCGACCGGAAAAGAGCGTGATTCGCTTGCATCGAGTATTCCAACTCTCCGCCATGATGCTCGTTGTGCACGGTCTGCCAGATGATGGATAGATTGTATGAGTGAGTACATACTACATGCCGCGATCGTGAATCTCCACGAGCAGATATGGCATGTGACTCACCTTCTTGAGAAACCCGTTCAGACGTTCCATCGAGTAGAACCAAAACGCGCGTGGTGGACCAAAGCGTCGTATGTGTTCGGGCAAATGGGTCATTGCATGATGGTTGGGTACCATCCACCTCGGATCGATGTGAGTGGCAGTGGCGGAAATGTGATCGTGGATGAGCCGCTCCAACAGTTGTAGTCGATCTTCTGTTAGCTCTCTGCATTGTACGAGGTGGGTGATGATGCTTAAGTCCGCGCTCATTCGAATGAGATGGCGTACTTGCACGTTCTTGATGAATAAAGGAGAAGGAGTTCCTTGAGCTTGTCCGGGCAGGCGAAAAGCTTTGTGCCGCACGCTGAACTCGCGATGCCCATCGATATCCAACAGATCCGCCCAGTGTGATGCCAAGACCAGAGGCGAAAAGCTTTGTGCCGCACGCTGAACTCGCGATGCCCATCGATATCCAACAGATCCGCCCAGTGTGATGCCAAGACCAGAGGCAAGAGAAAGCGAGAGAACGTGGACCATTGGTCGGATGTGGGAGAGCCACCTCTAGTCGTTCCGAAGTTCGGTCGGATAGCTGTGAGGTTACGTGGATAGGTGGCCGACTTGATCACTTCGGAAATGATGGGAAAACTGGCAGGGAGTAGCCCCCCATCAACCAGAGTCGTGTGCCAAAATCGCTTGCAAGCACCTAAGTGAAGAAGGTGCATCGCATCCACTGGGACGTCAGTGACCGACCTCCAGTACGGCAAGTCGTAGAGAGCCGTCCAGGTGGCACCATTCGTCCGGATAGTCTCGTCACGAGCCGCTGGGTTAGCCTTGACGACGAAGGCCGCGTTCCGATGAGTATCGGGATCCCGAGGGTCTGGAGTCTCTTGCCGTATGAGGGAGTCGACCCATGTATGGGAATCAGCGTGGCAGTAGCCGCACCACTGCCCATGCTGAGTGTGGCTGGGAAAGCCAGCAAGCTTCGCGCGGGCAGGCATGTCTCCAAGGGCGAGGAGGACTCGGGCTTTTACTGTGCGCGATAACGGGAAGCCAGGTATGTCGACCTCGACTCCATCATTCAGCTGTCGAAGCTCGTCGATCAATGGCCGCAACGCAGCAACCAAACCCGCGTCGCTCGTCTGTCTTGGTCCTGGGAGAATAGCCGCGACGTGCATGAACTCTGGCTGGTTTCTCATCGAGTGGGGCAGGTTCTCGATGCGGACGGATACGGCGCCGATGGTGTAGGAAGCGGTGTTCGCAAAGGTATAGGGGACAAACCAGTCGACACCGATGGACAGGTAGAGATGAAGCCGGTTGCCCATGAAGCCGTTGGTGTCCCATGCCGTCCCATCGTATATATCGGATAACGTTGATCTGTTTGTTCGGGTGCGCCAATGGTTGATGATCGTCTCGAACTGTGGGTCCTCGAAGCATCCTTGCAGGAATCCGATCACGGAGCCATAGTGAAAGTATTGCATCGGCTTGCTGGTACTGTCGGGCGCGAATACCGCGGTGTTGCAGAGAGGGCACGTCGATGGGGCCAAGTCGATGGACCAGCATGTCTGGCAGTCGAAGTTGGGGCAGATGGCGAACTTGCGTAGAGATGACTGATGTCCTAAGTGCTTCCTGACTGTAGCAAAATGGCGAGGAGCCGAAATGTTGTACACCGGCAGGACGAGATTGCTGAGGAATGATAGGATGATGTGTGCACAGGCTTTGGACAATCCGCGAGCGCACGACAGCCACAGCAGCAGCAGCAGAAAAAGTCGTAACCATGGCAGTTCCTCGGACTCTGTTCGGACGCCGTGTATGGGAGCATCGGGTACCTCGTCGTCCGGTCCGTCGTCGGGTCTCTCGCCCTCGTTCGCGTCTCCGCCCGGGTTCGGGTTAGGATCTGGTTCATTCTGAGGAGGGAGAATGGAGTATGAGAACACATTGAAAGAAGACGCAGAGATCAACAGGTAAATAGAATACTCACCGAGCGAGATCGGTTCGGATCAGCCGGGATGGGACTTGGTGTCCTGGATGGAAGTGACGGTTCTCGTGCAGGTGAGACTGGTGGAGGAAGTGGTGGAGCGCGACTGGGCCCGGCGGAGCGGCGTAGCTCTCGCTCGAGGTCGCGATCGAGATGTTGTCGACGGTCTGAGGATCGAATCAGACGACCGGCCGGATCGGAATGCAGACATCGCGAGCAACCGCATAGGACAAGATTGCCTCGCCGAGGGGCCATGTCTAGTGTAACCCGAACGGAAGAGCACGGTCAGCATGCTTGAATGATGGATAATGAACCATCTCGCTGAGTTCATTGAGTACTCACTTGTGTAGTAGTCACTTGTGTAGTTGTCAACGAGGAACGCAACGGGAACGGGAAGAGCCGGTGTTGGTGGGAATGGCTTCAGCAGTAGAGACAACCAAACACCTGGGATTGTCGCGGCAAGAGATGGAGACAGGCCACTAGAGACGCGGTCCGTTCAATGCGAAGAAGGGGCGTGAAGACAAAGTAGCAGGTGTGGCGGGCAGATAGAGGCCTTGTCGGGTTCCGACTTTCGAGGAAGTCGGGAAGGGCGAGAAGCTGAGAATGTGACAATGTGGATGGATGGGTGAATCAGAAGGAGGATAGGGATCAGGCTGGTGCTGGCATGGAGGTCGAGACTCGAGTTCGTCGAGAGGGGGGCGGAGGGGAGAGGGAACATGAGAAATGAGACGAGACGGCCTGAACCCCCTGCAAACCCGCTGGCAAGATCGACAACACCTCTGCCAATACTGGCCAACACCGCTTGGACATCAACACCGCCATTACCTCGCCAATTTTACTTCAACCTCACCTATTGTCTCCAGACCAACACCACACAACAGCCTCACAACACCGGACCTCTTTCCCTTGTACCCGACCTTACGATCATAAGAATGCCGCCATATCTTCAACCCTCCCACCACTCCCCAGCACATATCCTATTTGGTGTACCCTCATCACCCATACAAGTCAACATCGGTAGCCGCCCACGCGAGTCCAATCCCCCTCAGCATGTCAGATCCTATCGACGATCATCGCAGATTCTCGTCAATCCGTCGCTGCCTGGAATACTGCGAATCGCAGATGACGATTCCATCTGAGGACGAAGATGAAGGTCACTCAAGCGACCGCTGGACGCGTACGAGACCCGACCCACCCAGTAGTCCGATATCATTTGCTTCGGATTCCGACGACGACGCACACCTCCCTCCCGAGGTGAACGCATGGCGAAATCCAAGCTGCAACCGCAAGCTCGAACACCAGAGCAGGGACTTCAGCCTCAACTACATAGGAACCGATGAAGGCAAGAAAGGCGATTTGTACGAGTACACGAGTGTGCCGGTGGCAGAGGCATAAGCCTTACTTCTCTCTCTTCTCTTGACGGCATTACCGACTCAGTACCGTTCCTACTTTTCCGTTCTCTTTCCCTTCTCTGCACGTTCCATCTGCTTCTCTCGTTCTCCACGTTTCTGCCACGTGATTCCTCGCACAGACCAGCTTCTCTCCTTTCATCTCGCTTCCCTCTTGTATATTCTCTCTCCTTCCTGCATCGTTCAATCTTACACTCTTCCAGCTCATTGAGCGTCACCACTCTCAACCTCATCCGCAGGAAGAGTAGTAAGTAGCGCATCCGCCGCTACATGGTGATGAGAGTAGATTGAACGTACCCACATCGCGCTGACACCCTTTCTTGCCTTCCGCACCAGCGCTTTCCACCTCACCCTCGCCACCCACTCCAACATGACTTCCCGCAACACTCAGAACAGCGCTCGCGCTGCAGCCCGCGACGACGACCCTCTCACTCCCACCGGGGAAGCCACGGCTGGCGACGACAACAACCCTCTTCGCTTTCGCGTCGACCAACTTCAGCAGACTATCACCGAATACGGTGCCGAGCTTCGCTCCCTGCAACGCAGTGTCGGAGGTCACGATCAGCGCCTCACCTCGATCGACGACAAGCTGTTGGAACTCCTCTCCCTGTCCCGTGCTCGTCCCAATCCTTCGTCCGCGTCGGACGTGACGACGCCTGCAGCTGCCGACCAGCATCAGACCGCAAATCCGTCTGCTGACGTCGCTGAGACGATTCCTACCACCTCCGTTCCCCCTCACATGACCTCCACCTCTTCCACTCGCACCCCTCTCCCGTCCGGTACTCGCTCTCGCGCCATGTCGATAGGATTCACGGACCCAGTGGCATCGGACGTCAGCACAATTTCCGGGGGCGGGAGCAAGCTCAACTTCGTCATCAAGCCCGAAGAACTGGGAACCTTCGATGGCACGCCTGAAGACACGGAGCTGTTCCTCTCCAACGTCGACGCCATCTACCAGTCCGAGCCGGACGACGCCAATCTGCCGGCGTGGGAGAAGGCCATTCTCCGGGCTTTGCCTCGCACTCTCCGCGACGAGGCTCGGCTTTGGTTCGCTTCCCTGGACGAGTTCGGACGCAAGTCTCTCAAATCCCTCAAGGGTGAAGGCGGATGGTTCGCTCAACTTCGCGGCGCATTCAAGCCCCCGGACTCGGTTGTCCGCATTCAAGCGCGCGACCGAACTTGGGACCCCGAGAACGAAACCATTTCTCACTACATCTTCGCCAAAGTTGCTCTCCTCAAGGCAGGATGGCCTCACTTCAAGGACGTCGATTGCATCGCCGACGTGGTGGCGGGGATACCCGACGATCTTGCACGAGTTCTCCGCGTCCCTCTGCTAGAAAAGAAGAAGTTCCCAGAACTCCGAGCAGAGATGCGCGTACAGGAGGCGTATTGGAGGAGCATTCACTCGCGACCGCTGTCTCACTCCCCTTCCACCGACGCTGTGTCGACCCGGAATCGCGCGCCGGTCCATGGCGCCCTTCTCCAGCCATCGATAGCTCCTCCCGCTACGTTCGCACAGTCTCCAACTCGACCGGCTGCTCCATCAACCTTCGGTCGGAGTTCGAGACGAGGCAAGTCAATCCGAAGCGACTTCGATCCTTCTCGTCTCGGGTACGGTATCAACCCGTCTTCGGACAGCGCAACATGACTTACAAGGTTCCGGACACCGACGAGATCATGTGGTGTGCTCGCTCATGTCGCATCTGCAAGGGCGACCATTTCGACTTCGCACACGACTACTGCTCCACCAACGTCGTGCATGTCGCGAACGTCGAAGACGAGGATGACTATCCCGTCACCTCAGAAGTCTCGCATTTCTGAACGTCCGCAACGACGTTAAACTAACTACACCGCCCGCGCTTCCTCTGGCAACAGAGAAGCCGGGTGAACCGCCTCCTCCCACGGCATTCCTGGCTCAGCCAGCGCCGGAGAGGACGGTTGAAGGTGTTGGCGGTCGGTCCTACACTTCCACCGACTGCTGCGACCCCCCTTCCAGGCACTACACTTCTGCCAAGGGATGCAAGAGCGATGTCGAGAGGGTTGCCGTTCCTTTGGGCCCAGAGGGAACGCTCGACATCGGGTACCACATGATTTCGGCCTCGGGACCTGGCAGAGGAAGTGGGCCCTCATCTGCCCAGACCACCCGAGGCCACCAACAAGGCACGTATCCTTCGTGCCCCTCCCATGATGCTATAGACCAGAATGCTGCTGATGATGTTCCTTCCTCTCCTCTCACCCAGAGCGAGGACATCCAGCCGCTACCCGTTCTCCATTTGGCGCATACATCATGGCTGCTACAGCCCGCTGTCTTGCCGTCGGCTGCTCAATCATCACAACCGCCGCGCCGCTCTTGCACGGAAGTGAAGATGTCACGCCTCTTGGAGACGGGTTCTGGTCGCGGGTACGAGCGTCATGCTCCGACGACCTGTCGTCTGCGTTTTACCGGCTCGGACCTGCCGGATGTCTCTTCTCTCATAGACACCGGAGCCTCCCTCAGCACCATCGACAGAGGCTTGGCGGACAGACTCGGTCTGACGCCACAGGAACCATCATTGAGCATCAACGGTATCGGTACCCAGCGCACATTGGGATATGTCACGTTGTCATTCCACATCGAAGGCACGGACACCGAGGGAGGAGCGGTTCGACTATCCTTCGATCACGACTTTCACGTCCTCCAGAACTTCGCCCCGGGCGTATGCCTCGGCGATGACTGGATTACGGGTCACTCGGTGGTCGTCGACACCGCAGGAGGAGTGGCAACGATCGGCGGACATACCTTCCCCGTCCGCGGCAGAGTTTCTCACGCTCGGACTCTATCCGCGAAGGTCTGCACGAAGAAGGAGACGGTCATTCCTCCGTCCTGCCACGCCTGGGTGGATGTCGATACAGCGGCACTCGTTGAAGATGTCGACTATCTTCTCGAGCCTACCTTCCTGCATTCCCCAGACTCCGATCTCGCCCTCACCGCCGTCGCTTGTATCATGGACCGCTCGACGTCGAGGCTCTTGGTGACAAACTTCGGCACCGAGGCTTTCCAGCTCCCCAGTCGATCGAATCTGGGACAAGCCACCGCTCTCGGTCCAGGAGTCACTCCTCGCGACACCGGATTGACGTTTGCTCTGGACGCCGACTCCTTGGCCACACCGCTTGACCCGTTCGACTTCGACGAGCAACCTTCCGCAGCACAAGCCAACGCCGCGTCGACGACACTAGTCGATGACTTCTGGAAGGTTGGGGTGGACAAAGACGGACGGCCACATCCAGGAGTCGTAGCTGTCCTGCGACGACATCGGCAAGCGTTCGCCTTGGACGGTCGCCCTGGACACATCCGCAGCGTAGAGATGCAGGTTCCCGTCCCCGAACCTTCCCGCCTTCGCGCCGAGCCACCGCGCCGCGTGAGCCCCGAACTCCGTGCCGTGATCGAGAAGCAGATCGCCGAGCTTCTCGAATGGGACGTCATCGAAGAGAGTCGCAGCCCAGTCAGTTCCGCCATACACCTCGTCAAACAGCGGGACAAAGTTCGATTCTGTGTGGATTACCGGCACATCAACTCAGCCACTACCCCAGATCGATACCCCCTTCCTCGCATTGACGATGTGCTGGAGAGTCTTCGCGGAGCACGTTGGTTCAGCAGTCTCGATGCCATCAGGGGCTATCACCAGATGGATGTCGCCCCAGAGGACCGCTGGAAGACCGCCTTCATCACACACAAAGGCCTTTATCAATACAAGCGCGTTCCCTTCGGTCTCCGTTCAGCACCCGCATACTTCCAGCGCTTCATGGACGGTCTGCTCGGCCCGATGAGGTGGATCACGGCCCTGATATACCTCGACGATGTGGTGGTATACACAAAGACACTCGAGGACCATATCGCTGCACTCGCTCAACTCCTCGAGGCCGCAGAGCGGTCCGGATTGCGCTTTAGTCCGGCTAAATGCACCTTTGCTGTGCGCGAGTTAAATCTGCTGGGCCGGAAGGTCTCGGGTCACGGCCTTGGTATCATGGAAGATCGTGCCTCCGCCGTATTGAACCTAAACCCTCCGCGCACACTTCATGAACTGTACCACACTCTCGGGTTGTTCACATACTACCGGCAGTTCATTCCCCGATTTTCTCAAATCGCTAAGCCTCTTACGGATTTGACGAAAGGCTGGTCTTACAAAAAGGTCGGGAGCGTTCATCGCTTGCTCGATTCCGACGGCGAGTTCGCGTCTGCTAGAAAGGCCCCTATCCGATGGACGGCTACCGAACAGGAGGCGTTCGAGACTCTCAAACGCGCCATCGCCGCACCTCCCACACTCGCTCATCCCGACTATGACCGGCCGTTCCTCTTGTACACGGATGCGTGCAAGACGGGGTTTGCGGCGGCTGTACATCAGGTCAGTGTGTTCCCCGACAACACCGACGTCGTGGCTTTACCGGCTTGGCCCCGTGCTCCCCTCGAGGGCGACCGAGATCGTTGGGTGACCGCTCTTCGCACCGACCCCATCTTCGGCCCCACCGTTCGCCGCCTCGCAGCTGGGGACGATCACGGTTCTGAAGAGATGTACCGGCTTGTCGATGGCGTGCTCCTTCGTCGCGACGACGGTCGCCTCTGCGTCCCTCGCATATGCTTGTTGCCACTCCTCCGGTCTTTTCATGACGACGGTGGTCACTTCGGATTTGCAAAGACGTACATGCGCACGGCTGCCGAGTTTTGGCACCCTCGGTTGTCGTCTTTGGTCGCGGCCTACGTTCGCCACTGTGCTACCTGCGTTCGTACAAAGACCGGTCGCGTGGCTGGTCGCCTCGACATCGATCATGATGCGGTCCGGCCGTGGCAGCATACCTCCATCGACGTCGTTCTCGGCCTGCCTCGGAGTCGGCGCGGTCACGACGCTATCATCATCGGGACAGACACCTTTTCGAAGATGGTGCTCCTCGCTCCGTGCACGTCCTCCTTCACCGCCCGCGACATCACTTCGTTCATCCTCAATCGGATTGTTCGAGCCGGGTGGCGTCCGGAGCGTCTGATTTCCGACCACGACCTTCGCATCATGGGCACCGCTTGCTCCCAGCTTGGCGAGGTGCTGGGTATGCGCATTACTCCCACACCTCCCCATCATCACCAAGCAAATCCTGTCGAGCGTCAGGTTCAGACTCTTCAGCGGGTCCTGCGCGCCATGGTGACGTCGGACTCTGGATCGTGGGACGACGCTGTCCTGCCGGCGGCGGAGCTGGCGATGAACAGTGCGCCCAATCTCGCCACCGGGATGACGCCGTTCGACGCCGTGTATATCGACTCCCCCCGCGCATTGGAAACCATCCTCGCCCGACCTGACCATGGTGGTGTGGGTGAGTGGGCGGAACGGTTTGCTCAGGCGAAGGCGCGCCTGCTGGAGGCGAAGACTCTGTTCCGGGCTGAGCGACTGCGCCAGCGTCGTGCGTACGATGATCGACGTGCCCCGTTACCTTCCCTCGAGCCCGGCGATCGGGTTTGGGTGCGTCTTACGGAGCGACCTATTGGCTCTGCTCCTTCGGGGAAATTCGCGCCCAAGAAAGTCGGCCCGTATCTCGTGCGGCGGATACTTTCGGCTCATCGTGTGCTCGTCGACGTCCCTGCGGCGCTCAACATTGGGGACGAGTTTGCCGTATCCCAGCTCGAGCTGCATCCTCGCGAAGCTGATCCTTTCGATCGACCTGCCCGTCCGGATCGTTCGCTCGTTTCGCCGTTGCCTTCGCACGCTCCTCCTTCCCCGTCTGGTCCTTCCGCACCTATGCCGCTCCGTCGTGGTCTCCGGGAGCGTCGGGAGGCACCTCTCCTCCGTGATCCCCTGCAGGCTGTATACAGTCTCCGGGATAGTCTCTCCCAGCCGTTCGCCGAGCCGGAGGATGTGTTCTCCTCCCCTCGCCAACGCGTCCGACGGACAGTTGTCGATGGTGTGGCGGTTCAGCTTGCGGAGCGTCCCGTGGCCTTTCTGTCGCGCAGTACGACGTCAGCTGAAGCCAAGCTCACCGGCCCCGAGCTTGAACTCACCTGCATCGCATGGGCGATGACTCGTGCCCAGCACTTGCTGATGGGCTCTCATGTGACCATTGTCACCGACCATGCCCCGGTGCCCGGCATGCTCTCCTCTCGTCCTGGCCAGGTTCCTTACGGCGCCATCGTCGAGCGTGCTCGCGTCTTGCTGCGCCCTCATCTCGATCGGTTGCAGTTCGTCCACAAGCCAGGTCGCCTACATGTGAATGTTGATGCCCTTTCGCGTCTTCCCAACGCCCTCGTCAGCAGAGACGCTGAGCTCTCTTTGGGGGGGCGTGTGCCGGTGGCAGAGGCATAAGCCTTACTTCTCTCTCTTCTCTTGACGGCATTACCGACTCAGTACCGTTCCTACTTTTCCGTTCTCTTTCCCTTCTCTGCACGTTCCATCTGCTTCTCTCGTTCTCCACGTTTCTGCCACGTGATTCCTCGCACAGACCAGCTTCTCTCCTTTCATCTCGCTTCCCTCTTGTATATTCTCTCTCCTTCCTGCATCGTTCAATCTTACACTCTTCCAGCTCATTGAGCGTCACCACTCTCAACCTCATCCGCAGGAAGAGTAGTAAGTAGCGCATCCGCCGCTACAACGAGGTCCAAGATGCTCGAGCTTCTTAACGTCTTTGCTCCAGACGCCCCAAACAACCCTTCGTTGCGTACGCGGACAACTGCTGTCTCAACAACGTGTTGCACAGCTTTCGGAAAGAATGGTACAACAAGAATACGCTGAAAAAGCGAGAAGAGGATCAAGAGCGCATCAAAGAACTGGAGGAAGACGTTGAACGGCTCAAACAACGAGTTCACGTACTGAGGAGCTCCAGATACTCGAAGGAGAAGACCGGGACTTACGAGGAGAAACACAAGAACACGGTCAATGCGAGCAAGGACGACGGAACGGAGTTCTTGAAGGAGCAGCTGAAGAGAATGCGCAAGAGGGAAAGTGAATATCTGGACATTCGCGCGGACCTGGCCAAAAGGGATCGCCAGAACCTCAAACTAAAGGAAGAGGTCGAAGACCTCCAAGAAGACATTCGCACGATTCGGGCAGATAGGGAGAGGGACGACCACAAGAGGGTTGAACAGGGCAGGGAGAAGGAGGAGCGGCGTCAGCGATTCCGCCAACGTGCACTGGACTTGTTAGAGAAGAGACAAGTACGCATTGAAGAGTTGCGAGCAGAACTGGTCAACATCGCCGAAGGGAAGCTCCAAGTACAAGACTCGTCGTTGGCCAAATACGAATGCGGACGCCCGTTAGGGACACGCCCTTTTTTGACAGACGAGAAGTTGTTGGGCAGGTTCGACTAGACGGTCGAAGCGACGAGATCCAGTACATATTTCTCCATCGACATGTACACTCAACGCGACTTATAACTCAACGTTGACCGAATCAAGCAAATGCAAATATTCAACAGACAGGGTACCGAGGGAAAGAAGTTTGAATGGCGAGGGGAACGAATACCATAGGAAAGTAAGATATAAAGCGACAAGGGACAGGAAGCTACTCGGCCTGTAGAGCGCGAGACGGACACTATGGCCTAGAGATGTAACCCACGCGCCCGTAGTAGCCTGTGAACCGCGAGACGAACACCGGAGTCGAACCAGAACCCGATCCCGAAGCATTCTCCTGGTCAACCGCCTCAGCAACCTCGGCGATTCCCCGCTTCGTACCACGCACACGTTCGAGGCTCTTGCCAGAAGAAGACGCACTGTTACCAGAAGCAGATGAAGACTGCGAAAGGACAGCGACCGCGACCGCGTTGGAAGAAGACTGTTCCGCCAATAAGGCGTCCTCCCGCTCGTCTTCGGCAAGCGCAGTGCGAGCCTGCTCGAGATTGGCAGCATCGACCTCGAGAGCAAGCGCCAGAGTTGCAGGCGACGCTGCAGGTGAAGGAACTCCAAGACCACGGAGCTCGATAGAGGGAGACGGGAGGGGGGAAATGACCCGGGCGGTGGGAGGGGCAACCATACCATCAACGGTGGGATAGGGCACAACCTCTTCGTCGACATCTTCTTCGCCGATGCCAGTGTCGCTCACGGCAGGCTCCGGTTCAGGGCGAGCGATGCGCGCACAGCTCCAGCAACGTCGACACGGAAAGGGTGCGATACCAGGAATCTCTTCCCTACCATCGCCATAGAAGGGGTAAGGGGAGTGACCGAGTTGATAGCACCGTTCGTCCCTGTAATCAACCATTATTCGGTTTGTCAGATCAGACAGCGTCGTCGACCATCTAGCCAACCCAGAACAGGTACTCACCCAAAGTTGCCTCCTCTCAAGTTCTCCCGCATGTCAACGTCAACGTCGGGAAGGATCAGAAGCCCTTCTATGACCGTGTCTTGAATGAACTTGAGGAGATCATATCGCGACCACGTCTGGTCGATGAACCTGACTTGACGATCGAGGTGAAGGAAGAATTCCTCGTATCGGCGCCGCGCATTCATCTGGACAAGGGGACACTTCCACAAAGGATGGGCGTGGGGATCGCTTGACTGAGGTCGTCCATGGTACGCTTGAGGCCAATCATTGACGTGGTTGTACCGCGCAACGAAAGCAGCAACCCGCTCAGGGCGATCGTCAACATCGACGATAGGGGCAGCCGATTCGGGGATGATGGGCGACGAAGGAGGTTGTTCGGCAGGTGGTGAATCAGCGGAGAGGGCCAATTCGGCAGCCCAACCTTGGACACGTCGGTCGGTCTCGACAGCCGCGACTGGAACCGACATTGTAGTTTGCGAGGGGGGGGAGGGGGGGGGGAGGAAAGTGAATGGAGGGAGATGGAAGCAAGAGTGAGTGAGTGAGTGTTCGCGCCAGGAGCAGCATCCTCGAGGAGACTGCTCCTGCTCCCTAACTACTACTACTCACCAAGTCGAGACTCGAGAGCAGCATATGCTGCAACCCATCGATAAGGGCAACAGGTGTTGGGAGGTAATGGGCTGGTCGTGAAAATTTGCAGTTCTTGAGAGGTAATGGTGGTGTTGAGATGCGTTGCCGTCGCCCATTACCTCCAACAACAGCTCCTCGGTCGCTCGGGCGATGACGAGCTGCAGATAAATTGAAATTTTGACAATACCTTCCCAATAGGTGATGTCAATTCGCAAAGCTATTGAGAAAATGCAACACCGTGACAATAGCCGGGAGCTATCCGGAGTGTTGGAACTACAATTCGACCCCCGTTTCTCCTGTGTAGACTCGTCTTTCTTGTTTTTGCTTCCCCCTCCTCCTAATTACTAATTCTCCTTGGAGCATTGGAGGCAGTATATATCGCAGTTGCGAGTGTGCTCTGTCCCATCAACGATCAACTAACGATCAACGATCACCTCGCAGCAACACGTCTAACGCCAACTCGCGCGACCCGCGACTCGCAACGCGCAGAATATTCTGGGGACGCAGTAGGTCAGTACATAACAGAACGATACATAGCGTAGAGCAGGGTCCAAAATAGGCCTCAGGGCCCAGACGGAGCTCGAATTATTATTGGGGGGGGTCCAATTATCTCTGGGCCCGAGACCCGACAACGAAGTGCGGAGCAGCGGATTATAGTGGCTCTGGCTGTGGGCCAGGAGTTCCCCAGACTCAAGGAACCACACTTCGCTGGTATATACCACCATCGGGGCATGAGCGTAGAGCGATGAGCGATGAGGAGAAATCTCGAAGGGGTTTTTTTTTTCAAAAAAAATGAATGAAAAAGAAAAAGAAAATATCAAAATTAACGGAGGAAGGCAGTTGGAAATCCGAGGGGGTCTCCTCAGTGCGGAGCGGTCTTCTTCGTAGTCTCATAGTCTGTCGAGCACCTCTTCTTCCTTCTTCAGCTTCTCAGCTTCACCTTTACTCTGTTCTACCACATCGCATTCCACTTGTACTTCGGTCACGTCTAAGTACAATTCACACTCTCCTTTGGCGTCGGAAACCTCTTGTCTGCATCCCGTTCTCTCCCGTTCAGCGGAGATATCCAACTGGTTATGAGCCCATGAGCTCTGCACTGAGCTCCGATAGCTCCAGAGCCCAAGACAAGAGCTTCAGGTCCGACATACTGTCAAGACACCGTCCCCACGGCACGCGCGCATCGTCAATTTGGTGACCCCCAGATTCGCGGAGGTCAGGACATCAAGATTCAGAAGTCCTCAAGGTTCAAGTCGCTGGCGAGCACTCGGCACGCCAGTAGGAACACGCGCGCTGCCGTCCTAGCGCAGCAATCACCCCAACCCTCGGCGCAAGCATGCATGCGGCTCGAGACCGTAGCAGCTTGGACTGCGTCGGCTGGTTTGGCTGTGCGGAGGGCAAGGGACGGAAAGACCAAGGAGTTTGGAAGCGGTGGCTCAATGGTGAGCACCGCGTGGATGGTCGTACCGGCATGAAGATCAGGATGGAGCCCGGTTCCGGCGCCGTTGGGACTCCACCTGCAATCTTCGGCGAGGCGACACGGTCAGGTCGATCGAAATCAAGTCGGCGATCTCAAGACCCACACCCTCGAGCGACAGTAGCGGTACCAGCAATCTTCGGTACCAGGAAGCGGCTCGATGCTTCAAGATCGGCCGGCGGCAGCTCAGGATTGCGACTGAGCCAGCGCCCAAGGTCGGCGATCGACACTCAAGAACGGCAAGGGCATGAGCTTGTCTGGCCGGCCACTCAACCCTCAAGTTCTTCAAGGTTCCTCCTTCGCATCACTCTCGCTTTACGCACTGAGGGAGCGGCACTCTCTCGGCGTGGTCGGATACAGGCGGAGGAGGAGCGTCTGACGAGCTAGCCACTCGTTCGGATGCAAACTCAAGAGTGGTGAGGTGCCAGCACTTCGGCGGATCTCACACTCAAGGCGGAAGTTGTGGTCGAAAGCTTGGTCGGCCGCTGTCATTCGTGCTCAGTAAAACTCGACTTCCGTACCCTGCGGCATCACCCGTTCAGTGACTCGACGGATTCCAGATTCCCGCAGCGTCTGCGCACCTTACCATCACGCGCAAGACGAATGGCAAGACCCCCCAGCACTTTCAGCTGCGGAGGGCACTCGTGGAACGAGTCAGCATCAGACCACGATTACACGGTGAGTCCCTGCCACAAGACGGGACAACAACACCAATACTGTCGGAAGACAGGACATGCCGTAAGGGCCTCGGCATGGCGTTCGATATTGCCGCCGGATATCGAAGCTCGGAGCGCAATCGGCGACTCTATGAGTCCGTAGGATGAGAGGTCGCACCCTCCCTCGGACGGTCGGCAAAGGAGCCGGCGACGTTGAGCATTTTGGATGTGTCGCGCACATCGATGCCATCTGTCAAGGGGAAGAGCAATCTAGCTCACCCCGGCTGTGATTGACGAGGAAGCCATCACCTCGGTCACGCCAAGATCGTTAATGAGCGCGGGCCATGAGGCCATCGCTGGTGACGATCAATTTCGGCGCAGATCAACCTGGATGAGACGACGTCCATCCGATGCGACCAGTCGACGACGTAGCAGAGCTGAAGTCGACACACCCAGAGCAAGTCCGAGCTTGTTTCTGGTAGTTCAGTTGGACATCTGCGAGAGCAGAAGCGTCCAAGGGTGCACAGCTGCATGGGCAGCGTGCAGAGACCCTACAGCGGCGATGACAGCGGAGTGGGTTGGATATGTGGTGTCTGGCGAAGCCTTCTTGGCGGAGCCAACGTGCAGACGAATCTCATCTGCGGGACGAACACGATCTGCGAACCAACACAATGGATCGATTTCCAGTGGCGCAGCATCTTCTCCCATGGGCCATGACAGTCACCACCATCACTCTCAGCTTCGCGCCGTGCCGGGATGGCGAACAGCACGCGAGCGGCGTAGCGGGTTCAATAGTCATACCGTGTCCGGTTGATGACCGGAACACTGTCCCCACACCCTGCCTGCAAGCTTCGGCTTGTACCGCTTGGCAGGATGGGGACATCCCCTACCGGTGCGTATTTGCAACGCGCCACCATTCAGTAGGATGTTCACTGACACCATATCTTACCTCCCTCTCTGCGCGCGCTCTGAGTCACAACTCGAGCGACGAGCATAGATCTCTAGCCCCAGCACGCTCTCCCTGCCAAAGCTTTGCGTAGCTGCCATTGCAGTACGTGTATGCGGCTATGGGACGACTGTGGGCAGAGAAGGGAATGGTATTGGTATTGGTGGTCGGTGGACGATGAGCAGGAGATGCAGCGTGGTGAGAGCCTGCTGCGGGAGCATCACTCAATGTGGAGTGACATGTGGAGCTAGTGGTCACTAGCCCATATGCGGTATGATCGAATCAAGGATCAGATCAGAGCTATTCGATTGCTCTGAGGGTCCGAAGGAGGAACCACCATCAACAGACAGCAAGCACCGAGTCAAACAACTCCTCGATGTGTAGCTGGTGGTCCGGCCTTCCGACCTTGTTTCTCCCTTTCCTCTCCTTGCTCGGCCTCGGGACCTATCGTGGTCGGGGCAGCTCCTCACGCATACATGCGGGGAGGACGCAAGTAGGCTGCAAGTGCAAGTGGCGCGGCTCAGGCTCAGCTTCCCAACGGGTTTCGATGAGCAACAGGACCTCAAGTCCTACGCTTCAGACACACATGGCGGATGTGCGAGACCGACGTGGCGCTACATGCGCACAGTCACTAGCACGATCGACGGACAGGCGGACTGGCACGCTCGACGCAACCAGCATCTACCAGTCTCCCGCCATGGAGCATGACGCGACAACCACATCGATGGTAGCCAGCGCGTCAGCGGGCCCGGCAGGCCGTCATTCTCTTCAAGCCGCGAGAAATGACAGTGGCTAGGAGCCAGCCACAGCAGCAGCAGCAATCAGTGTCTCACTACCACCTTCGGAGACACGACTTCGGGCGCCAGTCAGGGTCATACGGCTGCGCGCGGAGGACGACGATGTCGTCAGCCCCACCAGCGGCGCAAGATCAGCGCTGCATGGCATACAGCCCCGCTACGGCAGTGTCAGGACAGGTTGTCCAATCGAACCAAGAGCAGCGATGCAAGTCATCGCTCCTTGCCGGTCTCGGCATGTCGCAAGGTGCACACGCTTACAGCACATTGCGAGCAGTGAGTGGGGAGATCGATCACGATCTAGTTGATGCTGGTGATGGAAGTTCGAGTAGTGTCGTTGGAGATGGCGTGCAGGTCTCGGCCAAAACTCCATCGAAAGATAGGTGTACGGCCGCCCAGACCCGCTCGAAGTTTCGACTCAAAACGCAATATTGGGACAGCGCACCAACATCCTCCACACAACCACCATCAGCAACCACGCGCGCTGCACGTCACTCTCTTGTGCAAATCAGCGTTCCGAAGGATGCAGGCATAAGACTTGTTGTCAACACAGTGTTGTGACAGATCTCACGTCGAGTCTCGAGAAGCGACAAGTACGTCGTCTCGGACAATCAACCTTGCGTCGCCACGACCAGGTTCTCCTGTTCCCACAACCTCACACCGCTCCACATCATCGAAGAGCAAACAGCACCAGCAATGGCTTCTTCTCGCCTTCTCGGTGCCCGGCATCTGCCAGGCGTTTTCGTTGGGAAGGATAGGATCAGTGTGTCTGAGTGGCTGGGATCGGTGGGAGCAGAATGTGAAGATTGGGATCAGGACTGGTGAATGGACGAAGAAGGCACGAGATGGGATCAGGGACAGGTCGGGAGTGCTGCAATCGCATTCGGAACAGTAGGGCTGAGGGCACAGCGGATTCTCACGGGCACGAGACAGCAGCGGCAGGAGCAGGCGGCCGCGCTATACATGTAGCGTGGACGGGCAGGTTCAGGTGTTCGGCATATGCGAGTACTGTGCGGGGTATTGCCCTCGATTGGGCATGCACGATCGGTGGGAGCATCGGCATCAATCAAATCGGCATCGAGATCGACAGTACTGAGGTTCGGGTCTTCGGGCCGCGGTCGGCATAGCCGGCGGCGACAGCAGCAGCACCAGGAAACGCGCGTTCTGCGTTGATCCTCACACCCGACCACCACGTCAAGATCGGCCGTCCCACCAAGCCTCGGCCGTCACATACGCCGAGCACCAAAATCATTGGGTCACCACTCGTTCAAAGAGGAACACAGCAGTCAATGGAGTGCTTCCATCATGGCCAGTGGTGCATTGCTTTCGGAAGTTCGGACACTCAACGATGAGCATCCAACAAGCTTCGGTTCCGTGCACAGAGGCGCGCACCCAACGCAACCCAAAGCCACACACCACCAATTCAGCTCAATTTCCCGCTTTGCGCTTCCTCTCTCGGTCTCTCGTTGTTGTTCGGGACCTCGGCGTCAATTAGTTGGCGATCCGGTGCCTGAGCAGCGGTTTCTGGAAAAGGTCAGGCGTCATGGGATTAGGCAGTCGTATGAAGATACACGGATATGTGGGTATGGATGGGTAATGGGATGGATCAGGCGGTGCGGCAGTGTAGGAATGGTTAAGGAGCAGTGCAGGACTACTGGTGCAGGATGAGGCTAGGAAGGCGGTAATCGGTTGGTGATCGGGAAGGTATCGTGGATATGGCGTTCAGGAACGGTGGGAGCAGGCTCGAGTTCGGCACATCAACATATGAGCGCGACGGGCAGCACCAATATCCCTCACCGCCAAGCCACATCACAGCATCTCCACACAGCACCACACCCCTTCGGCTCCTTAGCGTCAGCATCAACACTCCGTCATGTGTCATGCAACATTCAACCTCAAGTCCTCAAGCAGTTCGACATCGACGTCGTCCGCGGTTGACCCACACACATTCGTTTCACAATTACGATACGCACGATAACGACTTCCCCAAAATTCAGGCGGCCAGGCGTGGAGAGTCAGGACACTCACCTCATCGTCTTCAGCGAGGTAGTAGTCACTGTCAGAACAGGGTACTCGAGGTGGGAGAGTTGGAAATCCGAGGGGGTCTCCTCAGTGCGGAGCGGTCTTCTTCGTAGTCTCATAGTCTGTCGAGCACCTCTTCTTCCTTCTTCAGCTTCTCAGCTTCACCTTTACTCTGTTCTACCACATCGCATTCCACTTGTACTTCGGTCACGTCTAAGTACAATTCACACTCTCCTTTGGCGTCGGAAACCTCTTGTCTGCATCCCGTTCTCTCCCGTTCAGCGGAGATATCCAACTAAGGCAGGCGACGCGGTCTCTGTTGAGACTATCCATATTCCACTTCTGCCAGTCGTTCGCGGGCTGTAGGCCTGTAGCTATGCTACGCACGATTCAGGGTGGCAAGCCACCCTTCGCCTGCTTCGCTATGTATGTACTGTGTATGTAAGCTAAGTATGTAGTGAGAATAGTCAGTCAGGAGAGTAATAGACCATTATCCATATTCCACTTCTGCCAGTCGTTCGCGGGCTGTAGACATGTACCTATACTACGCACGACTCAGGGTGGCAAGCCACCCTTCGCCTGCTTCGCTATGTATGTAAATTGTAAGCAGTAAGTATGTACTGACTAGCCGACCGTCCGAAATCTTCATATCTTCCTCGATTCTCGCTCGACCACGCTCGAACTTGGACACCGAGAGTCAGCAGACCTGTACCTATTACATGTAAACAATCCAAGAAAAAGAATGTCAGCAGTTTTCCCTGCTTTCACATGTGATGCTGGTGTTTGGTCGGAGAAAGGGGTAAGAGCTGGGGAAGTCGAACTTGATGAGGGAAAATGATACTTCAACACTGACACAGAAAGGTGCACGACGATTGCAATGTGATGATATTTACGGATCGTAGCTGTGGAACAAAGATGGAGGAGGGATGGGAGGCTGAGGCCACGCAACCGGCGGCGGAACAAGTCCAGGGTATCGAATTGAGATGTGCCGGTGTCTCGTGGATATGGCTGGCTTGCTGCTGAAGGGTACTGTCGGAAAGAACTGAAGTGGGAAGAAGAACGCCAGGGAGCGTAACCGAGGGAACACCGAGGAAACAGCAGTGGGGATGATGTCGGTGACGCCACGGAGACCAGTGCCGGGAAGGATGTCGGTGTCACCAGGGAGACCAGTGGTGGGGAGAACGCCGCCAGGGAGCGTAACGCCAGGGAGACCGGAAGTGGGCAGGATGTCGGTTACACCGGGAAGACCAGTAGGGACGATGTCGGTGACGCCAGGGAGATCAGTGCCCGGAAGGACGTCGGTGACAACGGGAAGACCGCTGGTAGGGAGAAACGCCGCCGGGAAGGCTGATCGAGGGAACACCAGTAGGGACGATGTCGGTGACGCCAGGGAGACCAGTGCTGGGCAGGATGTCGGTGACACCAGGAAGAGTCGCCGTCGGAGCAAGCTGGTCAGACGAGGGAGACCGGTGGTGGGCAGGATGTCGGTTACACCGGGAAGACCAGTAGGGACGATGTCGGTGACGCCAGGGAGATCAGTGCCCGGAAGGACGTCGGTGACAACGGGAAGACCGCTGGTAGGGAGAACGCCGCCGGGAAGGCTGATCGAGGGAACACCAGTAGGGACGATGTCGGTGACGCCAGGGAGACCAGTGCTGGGCAGGATGTCGGTGACACCAGGGAGCGTCGCCGTCGGGAGCAAGCTGGTCAGACCAGGGAGGCCAGTGCCGGGAAGGATGTCGGTCACACCGGGAACAGCAATGGGGATGATGCCGGTGACGGCAGGGAGACCAGTGCCGGGAAGGACGTCGGTGACACCAGGGAGACCAGTGGTGGGGAGAACGCCGCCGGGGATGCTGATCGAAGGGAAATGGAGATGTATAGACACATTAGTGTCAGAGTATGAAGTGTTCAGAAAGTGCGTACTCACGTAACACTAGGAAGAACATCAGTGATTCCAGGAAGACCCGAGGTGGGCAAAACGCCGCCAGGGAGCGTAACCGAGGGAACAGCAATGGGGATGATGCCGGTGACGGCAGGGAGACCAGTGCCGGGAAGGATGTCGGTGACACCAGAGAGACCAGTGGTGGGGAGAACGCCGCCGGGAAGGCTGATCGAGGGAAGACCAGTGGGGACGACGTCGGTAACGCCAGGGAGACCAGTGCCGGGAAGGATGTCGGTGACGGCAGGGAGACCGGTGGTGGGAAGAACGCCGCTAGGAAGACTGATCGAGGGCAGAACGTCGGTTATAATAGGGAGACCCGAAGTGGTAAGAATGACTGTCACACCAAGGATCGTAGCCGTGGGGAGCAAGCTGGTCGACCAAGGAGAGAGTGGCGGACAGGTTGTGTGTGACAGTGTGGAGACCCGAGGTGGGGAGAACGCCGCCAGGGAGCGTGACCGAAGGAACACCAGCAGGGATGATGTCGGTGATGCCAGGGAGGTGCCGGGCGGGATGTCGGTGACACCGGGAAGATAAACCGTTCATGTTGAGCGGCCTGACGCATTGTGATGGTAGAAAAGGTGGCTATGATGACGGTCCTGCAGCGGGAGAGGCATGGTGAGGACCCTGGTACCGACGATGAAGATGCTACCGTCGGGTGGTGGAAACTTGTCGAAGTAAGGCCTGCTTCACGAACGGCGGAGATGGTGGAGATGCGATCGTCGTTAGTGCGGGAGGTGACGACCTGTGATTGTGAGGCAAAGCACGATTGTGTGAGTGGGGGGAGAATCAGGAAAGAGCGTAGGAGGGATGCTCACCTTGTCGTAGTACTCGCGACCGGTGTTGAGTTCGGGGAGGGGGTTGTTCTAGGGGTCAGGCACATGGGAGCGGGTCCATCGGGGCTTGTCCTCTGTTGTCCCTGCTGATGTTGATGCTGAGTATGCAGGGTTGTCTATGGCTGCTGCTCTACCCCGGGCGAAGATAAGGGATGGGAAAGAGGTGGAGCATCGTGCTGCTGATCGTGCTGAAGATGGGGAGAGCAGAGATGTCGACGGTGATGTACCTGGGTCCGAAGAGAGGCTGTGGGGGGAGGAAGGGGAAGGAGACTGCTGGAGCGCACTGTCGCCGACGATCTTGAACTGTTGGTGATGTGTAAGAAAAGAAGTTTCAATTGTGCTGTGCGGGAGATGCACGACGGCGAAGGCTCTACACTCACACGTCGGCAGCGCAGCACAGAGAGAGAGTCATACTGAGCGATGTGGGCGTGAGCGATGTGGGCGTCTATGGAAAAGGAGAGAGAGAAGTCAGATGATCTACTCAATGCTGCGCAGACGAAAGAAGAACTCACCAGTGAGTGCGCACGGAAGGTAGTAGTGTCGGCGGCTGAAGTAAGGAAGATTGGAACATTTGAGCTGTGATGCGTGATGGACAGGTGCATTCGGGAGGGGAGAGAACTCACCAATCGTCGGAAACATACCCGGAACAGAGGAGAAGGAGACACTGTTCTTGCCGTGCTGTTGTGGAAGGTGGCTGGAGGGATGGTGAACCTCTGCAGAGGCTGCTGTAGGAGTGATCGGTATGAGGAGAGAACGCGAGAGTATGACTGTGAAGGAGAAGAGGAAAGAGCCCGGAGGTGTTAAGGGACGTGAACCGACGTGCGGGGGAGGAGCATCGCGTTGCGCTGGTTAAGCAGGTCTGATGATTGATTGGGCTTGCATTGAGGTTGAGGAAGTCAGGAGGAAGGCAAATAGTGGTGAGCGGAGGTGGGGCGGAAAAGGGGCGTCATTGCGGTATTACATAGTGAGCAGCAAAGATGGTGACGGAGAAAGGCTTCGGCCGAGGTGATAAGAGCTTCGACAATGATAACGAACGTGGAGACACAAGATGTGGAGCGATAAAGATGAAATTTGGCAAGGACGGAGAGGACGTGAGATGAACGGAAGTCATTCTGAAGGGAAGGATGTGTTGTGCGATGGAAATGGGTAGGTAGTAAGGAAAAAGTGCGAATGAAATTCTCGGCCGAGGAAAGAATGCCCTCTAAAAACCCCATCTTACTTACGTAAGAGTCTGGGGAAAACTGCAGGAAGATCACGTGACCGCAACGCATCTTATCTTTCCGCTCTCCCTCGTTATCTTTCCGTTCCCTCGCTTTTTTATGTCAGTGACACAAAGAAAGTGTGAGCGCTGAGCGAAGATCCGTCGAAAGGGAAGCATGGAAGGGACCTTGGGGGAACATTCTGCAGTCTACACCCGCTCTGCACGATAAAGTCCAAGCAAAGGCGGTCGCAGAGACTACAATAGGAGCAAGATCGGTACCTGTTCCGTCTCCTAGGTGCGGTCGGTCGGTCATTTCCGGAATCAAGTGCAGAAGGTTCGAAAGGTTGTCCGTCGTTGAACATGATGTCGAGGTCGGTCAGAACATCCATGTACATAGCGAACAGTGCATCGAGCCTTTCGCTCCGTGTAGGAACAGGATATCTTCTGCCGTCGTCCTCCTCGTCAGCGCAATGTCGGTCCGTGCTCGCCAAAAAGGCCGACGCTAGGTCGATTTCAACACAGAAGCGTGTCGTCAAACCTCTCGTCCTTCCGAGATATAAGGCGTCCTTGACTCCAGTACAGTCCTTCTCAACCTCAACTCGGACTTCAATCTCAGCAGACGGTCTCTCTGCCCCATATCTGCCAGATCTGATCCGCAATATCTCCATCATTGCCCACATCGACGCAGGCAAGACAACTCTCACCGAACGACTGCTGCTCTACTCTCAACATCAACAGGCAGCCCTCTCCTCTTCGACCAACACACGCAAGGACCCAGCCTCGTCTGTCGGCGATCGATATTCAAGTCATATCTCGTTGCCCGGTAGTGTCGATACCGGAACGACGGTCACCGATTTCCTCGATGCTGAGCGGGAGCGCGGATCACGATCCAAAGCGCCGCCGTGGGACCCTTGTACTGGTCCACCTCCCCAGCCTCCCCACCTGCGACTTCGAAGAGTTCGAGCGTCGAATCTTCCACGGCAATCTATCTGGTCGATACGCCAGGTCATATCGATTTCACCATCGAGGTCGAACGAGCGCTGCGAGTGGTAGATGGCTGTGTCGTCGTACTGGACGGAGTTGAAGGAGTTGAGGCTCAGACAGAGGGTGTGTGGCGTCAAGCTGCAAGGTAAGTCAACAACATCTCAAACTCATCCTTAAATGTGCCTGGGCTTCCCTGTCCTGATCATGGCTTTTGAGACTTGAATAGATACGGAATCAGGTCCCACATCGTGTTCATCAACAAACTCGACCGCGCCGGCGCCTCTGTCCCTCGATCCCTGCTCTCCCTTATCCAGCGCAATCTCCATTCCCGACCAGTTCTCCTCCAACTGCCAGTGTACACCAATAGTCAAGGAGACGATGAATCCCTCACAGGTCTCATCGACATTCTCGACCTCGATCTACTCTCCTTCACAGGAAACGCAGGCGAGTCCATCCAGCGTGAACCTCTTTCGCCGAGCCACCCTCTCTTCCACGAGGCCCTCAAAGCTCGATCGAGTCTTATCGAGACACTCGCAGAGCAGGATGAGGACTTACTAGAACAGTACCTCGAAGTCTCCGACATTCTCGAAGAAGCCTCCTCAAGCACCAACGACCGAACCGAAGAACAACGACAAAGACATGTAGGTGCCATCTCGGCTGAGACTCACCTTCGGCCTGCATTACGTCGGCAGACGATCCGGGGAGTGTCATTCCTGTCTTGTGCGGAGCGGCGGCGAAGAATCTGGGTGTTCAACCTCTATTGGACGCAGTGGCGTGGTACCTCCCTTCACCCATCGAGGCGCCTGTCGCAGCAAACATCACCACTCCGGAATTGGCTGAGGACGGCTCTGGTACGAAATCTCGGTCGGGAGTCAAGGGCAAAGCTGTCAAACAGAAGGAGTTGGCGCCGCATGAGCGAGAATTGGCTGCTTTGGCTTTCAAGGTGGTCTGGGACAAGCGGAAGGGCCCGATCACATTCGTTCGCGTCTATTCCGGTAAGTTTCAAAGCGGAAGGAAAGGTCCCCAGCTTCTCCTCCTCAAATATATTCTAAAGAGACTCTCTTTCTTTTCTGCTTAAAAATAAACAGGTACCCTGTCCCGCTCTTCGACCTTGTTCAACACTACGACTCAGGCCCGCGAGCGATTGTCCAAAGTCTTCCTTCCCTTCGCTGACCAATACGTCGAGACGCCCTCCCTCCGAGCAGGACAGATCGGAGTTCTCATGGGCCTGCGCGACACCCGAACAGGAGACACCCTAATCGACCCGCGTTCCGTAGGCCCAACCTCCTCCTCCTCCTCGAATATCAACGCCAAACAGCTCCGACTGAGACCAATCCACGTGCCCCCACCCGTGTTCAGCATGAGCATCGAACCGGAGAGCAAGTCGGACGAGGCAAGTGTGAATGAGGCGCTGAGTATGCTTGTGCGTACGGACCCTTCGCTCCGACTTGATGAAGGTGGTAGTAGCTCCTCCGGGTCTGCTTCCGGCGGCAGCTTTGGAGCGGCAGGGACAGGACAGACGGTCCTGAGTGGGATGGCGAGTTACATCTCGAGATTGCACGCGAGCGACTTGCGAATGAGTTTGGTGTGCGGGCGAGGATGGGTTCGGTCCGGGTGAGCTATCGGGAGACGCTGGATCAAGACGTTGGGGAAGTTGAGGTTGAGGAGATGTGGAGAAGGAGTTGGGGGGTAAGAAGATGAAGGTTGGTGTATGCTTAGTGTGAGGAGATTGCGGGAGGAAGATGATGAAGTTGGTGATCCGAATGCGGGCGGTAACGTTGTGTTGGTACAACTGGATGGAGATGAGCTCGATCTTGATGTTGGCACGGATACAAGGTCGTCGGATAAGGACGATGATTCATCCTCACTCGATCCCGAGACTGTTCGACAGGCTTTCACGACCGGGTTGACCGCAGCGCTCTCTCGCGGTCCTCTCTCCTCCAATCCGCTCACAAACTTGCATCTTACCCTCTCGAATCCAGTCCTCTTCGGCCCCGAGCTCTCTCCACCCGAGCACTGAGTATGGCAGCCGGAGCTGCACTGCGGAGCGTGATCAAATCGTCCGCTCCTTCTTCTGGAAACAATGGAGGCTCGACTCCATCGACCGCAGCCCGAATGATGGAACCCGTCATGCGAGTTCGGATCGAGTGTGATGCGGCGCACATGGGCAAAGTCGTCGGGACTTGACGGCGGACCAAGCGGGCACTGTAGTCGACGTCGAACAACAAGGGCAGAACGACGAAAGTGAGAGTCCTACGAAGGACTCCACCACGGCGATCAACGTCTACATCCCGCCGGACGACCTTTCCAGTTCGAGCTCAAGCTCGAGTTCGAGTGGCGGTGGCAAGATGCCCGGATCTTCGGTTCGTACACGGACGATTGTGCACGCTCTCGTTCCCCTGGCTCGACTTGTCAGCTATTCGAGTCGTTTGCGAGCTCTCACGGGTGGGATGGGCACGTTTACGATGGAGCTGCATGGATTCGCTCAGACGAGTCGGGAGCGGGAGAGGGAGATCTTGCGCGAGTTGGGTAAAGCGGTTTGATTCGATTAAATACGTAGAATATAGAATGCATGTTACCCACGCTCCTGGTTGCGCTATGTCTTTGGTGAACAGTGGGACTGAAGAAGCAGCTTCTTCCAGGAACCGACTACTCAGTACTCAGCCGTCAACCAAGTATCTCAGCAAAAGAGCGCTCTATGCCGAGAAGCTCTTTCCGTGAACAAGCACAGTTCCTTCTCGACCGCAGTCTCGCAAAGGCAAGACTTGACTTTGACTTTGACTTCGACATCGGCTTCGATTAGCTTAGCTTTGGCTACTACTCCTATAGACTCGTACGGATTCCTGCCAGACCATCAGAGCATCTTCTATGACCGCAACCGAGCCAGAGCAGCCTGACTGGTCGAGAAAGCAGCCTCGAGATACTTGTCGCCCGCGTATAAGTCTCATCGATGTTCTTGATCCTCCGGGCGCGATCCGCGCCTCGCGGCTCGACATACATATGTGCGACCTGATCCAAGCTTGCTACTCCGTCTGCTTTCAGCGCTGCCACCTCGTCTGCCGTGACAGAGATCATAGTGGGAGGAGCACGAGCGTTTGTTTGACTGGTATTCTTCTCCGTTTCGGGAGATGGAGCCGAAGGGATCTCATCAGTCTCGTCGATCTGCTCCGTCCCGAAGATCTGGCGTTGTTCGCGGCGGAAAGCACGTGTGGTCTCCGTTGGGCCAAAGTTTGCGCCGTATGCTTCTGCTTCGAGAACAGCGTATCGAGAAGCTGTTTCGTGTTCGGCGCGGAGGGCGTGGTATGAGGCGATGGAGTGGTGGTAAGCCTGAGAGAGCGACAGTCCGTGCTTCTGATGAAGGTGGATGGTGCATGAGACGACGCTGTTCGGGACGAAGAGCAGAGATACACAGCGTCAGTCAGACTTCTTCAACCCTTCTGTGCCGAGCAACAGTGGAGCATACACTCACTCCTCTGGCCCTGGATTCCTGCCCCATGCACGGAGCTCCCGCGCGTCCTCTGGAGCGCCCAACGGCGAAGACTTATCGATGACGACTTCCTTGTCCATCTCCACGAGCGTACGAGGGCGGTATGCTTCCCAGGGATGATCGCGGTAGAACTGCCTCCGCACGCGGTCCTGGAGGTAGAAGATTGGCTGGGGGTGCAATTCAGGCGTAAGAGCCCGGAGTCGCTTGGCCGACATCCTCGGTTGCTTCGTCGACGAGGATGGGTTTGAAGAGTCCTGGACCTGTTCTCCGTGGTTCAGGAAGTGCTTGACGAGACGCTTTTGGCGCGCAACGAGACTGGGAGGCAAGTCCTCCGCCGGTCGAGCGATGGGCGAGCGAGGCTTTGGCGGGCGGGTGGGTGAGCGACGACGGCCTGGAACCAGACGGGCTCGTCTTTGAGGTAGCCACCGCGCAGGAGACGGGAGACATTCGTGCCCACTTGGCCTGCGAGCTTGCGTGACATGATTGACGATTTTCTTGGACTGTATGCGCTTTCGACGACGTCCAGCTGCTGATCCTTTCTTCTTCGCAGTGGTGAGTGAGTGGGAGGACAGAATTCGCGACACCGTGTTGCGAAAACGAAGCTGATAATTTTTTTTTGGGAACAGCTCAACTTGCAGCGCATTTCTCTGCTCTCGACCTCGACCTTCACCTCCTCAGCGACTCGAAATTGCAGTCATGGTTCGCGTCAAGAAGCGTGAGTGTCTGCGCTGTACTGATCTCCTTGTGCGCTTGAGCCTTTCGCTGACATCTGTCTCTTTTTCCTTGACGTCCTCCCAGGTCTGTCAAAGCGTGTCGGCACAAAGCAGCGTGTCAAGGTCGAGAAGAAGGTCCGCGAGGCGAAGCGCAAGTCGAAACGAGCCGTCAGGAAGGGCGAAAACAAGCAATGGAAGAGCAGTGAGTCGAAAGTTGCGCAAGACTGGCATATACGTAGCATTACTGTTGGCTGACTTCGATTCGCTCTGACGGTTGTGTAGGAATCAACAAAGATCCTGGAATTCCCAACTCTTTCCCGTACAAGGAACAGCTCCTCAATGAGATCGAGATGAAGAAGGAAAAGGTACGCTCTTTTACTCCTTTGCGCTGCAGCATTAGCTGCTGAACTCACTTTCCTTTCGTCCCAATTCCTTCCCCAGGCGGAGCAAGCCAAGATTGCAGCGAAGGAAGCGCGACAGGAGGCGGCGCGAGCTGCCAAGATCGAAGCTCGTAAAGCTGCCGAAGGAGCTGGAAGCAGCAGTAGTGCCGAGGAGGCTGCCGATGCCGACGAGCTGCAGTCTGTTGCTGGGCCCAGCAGTCCAGCTGAGGGTGGAGACGACGAGGAGGATGATGACGAGGAGTTCGAGGACGTAGATGACGAGATGGACGAGGAAGACGAGGTCGCTCAAGTGGCTGTAGTGCCTATGTCTGGCAAGGAGCGAAGGAGACACAAGGCGGCGGAGCAGCCAGAGAAGACCAAGCGAGAGCCCAAAGCTCCCAAGGCGGCGAAGAAGTCGGCAGTACCTGCACTTCCCTCAAAGTCAAGAACAGCAGCCAGCTCAAAAGCACCCTCGGCAGGTACCGAACAGGCGTACGACTTCAGTGCGCTCTTCTGATCCGGTTGCGCCCCTTCCACACTTTCTCCGCTATCATCTCTGTACTATTTCGCTCCTCATGCACTCGGTCTCATTGGTATTGCCTGACTGCACTCTCAATGTGGCTGTGGTGGATGACTGGATCCCGGTAAAATGCGAGCTTGATTACTTCGTCACGGATCCATCCGATCTGCGGCAGGATTCGCTTTGGCAACGCCCGTCTTCTCCCACTCTTCTAGTAGTAATTGTAACCGAGCCGATGCAGCTTTGGCCCCGCCATCCTCTGCCCCTGGATCCGCACCAGGTCCGATGTACTTGTGCACATATCCAGCTTTCCGATTCCGGATCCCCTCGACGAGCAAGAGTCGCCACAGCTTGCTCATTGCTTGCCATAGTAAGCCTGTGCCCGACGGCCGGCCACTTCGAAAAGCGTCGCAAGTAATGTGGGTGTCAGAGGGTGATCCGTCATCGGCTTCGTCATCGCTCGAGCCTGCCACGTCCATAGCAGGTCGGAGCGGAAGCAAGGTGGCATAGACTCCAGATTCAGCGAGCCTGTCGAGCCCGTTGGTGTCGGAGGTGCCGTAGGGATTGTCTGCAAGATGGCGCAGTACAGTGCAAAGATGCCAGACATTCGCGAATTGAAGGAATGTGTCGTCTCGTCCCCGCTCGGTCTTCCAAGCTGTTTCCGATACTCGGCGTCCGTCTGGGTCTGTGAAGAGATAAAGAGACAGAAATGTGAGGCCCATAACGCAGCCATCGGCTGGAAGTTCCATGACATACCTGTCCCTTCTGAGGCCAGAACGCGACTACGTAGCAGCACTTCTTCACCAGGCGAGCCATAAGCACCTCTCCGAGCTCTTCATGACCGCTGAAGATAAGCCACACCACGACGCGTGCCAATGGAAAGGCCGTGCTGACCCTCGCTCCAACTTCTTGCTCGGCCTGGCGTATGAGGCACTTCGACAGATGATTCAGGATCCAGGTGTAAATCGCCGGATGAGCACCCTTGGCTTGGTTGAGGACGTCCGCAATGCTCAAAGTCTGCGGGGAACAAGCCAGGCGTTTTAGTCGTGTATGAGCGCAGAGCAGATACTCTTGACTGACTGTACTCACGATTCTGACTATTTCGCTTTTGGAATTCGTTAGCTGTGATATCTTAGGTGTGATTTGTCGCTTGGCCATGAAGCATTGCTTGCGCCAGTCAGGGTTGCCAGATACCTGAGGGAGGATGTTGGTTTTGATGTCCTGTATGGTATTACGGCTCATTCAGTCAGCCAGCATCAGTAGTCTTGAAGGTGAATGTGAGAAGCTCACCTTAATGCGCGAGTACCACTTCTCGTAGTCGGATCTGGCTTGCACCCATAAAGAAGGTCCTGCTACCCACCCAAAGTTTTGGCTGCGTCTGCCCGGGCAGCCTCCTTTTCTCTCTTCCTTTCCTCTTCCGCTTCAGCCTCTCGTCTCCGAGCTTCCTCCTCCTCTTTTCGTTTACGCTCTTCTTCCGCTTTGCGTTTCCGCTCTGCCTCTTCCGCAACTCTGCGTTCTTCTGCTTCCCTGGCCTCCCGTGCGGCTCGCTCGTTGGCTTCTTGCTCTTTCCGTTTGGCGATCAGCACAGCGGTTTTCGCTGCGGCCTCTGCCTCGTTCTTCTCCTCCGCTTCACGGATGGACGCCTCTATGCTCTGTAAAGCCCAATCGGGGGATTAAGCTGACGTCCTCTGTCATTGAACACAAGCTTGGCGTTGACTCACATCCCATAATCGTTTGCTGCGCGCTTCAAAATCATCTTGAAGGCGCCTGTCGTCCTCGTCTCGACGCATGTGAAGCTCGCGGAGGAGATTTTGGACGTCGGTTATGGCAGCGGAAGGCTGACGACTGGCCTCCTCCGATACGACGCTGAGTCCAAAGGGGGTCCTCTGTTTGAGTAATGCCGTTGGCGCCTTCCGCAACCCAAAGGCGGAAGCATTCCCGGGCCCCGGTGCAGCGATGAGCCGATTCTGGGAGAAAGCGCGAGCTTGCGCATGGTATCTGCTCGTCGCGACGGCCTGGAAAATGGTACAAAGCAAGAATATGAGTATAGCACGAGCGCATGCGAAGCCAAGGATCGTTGGACGTACCCAGACATTCTCTTTAGCACTTGTTGTTCTGTCGGTTTCGGGCAGAGCACTCAGTCGTATCCTCCGCATCACTTCCTCATCCATGTCAGCATTTCGACTCTTGCGACCCTTCCGAATACCCGTGCGCTTGTTCCTGGCCATTCGATCATTGTACCCGCGAGGGTTGACCGGCCATCGCTCTTCCTCCGAGTCCTCCGAGTCGTCTAGGTCATCCGCAGAAGACAGCGCAGAGCCATCTGCACTGTCCGGAGAGCTTGGTACGATTTCGATATCATTTTTTCTCGATGTCGACCGCGGAGAGTGACATGGATAGCTGGTCGGCAGAAGGTTGCGCAGTCGTCCAATACGGGGTATACCCACGCTTGATCTGTCGGGAGGGTTCGAAGCTCGGGGTCCGCCTCGGATCGCGCGCGCTCAATGGCGCTCGCCCAGCTGATGCGCTGCGCATGTCCCTAGAAGGCGACGAGCTGGAGGCCCCGGCCTGCTGTGTAAATGCCCGGCCTAATGAGCTGATTCCGGCTTCGTCCTCGTCCTCGTCCTCGTCCTCGTCCTCGTCGACGTAGCCTGCCGTCAGATCCTGCATAGTTGAGGAATGTGACCCAGAGGAAAGCTTGGATCCGCGCCGCCCGGTCAGGACCTTCCCTATCCGCGCATGGCTTGCCCGGCTCGCTCGCGCAGCTGTGGGCGACGCCGTCAGCTGAGAGGTATCGAGAAGCTCGCTGCTGTTCCCGTCATCCGCTGCGTTGGGGAGGATGACAATAGGTTCGTCCTCGTCGTCACTCAGGTCGTGAATACTGATGCGCATGCTGTCACCGGCGACTCGGAGGGGGAACTTGCAACTTCTGCAGCGACTCTGCTGTCGATTGTGTCTTGAGTTGGTGATGGTCGTAGTCCAGATTATTCTGTCTGGGTCTTTCGCTCACGGGCCAAGTCGAGGGAGAAGATTGACCTCGACGTCCATCACACTCAGAGGCAACTTGTCCAACTCCTTTATCCCTCGCATCTTTGTTGATGCTGAGAGCGTCACTGACCAATCCCGTTAGCAAGGCATCGCGAATTCTTGGACCTTCATTGCAATTTCCAGCCTCATCGCGAAGGATGAATTCAAGTGCGGAAGCAAGTCTCGCAGGGGCATCTACGCAGACGGGACCTCGGCCTCCGGCTGGGTATGTTGCCCTCAGGGTCAGCCCCTCGGACGTCTTACTCGAGCTCACGATATCGAACAAGTGCGGTCAGGCGTTTCGATGGAGGAGCGTCCAGGTATGGGAACCACGCTCCGTCGCTCCAAAGGCGAAGGAAGAGTCGATGTGGCCTCAAGTCAAGAAGGAAGACGGCGACGGATTAACGGAAGGAGGCGAAGGGAAGGAGTTCAATCTGGAAGGCGTAGAAGAACAAACGGAATGGTCTCTCTGTCTCTCCGACCGGGTCGTGCTCGTCCGGCAAGACACTGAGCAAGGCTACTTGTATCATCGAACCCTGTTGCCATCTCCAAACCGCGAGAGTGGCGACCTCACGCCCGTCCTGACGGAACCTACTTCGCTGGCCGCCCAAGAGACGACTCAATGGCTGACGGATTATCTCAGCTTGCGCGTGCCGGTCACAGAGCTGACCTCGCACTGGTGCTCTCGGGATCCTGTTTTCGCCAAACACTCTCCTCGCTTTACGGGCCTCCGAATGCTGCGTCAGGATCCCTTCGAGTGTTTGCTCGCTTTCATATGCAGCTCCAACAACAACATCGCTCGAATCGGTCAAATGGTATCGAAGCTTTGTACAGCATTCACTCCGCCCTTGCTCGAATATACATGGCCTCCGCCACCTCGGAGTGTTTCCGCCGCCTCATCGAATGGAACAGAGCATTCGGCGGCGGCAGATCTCCCTCTACGATTCGTCTACCATCCATTTCCTTCGGCTGCACGGCTCACAGAGGACGGGGTGGAACAGCTTTTACGAGAGCTGGGCTTCGGCTACAGAGCCAAATACTTGGCTGGAACGGCCAAAATGCTGTGCGCTGCCCATCCCCGCCCGGAAGAACCCGCCTTCTCGTCTAGACCTTTGGCGCTAGATCAGTACGACTCACTGACTGCATCGCGCCTGACTTTGGACGGGATCGTGCCTCGTACGGATCTAACTCCAGCCTTAGACGTTGAGGCGCGCCCAAGAGTGAAGAGAAGGCGGACTGAACCAGTCGAAAATGTGGAGACCGCGCCTTCGCAACATTCAGTCTCGTCGTTTCTGGCTTCACTCCGCAACATGCCCTACGCTGCTGCCCGAGAGAACCTGATACAGTTTCCAGGTGTCGGTCCAAAGGTCGCAGAGTGAGTTTCCTGTTTTGCTTTTGATGACGATCATGTCGCTGAATTCTAGATTCTGGAATTCCAATAGCTGCGTCCTGCTCATGTCGATGGATCAACCCTCCTCAATTCCTGTTGACCGTCACGTATTCAATTTCGCGGAGAGATGGTATGGCATGCGAGGTGCAAGCACGCGAGGGCATAAAGGCTACGAAGAAGTCGCCACCAAGCTGCGCGATATCTGGGGAGCTTGGGCCGGATGGGCGCATTCTGTAAGCAATTCCACGCACAGTCTCTTCTTTTTCTTCATCTGACCCTCTTTGTTTATGAATGCAGGTCCTCTTCACCGCAGAGCTCCGAGCCTTTGCTGAGTTCGGACAACCTTCACTCGTCAAGAAGGAGGAGCAAGGAGATCGAGCGGTTGCAGTTGCGAAAAGGCCTTTGCTACAGCAAGCGAAATCTGCGCCAGCAGCGGTGAAGGTCGAAGCAAAACAACCCGGTCTGGCTTTCTCGCCGACTGTCAATGCGAGTGTGAAGGGCTCGGTGTCAAAAGCAGCGTCCTCTTCCATGGCGGAGAGAGTGAAAGGACGCCGGTCTAGAGTGATATGAGACAAAGGCGAAAGGATCCAGGAATTCGATCGCAGGAACTGCTCGAGCGCAACAGCAAGGTTCTCATTTCCCTTCTTGTCTGTCCGGCACGGCCGCAATACGCCTCATCTTGTGCGTCCGTGTCTCCGTGCCCGAGACGTTCTCCAAGAGGAGCATCCGCTTCCGTTGTTCACGTCCACCATCAACTTTGCTTCACTACCCTCCCCTCTGTCATCTGCGTTGAAATCGTCGCCACCCTTCCAATCTCAACATTTTTTCACAGATGCCCCGAACAATTGTGGTTGTGGATGGTGGTGAGTCACTGAGGCATGCGGGCGCAGCTCTTGCCTGGCCACCTGAACTGACGCCCAGTTCTTGATAGCTGGAGTGCAGGGATGTAGTGTAATCCAGATGCTCCTCAATGCGAACTTGGCCGTGCAAAAAGGGCCATCGCAGTCGAGCGCTGGCGGAAAACGCCCAGACCACGCCATGCCCGGTTCTATCTCTGATATCCCGGCTTCGGCATCCGCTGGACCGACCTCTCACGGCGAGGCCTTCCGAAAGCTGGAGGACTTCGACACTTTATCGGCCCAAGAATCTGTTCCAAAGCGGCCCAGTTTCCCTTCTTTCCATTCGAGCGAAAGCTTCAGCAACATCACCAAATTCGCAGAAGATCATCTGAAAGAAGTCCACGCCGAGTCCCCCGACATATCTGGCAAGCCAAAGCACATTTCTTTCAAAGAAGACGGTCTCTCGGCAACTCACGGATTCCCGCCGTGCTCACTGCCCGAAGAGGAGCTTGTTCTCGCTGCCGCCGATGCGTTCACCGCTACCGTTGGACCCAATGTGTTGAGCTCCATGCCCGGATACTTCGCCAGCTCGTCCTGTCAACAGCCTCTTCCGTCCTCGCTATCCAAGCTCGAATCAGCAGCAGAGCCAGTAACACCAGAACTTCAGTCCAGGCTTGATCTGCCGATCGCCCCCTTGCACCTCGGCGATTCTTCGAATGCTACAGATGCATCACCTGCCTCTGATCACGAAGGAATCCATTCAGCTCGCCATGGGCCGCTCCATTTCTCCACTCCGCCAACATCGCCACCCCAACCACCCCGCAAATATAGTGAAGGATCACCCTTGCTTTCCCTGAAGTCTCTACATGCGATGGACGAGCCCAAGAGCTCTGCAACGTCGTACTTATCCGCAGGCTCGGACGCCTCCGACATGTCCTCACCATTTGCGATGTCGTCAATTGCACCAAGCGAGGTGGGCACCTCCAAGTCCAGTCGTTTCAGATCTCTGGGTGCCTCACCGGTCTGGAAGCTTCGTTCTCTCATCGAAAGCAGTTCTGCCGAAACAGCACAACAAAGCGCAGGTGTGAGCAAGTGGGTCGGTAGCGTCGAAACTACGACCGTCAAGTACTCCGACCCTCACACGATGCGGAACGCTATGGCGGGTATTCATGGCCTCTTCATTGGCCTCGACGCGTTCTCAAGCTCGCCACAACTTTTCGTCGAGAAGAACATAATCAACATCATCCAAGCAGCCGTTAGTGCAGGGGTCCAGCAGGTGATCTTTGCGGGTCATATATGGGAGCCTAATCACAATGGCGAGATCATTAGTGGCAATCCGAAGGGCTCCGGTGAAGTCGACGGCTCAGCCGATATCCACAATGCCGCATCGGATGGACACGGTCCGGACGACCTCAGCTGGCTGCCGATTACTGTGCAGCGTTGCACCTCTGTGTATCGAATTTTGCGTAGGCTCGCATCGGCTGGCCATTTCCGCCTCACGGTCTTCATCCTTCCCGTTTGCTTCGAAGCTGGACTGCTTTGCGAGGCTACTTGGTTTACGCTCCGGCCTAAGTTCAATACTTACGTTCTCGACATGCCAGTACCGAGTAGTACGGTCATGCCCTTCTGCTCTCTATCGGGTGAGTAAAACTGGAAGCTGACGTGCGAGTGTAGCTGCTTCTCTGTTGACATACTTGACTCCTCTGGATTTTCACCTTTCCCGGCGTCTTTGTTCCTCAGACGTTGGCAATGCTGCGCTGCAGGTATTCTCCCGCCCCGACCGATTCGACGGAGTGATACTTGACCTGACATCGGAGTGAGTCTCGTTGCGTGAGCGAATAGGCCTTTCTGACCCTTTCTGACATCGATCTATCTCTATCTGGCTAGCATTGCTTCACCCCGCGAGCTCTGCGTGCAGATGACTCAGGTGATCTACGTCAGCGGCAGAAGAGTCGTCCACTGCGACGACCACAGTACCTGGCTCTCCGCGCAGGTGAAAGCTGCCTCTGAGGGGGACACAGATTCGAAAAAGAACATCATGAGCTCCAAGGCAGTGAATTCTCTTCTTCTACGCGAGTTCATCCTCTTCATGGCGACCTTCGCGCGCAAACCTCTCACGCTACTGCTTCCGCAAGTGCGCACAAATGTGAGTGACCTGTCCTCTCTGATCAGGGATCACTTTTTGCTAGCCACGTTCGAATCGCACTGTCTTGCTGACGAACGAGTTTCCAATGTTCGCAGGCTCGGCGCTACAATCTTCGGCTGACTCCTTGGGTGAGTTGAAGTCTACAGGACTCGAAGCACAGTGTCTGTAGTTCGAAACTGATCCTTTTCATTCACCCGTGTTTCAGCGAGAGTTCGCAGTCAATTTCTGTGATGATCTCCTTGTTGCCTGGAGGTGAAGTATTACTACTTTCTGTCGCCTTCTGTCGATGCTCCGTCTTCCCGCCACATCTGGCGGCCAGCGAACCAACTACTCGATAGACATGGACGTTCAAGAACGGTCTGACAATATTGGTTGAATAGAGACGCTCCATCTGCTCGACACGACACTCCCAACGCTCGTCCACATCCATGTGAAATAGATCATCTTTTGACCCACTTTGTTCGATCGCTCGTGATGTTGTTCCCGACATCGAGATTCCTTCCTCGGGCTTGAGGAGGATGCGTTGAGTACGCATTATTATTTATGCTTCTCGATCTGAACAGAGTGACGAAGTGGAGAGGATGGTAATTGCATTTGCTGGACTTTTTTTATACGAAGCAGACAGGAGAGATACAAGCTGGGGGTGGGTTCACAAGGAGTTTCAAGGTATTATGCACAGGTTTTGAAGGTTGCAGGCTGTAGAGAGAGAGAGAAAGCGAAGGGGGGAAGGTCGAAGGGGCGTATAACGTAAAGCTGACCCTCGATCCTTCGGAGATGCGGCTGGACCGACCTCACATGGCCATGCCGTAAATGCTCGTGTGATCCACCTGATCGTCTCGACGCGATGAACCACTAAAGGCCCGACTGTTTGTGCTGCTCTTGCGAGAGGCAGGGTTAGGCGGCCGCCAGCCACTCCCGCTGTCCAACCGGTGAAGGTGGTCTGCGTACAAATGTGCGTCTGGCACAGTGTTTTCGCTCATCAAAGGTGGTGGTCGTCCGTGTCCGAGGGAAGCCGCATACGAAGTTACCCTGCTTGCGCGCGGGCTTGGTGTGGTGATGAAGATCTGTTCAGAATATGGCATCGTTATGTTCGAGCCTTGCGATTGTCGATCGATGTGACCAGTAGGTCGAAAGTGGTGAGAATGAAGAGCCTCGCTAGATCGAGCTGAGTGCGTGTCGTACGACCCTGGACCGGATCCAGGAATAGGGCTCAAGTTGTGGGGAGAGCGCGCGGTAAGACCAACGTCCGATCCTTGAGAGGAAGCGGCACTGATCCGTAACGCATCGTCTCGTTGACCCATCGCTGTCCCGTAAAGCATGTTGGATTCTGGGTGAAGTGGAGCTGCAGTGGGCCCTTTTGCGGCAGAAAGTCCCATGGCATCCATTCGACCACGAAACAGATGTTCGTAACCAGTAGGAATTTCTGGAGTACCCAGCAGGAGAATTCTCGGTACCGATATGGACCGGCGTGACGTGGGAGCGTGCTCTGCCATGCTGAATCGCTCGCTGATGGATTCGGCCGGGGTAGCCGGACCATCCAAGCTGGCCGAGCTGGCAGATGAGCCAGCCTGTGAGGACGAGTGTAGCATCGGAATTAGGGGACTTGTTTCGCGACTCGACATGCTGCCCCCATTGCTGTTCGCCACGTGTCCTTGGCCAGGTGAAGGTCGAATAGCCGGTGTGGTAGCAGCGATGAAGGCGGCCATGTGGCGGAGACTGGACGACGACGTGTGACCGGGAGGGGACCTTTCCGATTGTTGCAGCTCGCGCTGAGGTTGTGTAGGAGACGATTGGTTTGAAAATGACCATGATGGTTCGTTCTTGTACGGTAGCATGCTGATGGATGATCGTCGGCCCGAGAAGAGTCGCTCCTCGTCAGGGCAGAGCCGCTTGCTTCAGCACCTAGTACAGGCGGTGGCGACGAGTGTTGACGGTTCCGGGTCAGATTGTTAGTCTCTTGTGCATGACTTGCATTCGACGGCATCGGAGAACAACGCTCAAGAGACGTTCGACCGTAGTCGTCCAGCTCCTTTCGCAGCCTCCCAAGGCTACCAAGCTCGCTTTCAGTCGCATGGGAAGGGTCTGGTGTTGGTTTAGCGAGGAAGGATAATTCGATCTGCGGGGCGCCATCTCCCAAAGGAAGGCTTCCCTGTGTTCGAGGAGCGTGGTTGAGGTTCGGAAAGGCACTGAGTGGTGTGAAAGTACACGCGCTACCTTGTTCAGAATCATTCCTGGCCTGTGCGTGGCCCTGACCTCGGCATGGAGCTGCTGAAGGTGTGTCCACTGACAATGACCGACTTCGACCCTCTTGCTCCATCGCAACATGATCTGTCGCTCCGATCAGTGGCGAATGTCTGCCGTAGATCAAGTCCTTGTTTAGAATGGCGGCATTTGGTGGCAGGAGTTTTGACGTCGCAGCGTGCGACGGCCCATGGGTCGGAACTGCTGGTAGGGGCATGCTGGGAGGTGGAAAAGGAGGTGGAGACCGCATGCTACCGGGCGACTTTGGACTTGTGACCATTGAAGACATCGAAATTGATCCTGTCATCCGCCTGCCCGAAGCCGATCCCCGGGCGTTCGCAGGTTCTTGTCGTTCTGACCCACCTTGGAACAGCCCGATTTCAAGAGGCTTCCGAGCACGACGCTGCAGTAGTGTACGCCCTTCATCAGGTGTTCCAGCCAATCCTGCTGATCCTTTGATTTCTGCTGCTTCGTGATGGGCCTCCGTCCATCCCATAAATGGGGAGGATTGGGGCTGACTATCCTTGTTCAAAGACAGCGCCGAGTTTCCAGCCAAGGACGAGAACTGATATGGAGAAGCTTGATGCGGCGTCGGGGGCAAAGGCGGTAATCTTGAAAATTCCGTTCTGGAGGACTGCGATCTGTGCGTAGCTGGATGGGTTTCCTTGAGAGGCAATGCTCGCCGAACCGAATTTGAGTTTCGACTCAAAGGCATCGATATGGTTGATGAAAGAGAGTGATTCGCATGCTTCCTATATGTGAGCTCTTCCGTCAAAGAAAGGCCTAGACCGCTTTCGCCTGAAGGACGGTATTCGTCGTGGCCAGCATGAAAGTCGTCTACGTGTTTCTGGCCCCATTCTGCACCACCGTAGAAAGATTCGTTGTCGAGATCGGTTGGGTTGCGCTTCGGTGTACTGACATTAGCGGCGTTGCAGCAATCCGGTGTGAGTATGCCTAGCCTGGAAGTTGACTGCTTTCTCGAAGACTCCCTGGAGTGTGAGCGCGGCCGCGTTTGAGATTGAGGCAGAGGTGGTCGCTCCCCTCCGCCTGGCCTATATCTCAGCTCGGCCTCTGAGCGGGACATAGGTATTTGCTGCGACGGTATAGAGAAGCAAATTAGCATGAGGTACTGTCAGGTGCCTTCGACAAGTGTAAAGAAGATACTTACCTTGACATAGTGATACGGGGGAGCACCGTCACTTGCAGCGTGGATGTGTGGTGCGTAGGTAGCCGGTTGAACGCTAGCGCGTGGCTTCCGGAGTCTTGAGGGAGTTCCGAGTAACTCGTCGGCACTGTCGCTCTTTCGACGCGGTCGATCCTGGACGAGATCATTGGCCGAGTACAGGTGTTCGCTCGGCATGATTCCATGCTCGGATATTTGTGACGACTTTTCGGGGATGAAACTTCGTAGGAGGGCGTTGAGACCAGTTGTGGAGCGCTGGACTATTCCGTTGAGTTTTCTGCTTCTCGGGAAAGTACTGGATTGGAGGCTAGCTGAGTCCGAATCATTGCTGAATGTATTGGATCTGTTACGCGGAGTAGGCGATTCTGCGATGGATTGCATCGATGCGGACGACTGCTGGTCCAATGCCTGAGAGCTGGATGTGGCCTGAAGCAAATTTGTGACCGACCAATTGCGATGCATCATACTTTTTCGAAGGCGAGGGCGTGAATCAGTGAGACGATGCACAATGGTGACGCGAAGTCCTCTGAGGCGACAAGGGAGATGAGTCGAAAAGTCGTCAAGCTGTAAGCTCAAAGCAGAACGATTGTCAGAATTGTCTGTGAGAGTTCAAAGGTGGGAAGGTCAACGGACGATGAAGACTTACCTTGAACTCAAAGGTTGTGCATGCCCTCCCAGCGAGTCGCAAAACAACGATGAGACCCCCAGGAAAGGATAGGAACCGTCACACAGGGAACGCGAAAGGGCTGAGCGAAGGGTGCTGAGAGACGACGACGGGGGTCGGTGATAGGTTGGTTGTTCTTCTTGGTTGCGCTGCTTCTTTATGTAGACCTGCAAGCGCTGCGAGAGAAAGGACGGGAAGGGAACGATGAGGGAGTGATGGCAGAAAGGGCGAAGTTAAGAAGAATTAGAAGAGTGGGTCTACCTGCTACCAGCTGGAAGGGCAGGGAGGAGGGATAGATGTTCAGCGCCATGCCTAAATTGCTTGCCCAATTCCGCGGCTCTTCAAATAAGCAGGGAGGGCAGCAGTTCTCCCGTCTCCCGCCTTCGCCTGACGCCTGACGCCTGACCGTCCCACGGTCACACTTTTAGATAAAGTCCGATGCACCTACGGCCAGGGGCCTGAGCATCGCATTGTGGCGCTTCTGGCGCTTCTCTACGACGCCGCCGCCTGAGAGAAAAATCGTCTGTCACTCCGCACTCCGCGTTGCCGATGGAAGAAAAGGTGGTGCAGCTAGCAGGTGCGATTTGTTAACACATCTCGCAGATACGCTTCGAGGCTTACCGATTGCCGACTTCTGCAGTTCTGCTTGAAGCTTGAAATAGACGATGGACGATGCTGTGTGCGATGTGCGAGTGTACTCGTGTACGCTGTACGCTGTACGCTGTGTAGGTTCACGCCTAATATGCATATTGAACTTTGTTAGCATTAAGGCTTGGAGGCTTTGTTTGCACGTCTATTCGTTATCCATGCATCGAGGATTCCTTAATCCACCTTCCTACTCCGCCGGAGTTGAACGGCCATCACATTGTCCTCGGCCTACCTGTTGCTCATCGTCTTGTGGTGCCTGACCTGTCTACAAGGCAGGAAACGGGAATTTGATCGGAGCGAGGGAACTGGCCACAGTAAGGCAAGTACAGTAGTGGACCTCGAACATGGTGCGTTACAGGCGGTTGTTCAAAACAAAGGCCCAAGAAGAAATTCAATGATGTACGTACAGCTGCTCTTCGGTCCGTCTATGTATCTGCCAACAACATTAACGTAGCTCGGGTTGGGCAGGCATGGCATGTCAAATGTCAAGTGCAGTGTAGAGAGTTAACGTAGAGGAGAGAGAGAGGAGAGTTTCGGCCTTCGGACTCCTTTACTAATGTATCATAAAGGTAAGTCACCTACATGATACACACCGGCGAACACAGACGTCAGCTGGACGCTCCAAAGTGCGGCGCTGCACTCCTGCGCTCGATGCTGGGAATAATATTCTCTGATTTGTGGAAGCAAAGGTGGACGTGAATATGTAATAATGGCGGACCAGAAAGGATCTTGACTCTTACATATAAGGCTTGAGGCGCTTGAGGCTGCTTAGGGTTCAGATGTACCCCAAGTGTTACGCGTTACGAACGAGTAGATTCTGTTGATCGTTGACAGCGAGAGAAGGACGCTCACCGCTCACCATGTTGGCTTCCTGGAAGCTGAAAGCATCCGGCTCCGAACCCTTATTCCTCCTTCAGTCCTTCCTGACCGCCTGTTATTGTTATCTCCCCAGGGCCAGGCACTACATATGTATATATGCACTGCACATACGTGACATTAATGAAACGCACGAGTATATTATTCATCAGAGTCGTTATAGGGCGGCATTTTGCTGCTTGATGCAGGGGCGGTAAAGAATATATTAATGCATGGAGCAATTTTAGCATACCTAAAAATGGAGCCTCTTTTCGAATCAGTGTGGCTTGGTAGAGCCTGAGAAAAAAGTAGTGTGTAATAGTAGTGAGCACGACAACGATGTGGGTCAACTCCAAGCCCCACTCTTTCCGCAAATCGTTGTGTGCCTTCGCCCCGTGAGCGTGGGCGTGGGCCACCGTCGCCGCGATCGAGGGTCAAAGAGCGCTCGACCGCGGACCTCAGGCCTCAAGCCTCAAGCTTCAAGCCGTAGGTCTGCCAGCTGCCATATCAGAACCCTACCCTGTTTTGCTCGAGATGTATATGCAATACGTACATACAGGAGCCTTACTGTGGTGGTGATGGGGCGTGGGGGACGTCCTATCTCGGCGTCGACGCCGGCACCATCGCTGCGAGTGACGCGTGTGACCCGCGTCTGAGATCCATCCGAGAGGTGAGGAAGAAGGGGGCTCATCTGTACATAGTCAGGGATACGATCCATCTCATGACCCCAACCCCGAATGATATAGCATCGATCAACTGTAACATCAACAAGAATCTGCTCGTTCAGACCGCCAACGCGCGCCAGCCGCCAACGCGCCAACGAAGTAAGGCTCTGAGGCCTGCCGCCTGACGCCTGAGGGTGATGCTGCAGTGATGACTGATGCGTAACGATGGACATTATTATGAACATACCTCGTTCGGCGCTGCAGTCAGGGGGTCGCCGAGAAATGCGATCATCCACTAGGGATGGGGGGAGAGTTTTAGAAACTCGACCACCGGTTGCGAAATTGCCGTTTGCGAAATGTTTTCGAGCCTTTCCGAAAACGACCCCATTTTCGAATCGATTTGTCAAAGTTCCGAAATGACGTGGGTTCTGTGGCCGTACTCGAGTGCTCACTACTTGACCTTTAGCATCGACCATCGACCATCGCTCCCATTAATCGATCCACTTGCTTGCTCTCCTATTACTACCTCAACACACGGGTCAAGTAGCAAGTAGGATCGTTCTACTGCGTACGACCTACCTCGTACGTCATGGTCACCCTTCTTCGTCGAATGCGGATCTGTCTCATGCGGCGGCTGCTGGCCTATGGTCTTCCATCAGCTCTCGTCATCGACATTTTGGATGCTTAGCGGAGGACAGCTGGTCAGGTTCAAGTACTGGTGAGTGTGATGGTCCCCAGAAGCTCCCTCTCCTCCCTTCACGTGCTTTAACGACTTGATCTCCTCTGTTCACTCAGCAGGTCCGTTTCCGCATCCTCCGCCCGGTCCCGCTGCCCGCTGGTGACCAGTTTCGCTGTCGATCTTCTCGCCCGCGCAACAAGAGCGCTATCACGGTGCTCGCTCAGGACGGCTATGCGCTCTTCCGTGTCGTTGGACTCTCCGCCGTACAACGGCTCGGACAGAACCTACGACGGCACGTACTACAGGTCGCGCTCCGATTCAGAGGCGGAAGATGTACCTGAAGACGACCCACGGCCCGAAGTTTGGCAGCATGTCTACCTTCCTTTCGACGAGCACAACGACCCTCCTCATCGGGTAATGGATTACGAGGGCGCCATGGTCTACATTCAACGACGAGCCCGCTTTCGGGAACGAGACTTCATGACGCGCAACCCGCGTCTGCCGTTGGATGAGCGGTGGTCACTCTTCTTCAAGTTCGCGAACGAGGCTCTGGATTTTGAGGGGACGGAGTATCCTCTACCGTACCGATTCTATCCGACCATGGTCCAGTACATTCTCAACATCGGTCAACAAATGGTTCCTTGGGCACATCGTCGAGCGCAGCGAACTCCAGACGTCGACGAGGAACGCATTCGATCTCGACGTGCACATGTTGCGCAGAACCCTTTACGGCAAGAACCCGCAGATCAGGAGCCGAAGTCTGCTGATAGGCCATCAGCATCGCTCAACTCTAGGAGCGTGCGTTTCGAGGAAGCAATCATCGGAGAAACATATCCACAAGAAGAAGCACCTTCGACCCTTTTACCATTCCTCACTCAGTTCGTGGCCGAGGACGATGAAGCAGACACTCGCGCTCCTCCCGGAGAACTTGGCGAGAATTCAGCTCCTGCCGTTACTGGTTCACCTCCTCGTCCTCACCGAAATCATCTCGATCACTCCCCTGCCGGCAAGCGACGACGATTACAAACAACACTTCGAGAACGCCGCGAACGGTCTGCTGCTCGTAAAGCAATGAGGAACTGGAGATCTGGTTCTGCTGGTAAAGAGAACATCCCGCCAACCGAGGCTAGCGGTTTTGGAGCATCTTCGAGTCGGGCCAATATCGAGCCACTGTTTTTCTCGTCGTCGGCGAACTCTCATACAACTACTTCCTCTCCGGCGCCGGTGGTCAGCTCTAGTACAACTCTTTCTAATCTCGAGTCTAGCGTCAGTCCACCACCCAAAGCAGATAGAGAGAAAGTGAGACGTCTGGTAGAGGAATGCGAAAACAGAATGCCTTAGATTCCGACTTCCGTGAGTTTCCCACCTTCCTCGATCATGCCATCGACCGCTAGGGGTCCGAGTATCTGATCCTCTTCTTGATTCCTCGACGCAGCAACCTTCCAACTCATCACCGTCCACACGGCAACACTCATCGGCATCCTCTTCAATCAACCGCCAACAGCAGCAGGACCCTCATCAACGTATCCTCTCCAAGGACGAGCGCATGTCGTCGCCACCTCCATAATTGTTCCCTTCTCCTAATCATCCTTCTCATCGAACATACTCTCTGGCTAGGTCTCCTCGGACGAATCATCAGTGCGTCTCCTCCCTTCCTTTCCTTGCATTCAAAGCGTCCAATGCCGGCTGAACTCTCCAGTCTTCTCTACCTCTGCAGAAGCATTCGGAACCTGCCACTTCTTTCACGCCTCCTCGACGGTTCCCGCTTTGATCTCGTCATGAGTACATCCGTCACCCGCATGCTTCACGTTTCCCACAACGTCTCCCACACTTCAGACTCGCGCGGATACACGCTCGCATGAGCTCATACTTCTTGTCAACCAGTACGTTCTCTCTGCTTCAGGCTTCTATGCACCATCCTCACTTTGGTGTGCTCATCAGCTCACCTCTTCCCCTTTCTCACAGATCTTCACGGCAAGGTTCAAACTCCAGACTTCAAGCAGACCTACATCGGATTCCAGACCAGATGACGCATGCACCTGTATGTTCAACTCCATCTCAGGCTCATCTACCCACATGCCACAAGCGCTGACCACAGACCAACTCCCACGTCTCTCGCTCACACAGCTGAACAGAAGATGAGACCTGATCCAGTTCAACTCGTACATGTCCTCAACGGCCTGGTCAACCACATCGCCCTCAAGGTTCAGATTCTTCAACGCAGCCCAGGTCTCAGCCGATCGGACGGACAAGTGCTCCGGTTGTCCCCTCTTCCCCCTTTCGATCTCTTGAAAAGACTCTGCCGCTCGACCTCGGATGGACAAGTGCTTCCCTCCCCCCTCCCCCCCGCTTCGGTCTCTCGCCAAGTCTCTGCCACTCGACCACAGGACCACTTGTCCGAACTCCGAGACTGTCTATGGTCAATTGCTTGCCCGTCAACCGGTCAATCTTCACTACTTCCCTGTTTCCGTTTTCCTTCTGAGCTTCAGCTGCGCCTCGTAATACAACCTTGACCGCTAAAACCTTCTCATCCAGCCGTTTGACATTTGACTTGGAGTGCACTGAGATGGTTGGTGGCTGCTGCTCAGCGAGTGTCTGTCCTGGTCTGTGCATGGAAACCTTGCTTCCACTGAGGGGCTGCTGCTAGACGCCGCACACACGCACACACACACCATCCACCATCATCTTCTCAAGCATCGACATTCAACAACAGCTACACTCCAACACATAGCATACATCAACGACCGTCAGAACCTTCATGCCCCAGGACAAACGGAGAGTGGTCATATGTCACTGTGTGACGGGAGGTTGCGGCCAAGCGGGGCGGGAGGTATACGAGGAGACACGGAGTCGCCACCAGCTGCACGACATGAACAATCCACGCATCGTCGAATACGATGATGAAGACGGCAACGGGGGCGAACATGACTATCAGCATCGCTCTCCTGGTGCGGACATGGGCGTGGACTGGAGCTTGGATCTTAGGGACAGCGAGCAGCATGGCTTGTATCAGGTGAGATCCTCATTGAGCCTGCCAGCGTTCTCATGAGGAAGGATTGCTTACCTCGTTTATCAATCTCTGGCTATGCTATCCTAAGACTCCCGGTCGTCCGCGCATTCGGCCTCCTCGGACAGACGTCAATACCACATTGATGATGGACGAGGAGATGGACATCACGACGGGGCGGTATGGCGAGATGGAGGATCACGACGTCGATTTCGATGAGGCCGGAGGAGCAGATGATCAATCCAAGCCGCACAAACCGGAATGGCTCTGGTTGTTCGAGGTCATGGTCGTCTGGTTCAACGTGGTGCACAATCTCTCTGAGGGGACATGTGCTTCCCTTCTGGCGTTCTTCGAAGCGGTAGCCTGGAGCTTGCGCGATGCTACCCTACCGAAACCATCAGCGTCCAGATCGCGGATGGACCGAGTTCGACGGGCGCTGGGTATGGAACGACACTGGACGACATATATCCTCTGCCCTGATCATTCGTGCTGGACCCCTCATCCTCTCAAGGACGCTCCTGATACTTGCAAGGAATGCGACCAGAGTCTGTTCCAGACGACACATCGCCCCGCCGGTATCTCATCACTGGCGTTTGGACCTTCACAAGATAAAAGAGGACCTCCTTTTCAAACTTTCCGATACGATTCAATTGGCCGATGGTTACAAGAGATGGTGAAGAAGCCGGGATTTGTGGAACTTTGCAATGCGTGGAAGACGTCACAAGCACCGCCTGGCCTATACACGGACCTTCATGACGGGACATCGTGGCAGGGAGCGGATTGTGTGGATGGAGAGTTCGTCAACCAGCCCTTGTCCTTCGTGCTATCGGTCATGGTGGATTGGCTGAATCCTTTCGTGGGGTTGGGAACTGCGTCATATTCATGCGGAATCGTTTCGGTTCGGATCGATAACCTTCCGAAAGAGCTTCGCAATCGCCCAGAGTACACTCATGTCTGCTGTGTCCTCCCTGGGTATCGCAAGCCGTCTGTGGACGGATTGCATTCGGTTCTCGAGATCATGGTCGCTGAGATGGTCAAATTAGGGGAAAACGGAGTGAGCGCCAACTGCGAAGCTCATCATCATCAAGAGCGGGAGGAGCCAAGGATTTTTGCTCGGCTTCGGAGGCTAGTGGCAGATTCAGAAGCGCGCAATCTGGTAGCCGGTTTCCCCAATCACAGTTCCAAATCACAGTTCTGCCCATGGTGCACAGTCGACCATGCAGACTGGGTCAACGAAGTCATCGAAGGACGGACATCACCCTCTCGTTCTCGTCACGATCATAGAGATGACTGCCTCGACGCGCTCCGAGATGCAGATACACCACTGAACGATGCTGAGTTGGAGAAGCTGCGCAAGACACATGCGGCGTGCCCTTCCGTCCTATACAAGATACCAGGATGGTCCTCTCTGGCGATGGCTCCCGTAGACGTCATGCACTGTATCGATCACGGCCTCGTCAAACACTTCTGGCTCAAGACTCTTGTCCGTTGCGAGGTCATGTCTGCGAGCGATCTCAAGGTGTGCCAGAGTGTCCTCAAGAACATGTCCTACCCTTCCGACATCCCCCGACTGCCTCTCTCTCTCGGCGAAGCCAGCGGAGGTTCCCCAACAGCGTCGGCCTGGTCCATTCTCGGCCGCTATATGCTACCAATTATCCTCGCCTCTGCATGGCGCAGTCAGTCAACGAAGCAGTTTCAGACTGATCATGCCGCGCTTCGTCCGAAGAAGAAAGACAGGAGCATGCAAAGGTCAAGTAGGGGAAGGCGCAGAGGGCGGGGGGCAGGGAGTGGAGCGAGCACTGGTCGCGGTGAAACACAAATGAGTTGGATCAACGACGAAGAGGAGTTCGACGAACTCGAAGACGAGCCGCTATACCCTGCAGACGAGGAGGGGGTTGAGTTGGCAGAGGATTTCAGTGACGAAGAGCAGGAGAGGGGAAAAGGAGGGAAGGGAGGAAAGGGGAAAGGGAAAGCCAGAACCAAACGACTATTCCGCAAGACGATTGAAGTCGATGCTCTTCTGCGATGTTCGTTGCATCTGGCATGCGCGAGTCGACTCGCTCACGCCTACACATTAACGCACGATCAAGTGCAGGCTCTGCAGACTCATATCTGCGAATACGTGCGTCTGATAGGATCGAACATTCATTCTGCGTGGCCGACATACAACTATCACATCGTTACCCATATTGCCGACCACATTCAGCTTCACGGACCTCCACGGGCGTTCTGGAGCTACCCTCAAGAACGCATGTATGGTCTGATGAAGCGTGTAAGTCTATCCCTCATTCCTGCTTCTGATCAACGACCGCAGCTGTTTGTGTATGTGGATGGTTACTGACCACGTTGACCTTGATTCTACGCGTCTCCTGCCATGCACTACCCTTGAACAGATCAAGACAAATCAGCGACGAGGTGGTCAGCTGGAGATGACTATGCAAGCAAAGACCGATGATAGACGCGCCATCGCCGCCAAAGTGCAGAACCTGCCGGATACGCCGCTCCCTTCCTTTCTACGGGCACTTCTCGAGCGAGACGTTCGACAGGTTCTGGATGAGGACTGCGGCAGCACAAACGCAACAGACAGCCATCGACTCGCCGGCCCTCTGCTCACGGACGCTCGAACGGCGAACCACCTTTCTCAGCTGGATCTCGAAGCTGTCCGTCAGATCGTCCAAAGACTTGCCAATCCCGGAGACCCCCCCATTTCCACCATCTCTACCTTTGACCCCTCTCGGAACGAAACAGTGCTTGGAACCGGAGTGTCGACGTCGTCTTCCATTGTCGTGAACGGCCGCCACATCACGTCTCGATCGGCAAGGCATGGGGAATCCTCGGATCCGTCGATCTGCGTCGTCGAGACAGAACAAGGACTTCGGGTGGCCAAGTTCGAGTCTGCTTTCTCACACGCCTACATCAAGAAAGGACAACAAAGAGTCATTATCGGGCACTACGTGGTTGCGCATGTTTTTGAGATGATCACTTGGCCGCAAGGAGATGTTATGGCTGACGAAATGTGGACAGAGCTGGGATACATCGCCGCTTCTCTTGCTCATCCGAAGCGAAGAATCATGCTCAAGTCAGCTGTGACTGGCGCAGCAATCACGTTTCCTGGAGGATATATCCTCGGAGTGGACGACTCAATCATTGCGGTTGTCCCAACACCTGGACAGGACTTGATGGAGGGAACAGCACAAGAGGAATGAGATTGAGCAAGGTGGGTAGATCGTTGTTATTCGCACACAGTCGAAGCGTAGAGAAATAGTATTCTAACACAGATCAAAGTTCTTAGGTCTACTTCTTCACTATCCATCCAGCTCGTCTGCCTCCGAATTATCCTCGTCTTCATCAGCAAGAACCTGAGACGTTCGAGAACGGCGAGCGGAAGCGGTACTCCCTCTGGAGGAGAAATAGTCGCGCCCTCGAGTCTGATGTGTACCCGTGGCCGAACGTGAAAAAGATGGCCCTGCCGCACCGGTCTCATCGCGCTGTTCGCCATCACCCATCGCGGGACCGAATCGATGACCCGCTCCCCTGAGAGCTGAAGAAGACCGAGAGGGACCGGCAAACGATGATCCAGTGGGTTCGGGGTCGTTGTCCTCTTGGTCATTTTCGTCGTCGTCAGAGTGCTCGGAACGAATGTTGGATGGACCCCAGTCTTCAGCACCGGTGGAGACAGCAAAAGGACAGTTTCCGAAGGGTCCTGCGTTGATGGAGACGTCTGAAACTGCATCTGGATTGGCCTTGGCCCATTCTTCATCCACCATCCACCGGCGGAAGTTCGAAGGGAGCTTGAAATCGGCTGGCAGGGTCTCTTTGTGCAGGGGAGGCAAACGCACGTATAGGTCGTTGACGATCCGCTTCTTGTCGGCTTGCACCACCTTCTCGTTCAGAGTACGCGACCGCCACTCCAAGATGAGAGCCCGGACGACCCATCGACCTTCTCCTTCAGGATTCTCCTCCCAAATCTTTTCGTCCGGGCTCATGACCTTGTTCTGCATCGCAAACTCGATATCCGCTCTGACTGCACCACGACGAACTCGCAAGATGGTGGCAGGATCTGAGGGTCGCTCCATCTTGCTGCCGTTGCTAAAATGAACGAACCGCTTGAGGCCCAACGCAGAAGATCGACCATTGCATTTCCGAGACTGCTTGGAGTTGACGCGCGCCCGGGCCTTTGCTGCTTGTTGCCTCGCGCGACCCTCGGGGGTCAGACTGAGGCCGTATTGATACTTCCAGCCGTCGAATGTCCGGCGACATTTGGTTCGGAGCTCGGCGAGGGTCATGTCGGGGGGACTTTGCACGATTTTCGATGGGCCAGCAGATACTTGATGACAGAGTCGAACTGGACCTTGTTGCTGGCATGCATATACGACTCCTCAAAGTTCGGTCGCAAGAGCAAAACCCCGTCATTATCGGCATTTCGCGGCTCGTCGTCTTCACCTTCGTAAGTAGATGGGTGTGTGGGCCAGTGCCTGTTCGAGCGCGGACGGGGAAGCTGCCAAATTTCGGTTCTTGACTGATGATCGATTCCAGCCCGCTCGTAACAGACACGCCGAAAGTTCCAGAAGAGGTCATTGTCGGAATGCGCGGGCGCTCGGGGTGGGGCGGAAGGACCAGCTGCAGCGTTCAAACAGAGTTCCGACAGAGCCGCGTTTTGTCCTCGACTTCCAGGCTGCGATGTGGTCTCCTCTAACTCTTCCCGCTCCAACGCTTGATGCAGCCGACGGTTTTCGGCTTCCAGCGCATCAAGTCGACGATTGACGGCCGCCATGTTGTTTCGCCAGTCGCTGGATCCGCCAGAAAGACTGGTAGGCGCGTTGCCAGCAAAAGGGTTGGACTGTGTCGGCATGAGAGTTAAACTATGACGGGATGAGAGGTATGAGATATGAGAGCTGACGTTCTTGACCTCCGATGGATATTTACAGATGCGAGGGAAGACGACAGATACTACCACTTTCACCTCAAGTTTGAACAGCTGACTTCTTATATTCCTTTCCTCTCAGCCCTCAGACTTGCTTGATCGCTGACATGCTTCTCCACGTCTATCACTTTGACTGCTCACTTCACTGCTGCGTCTTACTTTCAGACCGCTCATCGGTTACCTGTTTCCTCATCTCGACTCCTTCTTTAGAGCCACACGGCACACCTCTTCGGCAGCATCTAGCAAACGTCATCATTCGGCGGCCATCAACTGCGACCTGGATTACAGAAGCAGCTATGTTCCAACTTCCAACACTCAACAGGCAACGGGGAAACATCAAACAGGCACACGAACACTGGTCACTGTCCACTGATCGAATATTGGTGCTTCGAACTAGGGATGGGAAGAGGTCATCAAGTGGGCAGGCACCAGTTTCTATCAGAAGATCAGCGGCGATGACGAACGCGCGGACCCCCAACGATCGTGGATGCTGGGTGATAGAAGGGTATGAGTTACTGTTGAGTGTTGCTTACTTGCTTTATTGGGAGCTTGGGACGAACGAACGCGCGCGGAGGCACGGTGGTGTTGGTCTTTAATGCACACACGAATCACGATTGATTGCTCTATAACATATTGAGAGGTCGCGCTAAGAGGTCATTTGAGTGTCACGGGGAGGAAGACTGAATCGTCAGCACTTCGAGATCGGCTGGCGAAAATGCTTCGAAAACTCGGACGAATATGGCAGTTTTCGAAAGGGCAAAACTCGCGCAATCCCGGCCCGTTTTCGTAACGTCTAAACTACACCCGCAACAGTGTTGTTGATCGGGTACCCGCCCGAACGGAGGCCCGTTCGGATTCGGGTGACGGGTCTGAAAGTCATGAAAATTCCGCTGTGAGATCGGGTACGGTTACATTGGTGTGAATGTTGGACGGGCATGAAATCGGAACGGGTATCCGTAATGTCCGGCCTTATGTCCGACACTCTTGTCGAGCTCTTGTCGCTTTGAACAGTCTCCCACTCTTCAGCCTTTTCACCATACACAACACCTCTTCTCTCGCCTCTTCTCTCGCCATCACGATTCTTTCTCTGTATATCGTTCACTCTACCCTCTCTCTTCTACCCCTCACACCTCTCAACTCATCCCCCACTCATCATTTTTGCTATGAACTCGACTCCAGCTCCTCAAACTTCTGGCGCGCAAGCGCGCAATTTGTCCCCCATCCCACCCCCGGCCGCCGGCGCATCTGCTCATACTGCCATCGTCGTAGACGCTCCTACTGCCCTAGACCTGTGGCCAAGCGCGCTGCTGTCTGGGATGACTTCGAGCAAGTGGTTGGAGAAGAGAAGGTTCAGTGCACCCACTGTGGAACCCAGCTCTCCTTCAAGTCAGCCGCTATCACTGGTCAGTTACACCCTACTCCTTGTCTCTACCTCTGCTTGTGCTGACGCTTCGTGTGTCTCTCTTGCAGGCACCTCGTCCATGTCACGTCATCTGGAGTCATGCAAGAAGAAGCCTTGCCTGGAGGCTGGCCAGCAGAAGCTCACGTTCGCCAAGGTCACCCACAACGACAAGCTCCGACTGCACACCCTGCTCGAGAAGTGGATCATCAGGGACCAGCAGTCCCTCAGCGTCCTGGATCACCCAGACTTTCGTGTCTTGCTTCATGCTCTCCTCGCCGGCTACGAGCCCCCTACCCGCAACATCATGACGCGTAAGATCGGCGTGGACTTCGACGTACTCAAGAGCCAGGTCAAGGCCGAGCTCCAGGCTATCCCAGGACGCGTCGCGTTGACGACGGACGGTTGGACTGCCGGGAATGGAGATCAGTTCCAGTGCATCACGGCCCACTTCATCGACGGGTCGTGGAATCTCAAGACCGTTCTGCTGGACTTCGCCCCTTTCCCCGTGCCCCATACTGCCGAGAATGCTGCGAATCTGATCAGTGCGGCATTGGAGGAGTTTGGTATTACGGACAAGGTCTCAGGGTGCGTCACCGACAATACAGCATCGGCCTACAACATCTCCACCATCCTGAAGCGGAGGATGTCCCCCTCGCCCTTTCTGCCGGCCCGCTGCGCCTCTCACTTGATCAACCTGGTGGTTAAGCATGGACTAGAGGATGCTGGGAGGGACGAGATCTTTGGTGCTTGTAGGGCTTTCGTCACCCTCTTGCACAGGTCCAAGCCCACAGAGAAGGCGCTGGTGGATGCATGTGAGGAGGTGGGGGTCAAGTACGTCGTGCCTCCCACTGTTATGGAGGTCCGATGGAACTCGACACTGGCCCAACTCGCTGGACTTCAGCGGCTGGAGGTTGCTCTTCGGCATCTGTTCGAGACACCGGCCTACAAGAACAATGCCTGGGCGGAGCCGGTCTGGTTGGCAATGCGTGACATCATCAAGATCCTCACCATCTTCAAGGACGTGTCAGACCACCTTCAAGGACGCAAATTTCCCACTCTCAGCTGTGCCGCCGAAGGCTTTGTTCTCATCACCAAGGGTCTGGAAGAGCTCAACGTATCTCGGACTCTCACTAGCTGGGGCTCTGAGGTTCTTGGTCTCTTTCAGACCCGACTCAGAGAGTATCGCGAACATCTCATCGACGCTTCAGTGGTGCAATGGGCGACTATTTTGGATCCTTCTATGAAGGAGTCTGTTATAGAAGCTGACGGAGTACAGGATCTGAGTCAGGTTACTGACGACTTGGAACATCATTTGGAGTGCTACTATCCCATTGCTGCAGTATCTCCGGTTGCTCCCCATGCTTCGTCTGCAGCAATCTCCCCATACGAGAAACTCCGCCAGAGACACGCTCCCCCCTCCAACTCTTCCATCTCAATCACTGCTCGCAAGCAACTGGAAGCTTACCTTCGCGAGCCAAAGATTCTTTCCCCTGCTCCGGCTGATGCACTACACTATTGGATGGTCAACGAGGCTCGTTTTCCCAGTCTGGCTTCCCTTGCTCGCGATCTTTTGGCCATTCCGGCCACCAGTGTTCCTTCCGAAGCTGCTTTCTCACGCGGTGGAGAGGTAATTACCAAGCGCAGAAACCGTCTTCTCGGCAGCACGGTAGCTCATATCATGTGCCTGGACTCGTGGATGGAGGCGGGCTTCACCACTCTCAAGGACTTCTGTCTTGACGACCTTGACGAACAGACGAAGTAGCTGCCTGACCATGTAACTTTTTACGTAATCATTGTGGTCTCTAGTGGAGACTGGGGTCTGAAAACATATGAAAAGTAGGGTCTGAAGAGCAGTCTGAGGTCTCAAACTCAGAAGATGAATGTGTCAGGATACCCGGCGGGTAACCCGGCCGTTCGAGCGGACGGGTAGTCTCACGTCTTGGTTTTTTTCGGGCGGGCAGAAGCGCTGATAGTCTGCCACGCTATCCGCCCCTACCCGTCCGTAACCCGTCCGTTACCCGGAATCAACAACACTGACCCGCAACCCCAGTGATCGTCCGCGTCCACCGTCCACCCACAAGGCACTGTATGAAATTGATACGTACATGTGAGATAGAGCTTGGCTGTTCCGGTGGCGGTGTGGCGCTCGCTGGCGTCGGTGTGTGGGTAATCAATTGAATCTACTGTGCCCCAGAAAAAGGCCTACATACATACATACATACGAGCGAATGTCGAAACGCGGAGCCCCGGATCTTGCCCTGGTACATGTGTATGTACATTGTACTGGCTGCTGGAGTCTGTCCGTCATCTCGCCCACGCATCCAACACCTTTTTTCAGCAACAATGCTGCACATGAACACCGGCATACGTTTTGGATGGAGGTTGAAGCTAGAAGCTTGAAGCCTGGATCCCGAAGAGTGCTGGAGCCCCAGCCCCCAGTAGTGAGAGGATCAAAGGCCAAAGCGGGGCCCCGCGCTGCCTGGGGAATTGTGGGATGTGATGTGCGGTTGTGGCCCAGAGAAGGTTCTGGGGCTGCCGCGTCGCGTCGCGAGGTCGCGCGATGTCGTGTTGACAGAATGATGAGTAGATGAGTACAAGGCATGGGGGAGAGCGCTAGTCAGAACGTTAAGAGTGTCGGGTCGGAGCATCGTCTGATCTCAGACACGCATGTCTCAAACTCTGTCTACTCCGTAACGTCTACTGATGAGTAACTGAGATCTGAGATCTACTACTGAGCCTCTCGAACTTTCGCGAGCCTGCGGCGGCTCCAGCGGGCGAGCAGTGTACTCCCGAAAGCATGAGGTTCGAGGTTCCCGCTGAGCAAGGTTCTTACCCTTGGTACGATAGTACCATCTCCGAATTGAGACAAGTCTGTGAGCCGAGTCGGGAGCGAAGCAAGATCATGTTGTGTACGTGCTAGGTACTTGATAGTCTTCCTCTCGCCTCACATTTGCCTGGGGAGAACGCGGGCTACGTGACGCGAGGCACATGTTGCTGCCTCAGGACTCGGGCCTCAGCGCTATGCTCGATCGTCCATTCTGCGAACTGCGGATCTAATCGCTTGTGAGGCGGCTCTCCTGCGTTGGCATGGCCTAAAAGCTCCCCAAAAAGTGAAATGTGAGAGATTAGAAGCATCGCCCGACTGATGGTGACTTCGGCATTTGGTTGCCAGCTCTTGATATGGATGGCCGTAGTGCATGACAATCTGCCACGGCACTGTGGACTCGCGGACGTGCCGTTGTAAGGCATTCCTAGTCCTCACATCATGGTTCGCACCAACGATTGTTGCTCTGAGACCCTGAAATACGGGGATGGCGACATCTTCAATTTCGACATCTGAGTCAACATGGGGCATGAAGTGCTGAAGCGCTGAAGGTGGGGCGTTGCTCTGGGGACTCTGGGTATGTTCGGGACTGATCACTCGATTTGTTCGTGTACAGAGGGATTCAAGTCTCCATCTCTTCGTCGGCCGAGCTTCGCTTCTGAGCCCACGTTACGAAGTCGTCAATCACGGATGGCCAGGCTCCTGTGCGGTTCGAAACGTTGAGTTCGGTATCGAAGTCACCACGCACGGGGACGTGCCGTCGATAGCAGACAAGAGCCGGGTTTGACGCGAAGTGGCGCAGATAGCGAAGGAAAACACAAAGGGCCGAAGATACGGAAGGAAGGATGAGGAGAAAACGAAACATTTTAATCAGCCCAAAGCTCTAGAAGTGAGCTTGTTGCAAATCCTCACCATCCAAGTCATGATTGGTGAAGTCCTCGTTAATCTGCGTAATGAAGTCTAGGAACTGAAGCAGATCCATGAAATGCAAGGGTCAACATGCTGAGCTGGAGGTATGGCAGCCTTTCGACAAGCAAGCACTCACGAGCGACCAGGTATCTTTGCTGATGGCTCGGCCCTTCATGGTCTCCGACAGGTATTCCTTCCACAGATCGAGTTGTCTCTGAGTGAACCTCCCGCGTGATCCAGAAGTATCTTCATTGCCCTCAAAGACGGGAGCGCAAGGAATGATCAACTCCCAAAATGCTATCGCGGAATCGAGAGCTGGTACACAGAAGGCCGGTAAGTCCAATTTTGCTGCGTGTTCAGATGGGAGAATGAACCAAACTCACGAAGACTCTTTTGCCCTTCTGGACGCGCAAAGGTGTATGTGAAATCATAGACGCGCCGGTACAAGCCACCTTTGCCCTTCGTCGCCAAGGTCCCACGCACTGGCGCATTTTGCCGCAGCTCTTTCGACAGAGTCTTTTCTACGAACTCCTTCTGCTTTTCCTTGGTGTCCAAGCCCGGTCCGAGACTACGCCATCCGTCAACGTATGCTTCGCGCGTAAATGTCCCCAGAGAGGGGCTGCCGAGGTAGAAAGACAGCGGAAGAATGGCAGGGTCTTCGGGTGAGATACCGAGGTCGGTGCAGAGTTCCATGGCGCCTTCGATGGTGATGTTCTCCCCGTCTTCATCTGATGCCAACCGGGCGGGCGAAGGACCAAGCACAGCGCAGGAAACGTGACCAATTACTTAGCTAGCAGCTCCGAACGCTGGCACCACGCGCATCTCCACAGTGCACTCACCTTTGTACTCGTCAAAGAGTGCATTCAGACGGTCCTTGCTCTCCTTCTCTGCCTTCTTCGACGCGCTGCTACTCCCGCTCCCTGCTTTAGATGCCGCCTCGACTGCCTGGGGATCGTCGTAGAATGCATCCAAGGCCGCCGTCAGCCGGTAGCTGTGAGCCTTCAGAATGCGCTGCGCATCAGCGGGGGTTGCATTCGTTATGCTGCGGAACTGCTTGATTACAGACTCCTTGCTGACTTTGGAAGACGATGACTGTGTGAAATCAGATGCAATCATACGCAGCTGTCAGCTAAGGATGCGGGCATGTAGGCGCTGTATCGATTCAGCTGAAGGTGACAGAAGTGTCGGGGCCTCCTTGCGCGCTGTACTGCTTACCATGATTGCTGACTTCTGCTCTGGAGATCGTAGCTCTTGTCAGACTAGTGAAGTGATGCTGAGCGAAGTGCGATGAGCCGGGCGAGCTTCTCGTTGAGGTTCCTCTCGAAACTTGAGACCGCAGAGTCTTGATTGTCATGTCATGCAGGTCGGTCTCAGATCTCCTGGCCTTATCTCCTCGCCATTGGCGGGGTGTCGTGCGCAGTGCGCACAGTGCGCAACTGCCCCACAGAGATCCGCGCGCGGGACAAGGCGGCGGCGGGACGGACTCCGTGTTGACTGTTGGACGACCACCAACATCTCAAACTCCAAATTCTGGAAGCAGGCTCGGGCTCGGACAACCAAAGGCGCGGGCGGTCGAAAAGGACATTGGAGAGAGTCGTCGCGAAAGAAAGAAGCGGCAGAAGCAGAAGCAAGAACTCGGAGCGCGAGGAACACAAGGAAGCTGTGATCTACAACTTGAACAATGAGACGACCGACGAGCTGTTACGTCTGTGGCCAGCGTGAGTACATTCTCCTTTATCACTTGTGATGTTCTACCTGCATTGGATATGAATGTAATAACACTCTAATACTCCCTCTGATTTCCTTCGCAGTGGGCCACTTAGCCGAAGCCTGTAGCTCTTCAGAGAGGCGTGAGTTCTACATACTCCCTGCCATACCAATCTTGTTACACAACATAAACTGACTCAAATCATCGCGTCGCGGCAGTGTGCTTCAATTGTGGCTCGAGCGGCCATGAGAGCAAGGCATGCGAGGAGCCTCGCACGACGGATTCGAAGCAGTGCTACGGCTGTGGCCAGAAGGTGAGCTTTCATTTGGCTGTCAAAGGCATGAATCTGGGTGCATGAAGCTCATATTTTCGACATTTCGATGTCGCTGAATGCGCAGGGTCACATTCGTACCGACTGCCCCAACCTGACCCGTCCCCCGCCCAAGGTCCCCAACACTAATGCGGCACCCGCTGTCGCGGGCGGCAAGGCCAACTCTGGCGTGCAGTGCTTTAACTGCGGCGGCTCTGGCCATATCAAGGCTCACTGCACGAGTCCACCGGCAGCGGCTCCAGTTCAGTGCCGTCGATGCGGAGGAGCGAACCACTTCGCGCGTGACTGCCGAGCGCCTGTCGGTCAAGCCGCCCAGCCCTCGGTGACGGCGAAGGCTTGTTTCCGCTGCTCTCAGGTTGGCCACCTCGCCCGCGACTGCCCGACGGCTGCCTGAGCTGGTCACACACTTCGAATCTCTGTCCCTGGTCTGTTCTGGTTACCGTCTTTGTTAGCTTTCTTCCTTCCTTCCAGATCGGAAACATTTTTTCGATTCCTTCTATTGTCCCTGCATGCAGCAGAGGGATCTGATTCCAGTCAGCGCTCCATGAGCTCCACCCTCCTTTGCCCATTCATTGATTCAGATTATGTGCGCAGCAGACCAGCTATACCTGTGTTACATGTGTATTGAAGTAACCGGAGGTAAGCTTCCGGAGAGCGGAAGACCTCGTCGAGCCGGAGGCCCAACGCCCAAGCCCCAAGGCTTGCCCCCATCTTCTTCCCGACGCGCGGCCACCAGTTCAAGTATATAAGTAGGTCTCCATAACTCTGGGGGCACTCCCAGAAAGGCTCTGCCCTTTGTTTTCAACCCTTTCTTCGTCCCGGCAGGCAATTGTCGATACCATACTTCCGCACACGATGCCGATGCGACAAGGTCTCGAAGCGATTGGGGCTCCCTTCCCCAAGTTCGACGCCGACTTTCACTTGCTGCCACTGTTGCGGCCATACCCTGAGGCGCCGTATGCCACCGCCCCGCCAGAGGCAGAGTTCGCATTTCTGGAAGTGCACAGACCGCCTCGCATTGCCTTCCGATTCAATGGAGTCGATTGGATCGTAACTACGCACGTCCTTCCTGGCGCTTACCCTCGGATGCACGATGCGGCAACAAGTCCTCCCTCTCAACCGCTTTTTCCCGTTGGAGTGGGCAGGAAGCCGGGGGCTTCCGCAGAGGAGATTCGCGAGGCGCAATGGGCTCTTCTTGATGACTTGGTCAAGGAACATCCACCACCGACCTATTACCCCCCTTCGACGAAGCTGGATGCCGAAATCGATGGGGAAAAGCGGAAGGCCAGCCGGACTCCTCAGCTCTGGTCAGTCGTGGAGCGGATTGTTCCCATGCGAAGCGTCCAAGAGCAGGACGAAATTGATCGAGCCGGTGAAGTCGGACTGACCGTCGTTGCATGCCACGCGAATGGTTTCCACAAAGAGACATACGAGCCTTTCTTTCATTCATTGGTCGAGGAGCTGTCAAAGCGGACAGATGCCACGGCTCCACGAATCGACGAGATCTGGAGTGTAGACACAATCGATTCCGGTGACGGTGGCTTGTTGAACGGACGTTCCCTGGGCCGATGCATCCACTGGTTCGATCAACCTCGCGACATTCTCAACTTCTTGCAGTTCTACTTGCCCCGTACAGCTGCTAGCGTCGTCGAGCAAGGGACCAAGCACCCTGCGAGTAAAGAAAAAGGAATTCAGGCCGGTTCTGCATCAAGATCGGATGCAGCTCTGCGGCCGACGTGGCCAACTCGTATCCTGCCGAGGCTGAATCAAGGAGAAGGTCTTCAAGGCAGGCGAATTGTCCTGCTGGGACATTCATTCAGTACGTTGATTTCTGATACAGTTTCCCGAAGCTCGGGATCAATCCTTCGCTGCTGACACAGCTGACTGATTTCTGCCTGCTGTCTGACAGGCGGAGCAGCTGTAGCCGCTCTCAGTGCACTTGAGCCGAAGCTTACTGAGCGGTCTATTCTCATCGACCCCGTCATCCTCTCCTCGAAGAAATGGGAAGATGGCATAGTGGGTCCATGGCCTCCTAGCCACGTGCTTGGTCAAGGTTCCGCTGTAAGACAAGAAGTTTGGCCGTCTTCGTAAGTACCAAGGCTTCGCGCTCAATTCTTACAAATGTATACCTACCTTTACTGACACCAGATCATCCTTCCTCACCCTTTCACCTTCAGGGCTGCGGCACTCGCTTCATTCAAGAAGAAACCCTTCTTTGCCAGCTGGGATCCCCGTGCTCTCGAGTTATTCGTTCGCTTTGGCCTTCGACCCGTCAAACCTGATCCGTCTCCCTCTGGTACTGGCGGCCCACAAACGCTATCGATGAACAAGTGGCGAGAGACAGAAGCTTTTGCTTCCAATTGGGTGGCACGATACATCTGGGCTCTGCTGGAACGTAGTCGAGGAATTTCTGCAGAACGGCGCTCTCCTCTCCATATTTTCACGATGTCGGCGTCGTCCAATGCAGGCATCTACGGCGAGTACCCGGACATGGAGGCTGAGATATCTGAACTCGTTCGCAGCCAAACGCGTGAATGCACGGCAAAGCAGATTCCTGGAGGTCATTTGGTCGTGCAGCAGCAGCCTAGTGTGTTGGGTGAGTACTGCTTCAATCATTGTCCATCCGAGGTGGCTCTCACACTTCATCGCTTCATCGCTTCACCTCTGTCTCATCAGCCGTCGAAATCGTCAACGTACTCGCTGGCTCAGCACCTTCGCAAAGCGTACCCCAGGCAAGGTTGTAGCTCCCTAGGTCTAAACAACGCACAATGGTCACCTCAAAGCAGCAAGCAGACACGGATTTTTCACAGCACTGGGTGCTGGGTGGTTTGCTATCAATACTTTCAAAGCTATCAATACTTTCAAATGTGGTCCTTGGGTCCATCCTTTGACAACTTCCGGCAAAAGGACAAACAAGGATTACTATGTGTGTGTGTGCAATTTTTGGTACAGCAAGACGAGGGTATAAGGGAACTCTAGATGAGGTGCAGGCTGACTCCTGCATGCCCCCTTGAGCATGCTGCTCTTAAGGGGTACATACCACTTGAGCCAGCCTTAAGGCTACAGGTAGGCGTTCTGACGATGCTTTGAAAGCTTCACGCTGGGGGCAAGCCTGCCTGACCTCTGCCGCCTGCCGTCCCACATCGTCTATTGTTCCGCATCTTTTGTTTATCTACACTTCCCTATTCCCTGCATGTCAACTTTCCTGCTTCCTGGCCGGTGGGTTTTGCTCCTTCCTTGTGTGGACCCAGTTGCTCGGAGTACACAAGAATCTAAACGATAGAACCAGCAAACGTTGTTCTTAGTTCGATGCTACGTATCTGTTGCACACAATTCATTTGACATCGTCTGAGCGCGCTGGGTTCTCCTTACTGTCCATCTTTCCCTCGTGGCTCGTACAAAGGACATTGGAATTGGTGGGTATAGACACCGTCATGGTCGCATATGTACTGCGCAAAGGCCAGCCCTCTTACACAGCGCGCACTGCCATCGCTTGGAAGGTGATCAGCGATCCGCGATATATGTACTCGTACATGATTGTACACGGTCATGTATCTATGCGGGCGCGTGTGCCTTATCCCGCTTCCTCGGTTTGCGGCTTACTTTGCGCGACCTGCTCGCTCGGTCCTTGCATTTGCAGTCAGATGTCGCGCCTAGATTGGAGGACAGTGCTGCTTCTCGGCGTCCTACTGGGTGGGTCCTGCATCGTCGTCGCCAAAAGCGATTAGTGAACGGGTGCGCCCACCCGCCAGCCGTAGCATGAGTAGGGACGAGGGTGACGGGAGGTCAGTAGTCAGTGGTCACTGACTGTTTCGGTGTCTACCACGACGTTGCTGCCTTAAACTGAGCTGCTTGCGAGGGAGAGATTTTGCAGCACTACAGCAGAGGACTGGGGACGCCACAGTAGTTTAATTGCCGTCCTCGTCTGTTCTTTTTGTACCACGCAGGACTCGCAAAAGGGTTGTGCAGTGCCATAGCGGCGCTGACGCTGCTTGCGTTCGCCTCCTGCTTCTTCCTCACTCAAATACATACAAAACGAGGCAGCACACTTTGTCGGCTGTCTGCGCACACCTCACTTCTTCGCCCTCCAACTCTCAAGATCAGCACCCACCACCACCACCTAACGCACCAAGCAACGGAGAACGGCGGCTCCTCACGCACCTCCAGTCATCGCTCATCGACACAGCGGCGATCGGACATATCCTTTTTTCTTTGCATCCAGATCCCCGGACAGGAAGGAGAGTACGGAAGGAAGGGAGACCGCAGCACCATTCAGCGAAGGACTGCTCATAAAACGGTGAATGGAAGTCGTGCACCATCTCTTATCTATCCACGACATACATCAAAAATAGAATCACACCCCGCCCGGCTCTCTCATTCTCTCGGCCTCATAATACTCCAGCGCCAACAGGATCAAAATTACTGCGCCGGCCAAAGGGTGAGTGTGGGGAGCTTCTTGGGCAGCGGAAATGAAGTCCCATTCGAGGTGTCTTCTCCCGGCCACTTCTCGGTTTGATGTTCTCGTGTGACTGACTCTAGCATTCTTCTTTCTGTCCCTTCTCCCGGCGCTTTCATTTCCCGTCTGTCAGGGACGACGTACGACCTGCAAGCGAGCGCACAGACGAGTAAGTCAGAGGGACAACTTCGGAGTCACGCCTCTTCCGAAGGCCCAGCTCCCTCTTTCTCATCTCAAACTGACCGCCTCCTTTCGTATCTGGCAGCCTTTCCCACGACCACTCTGTTTTTGACGCCGAGGCAACCCGCCAAACGCCTGACGCACCCAACAGACGAACAGCTCTTCTCATTACTCTCCTGCCCGGAAGCGATCACCTTTCGGACGCACCACGAAACGGAACAAGTACCCCAGGCACCTTCGTCTTCACCATCCTCCAGCTCCCACTCTCTCACCATCCACTTAGTCGGATCACAGTCCTCTAGAGATCCCCATCATGCAGCGAGGCTCTCATGATGCCCAAGCTGGCTCCTACCAAGACAGCATCAACGGTCAGGGACGCGATGTCGAGCACCAGCAGAACGACTCTCACGACAGCGCAGCCGGTAACAGCATCACTTCAAGCGACGGTCCCCGCAAAGAACGAATGAACAGTGCGCAGCCACTTGGCTCTGCTCTTCAGGACCCCTTTGGTCACAATCGAACCGGTATGAATCACTGGAGATCAGTGACTGACAATGCAAGGCCACTGCGTCCCGTCGCACAGCACAGCCCTCCTAATGCAGCCGGAGATTCTGGTCCAGGTACCGCAGGACAGCAACACCCCGGTCACGGTCCACCTTTTGGTCCCTTGGACGTGCCCTTCACGCTTTCCCCTTCTCTCCGGTTTGATCGATCCCGTTCTTCTGCGTCCGACCGTGCTTCGGCAACGTCTGGTGTCAACGATTCGGCATCTTCATTCGGTCTCACTAATGACCACACTTCTTCCCGAAGTTTCATCAGTCCGCCATCCACGCTCTCAACTTTCAGTGAAATGATGCCTCACGGCAAGCACCCGCAGGAAGGACCCGCTGGCATCGGTGTCGACAGTCGCATGCCATGGCAGATGTCGAGCCTTCAACCCATGTATGAGTTTCTCCTTCCACCCGCTCATGCTGAACGCGGCATGCTCGCCGGCCCTCGCCCGCCGGCCGGCAGCATCCCTGATAAAAACATGCTCAACCGGTTTCAAGGCCAGGTCCAAGGAGCGCAGGTGCCCAAGAACTTCTTGCCAGCTTATCCCCAAGGAGAAGGGTGAGTTCTGATCATCCGGCATTTGTGTCCTCCTTCCTTCTCGCTGACATCGGAAATTTCTTCACAACAGCGAACGAAAGGTTGAAGTCGGGCGGCCTTCCTCCGTGGCTGGTGGATGGCAGAGCCACAGATGGGTCGCATGAGCCCTCCCGAGTATCTGCCGCCTGACTACTTCCAGGGTCCGGCTTTGGCCCTGCCTCCACCCAACATGACAAGGCAGCTCTCAGGTGCCGCACAGGGAGGGGCGCAGGAGTTCAGCATCTTTGTTGGTGATCTGAGTCCAGACTTGCGCGAGAATGATCTGGTCAACCAGTTCTTGCAACCTCCGCCTTGGCCGCCTTCGCACCCTTTCGCTATTGTACATGCCCATGCGCAGCAAGCGCAGGGTAACTACAACCCTCCGACACGCATCGGTCCTGCTCCATTTCTGTCTACGAAATCTGCTAAGGTGAGCTCCTACCTGCCTTCTTTGCACTTCTTCCTCAACACCACAACGGCGCACTGACCAGTTATACGAATGACTTGAACTGCAGATTATGACCGATCCCGTCACCGGCATGTCACGCGGCTTTGGCTTCGTTCGCTTCACGCAAGAGGCTGATTGCTCACGTGCCTTGGTCGAGATGCAAGGCGTCGTGGTCAATCCTGTCCACGGCCTTTCCCCTGGCCGGCCTCTGCGTGTGTGCACTGCCACTCCCAAGAACCGCAACACTAATGCTGGCGCTCAGTTCCCGGAACCCGAGGCAAACCCTGCCTTTTATGGATCTGGGCCTGCAGGTGGTAACTTTGGACCTAACTTCAATCGCCCTCCCCAGCACCAGGCTTCAGGAAACCAGCCGGGTATGCCAGGCATGTCACCATTGCCGCCGCTGCAGATGGCTTCCTTTGGAGGCCCAGGCCTTGCCCCGCGCCAAGGTGGGCCTTTTCCTGGGCCGGAGCAACTGCGAGCTTTGTCTCCTGCCGGCGGTCAGACTCCCGCTGGGATCATGCACGCACAAGCCCTGGCTCGTGACCCGGGCCATATGGACCGGCCGCCTTTGGGCTTCGGCCAGGCACTGAGTCAAATGGGAATGCCGCCCCACGGTCATGCACCTGACACGGGATCCAACGGATTTCCGTCGCAAATGGGCTCACCGTCGTCCGCCATTGGGCCGAACAGCTCAGCTTCAGCAACGTCCATGCTCTTGTCGTCTTCGAGCGCACTCGACCCGACGAACACCACCGTATTCGTTGGAGGTCTGTCTTCTTTGATATCTGAGGAGACCCTCAAGACCTTCTTTGTTCCCTTTGGCGAGATCACTTATGTCAAGATACCGCCGGGCAAAGGATGCGGCTTCGTCCAATTCGTGTCGAAGACTGATGCGGAGCGCGCAATAGAGCGCATGCAGGGATTCCCCATTGGCGGAGGTCGTATCCGTCTGAGCTGGGGCCGCAGTCAGGGTGACAAAGCTGCAGCCGCTGCAGCTCAGGCGGCTACTCACGCGGCGCAACTGGGGCACTTGGCTGGTTTGGCTGGCCTGAGCGGTCTTAGCGCTACCCAGTTAGCTCAGCTCGCTGGGCTAAGCTCGGCGTTAAGCGCAGTTCAACGCAGTGCGTCCGTGGCCAGTACCCACCCAGCGCGGATCCCAGCTCGGCCTTACTGCAGCAGATTGCAGCCAGCCTGAGTGCTGCGAGTCCCCCATCGAATTCGAATGGATCCGCCATGCCTTCCTCGCCTCAGCCACACCAGCAGGGATACGCCCAACAGCAACCTCACCACCCGTCGATCCCTCAACAGCAACCCAAGCAGCAGTCACCGCCTGGATCATTTGACCTCAACGCCTTTGCTGCTCTCAGCGACTCTCTGAATCATCAGCAACTCAGCTCCTTGCTCAGCAATCTTACAAGGCAAGCAGCTACAAACAACAATGGTAACAATGGCAACAACGGCAATATCCACGAGCGCAGCCACAGCCACAACCATAATGAAGATGAGCATGACGCTCTGAGTGCTTCTTTGGCAAAGATGGCTATCGATCCGGCTGTGCTCAATCGTCTTCGGGACGCGACTGGCGGCAGCGACTTCGGTAACTCTCACTTCTCCCAGTCTGGGCTGAGCGGAGGTCGACCGTCGCCATTGACGAATCTGCTCAAGTCCTCCACGTTCTCCCCCTTCAGTCCGGCGATCTCACCCGTCGTCGGTGGCTCAACGCAGCTGCCGGCCGAGGACTCAAATGGTCAAGCCGACCATGGATACGATGCTCGTGACGGTGTAAACCGGCAGAGGCCTGATCCAAGGGAGTACAGTCGCGGGCAGAATGCAGAAGAGTCTGCACAGCAGCAGCAGCATCAGCAGCAGCACCACCAACAGATGCAGATGCAGATGCAGCATCACCAAAACCAGCAGCAGCAGCAACAGCAACAGCATCAACAACTGCAGCACCATCAGCAGCCGCAGCAGCAGCTCGCAAAGAGTCCGCGCCTAGTCGATGCCATGCGGAACGGAGGTCTCGGGTCGCTCGATCACGATGAGATGCTCCGAATGCTGATGTGGCACGAGCAGTATGGTCCTCAGTACCACCCATCTGGTTCGAACCAGGGCTTCGCAGCACGACCACAGGACATGGGCTCCGATTTGGCGCCGTCGACTTCTAGGTCGCCTCCTCAGGGAGCGCTGGACCAAGGTCTACGACAGAACAACAAGGAGCGAGGGTCGTTCGACCATTCCGTTTCAACACCCCTTGCACGGAACGGGGCCGGGCTGAGGTCCCCTCCACCGTCCATGGTCCGCGGAGGGCTGTCCCATGACCAAGGTGGGGAGGGTCAGGCTCATGGATTTGAATATTCGGGAACAATCTCATCCAATCATCCACTTTATCGCCTCTAACGGATCGGAAGCCTCGGGGTTCGCCAAAGCTCCCTCCTGTCTCTGCAAGCAGCCAAACAGTCGCCTTCAACATGGAACTTAGACAGAATCAGCACTCCCACTATTATCCCAGATTCTAGGCGACCTTTAGCAACCGGCCGTCGATTTCGCTTCAGATCTCGCTCCCTCCATGATTTTGGATGGCCTCGCTTGATCTTCACCTTTCAACTTCCTTTCTCTCTTTCTTTTTTGCTCTCCCCTCGAATCTGCAAGAGTTTGCAACATACGCACCATCGACGTCGCTTCAGCACTCTCCAAGCCAATCTCTCATATCCGGGTGTTTCCTTCAAATCCTCCGAACGTCCCCTCAGTCGGATTCTAGTTTCTGTGGACGCCGAAGGAGACAATCCTCTCAAAGAACCTCAAGCAATTCTTCCTTGTGCTCTTTTGTCGCACAACATCCACTTCGGTGGACACATGTCACTTCTAGGCTCGCTGTTGCACCTCATTTTCCTTGCTCTCCTTGCTTTCTTTTCTTCCTCTTCTTCCCTTCCCTCCTTCCCTCTCCCTTTCCTCTCCACTCACTCTTCCCACACAACAACAAGCCTGCAAGTCCCGCAACAATCTTCAGATTCGCCAACAAGACGTCTCCAACCGCAAGCTTCCTCGACTGGCAAGTTCAGCAAACCAACCAAACCCCAAACCCCCATTCACGTTGTCTCAAGTTCTGTTCGCGCTCGGCATTTCTCCTTGTTCGTCCCTTCGTCCCGTCGCTTCAAGTACATCTTCGTTTTGCTTCCCTTCGACTCTGCTTTCTTCTTTTCTACGAGCTTTCAAGTGCTGCCTGGTCCGGCAACATCCACGATTGGCACTTCTGTGTCGCCTTTACGATTACGCTCCTCGCTCACCGGGTCTCTGCGCCATCATAGGCTCCTCCGGTAACGGGATCATGTCCTGACTCACGTCGCATCTCCAAAGAGCTGGACGGCAACGACGTCCCCGTGGGACCAACAGTGGCATTGGACACACCGATTGCTCGATTCTTCTTCCTTCTTTCCAACTTCGGGGCGGTACATACCGATTATTTCTCCTTTCGATCTCTCTTTCGATCTCATGCGTGCGCGCGCATGCGCATTCCGAATTTCGACTTGCTGGCAACCCTTTCTTATCGCCTCTCCAGCTATTACCTACTCGGCATCCTCAAGACGAATCTTCTGAAACCCACCACTTTCCGGCTTCTCTGCGCGTCATACAAACACCCAACACACCCTCAAACCCACGCTCAACGTACATTTGCAAGTTTTCCCTCACAACCAGCCTGTTCGCCTTATACTCCATCCACAACAAAGAATTTCCCAATTACTATCCCTCTCGCCTCTGCCGCTCTGCTCGCACAATTCCCCCTGCCATCTTCCCCCCCCCCCCCCACAAATCATCCCAGTAAAAGCTGCGAGCTGTGTTCTCTCTCAACCAATCGAAATTCTATCCCTTATCCAGTATGTGCGACTAAGCCCAGTTCTTTGCTTTGTGCACAGTGATCTTAAGGCCTGTGCGCTACTCTGCTTGGAGCTGCGATCAGATCTTGGAATTCGGCATTCGCCCCATGCCAGCAGCAACGGGACGAGGCGGAGGCGGAGGCGGCGGAACTTCGTGGAGGCGGGGAGGGGACTTTGTATTTCTTTCCCGAAATAAACCATCGAAATTTCTTCTGAGCTCTGGAACAAAGGGAACTGGCGATTTCGCTCCCCATCGTACAGCGTACAGTCCTGCCTGACTTACACTCACTTCTTAAGGATCTTCTGCATCCAGAGCGCGTAGGACAAGGTCGTACAAGAAGGTCCAGACATCTTACGACCTCCTAAATACTTTGCCCCTGGCCATCACATTCACTGATTGTGTCCTCCTTCCCGAGACTTAAGGCCACACCAAGTCCGACGACACCTCCGTGCCATCCTCAACGCCTCAACGGTTTCGACCCAGCACGGATCACCGAACGAATAATAATGGATACAAAGGTCCATAAAGTAGGTTCAGGTCTGTCTGGGATATGTCTCCGACCCCTGCTTTGCTCGTACGCATGGGACCATGAGGCTCCGTACGCTGGCTAATATGGTAACTGTGTCGGGACCAAATGATCCTAAGTGAAGCCCTCGTTCCAGTACCACCTGCCAGCCGTCGAAAGCGCTCAGTCACACATCTGGTATTCGATATGGGTCATTGTTTGTTGACCGCTTTGTTTGTTTGCACAGAGGCGCCCTTGCCTTTCTCTTCGGACACTGAACGTTGCCCTGTCGGCGCTGTCTTCTGATCAGCGATCAGCGGCAGAAGAAAGTGTAAGCGCGCGTCTCCATACACGGTCTTCGCTGGTCGTCCTTCCGACCTATTCTTTCCAGTGCTCATTCTTCGACCTCCTATGCTCATCTTCTTCGACTCTTTCCTGCTATCTCTCACCACCATCATCACCTTCCTTTGACACTCCTTTCCTACTCGCCTTTGCTGGCTGACCCACACTCCCTTCCTCAACTCACATTCTTTCTTCTCTGCTTTCGAAGCGGATCATACTCCTCACAAGGACCCATACACTGGTAAGTCTTGAATCTTCCATTCAGCTTGCTCAGACGGCTTCTTCTCAACTGTATCCTCTTTCCTGCGCTTCCTCGGATTACAGACGCCTACTGGGTCGTCACGCTGGCTCGCAAGTCCAACCCTCAACCCAATGGTTTCCACACACAAACAATGCGGCGGAAGACGGAGGAGATGGACCGCCTTGGTTTCCATCTTGATTGCTCTCTCCAGTGTCGCAGCGGATATCGAAGTACAAAGGAGACTCTCGTCACAACTTCCTCAGCTCGGCCATGTCGGGCTACCATACTCATGGACGTTTGCGGATGATACTTTCTTAGCGACGAAAGATGGCGAAATCTCGTCGGGATCGTCATCAGCATCCGCCCCTCCCTCTACAGACACAATTTCGTTCAAAGTCGACGGGCTACCCTCCTGGGCCTCCTTCGACGCATCGTCACGGATGTTTACAGGAGCACCACAATCTCACGACCAGGGCCGGTCAACGGTAAAGCTGACTGCAACCGACTCGGACGGCTCATCAACGGAGGACAGTTTCAGCTTGATCGTCATCGAAGCTCCACCACCAACTCTGAAAATGCCTCTTGCACCTCAACTACCCACAATCAGCAGCATTGGCCCGCAGTATGTCCTTCCAGACGGTTCGCAGTTTATTCCACACGGATGGTCGTTCAGCCTAGGGTTCTCTGGATACAGCTTCCAATTGCCGAATTGGAGAAGATATACTACACCGCCACCCGCGGCGACGGATCTGCCCTCCCGTCATGGATGACTTTCAGTGCGGAGAGCTTCACCTTTGATGGAGTGGCGCCTGCTTCACCTAGCACCGCTGACAGCGCCTTCGACGTCATGATTACTGCATCCAACATGCGTGGCTTCGGCGGCACAGCGGACTCGTTTCGACTCGTTCTTGACAACCACCTCCTCACGCTCGCACATGCACTCCGCATGGTCAATGCCACTGCTGGCTCATCTTTTCACTACACAGTGCCGACGACAGGGGTCCAGCTCAACGGAAAACAAGCACCACAGGATGATTCTATCTCCGTTGATGCGAAGATTAGCCCTTCGTACCCATGGCTTTCCTTCGACGCTGGCACCTCGACCTTGTCAGGTACCCCACCTTTCAACTTTTCGACTTCAAGCTCGGACTCGCTGGATCCTCAGCCAGTTGCAGTACCAGTGGTGTTCAGCGATCACACCAGCAACTTTACGACAGATACAACCTTGACACTGAACGTGTACCCGTCTCTTTTCACCCTCGAGGCACTACCAAACATGAATATCGACCCTGGTATGCCATTCAATGTCTCGCTTCAACAGTTCCTGCGTCCACCGCTCGACCCTTCCACCGTTCGGCTGAACCTTACATACGACCCTGCGGAGGCGAGCAGCTGGTTCGCATTCAACACCTCAACCTTCTTCTTGTCCGGTCGCACACCTGCCGACGCTGTACTGGACAAGGTCAAGATCAGGGTAGATGCCAGCAGTGACGTTTCCGACGATTTCACCAGATCTGGATCCACTACCTTCTTCGTCGGCCTGAACGGAAACCAGCTCGATCCTTCAAGCTCGGCTTCCGATGATCATCATCAGGATTCTAATGGAATGACGGACAGGACGCGCATGGCCTTGGGGGCATCATTGGGAACAGTCGGAGGCCTTCTGTTCCTATTCCTGCTCATCCTGGGTTGCCGACGATGGGTTGCGGAAGAGGAGCACGACCTGACTCACGATATCTACGTCCACAAAGACCTCGGCTCGTTCGAAACGGATGTTCAGGGGAAATCGCCGGCTTTGAGCGGGTTGTACGTCCCTCACTCTCAATTACGCATGTCGAAGGGCTACAATACATCGCAAGTCAAGATCAAGACGAGTCCGTATCTGGAACCTACCAGCATTCTCATCGCACCGGTTCTGTCAGCGAACCCCAAGGCGAACAATGGAGTTGTAGCCTGGGCAGACAAAGATCAACATTCGGCTGCATTGGAGCAGGTCGTGGTTGGCGATGGTGGAGGGAGTCCAACGCTGAATGAGGCGGTCGCAGCGTACAGGCAGGCTGAAGCTGTGGCGATGTCCAACGCAGCTCACGTGCGGGATCGCGAGAGGCCACGACCAAACGGCTTACTTGCTGCGATATTCACGTCCAAGAAGCCGAGGACGTCACAAAAAGGAGACAACGGTCTGATCACTCATGGACCTTACGTTGCTTCGCCTTCTGCTGGACTGGGTCTATCTGGTCTCGGCATCGGTGAGGATGCGGAAGATCCCTCAGACCTCAGTGGTGGTCGAGTAGCGCATTCACGCAGTCGACACACAGTCCAGTCTCGGAAGAGCAGCTGGGAAGAAGGTATCTGGCACGATGGCGATCCTCGAGCGGCAGGAGGTAACGCCAACGATTTACAAATACGTGAAGACGTGCTTGCCAGTCCCGAGAGCGCACAATCTTTGGCCAGCAGTGCACCCAGCATACCACAACGCCGCGGAGGAGCAAATCTATTATTTGGGAACAAGAGCGGCCTAGGTCCCATGCGACATCGGAACAGTCACATCAACGACAGCCCCGCCTTCCAGACGACGGGCACGTTTGATACTACGGTCAGCAGCGGTGCGAGTGGAATGCCGATGTCCGACTCAAGACAACGGATGTTCGACGAGGCACGGACTGGGCTGGAGCAAAGGGTGCTGAGTGCTGGTGTCGGTTTGAACGGTGGTGCGGGTGCAAATGGGAGAGGCGCAGAAGGCCTCGTCAACGTACGGTCCATGGGGCATCGGCATCCCATCTCGATTGAGGAAAGCAAGCTACGGAACGTCAGTCATGCGGTCTCGTCTGAAGGTGCTTTTGAGGATGCCGATGAGGATATCGGGAGCGCTGGAATGTACGGAGCGGACCAATATTATCAGCACGACCTATACGACGGAGACGACGACGACGTGCTGCAGCAGGAACTCAGCACGGCTGAGATCGTGGCAGCGGGTCGGGCGCTCACAACTGAATCGGCGATGGCTGCCCGTCGCCAGAGCGTGCTCAGCTACACAACCAACCATGACAGCGACCAGGCCGTTCAAGGGGCCGCGATCTTTTCTGAGGCGGCCCTGAAGACGATTCCGACCTTCTCACTCCGGCCCGAGGAAACACTACGGGCTGTGGGCGATGCGAAGATGTTCCGATACTAGATGCCATTCGATCACCTTTCCTTCCTTCCCCGATCCACTCAACTCCCACCTCATACCCTCTTTGCCTCCCCTCTCCAGCCCTCTCTTCAACTTCTGGGATCATCTTTATCTAACCACGTATTTGCTATTGTCTCTTCCTCCGCTCTCCTGGGATCCTTCTTTCCCTTCTCTCCCTCTCTCCCAACTTCAACTACTGTATACTGCGATAAGTATGGAACCCTCCCCCCCCTTCTTTCCTCCCTGCATTCTTTACGCCTTTCGCTCTCCTGCTTTATGCGCTGTCCCTTCCACCTGTGTTATCACTTTGCCACTCTCGTGCCCTTTGCAACACGCTCTCTCCCATATCATACGCGCTGGCAGCGAGCTTTGGGGAGGGGGGGGGGGGGGGAACCTTCAGCATCTCCAACCTCCAAATGCTCACTGCTTGTTGCATCTCCACGACTTTGAAGGTAGACGGTATCTATGCGGTGATACTGAGACACGTGCCAAGCGGCAATCTAGCTCGGAGCCTTTCAGACCAAAAATCTGATATTCCGGCCTGACTCTCAGCCAAGTCAGTCAGTCCCCCCACCACCATCCTGAACGCCTGAACGCTGAACGCCTCAAGGACTGCCATTGTACGACTCGATTAGGACGCGCTCATCCTCATTGTCACCTCAGCTTCTAAGGCCGTCGTCAGATCCCGCGCGCTCGCTTTCAACCTTTGCGCTTCCCTTGCGGTCTGCTTACGCGGTGGTAGGTTGGAGCCCATTCCTTCACGTTGCAGGTCCAGGTCGCTTCTTTTCTATGGCAATCAGCAACATCTCATTGCAATGAAGTTGTACGTACCATCGCAAGCTCTTTCCTTGCTCTAGCAACACGCAGGCTGAATCTCACTTGTCTGTCTCGTAGTGCTCGATATCTAGAGGTCAGTAGCCATGGGATACTGTCCAGACCGCTGAAGTCCTATGAGACTGAATGCCCTGCATCTTTCTACGACCGGCCCACCACAGGATGCTTCAGTACCAGAATGGCGTCGAAGCTATGTCAACTACAGCGGGTTGAAAAAGCTGATCAAGCGGGTTTCTGAGCACCGGACGCAGCGTCTGTCGCTCGATCTTGCCAAGACGACGAGCAAGACATCAACTCGGCCAAACTTGACCGCCATCGGAAGTGCTGCCTCCGTCTTGCGTCGTCGGCTCTCTAATTCTGCCGAAAACGGGTCCTCTGGCTTTTTTGCTCCTCAGAGCCCGACTTATGGCGCGGCGGGCTCTGGCCGCCCTTCCGCACAGCACACACACGACGAAGACATCGAGGCCAATCGCAGGTTGCGGGCGATCAGCCTGGAAGGGACTGGGTTATCCATTGACGAAACGCATCTTCCTAAAACGCATGGAAGCGAAGACACAAATGACACAGAATCAGCCCCGACTCGTCAGAATGCTTCGAGTCACATCCATTCAGAGCAGAAAGACCTCACGGCTCACGCAGGCAATGCCGATCATGGCCGTCCAGAATCCCCTGTTGAAGCTGGAGCCTCGCCTTCTACGTCATCTCATCCGGAGCCCAGCTCTCCCGAGCGCGCTTTAACGTCGCCGAAAGATCTCAGGGTGCATCAAGTGCAGTCGCTCGGCCGTCTAACGCAGAGAGGAGCGCCTCAGCCAAGACGCTGCGCATTCGTTCCGCACAAGCTGCGTCGCAGATCTTTGGAAAATCCAAAACGAAGGGTGCGTACGCTTGGATTGTTCAGGCTGTCGCAGTTGCTTATCCTATTCCTCATGGTTGCCAACGGCAGCCTCATACCCGGAGAATTTGAGCCAGATCATCGAAGAGAACTTTGACGAAGAGGAGACAAAGATCTTCCTGGCCCTCGAGTCTGAGGCGAGTTTTTCTCAATCTAGTAGGGTTTGAACGAAGGCTTCTCTACTGACCCAAATGCGACTCAACAGATCAGCCGCGTCATTGCCTTCCTCGAAGCCCGTGAGAAGCAAGCTCTAGATCGGTTTGAGGTGCTCGCTGTTCAGCTTCAAGAATTGGCTCAGCACCGTCTTCAATTCAAGAGTCATCTCCAAGGAGCGTCTACAGCCAGGAGAGCTGCGACGGACGCTTTCAACTTAGCGTCTGTCTCTAGTCGCATTCCGAAATTTGGAACGACAGCCTCTGCCCTGCCTGAGCGGATGAGATCAGCAGCGGACACAAAGCGTGGGCCCATCGGTGGACAAGAAGCAACTGATCGACAAGGTTCGGGCACCTCTTCAACCCCAGTCCTTTCGGATGCTTCTCAACCGGGCTACTGGGACGAAGGCGCTGAGCGTCGGTCCCAGGCCTTGTCTCGGATCCCACATTTCACAAAAGGCCAATTATTCACAGCAGCGGATGAAGAAATCAGGCGGGCGAATGAGGCTGCTGCCCTCTCTCACGACCCAGAGCGCTATCGCAGCGCTAAGAAGAAGATGAAGGCCGCAGTTCTTGAGGAATACCGACTTCTGGAGCTGGTGAAGGATTTTCGGACCTTGAATCGTACAGCCCTGTAAGTATCAAGTATACAAGGCTTCGATGTCGACGCTTTTGCTGACGCCAGGTATCGTTTCAGTGCTAAGATCTTGAAGAAGCTACAGAAGCAATCTGGTGTCAAATGCGCGGACGCTTTCTTCAAAGCACGCGTCGCACGATCCATGCTTGTCAAATCAGAACAGATCGAGCGTCTGTTGAAGAGCACGGAAGAGCTGTACACCTACTTCTTTGAACATGGAGATTCCAAGAAGGCTCGCGAGCGCTTACGGTCGGGAAACGCCTTTGCGACGCTGAGCACCTCACTACCTCACCAGTCTCATCACATCTCAGTGTTTAAGGCCGGCATCTTTCTGGGCATAGCGCTATGTGCTACCGTCGCTGGTCTCGTCAAGGCCCAGCAGCCCGCGACGAAAGCCAACATTCCCCAATGGGCAGCGCTGCTGCGAGTGTACGGCGCGCTGTTCATTCCCGCGCTCTTTGCCTTCTTGTTCGGGTTAAATTTGGCAGCGTGGCGAAGAACAAGAGTCAACTACGTGTTCATTTTTGTGAGTTCCACGAGGATGCATACTTTCACGTACATCGGTCATCTCTGACGCCTGATTATCCTACGAGCAGGAATTCGACGTGCGAACGTTGGCAGACTATCATCAATATTTCGAACTTCCAGCACTGTTCCTCTTGCTGCTATCGCTATGCTTCTGGATCTCCTTCCTTAATCCATTTCCGGACAAGATTGCTCCAACAACGTGGCCGCTCGTAAGTTGCTTCACGACAGAAACTGGTTGATGTGATTGTCGCCGGGGCTCATGATGAATCTTTTTTTCTTCTCTCCGGCTTAGGTGTGGATCGTGATCGCATTGGTGGTCTTGCTCATGCCAATTCCAACGCTTCTACTGCCCAGTAGAAGATGGCTGGTCCATAGCTTGCTCAGAGTCTTCCAAGCGGGAGTCCTGTCGCGCGTCGAGTTCAGAGATTTCTTCGTGAGTCCTTTGTTCGTCTTGTGATCGCAAGATCCAGTCGGTAACCAAGCTTACCATATCCTCTCCCGTTTTCCAGCTCGGAGATGAGTTGAACTCGCTGGTTTGGTCATTCTCTATGCTATGGTTCATTGGCTGCCAGGTGAGTTACTTAGAATGCCGAGTATGTGTCGGAGTTATACTGAAAGCCCGACCGGTCCTCCTCCTCCTCTTCAGTATCAACGCAAATGGCCGTGAGTGTATCATCCGACCTTTGCACAGAAGTTGTTCGGGCTGACATATCTTCTGTCTACAGTGCGATCGACACATGCGAACCGAACGGGACCTTCTGGACCCCTGTTCTCGGCGCGCTACCGCCGTTATTACGTTTCATACAATGCTGGCGCCGTTGGTTAGACAGCGACATGAAAGCCAGGATACACCTGATCAATGCTGGAAAATACACTACGTGAGTGATTTCCAAGCTCTTCTTCCAAGAAAGGTGATCAAAGACTGATCGTGACTGGCAATCTTCAGATCCATCCTCAATCAGTTCTTTTACTTCAACTATCGGTACCACGGATCGGATCGTAAAGTTGACTTGATCATTTGGTGGTATGTGTCGTGACCAATGCGTTTCTGACTTCACTTATCATTGCACATCTGACTGTCTGCTCTTGCGCTCCTCAGCATCTTTGGTTGCATATACTCGGTTTACACCAGCGCCTGGGACTTGAAGATCGAGTGAGTGCCCGATGTACTTGTGGTCATGCATTCAGGCACTGACGAGAGTTCCATCTTCGCAGCTGGAGTTTGCTGGACCCTCATGCGCGCTGGCCGTATCTTCGCAATGATCTCTATTACGAATGGCCCTTCCTTTACTACTTTGCGATCGTGTCAAACGTGATCATCCGCTTTGCATGGGTGGTGAGTAATCGGGATCGTCTTCTATCCAGATGCTCACTACAACGGCTCATTATCAAACCTCCAATCTTTTGCAGATCTACCTAATGCCTGGACCTGCATCGTCTCTTACGAAGATTTTCATCATTGCCCTGCTGGAGTCGCTGCGGAGGTGGCAGTGGAACATGTTTCGTCTCGAGAACGAGCATCTCGGAAATGCCGATGACTTCCGAGTCGTCAAAGACGTCCCACTTCCTTACACCCATGGAATCCGTGTCGCTGAGGAGGATCTCGACGACGACGAAGGACCATCGAACAAGAAACAGCGGCGCAACATATTCAAACTCTCCGAGTCTTTCAAGCGGAAAGACTCAGACGAGCATTCGGATCCGTTCGCAGAGGAGCGGATCGCTCCAGCGACGGGAGGCGAGGGATTGTCGGATCGCATCTCGAATTCGCTCGGGCTGGGACCAGACAAAGCTTCTGGGTCAGATTCAGACCAGAAGGTGAGCTTGACGCTTTCTTGCTATGCTGCAACACGATGGTTTGCTGAACAGCAGTCGAAATTGGCACCCTCTCCCTCTTTTCTCTGCAGGTCGACAACCATGCTGGCGCGAAGCGAGTCGTCAGCCGGGATTTTCAGTCTCAGGAAGGAACCTCAGCAACGTGCGGGGAGAGCCGATGAAGTCAGACGGCAGACCGCCCAGAGACACCCCTCACGAGCCTCACAATCAGTAGAGCCACATGGACCCCATCGGAACGGCCCTGAAAGTGGCCCACTCAGTCAAAACTTTCCTCATTCCTCTATCCGTTCACCGACTATGTAATTATTCTTGATTCTCTTCTCTCGTTCGGACATGCAGCATGCAATACACACGGTCACGCTTAGGAAGAAAAAAAAAGTACCATTACATAAGCATTTTGAGGCAGACGCGACGCGTCGCGTCCAACGCGTGACGCGTGTCACGGGCCTCTCGATTCTTTTCTTGTCCATGGCCCGACGTTCGATCTCACGCAGGAACGATTTGGATAGAGCATACTTTCCGCTCACTAGCATACAGCGTTTGCTGTCATTACCCCCTTTGTATCTTGGGCACCTTATAGGTGTGCGCGTCGCGTCGACGCGCGCCTTTTTGCCGCGCCATTTGCGCAGCCTTGGCCAATCGAATTTCTCTCTCTCTCTCTCCCATCACCGCATCACCGCATCATCCACCACAGACCACATTTATCTCTTCCCGCTTTCGCATTCCTCCACTCAAATCAAAATGGCCGATACCAGCAGCAGCCCCGAACCGAGCGTTGCCAAACGCCCTCTGGAGGACGCGGCCGACCCAGCTGCCCGCAAGAAGAAGGCCAGAACTTCGGCTTCGGCTGTCGTCCAATGCGATGCCAAGTCGGTGTTGGCAATGGAGGACACACAGCTTAGCGCGCTATCCCAGGCTGATGCTATCGCTTGCCTCACCAACCTCAAGTCTGCATACATTCAGCTGTACGCAGAGTGCGTCGCCGTCAAGAAAGCAGCGGCAGCGCGTCCCGCCCCGGCGGCGGGAGCCTCGGCCGCTGCTCCGACTTGGACACCCGCCAAAATAGTCGAAGTGGCTACGAGAGTTCGGAAAAACACCCATGATGCGATCATGAAGCAGATGAAGTGGCAGGTAAGTTGATTCGTTGCGCATCCCTCCTCAATCTTACGTCCCGTACTGTTGCTGACATGGTATTCCCCAATGCTATTGTTAGCCAACCTGCAGGAAAGGCACGACCAAGTGGTCTATCTCCGTCCTTGCCTCTGCCCAGAAGTCATGAAGGCCGCCCTCGGCCTTCCGGCCAATGAAAAAGAATTCAAGCTGAAGAAATTGACCATGGACGAGTTCGAGCGCGCATTTGGTACCATCCACGTCTCGGTGAGTGAGCTGCATTACCGACTGTCGTTATTTTGGGTGCTCTCATCATTCGTTCATCACAAATCTGACCAATTTGCATGCTCTCAGATCCGGTACGGTTCCCTCTATGTCACGGGCAAGACTGTCACATTGCGATGGGATCCTTCTAGCTGCGAATTCACCCTCAACGGCACCTACGGCCTCCCGCAGTAAGAAGTCCATGATCCTCCCATGTCCCGTCCCTTATTCCCTCGCACGCATATGCATTATTGTGACTAGCCTCCTTTCTCCAGGCTCTCTCCTCTCCCCTTTGTGTTAAGTACACGGTAATTTACCACCAAAAACCCGTTTCCCTTTGTCCTGATTTTTTTTCATGACTTCTGGCTGCAAATCTTCGTCTGGCCGTTCTCCGTTCATCTTTCCAGAACAATTCCCCGTCTGGCATCAATTGCTCAGAACAAAATGAGTGGTGCTCTGTGGTGCTCGGGATGCGTCGTTGCGCGCACGCAGCCTCTCTTCAAAAGATTCCTGGCGACGAGAGCAGCGAGTCCGGTAAAATTTGCACCGCGATATCCTGTTCCACAACGGAGAAAACGAATCCCAGGAGAAGGCGTGGTTGTCGCCGACCCTGCGAGACAACGGAAGGTGTCCTTGCCACGTCATGCGTCGAGTGTGCAGCGGGACATCTGGGACCAGCAAATCGAGGTCAGCACTAAGCTCAAGAGGCTGGCCGACCAGGTCACTGCCGCGGAAGCCAAAATTACGGGAACGGAGCAGTGGAACAGGTGGATCTCCTCGAAGGATTCGGAGGGTCGTCTCGGCTTTGAAAGAGGCGAAATCATCGCGAAGATGGCAACTGCCGAATCGATCCGTTCCGTTGTCATCTACAACCAGCGCATTCGCCTTGCCTTCCTCGCAGGACGGAGAAGTGAGGCTTTCCGATTGTATAACCTGGTCAGTTTCCCATCAAATGTTGCCTCAGCGCGGTACGAGATGTGTTCAGAGCTCACGCTTTGAGATTCTGATCTACAGATGAAGAAGTCGAATATTTCTCCACGGCCACCACGCTGTCCATTATGTTCAGCGGGCTTGGCAAGCTGGCGCGGCGAAGTGCTTACGAGTTGGGTGGCGACAAGCAACTCACTGAACAGGTTGCAGGCCTGGCCCGCGACGTCCTTCAATTGCACATCAACGCGTCCAAACTCTGGGTCGCCCCTAAGGATCGCAGACTTTCACCGACTCAGCTCGCAGACGCCCAAAAGGAGTATGCAGACGCATTTCAGCTCATCGAAATGTCCAATGCAGTCCTGTCCGAGGCCAGTCCGGCGATGAGGATGGCGGCCTCACGCCAAAAGGCGGCTGCCGAGCTCGAACAGGACTTCACCCCTCTCTCGGGCGCCTACTGCGACTACATCATCTTGCTCTCCCGAACAACAAGAGGCCGTCCAGAGATGGTATGGCAGGTGTACGAGGCACTGAGACGAGGCGCTGGTCGGCCCGAAGGTATCTCTGATTTCGATTTCATGCGACCTTTCCGGAACAAGTCAATTTTCACCACGATGCTCACCGGCATCTTTCTTCAAGTCTCAACTCGGGATGCAAGAGACCAGACCCGCCTAGCGGTGCAGAGGGCGGGGTTGTCGCGGAAACAAGTGGCAGAGAAGACGAAGATGGCCGATGGGCGCAGCGCCGTAGATGGTGGCGATAAAAATGACGCTGAGGAAACAGCTGCGGATGATCCTACTGATGTGCCCTCTACACCCTTCGGTCAAGCAAGGCAGCTCTGGCTCGACTGGGAGGAGACCGTTGATGAAGCTCAGCATCGAGGCATCAGTCGCCGCGATTTGCGTGAGCTCGAAGTGGACGGCAAGGCTTTCGATCTATTCCGCGACTTCTTCTCCAAGTGTCGCGAAGAAAAGGAGCGCGCCTTTGGAACGCACATCGAGAACAGTCCGATCACCAGACACTTGCAATCACAGACCAGACATTCTTGATGTGGATACGAAATATAAAAGACCGCCGGCTCCTCAGTGATTGAAGTGATAGAGCAAAGGTCGCAGAATACATAAGGGTGAACCAGGCAGAACACACGCAAAATTTTGCTTCAGCCTTGTTGCTCAGCCCCACCCTCCGTGTCATACGAACTAGACTTGTGTTTTGCTGCAAAGAACAGACGAGACAGGTCAGCAATCTGTGAGAGAGCCTCGCTTTACACAGTGCTGAAAACAAAGCGTTCCGGACATTTAACTCACGAGTGAAGTGCCAACTGTCTGGCGCCTTTCCGAAGAACATGTCTGAGATCTTGACCCAGTCATTCGAGTTCGAGCTCGCCAATAGCGTCTCAAGCTCATCTCGCCCGCGGAAAATCGGGGGCCGATCGTTTAACCGCGGAGGCAGATGTTCGAGGATACCAGCGGGCACGTACCGATGTGTGAAACTCAGCGCCTCGCAGAAGTACCGTCGAGCCGTGTTGACGCCCTGCGTGTCTGAGCCCCAGTGCGAAATGGCATACTCAGCGTACTGGCGGTACATGTCCAAGCGCTCGCGACTGCTGATGTCCCAGGTCCTCTGCTCCTTGATCTCCGTGAAGAGCCAAGGCTTGATGAGTGCTCCGCGCGCGACCATCTCGCCATCGACACCCGTTCGCGCCATATTGTCCCGGTAGTCTTCCCAGCTGTACACGTCTCCATTGCCAAAAATGGGAACAGGTACCATCTCCGGCTCGTCGGCGTGCCGACTTTCCTCGTTCCAGACTCGGACTGTGCTGCGCAATGTATCGGCACACTCCTTGATGTAATCCCAGTCGGCTAGATTCTTGTAGCGCTGTTTGCGACTTCGGCCGTGGAGCGTAGCAGCGCTGCAGCCCCATTCCGTCTGAAGACGCGCGAAGAGTTTGTGCGTTGTGTTCTTCGACGTTGTACCCGTGCGCAGCTTGATCGTCAAAGGAATTTCGCCCAGGACTGCGTTGATCCCGCGCAGAATTTTGCCCAGTCGACCTGCGGAGTCGAGTAAGGCCGATCCCGCTCCGCGATTATACACGAGGTCAATTGGACAACCGCAATTCAGATCCACGAAGTCCAGTCCCGATCCGACTTCCTTCACTAGGGCCTCAACAGCGGGTACGAGGAGGTGAGGCTTACTGCCACAGATCTGTGTGCCAAAGATCCGCTCGCCTTCCCACCGTCGGACCAGACTCCACTCGCCACCTTGGCCTTGGAGATAGCTCTCGGCCAAACCCATTTCGCCACAGTGGATGTCGGATCCGAAGGAAGCACAAACTCGGCGGAAAGGAAGATTTCCCGTCGTCGTTAAGGGTGCAAGGTACAGCTTGCCCTTCCAGTCCAACCGCCGCTTCTCTGTTGGTCTGTATCGTGCAACGTCGACGGCTGACGAAGCGCCGTCCTGCTGTGTCGCGTGCGACGAAGTCTCGGGCTCGATGCCGTTCAACATCGCATCTTCCAGATCGGCTTCGCTCAGCTTCCCCTTGGCCGGCTTTCTCCCCCAATCCTCAGATAGAACGATGGGCGGGGGTCGTGAGGATCCCTGAGTCTGAGCAGACTCTTCTTTCTCAGCGTTTAAGATATCCAAGATTTGTTCCGTTTTTGGCAAGGGATACTACAGTCGGTGTGTTAAAAGAATAGTTAGCATTTACATTTGCCACACCATTGCATGTCCTTGTATATTCTGACTTACCTTGTGATTCTTCAATAGTCTAAGCGCCGTCTTGGTCACGAAGTTGGTTTCCCCACGCCTGAAGACGTCTCCTTCCTCACCTGAACCTCCCGAACCATGCGCCTGGGAAAAGTTGAGACCGAGAAGCTTGATACTTCCAATTCTGGTCGGGGCCGTACCAGGTATCGTTCCGACGCTCTCGACCTCTGCGGGTGCTTCTTGCGGGGCCTCAGTAGAATTCGATGGAAGTATGCGAACATGACCGCCCAGGAAGCGACATTTCCACCCTGCGGGACATTCGCCTGTCGTTTCGTATATGGGACAAGTGACCGACGTGTCGATTGAGCCATGAAGCAGTGCCGTCTTGTCTGCAGGCTGATCGGACTTCGAAGAGGGAATGACCCAAGGCGCGCTGGTCGAATAGTGCTTGTTCAAGAAAGCCTCTCCATCTTCTTTGCTGAGGGCATGTAAAGCACCGGATGGTGAAGGAGAGGGCATGAATTCCAAGTCTTGCTCCTTGGTAGAAATGTACGATGCAAGATCGTGAGAGAATCGACATCTGCGTGATGACCAAAAAAGTGCAGAGTGAGCCTCGAAAAAATGCTGGGATACTCCTTGTCGGAAGCGCAATTGAAAAGAGGCAAGAAGAAAAGTACGTACTCCTTTCCGAATGCGCATTTGCCCAGCATGTACATGTTGCACATGCGAACCTCGTCGTCCTGCTTCGCAAACTTGCGCGCCTTGTTCTGGCCTCTCCGTCCCTTCTCCTTCTTGCTTCGTTTGGAGTCCGGCTGACCGCCACCACCCGCACCCGCTGCTTCGGCCGCATCATCGGCGTCATAGTCGGTCCCCATCTCAGTGCGGGAGAAGGAACGTTTGGAGTCGCGCGTGTCGGAATAGTCTGCTCCTGATTGAGGAGCAGCTGAGTCCGGCGCTGCTGCTTCGCGGTCGCGCCTGCTCGGGCCGCGCTGGTCGCCAAAAGCTCGGATCACATATCTGGTAGAGAGGAAGTTCCGCAGACACAGATCAGGTCAGATCTAAGCTTCGCCCTCGTTTCGCGATGAGTATGCTTCAGACCGACTTACTCAGGCTTGACGGAGGCGATTCCTGGAATCCTAGGTGGGGCGCTCTCTTGCGCTGGAGGCTGAGACGGAGCTGCGCCGGACGAAGAAGCACCCAAGATTGCGCTGGATGCCTCAGCAGCGGCGGCGACGTCTGCAGTCTCTGACATCGTTGGCAGATCACTTGGAGGAGCTTCGAATGCAGAATGAATGCTGCCAGAAGAAGTGAGGAAGGCAAGGCAGTACCAACTTTTTTTCAGTGGTAAATTGAGCAGAAAAACTTTTACAGACACACGACACACAATAAGCTGACCTCCGTGACTCCATCATCGCTGGGGTCCTCGACCTCATCCAGTCGCTCTCCACCGCGATATAGGCAGCGAGGTCGACCTTATGCTCTGCCCTCCTTTCAACTTCAAACACGATCTTTGCAAAAGCGGGAATACAGAGTCACTTCCTTTCTTTGCATAACATTCCTTTCGGTCAACGAAAGGGAAGGTAGGTACAAGATGGGGGAGCGAGAGAGAGGGGAACGACTTTGGCGTAGGAATGATGGGCCAGCTATGGTAAAGAGATTCCATGCCCCACTGTGTTCATCCGTTTTCCGAGTTTGCTCTTCGTTCTCCCTTGACGGTGACATCGGATCGCTGAAAAAAATCAGTCCGTCCATCCTTCGTTCGACTCCTCATGACATCTCGGTAGTCCAGTACTCGGCTAGCGAGTGGACCGTCCAGAGATGGAGGGCAGCAGATTGGTCGAATGACAGAAGGGGAAAGGTGGTGGACAGGCGATTCCAGAACGGTTGCTGATACGGGCCGATTGGTTTGTTGTGTGTTGATGATGACTGGAGAAACAGTCCGGTTCGTAACGAGAGTTTGTTATAACAAAAGGGAGAAATTTGCGATTGGGTTGGAGTGGAAGACTGCCGAATTCCGATGGGGAGGTCGAGGGGTGTGTTTGAAATTGCGTGCGAGAAATGGGAGGAGAGAAGGACTACCAGAAGCCTTGACACCAGGTCAAAGATTGTGGACAGTCCAACGAAAGTCGGCTAGCGGTTTTTCGAATCGTCTCCAGACTTGAGGTTTGCTTGTTCCTGAACTTGAACCGAATTAATGTATCCTCGTGAGAGGAAGACAGTAGGAAACGACGACCAAGGAAATCGAGATGGTGATGTGACAACCGGTGTCACTCAACATCCGGACTCCCGAGAGCGTTGTTGCTGTCTTGAGTACCCGAAATGTGTTTGCGATGTTACGTCCTGCGTTGGTCTGTGTGGGGCTGATGTTCCTGCATCGATGCTTGATGGTTGATGTGGACGCCTTGGTCAACCGGTGATAAGGCTACCATCTGGAAGTGGCGGATGGATCCGTCACTTAAGCAACGAAGAGCTTGGTGGTGTCACGCTCAGCGTCAACATCGATGATGTCACGAGAGACGGAAGCGGCATGACGCTCAGCCTCCTCGTAGAAGATGTCTCGCTTGGAGGAGCTACCGAAGAGGAAGTAGCGAGCCCAGCCCTGGATACCGCCAGAGTGGAAGAAGGCGTTGAGGTTGGACATGAAGTTGTCATAAGCCTGACCCTGGACGAAAGCGCCGATCCATGCGACACGCTTGACGTAGCCGACCGAGTTGACAAAGCTCATGACCTCACGCTGGAACTGGAGAACCTCGGATTGAGAGCCGGCACCGGTGCGGGTGACACCCATCTCGGTGATCCAGATGGGCTGGTTGGGGAAGCGGGAGTGGACCTTCTGGATGTAAGCCTTGAATGAGTCGATCTGGTTGGAGCCACCGTACCAGTGGAGGGCAACGATGTCGGGGGTGTAACCCTTCTTCTTGAGCTCGTTGTAGAAAGTGCCCATCCAGTTGACATCGTAGACGATCTGGGGAGTGGTGATCTTGACACCCTTCTTCTGGTAGGGACCGAGCTCACGAGCCCAGTCGGCGGCAGCAGTGTAAGGGTCAACGTTGGCTTGACTCTTGACATCGGGTTCGTTCTGGGCAATGATGTGCTTGGGGAGCTTGTTACCGAACGAGGCCTTGCGCTGGTTCCAGAGACCGGAGTGACGAGCGCCCCAGAACATAGGAACTGTGACGAAAGTGAAAAGACGGAGATGAGCCAACCAGATTCGAAGTCCAAAACTTCAAATGAGAAGCACACTCACCATACTCGGCGCCCTGTGCATTCAGACCAGAGACGGGACCGTCTTGCCAGTGGTGGTACCAGGAGAGCTTGGAGCCCTCGAGTTGGTTAGCGAATCGGTCGTCCATACCCCAGCAGATACCACGCTTGACACCTGTGCCGTCATCGTCGACGGTGACATTGTTGACACCGCTGAGACCGTTGCTCTTGGTCTTGCCGGAGAGACCTTTAGCCTTGCAAGACTTGCGCTTGCGGTGTACGCGGTGGTGGTTCTTCTGACCGTGAACGCGAGCACGACGCTCGGCCTTGTCGGTGGCGGACCGGTGGAGGAGAGCGGTAGCCTCGATGGGGCTTGAGGCGATGACGAGGGAAGCTGATGCCAGGAAGGCGAGGATGATGGTGGCGAGGAGAGTGTAAGATCGCATCTTGAGTGTTTGTTGAGAGGGTATGGGTTCGAGGTAATTGGGGTTCTGGGGGAAAAGTTTTGCGAACGACAAAGGAAGAAGAGAGAGAGAGCGAAAGAGCTGGAAAGTTGACTTGGAGTGGGTTGAGGTGATGGTTCAGAAAGCGTCAAGCCTTGTGAAGATGGTTGTTCTGGAGGAGGAGAGAAGTTGCACGCAACTAGGATTCAAACGGTGGGAAGGGAAGGGAGAAGAGAGAAGAGAGAGAAGACGGCAGTTTTGAGGAAGGATGGGGGGGAAAGGGGAAAGCAAACGAAGACAGTTCAGCACATCCTTTAAGGGGGGAAGCCACAGCGCGCACAGGAGAAGGCGGCGGAGCTGGGTCGACTTAGGTTACTATAGAAGAATGCAAAGGTGTTTCGGCTGTGGTTTGGGATTTGGGGGTCCATGGCCTCTAGTGCCTTAGTCCCTTAGTGCCGTCCCATTACAAAACCAGGTTAAGTTCACCGAAGGCTGTTTCAACTCACAAATCCGTGTCGCTGTCTCGCCCAAGAAAGGAAGGACCTCGCTGGCAAAGTTGCAGCCCGCAGCAGGTGCCAAGCAGTCAGCGAGTCAGCCTCGAAAAGTGTGTCGCGGGTCGCACTCACTGTGTCTTGTGTCTCGCCTTATGGGCTTCCCGTCCCAGAGTCTGATGTGGTCTCGATTACAACGCTATCGCACCCCCTTGTGCGGCGCTTCAGTGCTTCAGCCCAGCCCCGCTTTGTGCCACCGCCCCTTCCGCGCATCCCGTCCATCGCATCCTCCTCTCGTCAACTCCCAGGTGACAAAGGGGGTCACTGCGTTGTGTGCGTGCAGGAGTTGTATTCTGGCAAAAGAGGAGAGGAAAAGGAGAAAGGACAAAGCATCGCCGCTGTCGAAAGGTCACAAAGCAAGGAGGCTCTGGCGGCGGAAGAAGAGAGCAACAAAGGGGGTCTTGGCTGGGGTCTTCACTCGTGGGACAAAACGGAACCGTAGGCCGCAGGGCTTCCCGAGACCCGTTCCAGTTCAGTAGTCGGATCGAAACTAGCCGTTCAGAAGCTGTTTCGGGCTAAAAGCCTCAGCCTGACACGCTGACACTGGCCAAAACATCGTCCGACGATCCGACGAAAGACGCGTCTCAGCGAGAAGCAAGCACAAAGTCGCGCGTCCATCGTCGGACCAGCAGCAGTGCCAGTGTTTCGTCAATCCGCCTGTGGTCAAGTAGTCGCCGTCGAATACACAGAGCAGTGCAGTGCAGTGCGTGGCCTGGACCGGCTGTGATTTGTTTGGCACGCGGGCAAAAGCCACAGGATGGGGCAGAGACTTTATTGAGACTAGACATTTTACGAATCGACCTCAGAGCAAAGCAGAAGCCAGGCACCCTGCGCTGGACTTTTACCTCATTTTACATGTTACGCAAGCTGTCGCAGGAGCATCGCGGGCAGAGATGAGCTCCCTGCTCACGTGGTCTCATAACCCTACGTGGGAGGTCAGGCTTCTCAGTGGTGTGTCGTGCGGGTAACAGTTCTCCCATGCTTTCTGTGGCTTGAAATCTCATATCGGACATCCGCTCCTGCTCTCAGAGTCGTATCAACTCCATTAAGAGAGTTGCGCAGACGCTGGGCTCAAATCGCCTCATCTCGCAGTCCGGAGCGCCCGAAGTGCTCCCGGGGGCTCAGAGCACTTCTTCGTAAAATGTCTACTCCCTCTCACTCGGCTCACTCGGTGGGCTGAATAGAATTTGAAAGTGGCGTCGCAAACACCGACCCCGACCAATACACCGACGCTTCTCTCGGCCGTATGGATCGCTCCCACCTCGCTTCACTCACACTGACTGACTCCCTCTGAACACGAACAAGTCAAGTAATTCGCGTCGCGACCCTCCAGAGCCCAACGCGCCTTGGCCTTCCTAAACAGCACAGCAGCTGACAATCTTTCTTCCTGAAGCATAGGATTCGCGAGGACTGCAGGCCAGGAACATCTTCATTTCTCATACCGCGAACATCAACGCGCGATAGCATCAAGTGCACACCTCATCTCATCCATCTCAAGAGGCGCCGCGGAAAATATGGTCGACACACCGCCAGCAGATGCAGCTATGATCGCTGCAGGCAGCATTGGCACTCCGCCAGTGGGAACACCAGCACCTTCAGCATCCACCAAAGGAAGAAAGCGCAAGGCGACCAACCAGCAACAACAACAACAGCAGCAGCAGCAACCTAACACACCGCGGCAGCAGCAAGATCTCAGTCAGCATCAACATCTGCTACAGCAGCAGCAGCAACAGCAGCAACAGCAGGCAGCAGCTCAGGCACACTACGCGGCACGATACTACGCCAGCGGTGGTCAGGCGCTACCACAGCAGCAGCAACAACTGCAAGCTCAGTATCCGCCTCACATCCAAGCCGTTCAGCCCGTGAATCCATATCTGCAACATCACCAACAGCAGCAACAGCAACAGCAACAGCAACAGAGCATTCACCAGAGTCCACATCTTCTCGCAGCAGCCCAAGCTCAAGCGGCGGCCCAAGCACAAGCACAAGCGCAGGCTGAAGCACAAGCCCAGGCACAACAAGCGCATGCGCAGATGATGGCAGCAGCAGCAGCTCAGCAACAACAGCAACAGCAGCAACAGCAGCAACAACAACAGCTGCAACATCGACCAGCGGGCAAATCCAGTATGGCACTCGGCATGCCTCAACATGACAACCACGGCGATTATGTCCTGGGTGAGTTCGTCGCTTATTTCATTCAGTCCTCGAGCGAAATCTGGCCAGCTGATCCATGTCACGACCGCATTTATTCCTCCTCTTCCTTTCAGACGACTTTGAGAGAAGCACGCCCCGCGACTTCGCTATAGCGAGATATACGCGCAATCACGAGCTCTTGAACCAAATCTTTGATGCTCGCAGAATTGGTATGTACTTCCTCATCTTCTGCTTTCCGATTATCTCTCTCTCTATGGATCCCGAACTCACGTTCAAGCCGTGCTCTAGATATGATCAAGGTCCCACCGTCCTCATACGCTCTGAAGGACGCCAGCGACCTCAAACGCCAACGCGATGCGCTCTTAGCCGAGAACACTGAGCTGCGATCTAGACATGCGAAGCGGATGCGACATATCAAGCACATTCTCGACAGCGCAGGCGCTTCAAGCTCCCTCCCTGATCCTGAAGAAGATCAGCCGGACATGCTCATCTCGACTGCGAGGAACGGTGATGTTGACGGTGAAGCGAGCAAAGAGGCGGATGCAGCATGGGCTCAAAATCCCTTCGAAGGACCCATCCTCGGTATCGGTCTAGTACGCGCCATCACCCCAGAACCGCTCCGCATTGTCATGCGTGAAGCAGAAGAGGCGCGTGCCCGACAGGACGCGCAGGATGCCGAGCGGGAAAGGATGCAGAGCATTGCGCTGGCCCAGGCACAGGCACTTGCTCAGGCACAGGCGCAGGCCGCTCAAACACAGGCGCAGGCACTTGCTCAGTCACAGGCTCTGGCACAGGCGCAGGCTGCGGCTACGGCTGCTGCTACTGCTGAACTGACGCATGCTCAGCAACAACAGGAGCAAGATCAACAGGAAGGAGGAGGGGAGGCTGGTGTGGTTCATGAGGTGGAAGCGCAAGATGTGGTCATGAATCTAGGACCAGCGTTTGAGGCTGCGCAGCAGGCCCAATTGATGGCGGAAGCGGGTGCCTTTCCAACCACCACCGGCTCGGAGGCTGAGGCTGTACCCGCTAGCATTGATGGACCTGCGGAGTCCACTGTGGCTGTAGATTCTGTCCCGACTGTACGGGCGGATCTTATGACTGGAGCAGGAGAGGGGGCGGCGGAGGTCCCGGCGAGTCCGAAAGATCATTCCGAGGCGGATGCTGATGCCGATACCGATGAAGACGCGGATGCCGATGCCGATGCTGAGTCGGAGGCGGGGGCGGATGCTGAGGAGAAAGCGGATGCAGACGTCACCATGCAGTCTGTCAACGACGATGGAGACGCAGCAGCACCAGCGGCACAGGAGGCGGCGGAGACGGAGCCGGAGAAAGCAAAGGAGGCGGTAGAAGGTGCGGCTCCTACCGACTTGGAGACACAGTCCGCGCCGGTGGTCGAGGCTCTGGCGACTGCCGAGGACGGACCTGTGGAAGAGGCACCAACAGCCAGTCCAGGACAAGAAACTGCTGCTGCTGCTGCTGCTGCTGCTGCTGCTGCTGCTGCTGCTGCTGCTGCTGCTGCTGCACCTGCCTCCGCGGTCGTCGAACCGGTAGTGAACGAGGTGGTCGAAGTGCAACCTGCGAAGGAAGTCGAGAGCAAGGAAGCGGAAGCGACACCAGCGGCAGCGCCAGAATTATCAGAAAAGCCGGTTTCTGAGCTAACGACAACGGCGGCAGAGAGCGTTGTGACCGCGACGGAACCTGAACAGGTTTCAGTCGAAACTGCCGCCACGGCGGCGGCGGCGGCGGCGGAACCAACTTCGGAACCTGCTGCGACGGAGGAGAAGTGATGTAGAGGTCGTCGGACCGTGCCTGACGGATGCAAGCATGGTTGCAGAAAGGGTTATATGCGGCTTTCTCGAGTTGTATGCGGCATAAGGGCCGCATACAAGCACGTCGAACAAACGAATGAAGGGGTGGCCGTTCGTCTTCTCTCAGCCCCAGCATCCCGCTGATTACCTTGTCTGAAGATCGATGTTCTCTCACTTCCCAACTGCAATCAACAACCACGCGAAGGACACTCTGAATGCTTTGGGTTTAGGTCCCAAACCGCAATGAGCCTTTATGATTTCCAACCAGCCAGTCTCCGAATGTCAGACGTCGCTAAGACTTCACCTACAGACACGGGCGTATCCCTTGCTTCGACTTGAGCTGTCACCGTGAACCCGATGCGCTTCTCCCGCGCCTCACCCGCGATCGCGGCGCAGACCGCCTTGGCCACGGTATCGATGTGCAGAGGTGGGAGTGTAAGAAGGTCGGCGAGTGGTTGAACTCCCTGTGGGCCTAGGGAGCGAATAAGAGAGGCTGGAGTCGGGATTCGAAGGCCAAACGGCAGTCGGGAGCTCGTAGACGATTGTGTTTGACCTGATGCTGGACCGTCAAAGGCGGCTGCTGGGGAGGGTGCTGGATCTAATCTGGCATGTATAGAGGCGGAAAGATCTAGCAATGCTGCAGGGAAAGTCGAAAGCGGTCTTGTCTGCGGGTGATACATCAGTCCCGGCCGTACGAAGAAGGGCCGAATGGTAGGCTCCTTCGCCACCGCCTTGGCCAAGGACGAGGACACCGACGAGTCAGACGGAGACGCTTTCAGCGTGTCGAGAGCCATTCGAGCAAGCTCATACTCGGCCTCGCGCTTCGTCTTGATATACCGCTCCGACACGATCGGTCTGAAGATGTCCTCTGCGGAGATGTAGACGAATGGAGCGGATGTCGAGATAGGCGTTGAGGTGAGGGGGCATGTACCCGTGCGGGAATCAATGAAAGCCCGTGCAACGCTCAATGCTGTTCCGGTCCGCGATATTGAAGATAACATCAGCATTTTTGCTAGGTGGGCCTTGGCACTGACGCGCGCGCGCGGGCAGCAGCAGCGGCAGCGGCAGGATTATGGAGTGGTGAAGGCAGACTCACCCGAATCGCGGTTCATGACCTCGTACGAGAGCTTACCAGCCGACTCGTCAAGAGGATTGCTCGATCCAAAGCCCCAGCCCTTCATCAAGCCCTGCAGCACCCCACCACCGCCAGCGCCAGATCCCTGCTCCCCAGCTCGTGCTCGCCCGCCCTTATAGTCCGACTCGAGCAAGATGCCGATCGTATGCACCACAGCTGTGCATGATCGTAGCTCGTCCGCGTATGTCTCTGGCCGGAGCGCATCGGCACTCTGCCAGCGAATGAGGGGGAGGTAGACCAGCCGGGGCGGTGACCTGCAGGTGTGGTGAACGGCCGCCCGGAGGGACTTTGATGTGCAGGCGAAGATGAATGCGCGTTCAGCATAACCCTGGCGCGGGACAGTGGGGGGAGGACTTGCGCTGTGTGAATAGCATACTCACCTGATACTGACAACCTCCCACCCTCGCGAGACAGCCTGCTTGACGATGGCCGAGCCTGCGTGCAGAGTAGGGACTAATGTTCAGGACCACGCAAGGCAAGTTCGGGCCTAGCAGAGCTGCTCACCTAGAAATCCTGAACCGCCGACTACAAAGATCCGTTGTTGCGCCATGATGGAAGAAGAAAACTGTCTGCGCGTTGTAACAGGGAGAGGTTCACCTGAATGATGTGGTATGCGTGCGTAAGAAGCTCGTCGCTGAGGAGGTCAGCAAAAAAAGTCATTCTGGATCGGGCAGGAGACAAAGGGAAGAGGAAACAAGTTCGGAGAACGCATTCGATTGGCAAAGCACAGCTTCTATACACATCCTTCATTCCAGGCTCAGATCCTTTCCCCAGACCTTCGCGATCGCCCTACAGACCATATCCACCTCCCGCACCACCTCGTTCGCTTTCTCGCCTAATAAGGCTGGACGTGTGAACCCGGGGACAGGCGGTAGACGAAGTGTAGGTGTCGACGCCGCAGTTGCCGCTCCCGTCTGCCGAGTCGGATGACTTCGTCCTGTAGCCAGCCGGGCGGGCGCGCCACCCTTCGGAGAAGGCGGAGGAAGAGGGACGGGGCTCGAAGGGTTCGGAGAGGAAGATGGGGAGGATTTCGTACCAGAGGCACTGACTGCATTCGTACTCTTACCGCCCAAAGGAATGTGCGCAGGCTCGAGCAAGAGTGTGAGCATGGCCGCATGTAGCCGTTTTTTAAGGATCTTGAAGACCGGATCTTCGTATCTCAACGCGCCCCGAACGCCTGCTTCGATCTTGAGCTCGTCGGCAGCCGTATCATCCGAGGGAGAAGTCTGCGCGGGAAGACCCCGCAACGTGCGATAGGCGCGTATGCATTCGGCTGTGAGGTTCTTGAGTTTGCTCCGTTCGCTTTCTGCTGGCGCAGGTCGAGCGGTTGAAGGGGGAGCTTCAATTGGTTCAGTGAGGGAGGCAGGAACCGGCGGGGGATGATCGGGCTCGGCGATGAAATCTTCCAGAAGCATCCACAGTCGGGACACCCAGAGATCCGGATCGTCTGACGAGCTGGACGAGTCTCCCTGACTTGTGGTACTATTAGCGCTTCGATGTGCGGCCCTCGTCCCGACGGCAGAAGTGACCACTGCGACCAGACAAGCGAGAACAATGATGGCTTGTACTTTGTTCTGCAGTTGGAACAGTGCGTTAGCGCATGCAACCAGGGCTTGTGGCAGGGTGTTGTTGCCTTGGTCTGGGGAGGAAGAGGTGACGTCCTCTTCCTGCTTCGGCTTGGATTCGAGATTCGCGCGAGTCGGAAGCACAGGTAATCGCACGGGATGATCGCTATAGATGGCATCAACGAGACTGGCTCGCCACCGCATCGACTCTGGCGTCGCAGAATCAATATGCTGGACGGAAGCTGAGGACGAGACCCATTGCTTGAAGTTCTTGTGAACGCTTTCTTCGCCTCCCCAGACGGCATAGACTTCGCCTCGCTGCATGGTCAATTCGAGTTCCGATTGGACCTGCCTCCGAAATTGATCTGCAGCTGTGCCAGGAGGGGCTGTGAGAATGAGACTCTCTTGAGAGACGTTATTCGGTGACGAGCTAGCAGGACCGATGTCCATGGGCGAGATTGGTCGATTTGAAGTCGCATGGCTTGCGGTGGATGCATCTGATCGTTTCCGGTGATGCGTGCGGATATCGGTCATCATTTCTTCGGAAATATGCTGGATCGCTCTCGTCAAAGTATCCAGACGAGCGATGAGTCGGGACTGAAGGGAGGTGTCGCTGTTTTGCATGTTGTTCAAGGCTTCGCGCTCGAGATCCATCGCTTGGCCAAGCAATTTTTGGATCTCTTCATCGCGGACAGGGGCCGCTCGCGCGGAGCATAATCTGAGGATGTCTGGAAGGATGGAAGCGAATCCTGCGGTCGATGCTGCGGCCGAGCTTGATGCGGGAGTGGCGGGGAGCTGTGGCGAGGATGCGGGAGGAGGAGGTTGAATGGCATCCGAATCCTCTAGCGGTGCAGCGAGACGAGTGACGATGGAACGAGCAACGGTGTACTGAGATGCTGCGAGAGAGGTTGATGGCGCTGAGCTCGGTGGGCGTGGCGGCAGGATTGGAATGACCGCGTCCAAGACGGTGGAGTAGAGATTGAGCAAGGTGGCTTGGAGGCTCGGGTCCAGGGAGGTTGAAGATGGGCCTGACATCTTTCGTCGTGTGTGTGGTCGAAGTCGTGTGCATAGAATGTGGTCCATGCGAGGGGGGGGTGGGGATCGGCGAGCCAAAACAACTCGCCCTTTGAAAACCTCTGACCACAACCACCACCACGCACACTTGACAGCATTCTTCTTGAGAGGTTATATACTACAAGCGATTTTTCTGTGTGCGTTGGACTTGTCGCGAGGGCATGTTTTCATAGCGGTTGATGGTATTGGTTGAAGGTGCTGCAAAGGGAAAGAAAGGAAGGGGTCAGAAATTTCGAACACCTGGCCTGATGAACACACTGGGATTCGTCCCGCTGCAGAGACAATCCGTCGATGTCTATAATAAACGCAGCTTGAAACTGGGCGAGAGTCATGCGAAAAAATAGAAGAAGGAGTTCAAAGTGTTCAGCTGTCCTTGTACTCGTGCAGTTTGGTATGGTATATCGAGTGTGACTGGGTGGTGATGTTTCCTGAAGTCGGCATAAGCATAAGTCACCGAACTGCATCGCACTGACTCCCAGGCGCGCAGGAGTCATCGCCGCACAACACACACCGAACTGAAGCGTCTTTGGCAGGGATGGACTTCTGGTATTTTTAGGAGTCGACCTGACAGCTTTAGAGATGGAGAGCACATTGTCATGACTTCATATTCTCTCCATGCTTGTAGAACACCTCCCACAGCGATCTGGCCGCCAGATTGGCCGACATGGTCCAGCGACATCCGCACCCAAAAGCAGCAGCTCACGAAGCAAGCGCTTAACATCTCTCAAGACTGCGCATATAGACCGATATAAAATCACCACATTCCCCCACGCCAACTCTGGAGCCTCAAGTCTTGATTACATGTGTTCGTCGCGTTCTCTCCTTGGGGCAGGCAGGATGTGAATTTTGGGCTAGCGGCCAGCGAGCGGTCGGGCTCGGGAGGCGGTGGTGACTACTGGTGTCAGTGATAGATAAAGTTTTGTTATCTAATCTTGTCGGCCCGAGAAGTGAATGACCCGTGCGTCAGCCAGATCGACGGCGGCAGAAGCTTCTTGACGGAGAGGACCATCACTTTTCAAGTCCACAACAACACGCTCAACTCTGCTCGCCATGCTCACTGCCACTCTCATCCGTGCCTCTACTCGTGCCGCAGTTGTCTCGCGCGGCGCTCTCACTGCCGGTGCCGTCCGGTCCAAGCACACCCTTCCCGACCTCAGCTATGACTACGGAGTGAGTCAATTCCCCGCGTCTCGAGTCGTTTTCAAGACTGAACTGATCATGCTTCCTCTTTATACAGGCACTCGAGCCTTCAATCAGTGCTGAGATCATGAAGACTCACCACCAGAAGCACCACCAGACTTACGTCACTAACCTCAACGCCGCCGAGGAATCCCTCAACCAGGCCCTCGAGAAGAGCGACGTCAAGTCGACCATTGCCCTTCAGAAGGCTATCAACTTCAACGGAGGCGGACACAGTGCGTCATTTTCCCCTTTCTCTCATTGCTCTTGTGCCGCCATTTGCTAACCCTTACCCTGACCCGACACTGGAATCATCAATCTCTGCGCTACCAAAGTCAACCACTCCCTTTTCTGGGCCAACCTCGCCCCAAGAACCAAGACGGCGGCCACCTCCCTTCCGGCGGCGAGCTCGCCAAGGCCATCGAGCGTGACTATGGCTCCCTCGACAAGCTCAAGGAGAAGTTCAACGCCCAGCTCGCTGGCATTCAGGGCTCCGGGTGGGGATGGCTCGGTTACAACAAGACCACCGGCATACTTGACATCACCACAACCGCCAACCAAGATCCCTTGCTGTGTGCGTGTAGAATTGCTTCCAGAGGATTAGCCGATTGAATTACTGAACCATCCCTTTTATTTTGACCCACAGCTCTCACTCCCCTGATCGGCATCGACGCCTGGGAGCACGGTGAGTCCGACTTTGCAGAGAACTCTGCTTCCAGAATCCGGATATTGACGCGTCTTCTCCTCCATTTAGCCTACTACCTCCAATACAAGAACGTCAAGGTCGAGTGAGTTTCTCTCTTGGCAGATTGGCGCAGAAGCTCTTCAGTCCATAGGATATATGCACTCATACTGACACTCCTGCTCCTTCCGTGGGGGAAACGTTCCTACGGCAGCTACTTCAAGGCCATCTGGTAAGTGCCACGACTCGATTCGCCCGCAGCACAGGACGAAGACGCGTAGATAAGATCTCAGGACTCACCCATTCTCTTTTCCATTCTGCAGGGACGTCATCAACTTCAAGGAGGCCGAGAAGCGTCTTATCAGTGCTCAGAAGTAGAGTGTGACATTCACAGCCTGTGGTCGGCACACGGGTCGGTAGGTCTGAACATCTCAAAGCAAGAACTCGTCAATCTCAACTGCAGCATCTTTCAAAGGATCTCGTCATGCGCTCCATCTGCGCTGCCTCGACCGATGTGCATCTCCCATGGCCTGGAGACCTTGGAGTCACTTCATTGTTCACTGAGGCCGTGGTGAAAGACTTGGACATGGAAAGGAGACGAGAAGATGATGAGAGTTTGTATATGTGAGAAATGGATCGAGAGAAAAGGTTAAGAAGAGCGAATCGAGAAAGAAGAAGAAAAAAAGCTTTGGAAGGGAGGTGGTCAAGCTCTGAGGAAAGGATGAAGGTCGGGCTAAATATGTAGTTGAATGGGGGTGGTGCGGTGGGAAGGGGGAAGGACATAAAAGCAAGAAGTAGAAAGGAGAAATAGGAGAACGTTGAAACGAAGAAAAAAAAGGATAAGTGAAGAAAGTTGAGAGAAAAAGGGTTGGTAAAGCGGAAAGATGAAACTGCAAAGGTTGTGCGTTAATCTCTTTGCGTGGCTTCTTTTTTTGGGAGAGGGAAACGGTGACGATTCTTCTGGTCGTTGGCGGGAGAGTTTACTTGGGTTTGCGTATGTGGGATCTCTTGTTTTTGAGGCGGGGAAAATTGGGGAGGGGCGAAGCTTCATTCTTTTCGTTCTTCTTCATGAGCGCGCGGGACAGGCACCGAATCGATGCGAACTTGTACGTTCCGTCCGATCGAACCGGGGTCAGAGAGGTCGAACGAAGGAGGACGAGGGGTGGTGGTGTATATATTGATCGGAGGGGTCGGAAGAAAGCGGTCGGTAAAAGTGGTGCGAGGGGCGACGGTGATGTGGGATTGGACAAGAAGGAAAGAGGTCGGCCCTGAACGTAGGGAGAAGGAAGAGGGGGTCTTGGTCCTGGACGCGCCTAGATAGCATGGGCGGAAATTCCACCCATGGATCCGGGCAACGCATGTAGATATTGTTGCTTGAGCCTCGAACACCTTCGACCCCCGAGAGGGCGTAGAATGGAGGAGCGCGAAACAGGGCCTTCTTTGGAAGTGTAGCGAGACTGGCCCTTCCCAACCGAGAATGGCTCCGGTTGCGATAAGTCGAACGGCCAATCGATTCGTGAAATGGATCTTCGGGGAGTACGTACGTGCGGGTCACATGACTTGGTGCTCGTTTCTTTGACGTGGAAGAAGTCGGGAATGGCAGTCGTTCTTGGCGAGGGTTGGGAGAATCGAATGAATATAAACCATGAAGGAAGAAGTGACCGAGGAAGCGAAGGAAAGGGGAGGAGAGTTCTTGAGTTTTGTTTGTCGAGGTGTGTGTGCGTGTGTGTGTTGGTTTGGTCTTGGTTCAGAAAGGTGAAGCCCGTGCATGCGAGTGTCGATAAATTGGCAAGTCTACGTGAGAGAAAGAATTCGAGAAGAAGGGGAAGAAAGGGAAGATGTGCGATTTTCATCGGCCTTGGGCACCCGTTCCGTTTCCGGTTTGGCCAGAAGCCCCAAAGCCGCCGTACCCGCCCGCTCCGAGCGCTTGATATTGCGCATACGAATTGTAATACTCTGGAGAAATTTCGAGAGACAGTCAGCAGTCATGCAACAGGGAGGGAAGATTGCAAGCACATGAAAATGCTCACCTTGGCCGCCTTGCCCATTTCCGTTCAACCCTCCGTATCCACCCTGTCCCGCCCACCAAATGCGGCCGCCATCTGCTGTTGCATCGCTGCGTCCAGCCCTCCCGTGCCAGTCGAGCCGACTGAGCCAGGCACGCCCCCAGCGCCATTGCCGACCGGAGAAGTACCCAAGATCCATTAGAACCGACGCCGTTCTGCTGTCCCTGCCCCTGCTGCTGCTGAGGTATAGGCATACCCAAGCCGCCATCCTGCCCACCAGCGCCCGAGGCGGAGGTAGCGGAGCCCGGCGGTGCCAACCCTGCCGCACCCGGCATGTTCATTCCTCCTGCACCCATACCATACCCATACTTCCCTGGGCACCAGGCATGCCCATACCACCTGCGCCCTGTGCACCCGGGTAGCCAAAGGCATTGCTGTAAGGGTACTGTGCCTGCATGCCGTACATCATATTCCCATAGCCCCCAGGGCCCATAACCTGCCCCTTGTCCTGCGCCGTAGCCACCGGCACCGCCTGCCCCACCGGCACCTCCACCGCCACCACCGCTGCGACCACCTTCATGTCGTCCTTGCCCCACCCGCACTTGATGGGTCGGTTGTGGATCGGTGTCCCGTTCAGCTGAGAGATAGCCATGGCAGCATTTTCGTGGGAATCCAACCGAACGAAGGCAAAGCCTCGATCAGCCTGCATGCGGACCTCGGTGATGTAGCCGTAGTTCTGGAAATAAGGAACGAGGTCGTTCTGGGTGGTGAAGGGGAGCAAGTTACCGACGTAGATGGTCGTGTTGTGCAAGTGGGACGCAGCAAGCGTTTGTTCGTAGGTGAGAGGCATTCCCGGTGGCATGCTGGCTGCACCGGGTCCGCCCATTCCATAGGGAGCACCCGGCATGCCCATACCCATCATGTGGGGACCGCCCATGCCGGCATTGAAGCCATGGGGCCCTCCGGCGCCGCCGTGCATGTGGTGTTGAGGCCCACCTCGACCACCGGCGTGGCCACCACCCATCCCACCGGGGCCACCCATCCCACCATGTCCGCCCGCAGCAGGATCGTTCTTCTGGTTGGCCCAGTTGACACGGATAGCCCGACTTCCGAGCCACTCTCCGTTCATGGTAGCGATGGCCTGTTCGGCATCGCCCTTGGTGCGGAAGGTGAGGAAGCCATACCCGCGCGACTTGCCGGAGACCATATCCCACATGACGCGGGCTTCTGAGAGACTGCCAAAGGCGGAAAAGGCTTTGCGGAGAGCCTCGTCGTTGATTTCGGGAGCGAGATCTCCGACGAAGACATGAGCTTCGTCTGCTTTGGATCCTGCTGAGCCGGGCATGTTTGAGTTTGGGCCTCCGACGGCGCCGGGACCTGCTGCGCCATTGCTACCTGGTCCAGGGGTTGTGGTAGCCTGGTGAGCCCAGTTGACGCGAATTTCGAGATCAAAGAGCTTCCTGCCGTTGAGGGTGTGAAGAGCCTTTTCGGCAGAGAGGAGTTCTCTGAATTCGACAAAGGCATAGCGGGTGGGTGAGCTGTTTGGCGCACCCTGGTAACCGTGATGTTGATTCTGGTTGCGTTCGGGGATGATTTTGACGGAAGCGACGGGGCCGGCGGTGGAGAAGATGTCGATGAGCATGTGTTCTGCTACGCTTGGGGAGAGGTTGCCGACGTAGAGGTGAGGACGACGTTGGCCGGAGCGGTGACAGAGGGAGAAGTAGCAGCATTTGGAAGGCCAGTGGGGGTACCTGCAGCTGGTGACTGTTGTTGCTGTTGTGAGGCTGGTTGCTGTTGGGTTGGAGCTGACGGTTGTCCGGGAGAGCAGGAGAGGTGACAGCTGGTTGCTGTCCATCGGTGGGACAGATGTGGCGGGCATGGCTACGCTGGGTACGATGGAGGCCGATCCTGCTGTGGAGGGTGCAAGAGGTGCGCCTGACTGCATTGTGGTCTGGAATGGGGAAGAGACGGGTGGTTTGGTCCGAGATGAGAAAGCGTGGTTTGATGAAAGCGGATGTCAGAGAAAGGAAGAAGAAGAAGAAGAGGAAAGTTGAGCAAAACTCAGCCTTGCGAGAGGTGCGCTGAAGCGTTGCGTGCTCACCTGAAAAGGGCTGACGATGTGAAGAGCTGTTTCTGTGCACGGTCCGCTTGTCAGAAGAAGTGGGAATTGACGAGGCAATAAGTCAAGAAGGAGGAGGAGGATGCGCCGAGGGGATTGTTCCTCCTGTGTTCCGTGATCTATATGGTGAGCGGCTGGACGAGGCTGAGAGCAGAAGGTGCTGAGAACTGTGAAGCAGCCGGAAGTCGGAGAGCTGTGCGTAGTTTGTAGCGAGGGAAGAGGAAGTTGGTGGTATGAAGCAAGATCACCTATGGGAGAGAGAGAGAGAGAGCCAGAAGGGAAGAGAGGCAGAGAGAGAGGAAGAAGAGAGAGAGAGAAGGAAGATCAGGTGAAGGTGGGGTGAGGTTCGAAAGGGAAATATTGGGGGGAAAGAAGAAGGAAATCGTTGCTTCTGTCTGCTGTTTCTTCGTGGTCAGAGGCCAGGAATTTCTTGAGGTTCAAGCGGGCGAGAAGGAAGTCAGAAATTCCACCAAAATTCATTAAATCATTTTCCATGGCAAAATCGGCTGCTCAGTGAGGTCGTCCGTCGTGTGTACCATGGTGCTGGGCCACTCCTCAAAGTCACTGTTGCGCGTGTGTGGATGGCTCGCACTCTGTCGCACGATCTCCTGCTGCTGCTGCTGCTGAGTGATGAGAGCACCAGCGAGCTGCGGGTCGAGTCAGAGCGATGCGGTGGGAGTGAGATCGATCGCACCAAACACGCAGCAAAGGCAAGGTCTGGCAGCGATACCATCATCTTACAGTCAAAGCGATCAGCACCACGCACGCTGCCACTCTTCCTGCACCACGCGCGACGAAGTACCAGCATGTTCATCACCATCATCGCCCCTGCTACTACTGCTGTCGACCTCACTGCTTCTCGCCGGAACAAAGGAAACCAAAAAGAGAAAGTCTTCTGTCCCAAGCGTTCGGTTCGCGTGGTAACATAAAAATAAATGACGCGTGGCGCGTGCATACAGTGATCCTTAATCCAAGCATCACGTGACACGGCATTCATCGATCCCTGGTCCAAGCATCACGTGATGCATCAGTCCACGTGATGTTGATTCGTCAACACACACACACGCAACCCGCTCAGGCCATGCATCGCGCTCTTCTGCCACACCACGACAACCTCACCACCTCACACACAGCATACACCCACCGCACAACACTACACGATGGACGAGATTGGGATCAGCGGCACACGCCAGCCTCTTGGGCAGCGCGAGGAACCCACCTTCGACGATGCAGTCGCAGAGAAGACCGCACTCCACCAAGAAATGTCCCAAGAAGAAGACATCTACCTCCGCATGAAGAAGCTCCAGCAACACCTCAACTTCCTCATCACCATGGAAGAATACGTCAAGGACGAGCAACGGAATCTCAAGCGAGAACTCGTACGCGCTGGCGAAGAGGTCAAGCGCATTCAGGCAGGGCCTCTCGTCATCGGTCAATTCCTCGAACCCATTGACCAACACACCGGCATCGTAGGCTCTACCACCGGTTCCAACTACGTGGTCCGCATCCTTTCCACTATCGACCGAGAACTACTGAAGGCAGGGAGTAGCGTAGCTTTGCATCGTCACTCAAATGCCCTTGTCGACGTACTACCACCAGAAGCAGATTCCAGTATAGCAAGTGAGTCCTTCTCCTTCCTCTGCTTTGCTCTCTCAATCCAGTTGACTCATATACGTCCTGTTTTTCCTCAATCCAGTGCTTGGGCAAGACGAGAAGCCAACAGAAACCTATGCCGATGTAGGCGGGATGGGTGCGTGTGTCCCCAGAACTGCCACCAGCCACTGTTTTGAAGCTCACTCATCTTCTTCTCTACAGACATTCAAAAGCAAGAAATCAGAGAAGCAGTCGAGCTACCACTCACACAATTCGATCTCTACCGACAAATCGGTATCGACCCGCCACGAGGTGTGAGTACTTCCATCCTGCCGCCCCCCTCTTGCCCTGCCTGCATGCACGTTACTGACCTTGGTCTCGCCCCTACACTCTCTACAGGTTCTACTTTACGGTCCCCCAGGCACAGGCAAGACCATGCTCGTCAAAGCCGTCGCCAACGCCACAACAGCTTCCTTCATCCGCGTCGTTGGCTCAGAGTTCGTGCAGAAATACCTCGGAGAAGGTCCCCGCATGGTCCGCGACGTCTTCCGTCTCGCCCGTGAAAACGCACCCGCCATCATCTTCATCGACGAAGTCGACGCCATTGCCACGAAACGTTTCGATGCTCAGACGGGCGCGGATCGGGAAGTTCAGCGTATCTTGCTTGAATTGCTCAACCAGATGGATGGCTTCGATCAGGGTGCGAACGTCAAGGTCATCATGGCTACCAATCGTGCCGATACACTCGATCCAGCTCTTCTGCGTCCTGGTCGGTTAGATCGCAAGATCGAGTTCCCCTTGCCTTCGAGGAGAGAGAAGCGACTCATATTCCAGACCATCTCAAGTACCATGAACCTCGCGCCCGACGTCGACCTCGAAGACTACGTCTCCAGACCAGACAAGCTCAGTTCTGCCGAGATTGGTAAGTTCGTATATTTCCGAACTTCAAGAGGCACGAAGCTGATCACTTTACCCACCTCCCTCAGCATCGATCTGCCAAGCAGCCGGTCTTCAAGCAGTCAGACGGAACAGATATGGTGAGCTATCGCATCATACAGGAGCGCGCGGGTTGTTTAGCACTTACTCAACATTCATTCTCACCCTCTATTGTCCAACAGTCATTTTACCCGCAGACTGTGCGTCCCCACTTGCAACCCGATCACTATTTGACGCTGAAACTGACAAACCTCTTTCTGCGATTCTGCGCTTTCGCTACTCGTTCATTCGTGTCTACAGTCGAAGAGTACGTATCGCACCCCAGGAGCTTATCTAGAACGAGACGCATGACTCACATTCTCGATTTTGTCGTTCCCACAGAGCATGGAAGCAGACCGTCAAGCGCAGCGATACGGGCAAGCTCGAGTTCTACCAGTGAAGAAGCAGGTGTGCTATCCCCAATCATTTTTGTACAGGTGAGGCTCTTGCTGCTCGACCCCTGGCGCTCCTTTGTTTTCACAAGGTTTCTGACCTCCTGTCCTTCTGTCCAAAGCATCCCAACTCCCTCCTCTCTGGCAGATCACATTTGCAGCCATCGAACTGTCACATTTGTCTGCGGCCCTTGCTTCAAGGGTTTCTCAAGTCTGATGTAGGGATATAATCTCTTATCCTCGCAGGTGTTGTGAGGCGATAGTTCACCAAGCGCTCGCTCACTTTTACTGGCGCCTCTCTTCTTACAGTGATACAGCCCTCAACCTCTGCTGACTCTTACTCTCAGTCTTCTTTCCTTTTCATCCTTCCATTCTCCCATCCTCTTTCCCACCCTCACCCTTCCCCCGGGTCCCTTTTCCACAACGCTTCCAGCACCGCGCATAAAATCACTTTACGGAGAATGGCAAACTTATCCCCATCCATTCTCTCGTTTACGGACTTGCGCAAGATCGAACCTTCATATACCTCCCCGCTCATACTCACCGCATGAGTGCCTTCCCCAGCGCTCGTGAGGTCCACTTGATTCATTCACGCTCATAGGGGTACATCCTTTCTGTCGTCTCATCTGAATCTATTATCACTTCTGTGTTGCTCTCTGCACGACCCGGTGTGGGACGTGGGAGTCTCTGGAGTCTAGTAGAAAAGCCCTCCAGCTCTGCTGACTCTTATTCTCAGTCTTCCTTCCTTCCTCCACAGTCTTCCGTTTTTCCTTCCTTCCCAGCCTTCGATTCCCTCGTCCTCTTTCGTCACCTACCTCCCCCTCCCCCCAACGGTCCAAACCCCATTGACCGGCCCCTTCTCCCAACCCCTTCCAGCACCGCGCATAAATCACTTTACGGAGAATGGCAAATTTATCCCCATCCATTCTCACGTTTACGGACTTGCGCAAGATCGAACCTTCATATACCTCCCCGCTCATACTCACCGCATGAGCGCCATCCCCAGCGCTCGTGAGGTCCACTTGATTCATTCACGCTCATAGGGGTACATCCTTTCTATCGTTTCTCTGAATCCATTATCACTTCTGTGTTGCTCTCCGCACGACTCGTTGTGGGACGTGGGAGTCTCTGGAGTCTAATACAAAAGCCCACCAGCTCTGCTGACTCTTACCCTCAGTCTTCCTTCCTTCCTTCACAGTCGTCCGTTTTTCCTTCCTTCCCAGTCTTCGATTCCCTCGTCCTCTTTCGTCACCTCCCCCTTCCCCCACGGTCCAAACCCCATTGATCGGCCCCTTCTCCCAAACCCTTCCAGCACCGCGCATAAATCACTTTACGGAGAATGGCAAATTCATCCCCATCCATTCTCACGTTTACGGACTTGCGCAAGATCGAACCTTCATATACCTCCCCGCTCATACTCACCGCATGAGCGCCATCCCCAGCGCTCGTGAGGTCCACTTGATTCATTCACGCTCATAGGGGTACATCCTTTCGATCGTCTCTCTGAATCTATAATCACTTCTGCGTTACTCTTTGCACGACTTCCTTCGGAACGCTGTGGGACGTGGGAGTCTCTGGACTCTAAAAGAATGAGTGGTTTTACGGTGGTATGTTGCAAGAGAAGCTCTGAGGATAGACAGAAGGAGAGATCCATGAGACACAGGAATGAAGATGTGTTGTTGGAGTGGTAGTCGCCAAAACAACTCGTTTCCAGGGTGTGCTTGGAAGTCGGCGTTAGGTGGGGTCGTGATGCGTCGTTTGTCATGACGAACGTTGAAAGACACGGCAAAAGCGCTGCGTGTGGACGGTGACGAGACTCATCACTCATGGCCCTCGAACAAGGTAGGATTCGTCTCCAGCCATCGAACTCGTCCTTGTCCCGGGCCCAGACTCGTTGGTAGATGGGAACCGCAGCTTGCCCAACGGACCGCTTCCTTCTTGTCCCTCCTCCGAAACAGGTGTTCTCGTCCCAGATGACTTGGCCCGATGCTCGCCCAGGAGATCGCGGACTGATCCCCCACTGCTCCTCCTCGGACAGGCGAGCGAGGAGCGAGCGAAACAGGAGAACTCGTCGTGCCCGTCGAGCTCTCCGTCCCAGTCCCACCAGCAGCGCCAGTCGAGCCCGAGACAACCCGGGACAAAAAGGCGGTGATGCTAGACCCGCCTGCCGAGTTGCCTGCCGTACTTGCGGTCCGCTGACGCAACTGATGTTCAGGCGGTGAGTAACCCTGCATCTGTAGGTCGGCCCGTATCCGTTCCCGCTCAACATGATCCATGTGATCCTCGATCTCTTCCGACTCGGACACTTTGCGCGCTGCACCGGACACTGTGGAGATGCTCGCGCCTCGCAAGACAAGTGGGCGCAAGTTGGCCTCGCGCGGGTCTTTAGCTGGCGCACCGGTCCCGCCGCCGATTCCGCTCAGAAGTCCACGCCAATCAACAGACATGCGGGAACGACCGCCATGAGAAGTCGCGGAGGGAGGTTTCGCGGAAGAGGACGGTGTTGATGATCCAGAAGTAGCCGCGGTATTTTCCGATGCCGATTGTGAGGAAAGAGATGTAGTCAGGGATGTAGATAGTGCAAGTGGACTCCGTCCGAAGCCGAGGATGCCCATGCTTTGCCGCTTGTTGGCCGTCGATGTCTGACCGTTCTCGGTGCTTGCCGTTGTGGTGGTTGCTCCTAAGGAAGGAGCAGCGTTGGTGTTACTGGGGTCGGGCTTGATAGGAAGAATCGAAGGACGAGCACGTGCTTTGGACCGTTGTGAGGCGATTCCGGCACGTTTCGTCTCTGGGTCGGTGGAGAGGACACGTTCAAATCCGTCGCGAGCGAGGACGCGGTCGATCACCTTGGAGATGTATACAGAAAGTGCAGCGTTCGTCTCGCGTAATTCGATAAGTTCTTTTTGGAGAACTGTGTGGTGTGCAAAGAGAGTCGCAGTCAGTACTCAGCGTTCTGAATCATCCTCGGACTCAAGGAAGAGGAGATGCTCACCTTCTGGATCGTTCGAAACCTCTTGGCCAGACCGGTCGCGCTTCTTGGTCTTGCCTTTCTCCCCATCTAAACCTCCGCTCTGTGCCAATTCGCTGCCTAGATCAGTGGGCATTTCCAGCAGCGCATTCGAGTTACTCCTGGATCGGACAACATTTTGCTTGCCCTTTCTCCTTCGCGGCTTGACCGGGCTATGCGGTCGATCGGGAACGTCGTCCTCCGCATCGCCTGACGCGTTACTAGCGGTGTCGTCGGATCCATCATCCGTATCCGATTCGGTTTCTGCCAGCATAGACGCCGCTGCAGCCGCTCGACCGCCTTTCCCTTGGAATCCACGCGATAGCACCGCGCTCTCGGCAAAGAGAGCCCCTGAGAAAGATTTCTCTTGCAATATGTCGATCAACGAATAGTTGGTGTCTCTCAGCGAAGCGTTTTCGGACTTGACTTCGCTGAGCTCGTTCTGCAGCTGCTGAAGCGCTTCGACGTAGCTTCCCTGTGCCTTCTGAGCGGCGGCGAGCTCGGAGCGCAGTGCAACTGCCTCGGCGTCAGCAGCCGATTTGGCGCGTGCTCGACGTGCGCCTGGAGTAAGACCGTCGTCACCTGTGACTCCATCGTCAAGGGAGAGAGTCGAGCCAGTCGAAGTGGACACGTGCGTCTGCAAAGCGGCAATGTGATTTGCCATGCGCTCGTTCTCGCGCTGAAGCGCCAAGTTTTCTGCGGCTAGCTTCTCGTTGGCAGCCGATTCAGATGCTTTTTGGGAGCGCAAGAGAGCTTCCATATCGGAAAATGCCTGGCGCTCCTTGTCTGCAGTAGCTGTCTGATCGGTGTACCGACGCTCGGACTCGGACTGGGACCGCTCCGATTCTTGCAATTGACGACGGAGACGTTCAACGACCTGCATTTGGGAGTAAAGCTCCTCCTCGAGCCGTTCTTGTTCGCGAAGAAGATGATCGTTGCGCTCATCACGCTGAGCGACGGCCTCTTTGATGGCCTGTTGATCCGTTGCGCTGAGATTTGACTTGGCGATGAGGTCCTCTGTAAAAGCTTGGAGCTCTTGCAGTTCGCCTGTTCTTGCGTCGAGCTGTGCATCAAGCTGTATGAACAGACCCGTCAAGGAATCATCAGCTCTTCGGCCGGAAGCTGGCAGCACTACACTGACTTTGTTCACGTACCAAGTCCAAAGCCTTTTTCGCTCTTCCCAGCGCAACAACGAGATCATCGCGGGATAGTCCTTCGAGGGCGCGCTCAAGGTCCTCCTTGGAAATGTCCTCCTCGAAAGCCTCGTCCAGGTGAGGGCCGGGTGCGCTCATGCTGGCACTAGCAGCATGATTGGCGACAGAACGTTTTCGGATCGCGCTTGGCGGAAGCGGTCGCTGCTGATGAACGCTGATGTCCCCGGCGAGCTCGTTAGATCCTGCCGCTGCTGCTGCAGGCCGCTCCACTGAAGAACCTCCTGCGCTGGACTCCATCGTAGATAGTAATGCGTAGGCGGAGGATTTGGCGGGTTCCTGTATCCGTTCGGACTGAGAGTCAATAGTCAAGCTTGACGCCGGTCGTGCGCGAAGCACAAGTGGATTAAACCTGGATGCTGGACGTCGTGGAGAAGAAGGTAAGGCAAGGTCCGTTCGCACTTCACATCGTCGACTTCGCGGGCGGAAACACGGAGATCAACACTCACCTTCTAACAGAGGAAAGCACACATCTTCTGCAGGAAACGTCAGTCGCTATTCGCTGACCCCCCAACACCATTCATGGTGAGTTCGTCATCTAGGGCATGTACGGGGAAGAGATCGCTGACAATGAAGGTGTACTCTTCCAATACTCAGTACTCAGTGCTCAGACCAAGCATGCAATTGACACCAGGGACGCGTTCACATCCACGCTGCGCTTCAACAAGTGCGCCGATTGCTGGTCCCGGCCAGTCGCTCATGTACATTTCGCAGCTCAACACAGGCATCGTCGGACCCATTCGTGCGCTGACTGCCTCGAGCTAACCTCGTCTCCCTCACAATCCGAACAGGTACCATTTTGAGCCCGGTCTTGCTGCTCCCGCGTTTCTCGATGAGGTCGACAAGAAAGAGGAGGACGGCGAATCCGATACAGGTCGTGGCGCAGGGTCTGTAAGAGCAGAAAGCGACGTCGGCGCATCGGAACAACATGAAGGCGACGAGGACGCATGGGTCTGCGCCGGCACCTCTAGGAGCAGGTAGCCGACCTGCTTAGGTACTTCCAGCAAAGATAGATCGCAGTCCAGCAAAGATAGATCGCAGTGAGTCTAGTGTGCACATCGAAACGTGAGATTTGATTGCAGTCGGAAAAGCTTTGATCAACTTCTTCCCACCCTTTATCGACGAGCTGTCGTTGTTGTTGGTCTAGAGGATGGGGTCTTGTTTGGGCTTGGGATCGCCACCTGGACCGCCACGAACGTCGAACTCTGAAGAAGGTCAGATGGTCAGTGTTCCTCAATGCTTCGAGATATCTGAGATCAACCTTCTACTCACCTGAAGGATCCTTGTTGGCGATCTGCTCTCGACCAGCCGATCCGCCAAGCTTTCGTTCGCCTTGTTCAGCGCGAGAAGCGTTCTCCTGTCGGCGCTGCTCATCTGCCTCCTGGGGTCGAGTGGTCGTGCGATCGTTGAAGGTAGCCTCCATTCTTTTGGTTTCGGGTTGGAACTGTTGGGAAGCGTGGAGATATGGCTAGCTGTGGGAAGACGTTGAGAGGGTGTGGTCAGGAGAAAGACGTCTTTCTGCTTTAAGTACGAAATGCGCGGGCGCCCTTCCCTTCCCAGCGCTGATCGATCACTGTTTCGTCATTTGCCAGGCCGCCCCGCCAGCGACCAACCAGCGATGGGACCCGTGCTTGTTTTCCAGCAGTTTCCGCAACAACACATCCTTGACTTTGATCTGAGTGGTGCCATTTCGACTCGTCGATCATCCTTGTTCAAAGAAAGGAAGTGACAAATTTGTACATGGCATTAGGCGAAAGGGAGTTGAATTGTCGATCATCTCGACGGCCTGAATGCTTGCCTTCTCCCAAAACGGTGACGTCATCATTTTGGATTCTTGGATGAGTGAAACGCCCGTACCCTGTGGGTCTCTCGGCCGAGAGACTTCTTCCTTTTTCCTTTTTCCGCCAGACGCTAAACACTGCATCCCTACTTTCACGTGACCTCGAATCCACGTGGCTTTCCCCGAATTCCCGAACTCTTTAGGCCCTGTTCAGTTCGCGGCGCCGGCCAAGCGCTGCCATATAGCAAAAATAGCGCACCGAAGCGCGAGCTTCGGAGGCACCTGCTCAAGCGCCGGGGTGTTCAGTTCGGCGCTTGCCAGGCGCGGCGCTTCCAATTTTCAGAGCGCCTCCACTCAAAATTCTGGCGCTTCCCAAATCCTGCTCGGAGCTGGATTTGGCAAGCGCTCACCCTGGCGCTTCGACTTCTGCTTACAAAAAAATTAGAAAAACATTACACCACCACTTGTAATCAACATCACATTCCATACACCGAGATGAGCAAGGCGCCGGCGCAGGCGCTGGGATGTTCAATTGACAGCACGCGCTCTGAGAGGGTGGGTTTCGAGGCGCAAGCCCAAGCAGCGAGGGCTTGGGGTACAAGCGCCGGAATGCAAGCGCGCGTTCCGAACTGAACAGGGCCTTAGGCCCTGTTCAGTTCGCGGCGCCGGCCAAGCGCCGCAATATAGCAAAAATAGCGCACCGAAGCGCGAGCTTCGGAGGCTCCGGCTCAAGCGCCGGGGTGTTCAGTTCGGCGCTTGCCAGGCGCGGCGCTTCCAATTTTCAGAGCGCCTCCAGAGTCCAGGCTCCACTCAAAATTTTGGCGCTTCCCAAATCCTGCTCGGAGCTGGATTTGGCAAGCGCTCGTCCTGGCGCTTCGACTTCTGCTTACAAAAAAACTAGAAAACATTACACCACCACTTGTAATCAACATCAGTCATCACAATCATACACCGACATGAGCAAGGCGCCGGCGCAGGCGCTGGGATGTTCAATTGACAGCGTGCGCTCTGAGAGGGTGGTTTTCGAGGCGCAGGCCCGAGCAGGGAGGGCTTGGGGTACAGGGGGGGGACATCGAGTGGGTCAACCGCCATCGAGTGGGTCAGAGACCATAACTCTCACACATGACACAACACAATTTGAAAAGCTACAAAGACATGCATTCTACTCTGTAGTCCACTACGACTTCGCCGTGCAAGTTTTAGGTGTGATTGCCTTGCTAATGGCGGAGCTATGGTGCTGTGAAGAGAGTGAGGTCGTTCTGAGATTTCGAGATTCATTGAGAAAAAATTGTACACCGTTTTCAGACACCAACCACGCCAGATCCATCCAAACAAGCGGTGTCGCAGCAGAGGAAGGGCTGGTAGAACAGTGATCAAAGAAGAAGAGGCATGTGTATTGAGGTTATTTGAGCTACTGGTTGGCGAGCTGGGTGGGTTGAAGTACGAGGGGATTGGAGGGTTCGGAGGACGAACTTTTGGGATCGGCAGTGGGCGATTTAGAGTTTGAAAGGCCAATTTTCTTCGATCTTTTCTTCGGCTTATTCGCGTCCACCCCATCTCCCGCTGCCTTCCGCTTCAGAGCCTCGCGTTCCTTCTTCGCCTTCTCCTCTTCCACTCTCTTGGCCCGGTACGCTGCCTCTTTGCCCTCTTCGCCTCTTCCTTCGCTGCTTCCTTCGCCTGCTTCGCCTCCTTCTTTGCCCTTTCCTTCTCTATCTTCTTGGCCAGTGCCTCCGCCTTCTTGATCTCCTGCCTCTTCTTCTTCTCCGCGTCTTCAATTTCCTTCTGCTCCCTCCTGAGCTCCCTCTCCTCTCGCACCTGCTCGAGGCGGGCTTCTTCTTGCTGCTTGTGTGCCCTAGCTGCCTCCATCTCTGCAATAGACTCCGGCTGAGTCCAAAGCTTAGCCTGCCCAGTGCCCGTAACCTTTCTCCGCCACCCGAAATGCCCTAGGCTTTGCCTTTAAGCTCGCCGCGTGCATCCGAAGCTTCTCGACTGTGTCTTTGAAGAGAAGCTTTTCCGCCGATGCCTCTCGGATGCGACGCGATGCTTGCACCACTGTCTCCCTGGCCCGCCGAGAGCGAAGGACTGGAAGTAGGTCCCACAGTGCTTCGGCAAGGCTGTCCGACAACCATGCATCGCTTTCCGCCTCTTCGAGCTCTGCTTCGCTGAGCTGCGTCTCAGCAAACATAGCGGCTGGTATAGCCGCGACGCCCGTGAGCGGCCAGATGCCTGTGGCCCTGTAGCCTGCAATGACATTAGCTGGTGTCATTGATTTTAGACGCGCTTCTTCGTAGAGTCTAAACAGTGAACAAACAAACAATACTAGTTAGCCCATCGCGTCTGTGCGGCGTTCAATTAAGCCTACAGCTTCGACGTTTGAACATGTCTTTAGGCAGCTGTAGGCTTCAAGCTTCAATGTTACTGACCTGACAACATCGTCTCTGCGCACCACGCCTGTCATAAAGAATTCCATTCGCTGGGCTTCCGCCCATGCCACCTTGAGCGGAGAGAAACACGTCCGGTCGAGAGGTGCCATTCCGTGCGTGCTATGAGAAGGCAGCGACAGCACATGCACATTGTGCTGCTGAGCGAGCTTTAGCATCTCGAGAGTGAAGTGCGAAGAGTGACCATCCTAAGCATAACAAACATAAGAGCATCGGATCAGTCTTATCGGTCTGCAAACCTCTGCAGCTGCAGACATTATAGAGGCATTGCCTAAATTTATTATTGTGGAATCTCACCATGATCAACAGACGAGCTCCCCCACTTGACCTGACGAGGCTGTAGGGGAGGAAGACTTTCTCGAACCACCGTTGGGTGATCAAGGCGTTGGTCCACCCAGACTCGCTCGAAGTGAAAACAGCGACCTCCTTCGCGTCGAGGCACAGCGTCGCATCATAGCATTTGCCCTTGAAAACGAACGTAGGCGGCAAGGTAGATCCGTCGGCGCATATCGCCTCGATGATTGTTGTAAGCTCCTGAGAGCCATCTGCAAGCATACAAAGTCAAATAGGCAACAATAGAAAGTCAGCGCTATAGATTGATGTATATTGGCAGCGCCGCAGCGGAGCTCAGCCATCACTACACAGTGGCTCCGATGAGCATGTGTAGTAGACAATGGTTGTATTGACACGTACCCTCTTGGCCGTCACCAGCTCCTTCCGCGGCTTGGAAGAGCCCGCGTACTTAAACCGCTTCGAGCAGACACCAATCTGAACTCCCGTCTCGTCCATGGAATAAATGTTGGAAGGGCTTATATTGTGCTGTGTGAGCGTTCCCTCTAACTGCAGAACAGAGCAGAGATGGATAGGAAGGGATAATAAAATGGATCAGCAAAGGTTAATGGACTTGAAGCTTGAAGAGCAGAGACAGCGGCAAAAAGGAAATTGGGACACTAGACCAAGACCTGAACATAAACCACCCATACCAATTGAAAGAAGTGATTGGCATTGACCCTGGAAAGTCCTTTGGTCCTCTGCCGAGAGAGAGTCTCTTTGGTTCGAAAGCCTATCTCCTCCGAGTGGCGCTGAATAAACCGATCGAACCAATGCTCGCCCAGCGGGGGAGGCACAGTCGCGCCATCCCAGCGGCTCGCAACAAGTGCCATGGCTGAATGCTCTACGTCTGCGCGCCGCAAAGGAAACCCATGCTGCTCCATTTCCAATATGAAGCTGACGAGACCTGCTTCTTCGCCGTCAGTGAGACGCTGTCTACCGTTCTCCGTTGCATTGCGGGCGAGGGTGCCACTCTGTCGACGTCTGATTGTCTCTCGAGGTGCACCCGAAATGCGTGCCGCTTCGTGCAAAGAAAGACCGTTGTTTACCAGGGCAACACCAGCTAAGACCCGTGTCTCGCGATCATCGCCTGTAGTAGAAGCAGTAGTGGCGACGGGCTGCATTTCGTGTTCTCTTGAGGGGAGGGGCTGGCAGGAGAGAGGATTGGGTTGAGTGTAATTGGGTATGCAGAAGTGCATGAGCGCACCACACCACTCTTTTTTTTTTCGTGCGCTCGGGCCAGCCTTTTGAAATTAATTTCTCCTCAGGAAGATGATCGATCACCCGATTCGATTGACCCACTCGATGGCAAAAACAAAACCAACTGTACAATTCTTCAGTCCAAAACGAAGTCGACAACCACACATCATGAGCCAGCGAAAGAAGCGGGAGCTTGTAGGTCTGTCAGTAGAAAATAATATCTTCCTTTGGAGTGCTAAGTGTTTATGCATTGGTTGTCCAGTGGGATGGTGACCATGGTGTGCCACGTTAAAATTTTTTGTTTATTGACCCACTCGATGTCCCCCCCCTGTACAAGCGCCGGAATGCAAGCGCGCGTTCCGAACTGAACAGGGCCTCAGAGTTTTCGTGTTACGGACACAATTGTCATGACCCCGTCTGAGACACCAAGACCAAGACCCTTCAAGCCCAACTCTCCTCTGGCTCCGTCCTCGGCTCCGACCTCGGGACTACGCCCCAACCACCATTGTCACACTCAACATTATCATCTTCCCCAACAAACCATGCCTCGGCCCTTGGCCTCGTCCTCACCACCCAGCACACTGCTGTCCTGCCCCTTTCTCGTCTTCATCCATCAGATCTTCCCCAACGTTCTCTTTCTCTTCTCAGCCGCTTGGGTATTCGAACTCTCTTAAGTACACGCCTGTTCTCTCCTGCCTGTATCTAGAATCCCCCAAGCGACTATCATTTTATCACCCTTCTCTTTTCCTCTTTTTCCTCTCCCATTTTATCACATCTTCCCTTTCCTCTTCTTTCTCTTCACACATCACCCTTTTCTTCTCCTCTACGTTTTATCACACCTCTACGATCTCCTCTTTGAAATCTTTGAACCCTCGTCTTTGAACCTTTGGCCCTTTGCACCGACTCTCGAGTCCCTCGTCGTACCGCTTCCGACACCTCCTCTTTCCTCTCGCTTCTCTCTCTCTCACACACATTCTACCTCTCCCTCTTCTGCCCTTTGCCTTTGGCACGACCTACGAGGCATCTCTCTTTCCTCTTTCAACTTTGCTACAACTTCTCTACAGCTACATACACCTTACCTATCCCTCACTTCCCCTCTCTTGACCTCGAGAGTCTGGTTCGTGATAGTATAGTCGCTTCCGTCAACTCGTACCTCGTGCTTTCTTCAAAATTATCAAGCTCTCAACTTCAAGACCACTCCGTTTTTCCCTCTTCCTCTCTCTTCTTCAAGACTTTCGGACGCTTCCGACATCAAGAGCAATTGCCGGAAACATCCTCGATGTAGGCCTTCAAGTCATCACCCTCCCGGGACCCGGTACTCCCTCAACGGGAGACCTAGCCTTTCTCCGCTCTCAGCAAGACCTTCACCTTCCAGCGTCCATCAATTTATCGTCTTCTTCAAGCCCCCAAGCAGCCACAGCTTGGTCACAACCACTTTTCTTTTCGCTTCCTCGAACCATCCTCAAGATTCACTGCCCAACAGATGCATTCATGCACTACTCTCGTCGTCCACAGCCTCTCAAGTACCAAGACTAGCCCACTGCACGTCTTCTATCTCAAACTCTCCTCAGACTCCTTCGCCACACTACCAGATCGTCCACCTCCCACTCCTCTTCTTCGCTGTCCATCAAGCGCTGATGTACCAGCATCATCACCGGTCATCTACGACATCCGTGACGATGGTTTGCAAGCCAGCTAGCCCCCATTCCGCATCGACATCGTGGCCCATCGAATCTCTTCCCTCCCTGGCTTCATCAGTCGCCAATACTCCTCAAGAACCTCAATCTCACGTAAGCTGCTGAACGAGAGGTTCTCAAGCATCTGGCGTCTGGTCGCCTCTCTATTCTCATTCTGCTCGCCGACACAACCGTCGACGACGTTTACGGCTTTGCAGCAACTCTTTGGTCTTCTCGGAGACACCCTTTGGCTCTCTCACGGGCAATATTTTCGGTCTTCTCGCAGACCCTCTTCGGCTCATTCACGGGCAACTTCCATGCAGTCTCGCCTGCATCTCTTTGGCTCTCTCATGGGCAAATACTTCGGACACCTCGGTCTTCTCAAGACCCTCTTCGGCTCTTTCAAGGGCAACCTCCATGCAGTCTCGCCTGCATCTCTTTGGCTCTCTCATGGGCAAACACTTCGGTCTTCTCATAGACACCTTTCGGCTCTCTCACGAGCGATCTCCATGCAGCTACCCCAGCTCGACCTTCAGCTCCCGACGCGACCTCCCGACACCAACTATTCCCTACCAAGTTCTCCACCTTCAGCACCAATCATACGATACGTTGACGCTGCAACCTTTTGCGCTCTCTTACTGGCGAAGGATGCGTGCTAAAGTTCTTCATACCAGCACGCCGTCTGTTGCTGGCCGTCTACCAGTCGTCACATCCCCTTCTCGACTCTTCACCCAGATCGGAACATCAGAAACCAACACTTCCGAGTCCTCATACTCAGGTATATCCTGAATGGAGGGGTCTCACGGTCTTTGGTTCGACCCACGCTCCTCTTTTCCGCTTGCTTCGAGGCTTTCTAAGTATTAACAGTCGAGATCGCAGATCTCTTTGGCACTTAGACTCTCGTCGCTCTCGGGTGCTTCCAGGTCACAGGTGCACACCCTCGGTCTTCTCATGGAAAGACTTCGTTTCTTCTCGGTTCCATCTCCTCGCGACCACAACCTCCCGGCATCACTCCGCACTCTCCGTCAACCTTGCTACAACCTTGCGACACCGCGTTTCTTAATAAGACAAAAGGATTTAAGCTGTCGCAAAGTTGTCGCAAAGTCCGTTCCCATCTTTTCTCACCTCCCGACAGAACCTCCCGACAAAACTTCCAGGCACACAACCGACAACCCATCGGCCCACCTCCCGACACAACCTCCCGACACAAACCTTTCGACTTCCAGACACGATTCCTGACCCCCAGACACACTTCCAGACACTCTTACGAGCCTCCAGACATCATTCCCTACTTCCAGACACACATCCAGACACCTCATCAGCTTCCAGACACACTTCAGAATAGTGGCTCTGGCTGTAGGCCAGAAATTCCCCAGACTCAAGGAGGGACACTCCTTCTGTATGATGTACTACACGATCGAAAAGAAGTCAAAAGATGGAAGGCATAACCGCATACGGCATAAGTGTTGAGGATGTGGAAATTCTAAACAATATCCTAAAAAAAGAAATGGATTATGGAATTATATTTCTGTGATCACCGATCACCGCGATCACCATGCAGAAGAAATTTAAATTACCGATTACCGGAAGAAATTTTGAACAGAAAAAGGAACTGATTCAAAAGAGAGAAGGCAAAAATCCATTCAATCAATGATTGTTTGAATGATTGATTGATTGATTGATTGATCGATTGATGCAATCAACTGTGGGATCATGACAGATTCTCGGCTCTCGCGCGGCAATCTTTCGCGGTGTTGGGTCCGGCGAGGTTCTGGACTTCTGGTGCGACAGCGCGAACAGACTCAGGGTGGCACGCCACCCTTCGCCTGCTTCGCGCTTCGCTACTGAAAGCTGTCTGCGCTGGGCGGGACTAGGTAGTACTGACCGTCTAGAAGTCAGAACCCTCAAATCTCACTCAGTCCTTGCTCCAGCACGCTCACATATCGTCTTCCAGAACCAGCAGACCTGTACCGATTGTCAATAGAAGGGAGAAAATGGCATGGAATCCTGCTTTTACATGTGATGCTCGTGGCTGGTCGGACGAAGGGATGGAAATAAGAGCTGACAAACTCGGGCTTCGTGAAACGGGGAGAATGCCGTTGGGGAGGGGAACTGAGAGAAGATCAGCAGGGATGATGTTGGTGACGCTTTTCAATCGTTCTGTAGGTAAGAGAATACGAGGGTCAGTGGGGTTATCAGGTCGATCAGTAATGGAAAGAGACTACGTACCTTGATGACCTTGGCAGACTTCTCGACGGTACTTCTCGACGGTACTTCTCGACGGCCTTAACGATACCGACGGAAGCGGTCTATCCGATGTCACGGACGGCGAAGGGACCGAGCGGGGGGGGGGGGGGCGGGGTTTTGAAAGCCTCGACACTTTGGGGCGGCCTCGATGGACTTGCCGGAACGACGGTCGATCTTCTCGATGAGCTGGGCGAACTTGCAGGCAATACGGGCGGCGTGGCAGTCGAGCACTGGGGCGTAACCGGAATGATCTGACCGGGGTGATTCATGACAATACTGAGCAGTGAAAGAGGCGGTCCATGGCGGGGTCGTTCAAGAGTGAGAGCAGACGTTACCGCGGCGGATGTCCTTGACGGAAACGTTCTTGACGTTGAAACCGACGATGTCTCCGCGAAGACCCTCAACAAGCGCATCTCGACGGACTTGATGTCGGTGGTGACGTTGGAAGGAGCGAAGGTGACAATCTTACCGACCTTGATGACATCGGTCTCGACACGGCCGACGAGTACTTTGCCGATACCGCCGATCTTGTAAACATCCTGGAGGAGAAGACGGAGGGGCATGTCGGTAGGCGCGATGGGGGCTCGGTGGCGTCAATCGCATCGAGGAGGGTGCTGCCGGGTGACTTGCCGGCCTTGGTCTCCCCCTTCCATCCCTTGTACCAGGGCATGTTAGCGGTGGCCTCGATCATTTTGTCACCGCGCCACCCGGAGATGGGAACGAAAGCGACGGACTTGGGGTTGTAACCGACCTTCTTGATGAAGTTGGAGGTCTCCTTGGCGATGTCGTTGAAGCGCTCCTCGGACCACTTGCAGGTGTCCATCGTGTTGACGGCGACGAAGAGCTGACGGACACCCAGGGTGAAGGCGAGGATGGGGTGCTCACGAGTCTGGTCATCCTTGGAGAGACCAGCCTGGGACTCACCAACACCACCGGCGATGATGAGGATGGCACAGTCGGCCTGCAAGGTACCGGTGATCATGGATGACAGTGACGTTGTACTTGGGAGTCTCGAACTTCCAGAGCGCAATGTCGATGGTGATACCGCTCGGCCTTCACCTTGTCGGGAACCCATGCGGTCTTGAATGAGCCCTTGCCCAACTCAGCGGCCTCCTCGACCTGTTGTGTGCGAAAAGAAGGTGTAAGCTATGTGCATGTAAGATGAGGCGGCGAACAGGACAGGATGCAACGAACCTTCCCGATGGTACGCTTGTGGGTACCTCCGCACTTGTAGATGAGGTGAACAGTGGTGTTGGACTTGCTGGAGTCGATGCCGTCGCTACTGGCAACAAGCCGGTCAAAGCAGGTAGGAGACCCGTGGTGGGAAGGATGTCCGTGACGATGGGAAGACCCGTGGTGGGGAGAATGCCACCGGGAAGGCTGATCGAGGGCAGGCCCGAGGTAGGCAGGATGTCCGTGATGCTACCGAGACTGATCGATTCAGATCAGGAAGGGGATCAGAAATGTCAGTCAAATAAGAAGACCCGGCTGGAGATGGAAACTATCACTCACGGAAGAGAAACGGAGACTGTTGCAATGGAAAGCGACGCCGAGACGCCAAGTCCATCGGTAGGCGTGATGCCTGCTCGCAAGAGGCCGGTGTCAAGAGCTGAGGTGACGGCTGGGGGCAATGACGTGAGAGCCGGAACAGTAGCCGTGACCGAGCCAATCGGAAGAGATGCTGTAGCAGAAATGCCAGTCAAGCCACCGCTGAAGGTGACCGAGCCTGTGATAGGAGCGCTGACGGGGACAGTGTGAGGCACGGTGATGTCGCCAATCGTCACCGTGGCGCCGATAATGCTGCTCAAGCCGACGTCAACTGACAGGAAACCGCTGCCTGTAGGCAATGTGCCAGTAGGGATGAGACACCAGGAAGAGTCGCCGTCGGGAGGAAGGTGGTCAGACCAGGGAGACCGGTGGTGGTCAGGATGTCGGTCACACCGGGAAGACCAGTGGGGACGATGTCGGTGACGCCAGGGAGACCAGTGCCGGGGAGGATGTCGGTGACACCGGGAAGACCCGTGGTGGGGAGAACACCGCCGAGGAGGGTAACCGAGGGAAGAACAGTGCGGATGATGTCGGTAACGCCAGGTAGACCAGTGCCAGGGAGGATGTCGGTGAGACCAGGAAGACCCGTGGTGGGGAGAACACCGCCGAGGAGGGTAACCGAGGGAAGAACAGTGCGGATGATGTCGGTAACGCCAGGGAGACCAGTGCCAGGGAGGATGTCGGTGAGACCAGGAAGACCCGTGGTGGGGAGAACACCGCCGAGGAGGGTAACCGAGGGAAGAACAGTGCGAATGATGTCGGTAACGCCAGGGAGACCCCAGTGGGCAGGATGTCGGTGACGCCAGGAAGGCCCAAGGTAGGCAGGCAGAGTGCCGCCGGGAAGCGCAACGCCAGGGAGACCGAGGTGGGGAGAATGCCGCCAGGGAGTGTAACGCCAGGGAGACCCGAGGTGGGCAGGATGTTGGTGACACCGGGGGGACCTGAAGTAGGCAAGATACCGCCAGAGAGCGTAACGCCAAGGAGACCCGAGGTGGGCAGGACGCCGGTGACGCCAGGGAGGTCTGAGGTAGGCAAGATACCACCGGGAAGGCTGATCGAATGAAGACGGAGACATTCAGAGAGGTTAGCAAGAAGCTCTGAGGAAGTGAGAAAGCGCGTACTCACGTTGCACTGGGGAGCACATCAGTGACACCGGGGAGACCCGAGGTGGGGAGAATGAGAAGTAGTATCCTCAGCGTCGAGGATGAACTTGATGACCATGGATCCGTCGATAGCGACACCCGTCCGCTTGTCGGTGATGTCGGTGTGGTAGACGACGGCGGTGAGGATGGGCTCGTATACGGCTGTGAGGTTGCGGGAGCGGGAGCGGGGCTGCTTGACACCGGCGTAGGAGAGACGTCAGATGTCCGACGCGCAAGGGGCCGGGATCGACGTGCTGGATGGCCGAGGATGAGGCATGCCAGGTCGGATGAGCGAGCAGAGCGCACCACGGGGAGCAACCAGCCGCGCGGGGAAGCTGCAGAAAGGACTGAGAGTCGACGTAGACGCAGAAAGACTGTACGAAGCAGGAGGGACACAAAGGAGGAGAGATGAATCGAAGGAAGAGATACGATTCAGTTGTGGAAAACAGGGAGGTTCGGGCGGAGAGATGACTTACCACGCGATGGAGAGGAAGGACGAAGAGTCGCAAGCGCTGTGGTGCTGTGTTAAGTGGAGAACCTTGACCGATGTATGTGAAGGGGATGTGAAGAGGAGAGATGAGTAGGAGATGACGAGAGGCGTGTGGAGCACCAAGGAACGAGAAGCATCGTTGGAGAGATCGGAGAATGGAATGGGAGAAGATGTGAAAGGCGATGTAGGGACGAAGAAGGAGGGATCGCTGTGAGTGTTGCGAGGTATTCAAGGGCTTGAGGCGTTCAGGGGCTTGGGTGCTGTCGGAGATTCAACAGAACAGTGCTCGGCCGAAGACAAAACGCCGAACGAGCAAGAAACGCGTCCAGAAGCATCAAATGTGGTGCAAACATCATGGAATTTGGTGTGGTACGAATGGCAGGGATATGCACCCCTGTCATTTAGTGAAGGAGGTGTCGTTGTCTTGTGATTTCGGGTAGCTAGTAAGCAAATGAAGGTTTTTATTTTTCGGCCGAATCCGAGATTCGGTTCTAAAACCCCATCTTACTTACGTAAGAGTCTGGGGAACAAAGCTCCACCTCCCGACAAAACCTCCCGACACCCAATCCCACCTCCAGACACCTTTCTGGACTTCCAGACACACGTTCAGACACCGTGGTCCACTTCCAGACACACTTCCAGACACGGTTGTCGACTTCCAGACACACTTCCAGACAAAACTCCCAATTTCCGGACACACTTCCAAACGCACTTCTCAACCTCCAGACAACCTCCTCACCTTCCGAACACGTCCTCCGCGTGTGGCACCACGTCTCCGGATTCTCTCCTCAATTCCCCCTACTTTCATCTGCCAATCCTTCATCCACGACAGCATCTTTCCTCTTCATCCGAACATGGCCTCTCCTACTGTTCCTTCCACCTTCCCTTCTCCAGCCGACGCCAACTTTGACGACGACGTCGCCATCATCTACCAGCCCGACGACGTTCTCCGCATGTGGCATCACGTCTCCGGATCCTCTCGTGACCGCGTCCTCGGCTCCACCCTCATCAATTACGCCTTGTCCTCCGGCGCCATCCATCTTCCTTCTACGGACATTAGGGCTCACGTCCCAACTCTGCTGGGAGATCCGGCTCTTGACCCTTGGGACTGGACTTTGGCCGAACTCAACAACGTGCATAAACCTACGTACATTCTCAACGCGTTTCACAACCCGGTCTCCTTCACCTATCGTCCCACCAACCTCATCACCCTTCGTCGTCTCTTGCGACCCGTTGCCACGCAGCACTCCGTGTCCACCATCACAGTGCATCTTCACTCGCCTCAGCCGTCGCTGCTGCCGTCTTCGTCTCCTCCTCCTGAACCTGCCACCAATCTCTTGCAGCACCTTCGAATCGTCAACGCCGGCACCGTCCATGGCCCCGTCCCCGGCGGCGCCCCGCTCTGCACTGCCAGCGAGACACAGCTTCTGGGTCATCGGCTCTTCTTCGAATGGCCGCGTACTCCAATCAACGCCCGCTCTCGCGACGCATTCTCTCCGGACAACGTCGCGGATACCCTCGACACCATCGATGACCTTTTCATCTACCTCATCGCCCCGGGCATCACCCTCGACTCCTCCTTAGACCTCACCCGCCTCATCGTCCACCTCGAGATCTCGGTCCACCTCGATCAGGCCTATCATCGGCTCGCAGGAGCTCACCCTTAAACAGGGGGGTAATGTCATGACCCCGTCTGAGACACCAAGACCAAGACCCTTTAAGCTCAACTCTCCTCTGGCTCCGTCCTCGGCTCCGACCTCGGGACTACGCCCCAACCACCATTGTCACGCTCAACATTATCATCTTCCCCAACAAACCATGCCTCGGCCCTTGGCCTCGTACTCACCACCCAGCACACTGCTGTCCTGCCCCTTTCTCGTCTTCATCCATCAGATCTTCCCCAACGTTCTCTTTCTCTTCTCAGCCGCTTGGGTATTCGAACTCTCTTAAGTACACGCCTGTTCTCTCCTGCCTGTATCTAGAATCCCCCAAGCGACTATCATTTTATCACCCTTCTCTTTTCCTCTTTTTCCTCTCCCATTTTATCACATCTTCCCTTTCCTCTTCTTTCTCTTCACACATCACCCTTTTCTTCTCCTCTACGTTTTATCACACCTCTACGATCTCCTCTTTGAAATCTTTGAACCCTCGTCTTTGAACCTTTGGCCCTTTGCACCGACTCTCGAGTCCCTCGTCGTACCGCTTCCGACACCTCCTCTTTCCTCTCGCTTCTCTCTCTCTCACACACATTCTACCTCTCCCTCTTCTGCCCTTTGCCTTTGGCACGACCTACGAGCCACGAGGCATCTCTCTTTCCTCTTTCAACTTTGCTACAACTTCTCTACAGCTACATACACCTTACCTATCCCTCACTTCCCCTCTCTTGACCTCGAGAGTCTGGTTCGTGATAACAATGGTCACATGTGACCTGCCACACCTGGCCACAACGTTCTAGGGATTTTTTCCCTTCAACCACCACCAGAACCGACTCACCACCTGCCATTCAGAGACCACACTGAGTCACTGACCACACTGCTTTCTCTACATCAGCGCGCTGGAGGCTATGTCGGAACAAAGGCCAGGGCTCGTCGATAGCGGACGCCTGCGCGTGGTCTTGACTCCTGACCAAGCCCAAACCTCCTTCTTGCGCTTCCAGCAACACTACCGCTCCGCCCCCGCCAAAACAGACTGTGCCAGCCCCCGCTGCCGCACATGCATCAAACTCAGTTCCCACTCGCTCCTCTCCCACTCCTGTTCGAGCTGCTGCCAAGCTGGCTCTGGAAGGAATCGAACCCACTTCGGAGTTCGGATCGATGCGCGGCTTTCATCCGCACAACCCTCCTCTCCCACTTCTCGCGCTCAACCGGACGCACAGGACGTGTCTCCCACTCTCCCTCACGGCAGACGAAGTGAAGCATCTTCTCGCCGCCTCCAACTTTCTCCTTCTTCCAACACGAGCAGGATATACCCACCAAGATCGACAAAACCAACGCGGCAATCGACGCAATCGCGTCCGGCCAGGCCTCGACGACTGTCAAGTTGGAGGAGCTCAGAAACAAGCTTCAAACGATCAACCACACGGCACACCCCTCCTCCGCAACCAAGCTCACCCGCCCAAACGAGAACGGCTCAGCATGGAAAATCGTCCAGTCGCGCAAGCGTACCAAGCAGCGCAAAGCTCTCCTGGCTCCACGCCTTCCCTCCACAGACATGCTCATCACCGCCGCCAATCCCAAAAGTCCGGTACTCAAGGGCATGTCTTCCAAAGCGGTCGTCGCAAAAGCACGCGCCGCTATCCTCGCTCAGAAACCCAAATCCGCGTGGTAAAAGCTCAAAGAACATCCAATCGAGCATATCGTCCGCGCAGCACGCTCCCTTCCGTCAGGAGACTGGATTTTGTCGGTCGGAACGGTGGGATGGGCCAACAATCTGTCCATGCTCCGCAAAGATTGGATCCCGGCTCTCGACCCCAACGCACGGCTGAAAGATGCCAATTTCGAGCTCGCAGTTCATCTGATGCCAAGGAAATTCGACCCAGAGAACATGGAACACGTCCAGGAGTTCTGGGATTGGAACCCTCACTCTTTCCATTCCGCCGGCTTCAAATGGGCAGGAGGTCAAAACAGCAAGCGACATAGAACCTTCTGATCTCTTTTCGACGAGCCGCAGACGCCAATGCTCTTCTCCAAGCATCGGTAGTGTGGGACCATCGCCTCCTCGAAACGCGCCGATCCGTCCGCCGGCCAAATCAGTGCAACCGGTGTCAAGGCTTTGGACATGTTGCGCAAGGATGCACAAACCCACAGAAGTGCAGCAAGTGCGCAGGTCCCCATCCGGCTTCTTCATGCAGCTGCCTCCTGGAGCCTCCTGCAGTCCGATGCCAGACCAGTCAGGAATGCGCTCACCTAACGTTCAAATGCGCCAACTGCGAAGGTCACCACACGGCAGTAAACCGATCGTGCCCCGCGCGCGACCGTGCATACCAGACTGCTAGAGAAGAGGAGCTCGCTGAAGGAGACCTCTTCCCTGTGACGGACGTCTTTGAAGGCCTGTCAAGCTCGGGCTTGGACACCGACTTCTACATTGGTGCCCAGAACCAACAGCACACCTTCGACGACGATTCACTTGCTGAGAGCTCAGCCTCATCCGAACAAGCAGAGGAGCCAACAACAGCTCTCGGTTTTGATCCTCCTTCGCCCCCGCTGGCAGGTCCCTCTCGGCGTCGCTCAGCCTCTTTCAGCATCACTCACACTAATCAAGGGCAGGCGGCCCAGGCAAGGGACAACCAACCTGAGAGCCGCAAAGCAAGACACACCCTTGGAACGGGCGTACATCTCATGACAGAACACTTGGACGACGCGTCCAGTGTCTCTAGCATTGACACAGTATGCCCGAAAGTGTGAGTTATGCCACCCTTACAACGTTTGCATCGTGACTGTCAGGCACCCCTCACTCATCTCCTCCGTTCTTTCCCAACTTATCACCTCACTCATCGTCTCCAGTCCAACCTACACCTTCTCCACCACCCACAGTCGCAGGTGTAAAGCCAGTTCGCTCCATCCAGCTCAACTGTGGTCTGTGCCAAAAGGCGAACCGCCTTCCGCTCGCTTTCCAACACCGCCCCCTCAGACCGCTTCGACATGATCTTCTCACAGGAGCCCTATCTCATCACAAAAACATCCCAACCACCCTACTACGCAGGATGGCGTCCGATCTCCCCCATCTTCGATGCGCCTCCGGCTCAGGACACTCCTGTGGGCCCCAGAGCCATCTCATACATCTCTGCCGCCCGGTTCTCCCCAAATTCAATCACTCCCCTCGCCACGAACTCCTACGATGTCAGCGCGTTCGTCGTCGCGGAAGGCGCTGGTCTTCCAGCACGAGCTTTCATAAACATATACAACCAAAAAGACAATATCGGTACACTCGAAGCGGTCGATTCCCTTCTGGACCGTATTTTCACGCGTCATAGCAACCCCGCAATTTTTCTTTTGGGCGATTTCAATCTCCACCATGAGCTCTGGAATGAGGAATCCTCACGACTACCTCTCATAAGACCCGCGAGCCGAAACTCTTCTCGAAATCGCGGGCAAGCATCGGAGTTCGAGCCCCGACCTTCCAACATATTAGTGGTCAATCACGGGCCACTACCATCGATCTTGTGTGGGTGAATCGCCTTGGCGCCGACCTGATGTTCTCCTGCCGCACCGAAGTGGACGGTTCTTTCAGCCAGCTCTCCGATTACCGCGCGTTGGTGCACGAGACTCTCAGCCAGCACGAGGTCCGTTCGCCTATCCGATCGCCGTACCAGTGGGACAAGGTGGACTGGACCAAGCTCACAATCAACGTCGAGGGCCTTCTTCCCCTTGTCCCAGACCCCTCCAACCATACTCTTCCCCACCGAGCGCAGCGGGAGCAACTTGATGCATCAGCCCAGAGAAAGGGAAGAAGTGGTGTGAGCAAAGCGGAGCCGAAAAGGGAAGCGAGTGAGGAGGAAGAAAACGGAAAGGGAAAAATCGGGAAAGGAATGGAACGAGGAGGGGAATGAGAACGGAATAGAAACTGGAGAGAGAGAGAGAGAGATGGAAGAATGAAGAGGAATGCCTTGTACGCCGACTGCTAGTCTACTCCATCTAGCACACTGAACGCACGTCGCACGCCGTACTGGTACTCTGTCCACCATACATTACACAAACGGTCCTTAGTGTCTCGGGCTAGACATCGATATCTACCAGACTAGTGTACACTTGCCCTTGCATACGCTCTGGCACTTCTGCCGAGCTCATGTCTGGCAGTGGGCAAGTGCTTCAGCCAGTCGACTCGGTCCAGGAGTTACGGCGGGAACTCATGATGGTCGGCCCCAAAAGCTTGGGCATAATCATTTGCCCGCCGCGGTCTCTTCAGTCATTCAGTGCATCGTGGGCCTTCACTGTACTCGGCATGGACTAAAAGTTCAAGATTTTTTGATTTCAAAAGTACAAGTCCAAGTCTAATGTTTCCAAAAGTGTTGAAGTCGATTAAAATAACCCTTCGATTGCATCTGTCGCGTATTCGTATCCTGCAAAGGGCTAAAAGGTTAATGAATGGGTTCACGACGGAGATCATCGAGACAAAGAATGAAGCTTACGAATCTGTCCTGGAAGGCTATAGAGGACCATCTGGTTGAATGCAACGTTGACATTCAGTGGGGTCAGAAAGCAGCATTTGACTGCCTCTGTTGGGACAGCCAAAACGTCCGAGGGTGCCTCGAGCGACGAGCTGCAAGACCGACTGCAATTTGGTCTAAGGATGTCGTCCGGAACTCCGGCGGAACTCCTCTCCCTTCCGACACTCTCCGCAAGATCTCCGCAGTCATTTTTGGAATCCAAATCTCCCTCCCCCTGTTTCAGCGGTAGTGACGGAGATAACGACGGACCTCCGCTGGCAAAGAAGACGAACAGCGAAACAAAAATCTCCCTCCCCTATTTCCGGTACACTTCCGACGGAACTCCGCACCTCCGCTACATAGTGTCTCATCTCCCCTGACCTCAACGCTCAATACCGGCTCAGGGCAGTCTCAAACCGCCAATGAGGTCGCTGAAGGCCTCCATCGACCTTCCAACAACGACAGCTGAGCTTATATAAGGCTCAGGGAGGAGTAAGAGGCGCTAGCGAGCAATTTGGTGTCCGAACCGGGACCCGGTGCGGATCCGGACTCATCCGGTATCAGACTTGAGACTCCGGCGCGTGACCCCAGACTCTCTCCCAATCGAAGAAACTCATCAAACTGGAAGGAAACCCCAGTGAGACCCCGGGTCTCAGGGTCTGGCGGAGATTTTGCGGAGTTCCCCTCGCCCCCGACGGAGATGTAATTTTTTGGCCTCAAGAAAAAACTCCCTCCCCCACTCTCCGCAGTTTCTCCGCTATGGCAGCGGAGTTTTATCGGAGCTGGGAAGCGGAGATTTGACTTCAGCGGAGATAAAAATCCCAGAAAAAAAACTCCGCTGCAGCGGAAGTAGCGGAGAGGAGATAATCTCCGCAACTCCGCTAGATATGACCGACATCCTTAATTTGGTCTCGAAGCCATGCAGCCCCGTTCGAACTATGCGAGGTCTATAGAAGAATGTAAACTCGATCAGCAGCTCCATAGTCGACTTCGACTTTCGAGACCTCAACAGGACAACAGCACCTATCTGCCAAGAAGTAAGAACAACCTCCTCTCCGCGCCATCGACTCAATCGAAGAGTGATGAGCCCGCATTGCCGGTCAACGCCACATCGGAGTATATCAACCACACCGGCCGTATCATTTACACACTCAGAATCCCAAAGAAACGCCGTGAGGTCTCGTCGAGCCCTCAAAATACACACATAGACTCAGCCTCTATTTCCACTCCGTACTCCCGGCTCCGCCGAAACGCTCTGGGGAAGCCGCTGCGAGGCTTACTTCGTGCTAATCCTTACTTGAGGTTGGATCATGGATGAGAGTACATCTACTGATTAACTGATATAATTGCGCACCGTCTTTCGCCAATCCGCGCACTCGTTCATCCAACGCATTTTTGCGGACCGCGCGGGATGTGGCCGGAGGATGAACGGCATGAGGTGTTAGGATGGAAGAATTGTCACTTGGTTCACTCGTTCATCTATAACTTATTCTCTTTTTCATGCGTATTCCACATCCAGACTGCTGTGACGAACCGGCTTCTAAAACACACCATCTCTCCTTTATCATGCAAATCAAACACTCAGGCGGCGTGACTGTGGACCCTCGTAAATTTGTCAGCGACCAACCTCCGTTCGTCTGCGACGACATGCGAATGGAACTCCTCCGCCTTTGTATTTGCCTCCCGGCTTCGATGCTTTCCAGGCAAGTATGTACGCACTGCTCCCACTGAAGAACTTTACCCGACACCAATGCAATTATTTCAAGAGCATTTATGCACTCGTTCCTCCTGCGCTAATCGATACCCGATACCTTCTCGATTCCACCTGACGACGGCGCAAGTGTCTGCGTCCACACCCACGGGCGTTGAAGACAGAAGCACGCATCATCAGGCAGCGACGCCAGGCAGCGGCTCAGTCAGCACATATGAAGCTCCCAGCTACAAGAGACATCCCAATTGGAACACAGAACATGTGCAAAGAAAACGCTTTTGCTCCCGACCAAGTGCTGTCAGTTGTCACAGCAACGGATTCGACTGCTGTAACAGCAATACCTCCGACTACTGCGGCAACGATAGGTCCGTTGGGTTCGACTGCGGTAACAGCAACATGCTCGACTGCTCCAAAGTCCAAATTATGGTGCGTCCAGAAGAATCGAAAGGGACTCGGTTGCTGTCGCATATCAAACTCGCATGTCTTCAATCTTCATCGTCCACAGGAACCCCCATGGAACCTGCCGCACACATCGATCGAGGTGACACGGCAGAAGAGCGCCTCGGTCCTGTGGTCTCTTCGCCAGCTTCAGCTGTAACAGCGACTGTTGGGCTCACAGACCCACCTTACGAGCTGTTGAGGATAATCTGGGGCTGCCTGAACTACCGCACACGAAAAGCTCTCGCACGTACGTTCAGACAACTTGCGCAGCTGACGCGTGAGGCTGGCACTGCTGTAGATCGATGATGGGAGGCACCAAGTCTAAGGAGCAAGCTCCAGCTTCATACCATCCTGCAACAGATAAAATGGAAGATCATGAAGTCGAAAAACTTGGCACGGGGGCGGCCCGAGGTGCTCGATCGGGACACCGCGCAGGGGCTTGCGGTCTTTCCTCCCGCGCGTACGTTTTCCATCCGTATGACTGTCGGCTCGTCCACAGTACAACACGCTTTGGACCAAGCTGAACCCCTCTCATTTCAAGATACTCTGGATTCGATTGTCAGGCTCGAGGAAAAGTACTCGGAGGACTAAAAGAAGCGCGTTGGTCCTATGCAAACAGTTTTCGACCTTTGGAACAAGATGGATTTCATCCCGCTCGGCGGTGTAGAGGTGGCCATTTGGCCGGATCAGAAGATCGAAAGACTGCGTTTGCGTTTCCAACCCCCTTTGTACTCAACAGCACCTTAAGTCGCGGCCAATCAGCCACAGGGCACAATCGAAACAAAGGCATTATATGTCTACTGTCATTAATATACAGGGGTAATCGATGTCTTCCTTTCATCTCGCTCGGAGTGATGGCATGTTGTAGCTTGGTAGTATTTGACTATTTGTTGTGTATGGCCTCATGTGTCTGCTGGTAGTTGGTACTGGACATTGCTCGACAGCGATGCGAAGGTACGCATGTACGGGTCAGGTGATTTGAGCAACGCACACAGGTGGAACGGTGTCGCCGAAGACTGGCGTTGATCGTGACCAAGACCGCTGTTACATTCAGATGGAAACATTTTTGGATCAACACCCAGCGGCGAAAGAAAAGCCGCGACGCGTCGAAGCTGCTTGTCTTCACTCCTTCACAGTCATTATGGCTGCCTCTCCTTTCAAAAGCCAGCACATTCACCTCCAAAGCTGAGACTTGAGAGCCTCTCATCGCGGAGCTTCAAGATCCCGAAGAAGACGCGTTGAGAGCTTCCGGCGGTGGATCAGGGTTCATTGACGATGGCATAAGCAATACTGACGAGAATGAAGCAAATGGCATGATCATCATTCAGATTTCAGCAGTGGCGCAGTGCTCCGCCACTCGTGAAGTCCAACTTTCGTCTCTTCCGCGACGACGACATCAGATCAGCTCCGGCTACTCAAATAGACTTGATCACCTACCCGGTTGCCAACTTTGTCATTGTGAGGACGAGGTGTCGATGGCTAGAGCTTCTACGGTAGGTAAGGATGGTCCTGGAGTACATCCCCGGAGCCCGGATTCCGGGGTTGAGCTCCGCGCGGAATTGGGTTGTTCGCAGCTTAGCTCCGTCTCCGGGGAATCTTGGCCAATCTGACACGGCGACGCTCCGAAAATCCCCGGAGATGGGCTCCCTGTAAAAATCTGCTCCGTACTCCGGAATTGGTCTGCCCGGGAAAAGGTGCTCCGAGTTCCAGGGCCCCGTAGCACGGAATTCCGCGCAATCCCGGGGTTTGAAAATCATCAGTCTGAGATCGTGAAAGACCTCTTGTGGGGGAAGGAACTTGACCTTGCGGAGCATAAGATCATCATGTGAACCATTCTCACGGCCCTAAAAAAGTACTGAGACGATGAACGACCACAAATCCGCAGACGCACGGACCCCTTTTCCCTTTTTTCGGCCGTCAAAAGGTGGCTTTTCCATTTATTTGACATCACGTGACTGGAAATGAGCTCCGAGGTTGCTCCGCGGAATTCCAGGGACGTTTTTTATCATGATGAGATTACTCCGCGCTCCCGGGATTTTGCGCTGCTGGTCACAAGGTTACTCCGGCTCCGGGTCAAAATCAAAGGCGTTTCCAAAAGCTCGCTGCGTACTCCGCAGCTACGGAGCCCGGATACTCTGGGGGAGCTCCGTTCTCCGGGAACGTATTTGATAGCGCTCAAAAATTGGTGTGGTTTACAAAATGTGAGCATCCTTGATCAAGCTTGTAACAGCTGTCCTTGAGTGAGCTGTCTAAAAGTGCTTAAAATACTATCTTCGGCCAGTTTTGGACCGCGAGATGCGAATTTGGAATATATGTTAGATATATCATTCCTTTCCGCAATCGATGGTTACCACTCCGGTGACCAGATCCGTGACTCAGGGACCCTAGAAAAGTCACTTTCCAATGACCCCCAGCAGAAAACCTCAAAAAAAATTGAAAATTCTTACAAGCAGGGGTAAAATCAGCCCTCGGGGCATGGTAAGCGGCCAGAAAGGTAGCCCTTGTCCAAGACTTCCCAGCTGTGAAGTCTGTTTGCGCGCCGGCCGCTTGCTTGATGAGCGGCCGGCAAAGAAAAAACTAAAAAGATTGGAATTTGGGTCTTTCCTGCCGATTTTTCTTCCAGGATTTAAGATAGGAAGGTAACCACCACTCAGAGGGGAGGTGCCCGCGGGGTAACCACTTCTTTCCTGTCCGGTGGGTAGCCAGGATAGGTGACGTAAGCCGGGACCGTCACCAGGCGGTCCCGGAGGTCACCATGCTTCCACTACCTAAGTAATGCACGAACTTCCGCGCCCTCGGCGGACTTCCGCGACTTCCGCGCTTCCGTCCGCCAAAAGTCCGCCAATTTTCATCCGCGGACGGAATAATTCCGCGCTGCAGAGGTGTGCGGACGGACTGCGGACGGAGGATGTCCGGGCCGGTGTAAGCGCGGACGGAAGAGAGCGCCTTTACGGATACCGTCTGAAGACCGCGGACGGAGGACTCAAGTGTTCGAGAATCGGCGGACTTCCGGCGGACTTCCGCGCTTCCGCCACATCGCCATCCAAGACTTGAAACTACAAAGTTACGCAGGGTCTCCTCAATTGATCGGGTCTCAGACCATGGAGTCTCGGGTTTCGAATCACGTGACTGGTAGTCTCGAGGGGTCTCGAGACTTGAGACCCCTCTTCAAATGGTTTTTTCTCGCCGAGATCAGCATGTGACTCCGAAGTTTGAGACTTCAGGTTGGGTCAGAAGATCAAGACCGCGGAGGCGCGGAAGTCCGCCGGAAGTCCGCCGGAAGTGGGCGGACGGAAGACACTCCTTTCAGAACTTCCGCGCCCCCTGCGCGGACGGAATCATCCGCGCTCGGCAAAGACATGGCGGACTTTTGGCGGTACGGAAGTCTACCGCTGGCAGCAACGGTCTTGGGCGGACGGAATGTTCCGTCCGGGAATTTGGGCGGACTTGAGGCGGAAGTGAGGCGGACGGAAGAAGTCCGTCCGGGCAACTTCCGCCTCATTCCTTACGGCATTACCTTTTGACAAACAGCTCAAAAATCCCTTCAAAATACCTTGTTTATGGCCAAACACCATTCACATGAGAAAAATGTGGAGGCCCAGAGTGGCGCGGACTTGGGGAGTAACTCCGTAATTCCTCACGTTTCGCGGAAGTATACGCCGTACTCCGGGGGAGTTCGTGTTAACCTGATAGGTCCGCTCCGTACTCCGGGAGATTTTTGGCAGTGACCCAATGTCAGCTCCGTACTCCGGCAGTATGGACCCAGTCTCCAGATTTCCACTCCGTACTCCCGGATCCCCGGGAGTTGGGCCCGGATAACCGGGACGCTCCGGGGAAGCCGCTCCGGGGCCTACTCCGTGCTCATCCTTAAGAATGGTATTTCTCAACCAAATTTGCCCCGGGGAAAATGAAGGCACTCCGGGAGCTCTTCAGGCAGTTCCGCGCTCCGTCTCCGTGCGAAGTAAACCCCGGATTTCGCGGATTGCGGGAATCCCAGCTCCGAGGCTTACTCCGGGATCATCCTTAACGGTAGGTGCTTGTAGACCACTGCCGATCGTTCCCAAGGTCTTCCAAAATCCCATCTCGCGTTCTTTTGCACATTATACCATATTTTGAGTGCTGTGAGATATCTTCTCGAGATAGGGAGTCCAAACTCCGTAGCTGCAGAGTACGGAGTACGCTTTCAGAAACCTTTCTAGGTTGACAGAGTAGGGAGTAGGTGTCCTCTGACGCTTTTGATTGTGACGGACCACGGAGTACGGATTATAATTATTGCTGTGCCTCTGAAAGGAACGAAGGAAGTCTCGCGAAGGCTCACAAAAATTTACGCAGCGCATAGGTGTACTAGAATAGCTAATGCTACCTAGCAAACAGTAAGATAAGAGTAAGTGATTCGATGTGGAAGTTAAGTACAATGGAAGGAGCGGCGAGAAGGCAGAAAGGACGTGCGAAGGAGAGCTCTCGGCCGAGAGTATGACAAACATTGCTTGTGCGGAACCGCTGCGTCGGCAAGGTAGTCTGCGGCTCCGGCCTTTTGCTGGCGAAGTGCCGCCGTGCAGTCGTTGAACTTCGATTCGGTAGCCGCATACACCACTTACCAGTGGCCAGAAGAGACGCCGAGCCTCCATGCCTTAATGCTTCTTCACATTCTCCGCAAGGTGAAAGCAGCAAAAGCCCTCGATTGTCTTGGGAGAACAGTCTCAATTGCATTGAGCAGCGCTTTTTGACGATGAGAGATGATCGTAGCGCTCGAAAGCCCCAGAGTAAAGCAGGCGACGAGTAAGAGTCGAAGAGACCATGTCCAAGTCTCCTCAGACTCCGCGTTGACCATAGCCCAGGCGACAATGACAAGTTTGCTGTCTGTATCCATGCTAGTGGCCAAGAGAAGAACCATTCCGAATTTGTTTTTGGTGAAAGTGCCATTGACGGCAATAAATGGCTTACGCCTTGCAGTGTGACGAAGCGAGTCGTGCAGCTCCGGGTGCCTGAGGAACTCCGTACTCCGGGAAAAAATGTGTGCATTCAAAAAGGTTCTCCGTACTCCGTGAGAAATGCAGGACTTCCCGGCGTTGCCGCCGTACTCCGTGAAAAATGCCACCCTAATCTTTGTCTTACTCCGTACTCCGAGCCTCGGAGTATGATTAACTTCGCGAAGCTCCGTACTCCGTGAGTTGATGTTTTCTGGGAGGAAATCCACGCGTTTTTCGCTTATGAAATCTTTCCTCATGATGTGAGGGTCGAGAGGGACATAAGAGGAAATCAGCATACCAAACGCAAAAACACTTTAACGTCCGTGTAGAGCCTCAAGGCCATAAAAGTCAAAAGAGAGGCCGAAGATTACATGCCCTTTCATTGCGAATTTGCGATAGATGTACAGTACATACAGACTAGCTGGTCCGGTACATCCATGCATGATACACAGCAGAGTTCAGAGGCAGAGAGTCAGGCAGCTCTCCATTCTATATTGCCCTCATGATACGGTTTTCACCGCTGGCGTGGACCTGGTCCCGACTCCCGAAGTCTCCGTGGTTACTGGTTGGCAGTAGGATTTTATGTTGTGCGCCTGCCCTTTCTCATGGCCTCGGGCCCGTTCGGCCGTCGTGTCACGTGACGTTATAAGGTAAATCTCAGGTCACGTGACGCACATCAATCTGCTCACGGAGTCTCATGAAACTCCGCGAAGTGATCTGATTCAGAACGTGTCACTCCGCACTCCGCGAATTTTTCACCAACTTTCCATCTCACTCCGCACACCGCGAAATAAGCGGATTGTCTGAGGGCAACACTCCGTACTTCGCGAAAAATTTCGATGATGCTCCGTACTCCGCGAAATATTCGCTGAAAGCTGAAATTTCCCAAATCGCACTCCGGATGCCGTACTTCGCGAAGTGGGCTCATGGAGTTTCATGAAACTCCGCGAACGCTACTCCGCGAGCTATTCCGTGGCCATCCTTACTTGCTCAAGCATGCAGTCTCAACAAGGGCCTTGCACGCGAAAAAAGCAAACGCATCAAGCTCCGCCGAGTCCCACTCCCAGAGCAAGAGCAGGAAGCAGCCCACACCCACACCACTCACTATGTCAACAATGATCAGACACCGGAGCAAGGACCTTTCTACACTCACGGCCTGCCAGTACTCAAGACAAACATTGCGGGAGTACAGCTTCGAGCCCTGCTCGACGGAGGATCGGAATTGGACATGATATCCTTGGAAGCAGCCAAGAGGATCGCTGGTGACTTCCGCAAGGATGGAAATCACAAGGTCTATGGGATTGAGCATTGCCCTGCGAAGCTGGACGGGGTCTTAGAAAACGTTGAGATCACCATCAGCGGCATAACGAGGAAAGTCCATCTTTGGGTACGTCCTGGCCTCCACTACGATTTGCTTCTCGGGATGCCCAAGATCGCTCGCTTCAACATTCGCCAAGAACGATCCAAGGACGGCTTGGTATGGGTGCGAATCAAAGACGATGACGGTCGCAAGGTCAAGATGCTTGCCGTCTAAGCGAACCACCTCAAGAACCGCACTTACCTCCCACCCAAGCTCGGACAGCCGGCAAAGACAACTGAGAGGCGAGAAGAAGAGTCGGAAGAGTCTGACTCCTCCTCGGATTCCGACTAGGATAAGGCGGGGACACTTGCCAACAGTCCCCGACCTACAACAACGGCGGGGAACGAAGGATACCCGACCGACTTCAGAACCCAGCATCCTTCGAAAACACCACATCAACACGAGGTTAACCAATATGAATATGCTCAAGACATCCTATCCACCCATGCTTCCCTTCCACCAGCCTCATCTCAGCAGCCTTCTTTGGATCGACAATCATGTGCATATCTCCCTGATCCAGTTCAATACACAGGCAATGTGCAAAATATGACTCTGAACTCTCAGCCTCAGAAAAACGTTGCTCCTGTGACGATCCCGAACTCAGAAAAACTCAACAAAAACCAACAAAACAGCAACGGACCTCTCCAGAACGTTAAAGGATCCACCAAAAAGACAAAAACCTCAAAAAATAAGAACACAGAACGATCGAGGGACCAGCCCGAAGCAATCCTCGCGGAGGTCAACACCAAGTACAAGACCGTGGATCCGAAGGCTCGCCCGGTCGCAGCCGAAGTCGACGAGCCTCACGCTTAGCCTCTTCGAAGTCCACCGTTCGACCCGCCGATCGATTATTCCCCGTCGACTGGCCCATCCCAATCTGGGACCTCCTACGTTCAGAAGCCAAGCCACTCACACCAGAGCGACTGAATCTAATCAACTTTGGACCAGAAGGTTTCTCTTCCCAGAAGAACGAGAAGCCCTCATCAAGACAACGCTTTACTTCGACTCCGTCTTCACCTTCGACCGCAACGAGAAAGAACAACTCTCGGCAGACTATGCCGACCCCTACATGATCAAGACAGTACTCCACTAACCCTGAATCGGCAAGACCATTTCCCTTCCTAAGTCCAAGATGACGGAGATCTACGCAATCTACAACGACCAGCTGCGAAATGCCGACCTCGAGCCATCGGACTCGCCGTACGTCACTCCTCACTTCTTCGTAGAAAAGAAGAACGGGACTCTCAGGAAGGTCGTCAACCTCACCCAGCTCAACCGAGTGACCATACGGGACGCCAACATCCCCCTCACATCATCGAGCTCACGGAACAACTAGCAGGACGGCAATGCTATGGCAGCGCCGACTCCTACTCCTTCTTCGACCAGATTACGCTCGCCTATCAATCCCGTCCTCTCACCGCTACCAGGACACCAATGGGCCTACTGCAAAGCACCACACTCCCCCAAGGAGCGACAAACTCACACGCCTACGCTCAGAGAGTCAGCACACACATATTCAGGGATGAGATCCCCGAGAACGTCAGCGTGTTCGTAGACGACCTCATCATCAAAGGACCGCGAAGCAACTATGGCGGCGAACTCTACCCAGGCACCAACATGCGAAGATGGTTCGTGGAATACCTTCGCAAAATTGCAACTACTCAAGATGCCTACGACGTTACCAGCTGACCAGCACTCAGGCATCACAATTTCGGGCGAGAAGTTCATTGCCATCACCCCCAGACTCGCCATGACAGGCGTGATCATTGGCAAGGAAGGACGGCACCCAGACCAAGAGAAGGTGGCAAAGCTCGACGGATGGCCCTGCCCACCGTCGAACGTCAGCTTTCTGCGAGGATTTCTTGGCTTGGCAAACTATCTCAGGTCCTTCATCCCCGACTCCGCAAAGATCTACGAGCCCTTGAGGAAACTACTCAGTGGCCGATTCCGCTGGAACGACAAAGCAACGTCAGCGATGAGGAAGATTCAGAAGGCAGCCAGCGAACACCCAATACTCACCAACATCGACTACGAGTCAGGAGCCCCTCTTATCCTCGCGGTGGACTCAAGCAACACAGCAACAGGATGGGCACTGTTCCAGGAAGATGAGCAAGCTGTGAATGGTTGAAGCCTGGTTCAATATGGATCAATGAGCTTCAGCGACGTCGAGACTCGGTACTCTCAAGCCAAATTCGAGCTCTGCGGCGTATACAAAGCGATCAAGGTACTTCGGTACTACCTCTACGGAACCAAGCTTGTTCTCGAGGTCGACGCCGCGAGCATCCGCGAGATGATCAACAGCCCAGAAATACCCAACGCAGCGATGTCTAGACGGATCGCTTACCTCAAGTACTTCGACGTCGAAGTCCGCCATGTACCCGGGAAGAAAGACACCCTTCCAGATGGACTCTCAAGAACCGACTTCGGAACTCAGCAAGCCGCCGAAGATTGGCTTGAAGAAAAGATAGGGCTACTCGCCATGGCGATAGCAGAACCGCCAGACAAAACGTCCCAAGATCGGATGTACACCCACGTCGGAGAGGAAGCGGAAGATTCCAGTACGAGGACGAACTATGCACCGACAACAGACAAGGAATCCTCGTCCGAGGCAGAGAAGGAACAGGAAGATCAGATGAAGGAGCGGAGAACGGATCATCAACGGACACGGAATCCTCATCCGAGGAGAGAGAAGGAGAAGAAGAAGACCGGGATTTACCTTTTGACGACGACAGGTACTCAGACAAGTGGTGACAACTCGGAAAATACCTGGCAAGCGGAGCTCAGTTCCGAGCCATTTTGGACCTTCCAGCGTCAAGACGACGATGGATCAAGAATCGACTCGGGAAATACTTCGTACGAACTATGAGAGGCCAGACTCTACAAGCGAAGAGAAAACGACCTTCCGGTCCTCGTCATCGACGATCTCGAAGAGAAGCATCGATTGCTCCACGAAGCCCACGAGCGCAACGGCCATCGAGGTCGAGATGCTACATACACACTCCTTTCCAAACGAGTCTGGTGTGAATTGTGAAAAGCTCGCCCTCGATTGTGCAGAGCATGTCAGGAGCTGCGATCCATGCCAGAAGAGGAGTCAAGTGATCCAGCGGGAAGAGTTCAAGGACCAGCCGCTCTACAACCAATTCACGCGGTTCGACAATGGACCTGGTTGACCTCGGACCCGAAGTAGGAGAGGATCGATACCTGATCGTAGCCCGAGATGCACTGTCAGGATGGCCCAAAGGAAGACTGCTGAAAGACAAGAGTTCGGCTTCGGTCCGGACGTTCCTTGAAGAGGACATCATCGCAAGATACGGGAGTGCACTCGAGAAGATCCTCACCGATAATGGCACGGAGAATCTTGGAGAGACAACATGACTGGTCAACGACCTCGACTACAGGCACGTATTCACCACCGCCTACAATCCTGAAGGGAATGGAATCATCGAGCGAGGACATGCGCCACTCGTAGAAGGTCTCCTCAAGGCATCCTATGACGACCGAGGACGAACGGCAGCCTACTTACCAGTCATCCTCTGGGCTGACCGAATCACGACCAGGCGAACGACAGGATACTCCCCGTACGAGCTTGTCTATGGAATGGACCCAGTGCTACCCATGGACATAGACTTCAAGACCTTCGTCGCTTACGACTGGGACTCAATCAAGACCACAGAGGACCTGCTCGTGACACGAGTGAGACGGTTGAAACGACGAACAGACGATCTGGACAAAGCCCGGGTCAGACTCCAGCACGCACGGGCACAAGGCCGACGCTATGCAGACGAGAAGGAGGCTCACCAGCTTCGGGATCCCTGGAAGCCGAACGATCTCGTAATCGCTTGGAACCCCACCCACGCTAACAAGGCCCAGGACAGATGGATGAGACCATACAGAGTCGTACGACAGCGGGAAGGAGGAACTTACTACCTGAAATAATTGGATGACAACCCCTTGAGCAGGGTGTACGCCGCCAAGCACAACAAGTGGTAATACAACAGGCCAGAAGTCTCAGGGAACGACGGAGCTGTGAAGGCACAAGCCCAAACTAGTCAAGGGGATCGACCAGGAAGCCTGCCAAGCGCAGGACGAACACAATTCCCTCGAATCGAGAACAGGAAAGCACAATCTCAACCTCGTCAGGAGCGATCCCTACCAGAACAGCAGCAAGGGAATCCTCAACCAGTCAAACACAGGGCGAGTCCGGGGCTACCGCAACAACATACAAGCTCCCAAGAGCACGGATAAGCCGGCCAGTTTTCCCTCACCGAGACATTCCACCCCAGCCACGAGCGGACCTTCAGCGTCCAGTCCCAAGAGCCGGACCGTACACCCCGCTGCTACCACACTTGCAGCTCAAACGGCCGCCTCAGGTTCGGATGTCCCCGACGTACGGTCACAATACCCTCAGTACTCTCAACAAGGAAGTAGCTCGACGTCACAATCGCAAGGACGGATGTACCCGCAGCAACCACCCCAACCAATGTACTATAGGCCAGCTCCACTTCATTATCAATCCGATTATGAATTTCCCACGGCATCAACCAGACACCAGAATGAGGTAGCGCCACCGCCGCCAGGATTCCCTTACTACGCTCGCCAGAATCAATGACTTGGAACCCGAAACGTCACCATTTCGGCCTCCCGGCTTCAAGTCACTGATGTATGAGGGGGGATGTGGTAGGATGCCCAGACCAGTGTAACCTTGTAGGCAGAGTCATCATGAAAACGGTGTGCGAACGATGGAGAAAAAGCAAGCCGGAAAATACACCCGCGACGGCCCGGATCTTAATAGTCGAGCACAAGGAACGGAACATTCCTTCTTCCGAGAACAGGAACCAACACACCATAACACCATGCATCGTAGCAGACCTCCATGCACGAAGCAGTTCGAAGCACTCCCTTCCTCAAGCATTCCTTCCTTCAACGCACGAGATCATTGGCAAGATACGAGAGGATGCCCAAGGCACAAGCAACATCTACCACTCCCAAGACTGCGTTCCTCCCTTTTCAGTACCTCGGACATTCCAAGGAGACTAGCAAGAGCCAGTCCCTTCCCAACCTCTGGCATCATGCTCAAGGAATGCGCGATCGGTACCTCCAACTCTAACACTTCGGACTCAAGGCTTCCTTCCCTCTGCCCCTACCTCCCACCAAGGGTACCAACCCCATCCGACTCGAAGACGCACTACTGCACAACCAAATCCGGCTAGCTTCTCCACGCTGCCCAGGGCCCATCAACGTTCCATCCCACGTCGAGCTCGGCATGCGTCAATCCTCTCCAGCGTTTCCGTCAAGGTCTCCCTCCCTCTATCCCACTGGCGCACCGGAACACCCAGTAAAGCACGCCATCGCCTGCCACAAGCACAAACACCACCCCGTCCACAACTCCGCTTCAGGACCCCTCCTTGCTTGTGCCCGCCAATCAACTCTTTTCGGCCCAACGATCGCCTTAGCTTCCCCCACCAATTTCGATCCTCGTTCTGCTCGTCTCGCTCCTCTAGAACCCCAACACTGTCCGGCCTGACGAGCTTCTCTTCGTTCCGCCCGTCTCCCTTCCCGACTTCCCAAGCCTCCCATCTCGTCAAATGACCCGTCTGCATTGGTCTTCCCCCCAAACAAAACACCCAGCAAAACCTGTCCGGTCCGATGACCTTCGCGCCATCCCACCCGTCTTCACCATCGCCTTTCTCGCATTCCGGTCTCCCCTGCCCCTCTAACGACTGCCTCTGCTCCCCGTCCCCTGATACTGCCTCGCTGCCTCGTACACTCGCGTTTCGCTTTCCCTTCTTGCTTCAACCACTCCGCTTCCCAACGCACCTCCAACAGGACGAGGAAACGTACCGTCTAGGGTATAAATAGACCCCGCTCTCCCACCCCATCCCACTTGTACTTTCTTTCCTTAGCTACCCTGTGCATCAGATCTTTGCTGTCTTCTTTGAAACACTCCTAGCTCCTGAGGTCGTCCAGTCTGGCGACATCTTTCTGTTGAACACCTTCCTTTCCTCTGCACTACTTCTTCTATCCCCTTCTTTCACACTACCTTCTTCACCAACAACACCCTTTGCGACCCTGCAGCTTCTCTTCAAGGCCCTCTACCTTACCACCCTCAGTACCTTTCAAGCCCTCGAACTCCAAGACTCCATCCTCAGTCTCACGGACAAGAAACCTGGTCTTATACACCCCTTCCTATTAAACCTTCGATATATCACTAGTCCCTGCCTACCTCACCCCGGGCTCAGACTACAACAGTTCAGCGCCTCCGTCGTGGCTGACCCGGAATGCCGAGGGTCTAGACTTGATACTGGCGAGATGCTGCTGTTGTCGTTTGAAGATGTCCTGAAATAGAGCTTGAAGTGATGACATAACCCGATGCTCCTTAGCCGCTTGAGTGAGAATCGCTTTTGCCGCTGGCGACTAGCGTCCTCTGGCGTCCCGCCAGTGTCCAAAAGCTCATCCGCTAAGACGTCCGAGCTGTAGGCATCGTCCCCGATCTCTCCCATCTCCTTCTCGCTGACCTTGCTCTGACATATCACATAGCTTGGCTTCCGGAATCGCCTTCAGGCCAGTCAGTGGCCAGATGCCTGTGGATGCAAAGCCGCTGATAATATTGATTATTGGCGGACGTCATTGCGCGTGCCCTTGCCTTAGTGTATAGCCTAGCACGCAAACAAGTTTTTGTCAGTGGATCTTCCTTCACTAACGACGCTAGACATGCAATTTAAATTGAAGCATCTCACCGCACCACGTCGCTGCGTTTGACCATACCGGTCAGCATCATTTCCTCGCGCAGCTCGACCGACCAACAGTCCTTGAGAGTTCGAAAGCAACTGACATCCAATGGCGACATCGCTTGAGTCGTGTGCGCTGGTAGACACAGAACGTGAAAATTGTTGGCCTTTGCAATTTTTAGCATCTGAAGGGTGAAATGTGAACGGTGTCTGTCCTGACGGGGGGAAAAAATCGCGGAAAAAGGATCTTCAGCGCTAAAGTTTCTTCCGTCACTAAGACTGCTCTCAGGCCTCAGACCGACTTCTCCGAGTCCTCGTAATTTCCTGAGTCCTGCTGAGTACTGAATACTGGCCATGATAAGAAGTCGGAGGTTCCCTTTCCCTGCCAGACGCTCGCTGTGAGGCAGGTAGACATCGCAGAACCACAGCTGGCTGATCCAGCTGTTGGTGCACCCGGTATTCGTCGAAGTCATCATGTCTCTATCGTCCGCGTCGGGAAAGCTCGAGACAGATAAATTCAATCACTGTCGTTAGCTCTAAAGAGCCATTTGTGGTTGGATTTTGAAATAAGGTTTCTCAGTAGCAGTGTCTAGATGAAACTTAGTGGTTGACTTCCAAAATGAAATCTAGAGGGGCGGTGGTAAAAAGTTAAGCCTGTTAGAAATAAGATAGCACTTCCAATATAAGGCGAGGATAACAGTGGGAAACGACATCGAACAGATCACCGTACCTAGACAACTTTTCAGCAGCTGTTTATCTTGGAAAAGCGCTCCTCGTCTTCGTGTTTTTCCTCCCTTCTCCTCGCCTACGCTCTACCTCTCTTCCGCTGTTCCGCACTCCGCAGAGACCAGTCACTCTCTCTCACCGGCAACTCCACCGCTCAACGGCTCAACCGCTCTTCTCCCCTTCTCTGTCTCTCTTGCAAAGTTGCGCATCTTGGCTCTTGCTCTTGCTTCTACGATAGCTAATCACTGACAGATTAATCGTCCTCTTCTTTCTCAGCAGACAATACAAGTTACACCTGGCGCATCTCCTCCCTCGTCAGTCGTCGTCGCTTGCTCCCGTCGCTTCGGCTCCTCTCCTCCTTCGTCGTCGCCTCCCGTCGTTTCGTCCCCTCCCGCTGTCGCGCTCGTCGCTCGCCCCCGTCGTTCTCTCCCGCCGTCGCGTTGCCTCCCTTCGCGCTGCTTGCTTTCCGCCGTCGCGTCAACTCTCTTCTCCCGTCTCCGTCGCCTGGCCTCTCTCCTCTGTCGCGTCGTTCCCTCTCGCTGTCGTCGTCGCGACAGCCGTTTTCGCCCCTCTGTGCTTGAGTTCTTTCTTTTCTCGCCTCCTCTCTTTTCTATCCGCTTTCTGACTCTCGTCTTTCTTTCTTCCCACTTCTCCGACAGGAAATAACAAGTAACAACAACGCCGTTGCCGTTTCGGTTCTCTTTCTTTGGCGTTCGCTAAGGGTATGTTGCTCCCTCCCCTCCCCCCCCCCCCCCCCCGGCGGCTTCCCCTCTCTCTTTGTTCCCTAACACGCGCGTGGAAGCTGCTGAGGCCTGAATACTCAATACTGACTCTCGTTCCTCATTTTCTCCTTCGATTCTATTTACAGCAGTACAACCACAGAGGCTTTTATTCTGCGGTTTCGGCTCGCTTGCGCGTGTCACTTCGGCGGTTGGTGGGAGCTTGTGAGTAGATGATAGATCTTCCTCTTCCATTTTGCTCCTTCGCCACACCTAATCCACCCACTGACTAGTGACTCATTTCTCTGCTTTTTTCATTTCTCTTCTACAGACAGCATCACAGCATCATAATCGTCGCTCTCTGTCAAGAATCTCGGTGAGTTTTACCCACTCCCTTTCGCATTTCACATTTAGCTTTCAGCACGCTAACGCTTCAAGTCTTATCTCTTTACTTCTTCTTTGCAGTAGCTTCCCGTCCCCCCCCCCCCCCCCGGACACCTCCATCCTACCTCGTCTGCCCGTGCCCCACCTGTCCGTCCTCCTCGTTCGTGCCTTTCTGTGTCCGTCTTCTGTTTCCTTTGGTGAGCTGCTCATCTTCTTCCGCGTTGTCACCTTTTGCATCTCCTCCCTCATCGACGCTGACTCGCTTGTCGTTATCATTTCGAATTTCTGTTTCATTCTCAGAATCTTTTTGCAATGACAAATATGCATGATTCCGATCGTCGAAGGAAGCTGCTCTTCGTTCTCCTGCTCGGAATCTCTGCCCTGGTTCTCGCCCCGTCGCGTCGTCGAATCTATCTGACGCGACAGTCTCTCACTCCGTCAAGAAGGTCTGCAGCGGCCACCTTGCTGGCGGCGAAGGACGACAAAAGCTATATCAGCGCTTTTGGCTTTGATGTCCGAACCTTCGACATCATCTTAACCAAGCTCAAGCCTTTCCTCCCTCCCGCTCCACCCTCAAACGTCGCTCGCGCTTGCTCACCGCTCGACTTCACCTCTCCCTCGTTCTGTACTATCTCACCTCGCCGCAACGACAGAAATCGATTGCTCTCGTCTTTGGCTTGACTCCCGCCGCTGTCTCGCGCTCGATCTGGTCCGGGCTCAGCGCATGTTCGACATGATGGCAGCTGACCCGGACACCTGGGCAATCAAGTGGCCAACGGCAGCTGCCGTGCGGGCCCGGGAGCCTCTTCTCAAAGGAGTCTTTGGTTTCGTGGACGGTCTCAACTTGCGAATCTATCAACCTTCCAATCTCGACGAGCAGAACGCGTGTTACAATGGCTGGTTAGCGGACACTTATTGTAGCCAGGTGATCGTCTTCCTCGCAAATGGTGAGATTGCATGGGCAAGCTATAATAATCCTGGATCTTGGCACGACGCGAAGATTGCCAGCGGCCTCTACACTCTCCTCAGCGACCCCGCTCGTACTCCACTCCCCTTCGCCCTCCTCGCCGACAGCGCCTTCCCGTACGGCAAGGAGCTTACCGGCCGCATCCTCAGCCGCCCCAAGGACAACGTTGCCGCCAAGGAGAAGGACGGCGCCGTCCACCTCCTTTGGTAGGCCATCATCCGACAACGTCAGGCAGCCGAATGGGGCATGCGCGCTTTGCAAGGCGCGTTCGGCCGCCTAGACCTCCGCCTACCAACGCACAAGGCAAAACGCGTTCTTCTCCTCTCTGTGGTCTTCTGCCTTCACAACTTCCGAGCACGCAACGTGGGCCTCAATCAGATCAAAGAAGTGTACTTTCCGCAGTGGCAGGCAGCTCGTAGGGAGTAGCATAGTAGTAGTAGTAGTATCATCAATCAAATGAATTTCTCAGGATGCGCATGGTCAATGAAGTAAAGGAGAGAGGACAAAGATGGAACAGATGCATGGATACGAGATCAGTACTTCTGAAGGTAAGACGTGGGGGGAGGGGCGATGAAGGAAGAAGAAGAACCTGGTGCGGTCGTGGGCGTAGAGGGAGGAAGGGGGAGAGACTGAATCGAGTGATAAGGATGAGAGTTAAAGGCAGAAGCAAGAGAAGAAGAAGAAGAAGAAGGAGAGGATAAGGTTGAGCACGGAGTAAGCCCCGGAGTGGCTTTCCCGGAGCTCCGTGATTATCCGGGGACGCACTCCGGCGGAGCCCGGAGTGCGGAGTGTGTTTTTAAGGATTTACTCCGTGGAATGCAGAGCAGCCGGAGTACGGAGTGAGACTCTAAAACGTGTGCGGAGTACGGAGCCAAGTTATTTCCTCCGTCGATTTTTGGACGGAGTGCGGAGTAAGATTTTGAAATCAGTTTCTACTTGAACGGAGTACGGAGCTCGAAAATCTCATTTCAATCCTTATTTTCCCGGATACTCCGCCGGAGCTCCGAAGCGCTCCGGCTAATTTCTCCTCATTCACCAAAATTTCTTGTGTGATTCGTCAGTTTTTCCCGTGTTTTTGAAAGAGAAAATGGCCCATGCATGCCCACACCTCTACATAGTAGAATACGCACCACTACTACCTCCATGGATGACTCCAACTTCATTCATGATGACGATCCTGACCCGGCCGGAGCTGAGCGGAGCTCCCCCGAAACTCCGTACTCCGCTGGTGCGGAGCGCGGAGCCAGAATTTTGGGACTCGGAAATTTTTTCCGGAGTACGAAGTGCGATTTCTGGAAGCCTGAGATTTTTCCCGGAGCACGGAGGGAGATTTTCAAAAGCGGCAAAAACTGCTCGGAGTGCGGAGTGGGAATTCAACCGGTAAATTTCCAGCGGAGCGCGCCGGAGTAGGGGTCCCGGAGTACGGAGCACTCCGGGGCGCTCCGTGCTCAACCTTAGGAGAGGAAGCGAGCTGCTGGGTCAGCTGCATCACCTTGAGCTCCAGATGCGCGATCTGAACGAGCGCCTGAGAGAGCTGCCCGTTCATGCCGCTGACCTGGAGCGCAAGCTGCGTGAGCTGGTGAGAGGTGGTGGGGTCGGAAGAGGGAGTCTGAGCGAGAGGAGCTGGACGAGGAGAATTGATCGACTCGGCGACGCTGGCCAGAGCAGTGACCAGTCGCTGCTGGCCAGCGCCGAGCGGCGGGGGGGCAACCGCGAGCAGCGCAGCCGCCGAGGCTTTCGCTCGCTTGGGCTTGGGCGTAGCGGTGGCGGGAGCGGGCCAGCGTCGGGAACAGGGGCGGCAACGGAAGGGGCGGCGGAGGAGGCGGGGTCTTCTGGGCGGGCGCGCTTCTTCCCGGTCTTGGAGGAGCTGGAGGAGGGGAGACCGGGAGGGAGAGAGAAAGGGACAGCGGAGCCGGACGAGGTGGGGTCCTGAGCGGCCGTGGGTGACGGAGAGCGGGAGAGAGGCGTGGGGGAGGAAGGAGGAGGCGCCGAAGAGCTGCCGTCACCGTTGGCGCCCGCATCATTGTCGTTGTCTTCCTCTTCAAGTCGACGTCGTCGTCAGAGTCGCTCAGGTCTTCGGCGCCGTCCTCATCGTCGTTGTCGTCGTTGTCGACCTCGAGGTCTTCATCTTCGTCGTCATCATCGTCCTCCTCCTCAGTCGTCAAGACTGCGTTCTCGGTGGCAATCTCTCGCTGCAAACGTTTTGCTCTCTTAACTTCTGGAGGGCAGTTGGGATCACCTGGGTCACATAGTTGTTTTCATTACATGTAACATAGCGTTGTCAATACCAAACATAAGTCGATCTATTCTCAGTCCCAATCACAATCTCAACTCACCGGTGGGCTTCTTGACCTTCAAAAGTGTATTGAACTTGTCCTTAAGGTTCTTGCTGCGGTGCTTCTTGAAGCCAGCCTTCACGGCGCGGGTGTTGTAGCCGGATGCGACCTTGTCCCAGTGATTTCCGCCGAAAGGTCGATGCTTCTCGATGTAATGGGAAAGAAACGCAAGCTCGCGCTTGGAATATTTGGTCGCTCCTTCAGGCTTGGGCATTTTGTTCTTGCTGTTGTCGTGGACCGTGGTAGCGAAGAAGTGTCGCGAGCAGCAGCGGGAGTTCTTTTTCAGTCACCACGCGGACAACAATTTTCACCTAAATGTTTTTGACAAGTTTCCTAAATTGCGTGGTTGTATTTTAGAACCAAAAAGAGGAGGCTTGCAAAGAAGGTTTGCCGCAAGTGAGAAACGCGAGGAAGTTTCTCGAGGGGGGGGGGGGGGGGCCTCGAGAAACCACTTGGCTGGTGATGGTGGATTCGTGGTTTATTCGAAAAAAGTGTTGGCTCAAAATCACGAAGTTGGGTGACGCTGTGCCACTCAACGACTCTCCTCACAAGTGTTCTCAGGCGTGCGTCTGCATGCCAAGGGGCCGTACCGCACAGAAATTGATTACGGCCGAGCGATCACTTTGAATACATACAGACAGCACGCCTGAGTTACTGAGGCTGGAGGATTAGTCTGTTGTGACACCGTTCCAATAAGTCCGCAGTGATTCTTCTGCATAATCAACGTCGTTTTTGTTTCTATGAGTTGTTGCTAAGTATACAGGGAGACAAGCAGCATTTTGAATTCTGTTACCCGAAATGACCGGCAGACGTCTGAACGTCTAAGAATCTTGCGCAGCACAGCAATACGCTATTGGATATTACGATGTTTCCAAAAAAGACCAAAATTGGCTTCGAGAATCAAATAGCTATTTGGCTGTCTAGTCGTTCTTTCAGCGCTTGTAGCTCAAACACAACAGCACATGTGAAACGTCTTCAACCATTAACCGATTGGCTATTTTTAGTCTCCGTCTTTGCGCCTGGCTGAGGAACAGAGAGTTCAGCACACTACAGCGATGGGAAAGTGCAGATTTATCTTGATGAATCAGAAGAAAAAAACGTCCATCCTGTGTAGCTCCACGGTCTTCTTTGTGCATTTTTCTACGTTGCGGATTGCATAGGATGAAGAACTACAATTCCAGGGATGCAGTTCGCCTGAAAATGGCTCCTGCCATTTCATTTCCCGGCTTGAGCGCTTCGAGCCCCTGCGGGCGGGCTGCACCAAGCTTGCGTACTTTGGCTGATGTGATACATGTGCTGAAAGTCTGACTCACTCTGCGGACAGAAACGCTCCCGTTGAAGAAAACTGTCCAAGTTCTTCCTCGAATTCATCGGTTCTGGCGCTGGCTTCTGACGCAAGGTACAATGATAGAGAATCTGCCTATCTGCAACACCAGCAAAAACGCGACTAGTATCAGGGCGATGTAAAAACAAATCCAGTCAAACAAGAACGCGCAGTTGGGATGTTTGCTTCTGTGGACAGAACTGTTCATGCGCACAAGCTCGTGGGAGGGCTAGTATCATACCAATGATGCTGAGGCCCCGGAATGTCTTTCCTCCCAAAGTTGAAATGTGTTGGTCAATTATATTGGCACACTGGAAGGTTTTGGCGTCTGGAAGACCAAACGGCACTCCAAGGTGCGTCTATCCTGCTGACATAGTTGAAGGACATCTCAGGCAAATCTGAGCAGATGAGAATGTCCGTGGCAGCGGGCAAGAAGATCAGCAGGGCAGGACAGTTGAGTCTCCATGAATTTATACGGCACCATTCTCAGTTTGCCAACCCTCTTCTTGCCGATCAAGAGTGAGTTTCTGGACCATCAAGCGCAAGTGACGATCAGTGAAGCCGAAGACCAGGATGCTGACAATTTACATTCCGGAGGGACTGACCTCGAAAGGGCTGAGAAACGAGGGAGGCTCCAAAACCTCGAAAATCCCGAATAATCTGTCCAAGCAAACCGAACTAACCGATTGCTGTAATGGTCATGGAGGCTTGAAGGTTGATAATAAAAAGCCGTACAAAAAGTCCACACCGATACTGGCCGCTTCATCGATGGTAGCGCCAGTTGCAACGAATTATTCAATTTTGCTCATCACTCACTCAGTTTTCTTGAGCAGTTCTTGTCCAGGTCTCGGACTTCCCGGGTTGAATCAAATTAGTGACTTCGAGCAAAGGTCTAGCCGCTGCTTGAATAAATGAAAACAGTAGAGCGTTCTCATGCAGAAAAAATGTCACGAATTGACCTAAAATACCTCCATCGAGTCCTTTGACTTCAGTGTCCAAGCTTTTGACTAGGAAAACTCATCAGAGATTTCATGGTTCCTCGCACTGATCTGCGTGAGATCGGCGTGAAGGATGGTCGCACGGATCTCGGCCATCTGGCTTGGCGTGAGTGAGTGTCCTAGCGCGCTGTGTGCGCGCATTACGCGCGAGGTAAACCTGAGGGTATTTTCCTGCTTCTTGGTCTCCTAAAAGTCTATGCGCGCGTCAAATGCGCAGCTGTAGTGCTCTTCTACCGCTTAGGTCTTTCAAACTTCACACTGTATGACCACATCACCATACTGTACCACCATCTCCTGAAGACCTGGAGGTCAAGCAGACGTCGCAGCTTTCAAGGTACTCTAAATGACGTTCCAGTCCAACCCCTCTGGTGCGTTACAATCTAAAGATTGGTAAGCAAATTGCATTCTCCTCATCTGCCGGCTGCTGCTCCAAGGCCTGGGGGATAATACCTGCTGCTGATTGCGTTGATCTGCTTTCCTTTACAGCGCTTGCGTCTGTTCTTTCTGTTGGGTCGAAGCAGCTGCGGAAGGCTGGTGGAGACCGCACTACGGGCAAGTGGGGGTGTGATTGCGCAAGTGACGGTTGTCAGGCTGCTACGGGGTAGCTGACTGCTGTTGCTGGGCGTACATAATACTCTCACAAGGCACAAGAAAGGGACAGCAAGTTGTGCATTTCTGCCAGATTTCGACTCGAACATGCCCTTTCGTCCAGACAAGGATATTGCTTCAGGTATCAATGTTACGTCTTTCTATCTCCGCATGATGACAGTGAGACCGAGAGCGAAGTTGATTCCGACTTCGTAGATGGTGTAGAAGCGGAGCGTGTTCTGGATCCTGGGCAGTCTGCGTTAAACTCGACTGAGGTAGAGGACGACAACGAGCTGCTTGATCCACATCCATCACTTTCCTCTTTCCGAAGAGCAGCAGTCGACTCAATACGGCTTCGGTTGCCTCTGATTCTATCCCATCCTTCAGCGCCCGTATAGCGCAGTGGTGAGAAGGTTCATGGTGCTGGTGACTGCAATCTGCGTCTATTTTGGGGTCGGTAGAGGGCCAGCCGGATTGCTGTTTACCTTCTTTCCCGTTGCACTGGAGCCTCTTCTAGATCGTGACCCTCACATTCCGCGACAGCTCGACACCATTCGTCGATTTCTCGGAATTCTTACCGTGCTCCGCTACTATGCGGTTTTCCAGGGCTGCGAACGACTTGAGCTTAGAACGAGCGGGATCAGCAACTGTCCAAGCTGTCACACCCCTCTTTACGAACGGCCAGGCAGGCCAAAAATCATCTTTTTCTATCAGTCTCTGGTCGATTGGTCGGCCTGCCTCAACCAGCCAGGGGTTGAGACTCAGTAAACCCAAATCGAAGGGTGCGGCGGTTAGAAGGAGGTATAAGGTCGGGAATCAGGGACGTCAGTGAAAATGAGGCGGAAATTGGGGGGCAGAATGTGGGAAATCTGAACTGTAATCGAAAGTCAGCATTACGGTGTAGCATTACAGCCCCAGAATCGCTCCAACGCAGCTCGCAACTTTAACAAATTTCGAAGCCGCCGACCTCGACAAGCTCTCCGATCCTCTGTACACCCACACTCCGCACAGACTTACTTGCTCCAAGTCAGCGAATGCATCCTCTTCCCGCCAGCACCAGCACTCAAATGACCCCTCGACGCCCTACAGCCGCGCGCAGAGTCCGAAATACAAGTGCTACAAGCAAGGCTCGGCAACTATCTTCACTTCCTAAACTTTGAAACTTGGTAATGAAAACGCCAGAGCAACATCACAAGTACGAGCACGAAATACCCGACCAACAGCTTCTTCTCCATCAGCGCTCAGCTTGTCCATACTCCCTTGCTCGGTTCTCGTCTGCTCGGTCATATCCTTTCTGCTTTACTTCAATTCTGTACTATGTCTGTCTGAAGAACACATACCAGCATGATGATGATAACTTTTCTTTGAGCATGAAAGAGACATCAAAGTCAAGCACGAAAAGGAAAAGGAGGAGCTTGGCTGAACCATCGAACCGTCGAAGTGCTAAGCCGCTTGGTGTGATGGGCCATATGTGTTTGAGATCGACGGTCCGGACCGAGTCGCATCGGCGACAACGCCAGCGCTCCGTTACTTGTTTTCCGTTTGGGTCAAACTCGACATAAGCTGTCGAGGAATCCTTGGGTTTCTTTATATGCTGGGAGGGTTGGACGGGTCGAAGCACACTACATCCTTCAGCCACCAAGATCTCATGTATTCCGCCGGCGTCCCACGGATAGCCTGCCGGGCTGCTTGGCTGCGTGCATTACGAACCTGAAGATGTGTAGGGTTCTAAGCCCGAGCCGGAGCCGCTGTAGGCGCTGAAGCCACTGAGGACGCGACGATGGACGGAGCTTGAGCCACTGTGGGCGCAACGGACGGCACTGGAGCCACTGTGGGCGCAGAAGGAGCTGGAATCGCTATGGGCGCGGCGGTGGCAATCGTCGAAGCTGGCTGGTCCAAGCCGGCGTCCTCATTTGAGTCGCCCTCCGAATCGAACACCACCACCTCTGTACCTCGTTGTGACAAGATGATGACAGGGATGTTTTCGGGGAAGCAGTGATACGAATTACGATGGGCCACCTTGCAGTTGGCATGTAGCTGAAACTTCCGTTCGGCCTCAACGTGTGCGTTTCCCAGTTCCGCTGTCCCTCTGTGCGCAGTCAGGCTGTGAGTGGTTCTGGCTTGTGCACACATGGAGCTAGGCATTGATTGCTGACCGACTACCGTTTATTGTCATCCAGAACCTTGCCAAGAATCTCGTCAAGGAGAAGTCGGCGCTCAGCAAGTGTAAGACTTTCATCAAAGGCGTGCAGGCGGCCATCCCACTCGCTGTCGAAACTCGAAAGAAACGATCTTGACGACAACGACATCGACGAGTTCGACGCCTTGCTGTCGGACGACGACGACTCGATGGGAGAAGACTCTGAAAGTCTGAAGAGGGCGAAGACGAAGATGCCCCAAACACCAATCCCCGCCTCCTTACCCACAGTAAAGCCACACTCTCATCTTATAGGAAGGACAAGAGCAGCGGCAGCAGCAGCATGACGCTCCGCTATGAAAGCTCCAGTTGAGGCGTTGAGCACGGAACGCCCTGGCGTGCTCCATACTCCGCGGTCGTAGATCCCGTCAGCTATGCGCCCCTCGTTCGGACATTATCCTTGCTCCAGCGCATCACGGCGTCTCCTATGGTGCTACACCAGTTCGGCAACGACCACTGTACATTGGATTGAAGGAAGATATGCGCAGTGGCACGGGACTTGAAAGTGCAGGCCGCTCCAGCAGTAATCGAGGTCTCGGGAGAGGGGAACATGTGCAACAAGTACTACAAGGACTATGTTGTTCCCCGCCGGAGTGGAGGAGTAATGGCGATCTGGTGTCGGCATGAAATACCAGTCGGCTTTCAATTTTCATTGCCTGCCTTCTGCAGAAATATGTGACAATATGTTCTCTGCTGTTTTCACCCGCTGGCCCAAACTGAAAGCTCTCAGCAGTCATCGTGTAACTTTGGATGCCAACTTGTCAGCTACGCCATCACTCGAGAGCCAAGTTTCTTCGCCGACGCCCTCTTTGTCGTCGACTAACTCCATCAGAAAGGCCATTCGTCGTGCACTCCTTCTTCCTGGTTCTCGACGTACATGGCCAACGATCTCAACCTCCGACATCACAACAGCAGCGCGGCCAAATGCGGAAACTCCGGCTTAAGTCGTGTCATAAAGTCAGTTTCCTACTCGTCGGCACCTCATGCGATTGCGATCACAAAGCATTTCCTTTCTCTTTGGAGCCGACGCAAGATTAATGTCCTTCTCAGCCGCAATGTCAAATATTCTGATTACATAGCTTGTAATTGTGCGATGGTACCGGAAGATACATGTCATTCCACACCCCTCTCATCCTCGCCCACGCATCCACTCTCACCGGCTTCCTACCTCACGTCGGCCTACGCCGTGAACATTCGCTTCGAAGCCCTTCACAACCACAAGTCGATTTCAGTCTTACGCGCAAGGAGGACTCCGGTCGACCGCAGCGCTCGACTTCCATCGCATCTCCGAGCGAGATCTTGAGGTTCTTGCAAATGGCAGCATTGCGGACAGTCAGACGCCCGTTCAAGGCCGTTATGCATTTCTGGCACTATCCTAAACAGTGCGATGGCCTGCTTTCCGGCAACTGAACGTCAAGCATCTTCTTCAAAGCTTTCTAAACGGTAATCAAGGGCGAGCTTCGACACAAAGCCGACTTTCCGGTTGCCCTGGGTTGGCACGTTGTGTTTGCTTGCATGAATGTGCCCGAGATGAACGGCCCTACGTTGAACGTCTTCGTGGCATTCACAGATTTTATTGTCTGATTTAGCAAGTATCTGGCCTCTTCACGTTCACGGAGACCGCTGTCATACATGGCGACGTGCCACACAAAGTAGTCCAGCGTCTGCCGGCTGGAAGCCGGCCACGGGTCATCGCACAGGTGCGCCATATGGCGTTTTGGTGATACAGATCCAATGAGATTGCAAGTTCTTCCATGGCTCCATGAATTTTCCGTCCTGGAAAAGTAGGATCATTTCCGTCGCCTTTTCCAAAAAAAAAATGCACCATCGTTTCTAGAGATGAGGCAGCCTTGGGCGGATGTCAATCTTGCGGGATTCTAAACGCAGGTGTCGAACCCTAGCTAAAGTTGTTGCAGTGTGAAATAGAACCGTCGGAGTTTTGGCTGGAGCGGTCATAGGTCATATGTTTGGTCGGCCAAGGCTGAATGTTCTTTGCGCAGATATCACCCAGCTTCCGCATGAGCCGAGGAAAATTCCCTCCGTCTTCCAGCTTGAAGGCAAATTTTGTGAAGCTCTCGTTGCGCCTCTTCATCATCGATATCCGATATCCACCGGAGTTCCTTATACACGTTTCTCCCAAAGTTGAGCTTTCATCCTCTTCAAATCCTCCTCACAGCTCACTTGTTCTTACGACTTCTAGTGAGCGTTCCTAGAACCTAGAAGGTATCTGGGACATCGAAATGAATTTCCGGAGCACTTCAGTCCTCCTCATGGCCAGTCGAGATGAGACCCCAGCCTTTTTGAGAGGGACGCGACATCATCAAACCGAGTGTTTGGGGCTTTGGCGATCAAATCCTGAACTGTCATCTAGTCTCATCGAGACTCATAACAATCTCGCGGTAGGAGGAACGTTTTGGCGAAGATCGACTTGGAGATGACTGCGGAGAGGTCAGCGAGCATCGGCGTATGAAGCTTATGGTCAAGCATGTAGATCAAGACGTTCAAAGTGTTGATGTAGACGTGGACACGGAGTAGATTCTGAGGTCATAAAGTTGAGTCGTTGAGCACGGAGCGCCCTGGCCGCTGGCGTGCTCTGCGGCTGTAGATCTCGTCACCTATTGTGCTAGATGGAACCACGTGGCTCTCACCACGTGGCCATCTATCTTATCTTATCTCCCTTTTTTACCTTCCTCTCTCTTTCTCACTGCCACTTCCAGCCAGCTACACCTTCCCTGGACGCCGCTCCGAGCACGTGACATCGAAACTCAGCGAAATCGCCAATGCTGCACCGCGTCAGCATCACGAGCTGCCCCCTCTTCAGATCTTAGCGGCAATTTATGATTACGAAATGGGCACCTTTACCAGCGTGCCAGCTTTGCCGCGAAGTGACGGCAGGCTCTTGCGCCCTACCCGTACGAAGTGGTACTCAACGCATTGGAGCTGTCTCGACGGATGAACGTAAACAGCGCGAGTGGTTTAACCGGGCTCGTTAAGTCAGTCTCGGGCAAGACCCGAGAGGTCAAGCTGCCCGAAAACCCAGCCAAAGTCAGCACAGGGAGGGTCCAAAGGGTCTTTCTCCTGCTCCTGCGGCATTCTCAACGTTATGCTGCTGCCTTGCGCGCATGTATGCTGCTTCGCTGCCGCTCAGAAGCTGGATGTTATCCCTTACGCGGCAGGCTGGTACACGTCTACACGACCGAGGAGTGGTGGGCTACTTATAATGTATATGCTCCAGTACTCCGAGACGATCTGAGCCAAGTTGAGATCGAAGCTCCTAACCCTGCAAAGAAGAGTGGACGCCCACAGGAGAAACGCTTTGAAGCAGGGAAGGGAAAGGCAAAGCAGATCGAGTCTTCTGACTCAGCAACCGCGTCTTCGTCCAACTCTGCTCCCTTTGTCCCTATCGATACTTCGTTCTTCCACACCTGCGGAGACCTTTCCCACACCACTAAGCAGCGCCGAGCTGCTCACTAGATCACCTGTATTTTTGTCACAATCTTGTACCTATGCCTCCAATTTAAGGAAGGGCCGAAGTTCCGCGCTCTCGGCGAACTTCCGCGACTTCCGCGCCTCCGTCCGGACTACGGCATCTCAGGTCTCATATCACGTGATCGTCAGTCTCAGAGAGTCTTGAGACTCGAGGCACCTCTCCAAGCGTTTTTCTCGCCGATATCAGTACGTAACTCCGAGGTCTGAGACCCCACCTTGGGTCAAAACGTTGAGATTGCGACAGTCAAAATCTTCAGGACCACAGTGTGTCGTATCCTTCTTCAGCAATTGTTCAGCGAACTGTTGGAGAGTCCGTTCGTGAGTGGCGGCGTGATTCTAGATGGCCGCGAAGATTGCGAAGTTCTGGTAGTTGTCCAACCACCTCCCCGTCTTCGAGAGTTGGGCGTGCCGCAGAACCGTTCCCACATTGACGCTCTTGTGTTCCAACAGCTCGGTCGAACAGCGGTGTCGAAGGTTGAGGATGTGCTTACCAATCCTGTCGTGAGCCTCCGTCGTCAAACTCATCGTCTCATCCGGTCCGTCAACATCGTCGAATACTCTAGATTGCATAGGGCTCCAGGACGCAAAAGGAATCCGTATCCTCGAGTTGCATATCTAGGAAATGTCAACCATGGATTAGTGTATGAGCACATTTCTTTAGTAAATGGATCTACTCACTTGCCCAAGCGATCCGTGGTGGCACGGTTGATGCGTTCCGTGCTTGCGAAGGAGTAGCCGGTGAGTATAGCGCGAAGGGCTTGCGGCTCCATCCAGACCTCCTTGTCGTCGTAGCCGATCGCTACTTGGTCCAGGTCGAAATTGGCCAAGATCTCCCCTGGGTTCTTGTGGAGACGTAGAATGACTTGAATCTTGCGGAATTGTGAGGTTGATTCCTTCGGAACGAAAGAGATTGCGTGACCGATCGTTCGACCTGGTAGTGATCCTCAAAATCGATGAGGTTGCGGCGCATTGTCGATTCGATCTCCTTGACCTTGGCAGTGGCGCCGACTGCATCAAGTCCATGCACAAATATACTGAAGAGATGAATGGTGATCAGCATTCCGCCATGCGTTGACTGTCTCTTGAAACTACTCACTCGATGTCAGAGTTGGGTGAAATGTGTCCGCTGAATGCCGTCTCTGTGAGACAGGCAAGGGCAATTCCACCGGCAAGCTCGCGCAGTACGCCCACGGAAAGTACGTGGAACATCTGTCGAAACCCCTTGGAAGGAATTGATTCGAACTTGTCCCTGTCGTCGCTGATGAAAGAAACGAAGACCACGGGGTTCCTCTCGTCTTCGAATGATCGATGATTGGCCTGCCGAACCGCCCATGAGCTTCCAATCTCGAACCACGCCAAGCAACAGCACCGTCCACAAGCGGGGTAAACTGTTCTGCTCCTTCTCTACAGCAACACGAAAGTGATTCTGCATCGACAGACGAGGGCTCTATGGGGTATGAGCCATTAGGGGGTGGTGTGGAACAGCGAAACACAAAATACTACTACCGTAGCTAGCTTCCAAAGACAAAGATTTGTCGGCCCGGATGGATTCTTTATTCATGTAACATGTCTGCATCTCTATTCTTCGTTCTTCTAGTCATGGTTTTTTTTTTTTTTTTTCAAAATCATGGTTTCCAGAATCAACATTTGATCCATTTTTGAAAATGATTTTCAAGCAAAGGTCCCTGAAAAACGTTTATATGTCGAGTGTGGTCTGCGGTTCTGAGGATGGTGTGTTGTGACCCATTAATGTGTTTGTGAGTACTTACCGGTGATGTGCATGGGCAGGGGTAGGGTGTAGTTACTAACGCTGAAAGCTGTATAGAATGCTTGCGTCAGTTCGGCTGTCGACTCCATTGCCAACTGTGCGTAGGATATGTGTGAGAAGTGGAAATGTGGAATGTGAGCTTTTGCTTGGTAGCGTGTCGTGATATGTTCCATGAGCCTACCTCTATGTCTACTGTATGATAGCAGTTTGCGGGCTGCTTGACAATTCTGTTGACCTGGAGTCCTGGACGTCTCCAGAGACAGTGCAGTTCTACTGTCTACAGCGCTTCTGCGATGATCAGGACTCGGGTGACAGTTCACAGTAGTTGTGGAAGCAGAATTGGTCAGATTGATGGTGCCCCTTTGAACCTTTGTCGTCTGGCAGAATTGGTAGGAGAGCCGAGAGATTGATTGATTGTATAGGGTAATGTGTCTTTGAGGTGATTGTCCGACGTTGCTGGGAGTGTGTGATGCGATGCTGGCCTGCGGTTAGAACTTCCTTCCCTTCCGCCTCCCGCGGTCCGGCTCTTAGGCCCCGGCCCTCGCCAGCACCCCCCCCCCCCCCCGTTAGTAGATCCCGAAGGCTTTGGGAAGAATCGCTTTCATTACCGCCAGAAGTTCTTTCTGGTAGTCGGAAATGATCGTGTTGTGGGTCGTGAGAGGCTCATTATGTCTACGTCAAAGCAGACCGTGCGCAAGGAATCACTCCCATATAGTTTGGTTTTTGTTGCGGATGAGAGCCCAGGCAAGAATGATTACCTTGCTGACCGCATCAATCGTGGCCGCGAGAAGAAGGCACATTCCATGCCTATATTTTGTCCAATTACCGTCAACAACCACAAATGGGTTGCAGTTGCGAAGCTCTGCGTCTCGTTCAGGAAGGGCTTGGCTTCTGGCGGCTGGACTTGTAGCTGGTACACCACGATTTTGATTCTTAAGGGGCGGATGAGGCGAATGATCACCGGGGGGCCAAAGTGGTTGGAGCAAAAGATGTAGATGACATGGCTACACTGGCTTGAGAGATAACGTAAGTAAAAGGGAAGAGAAGAACGTGAAGAGCAGGTGGTGTCCAAAAAGAAAACATAAATAATGCGAGAATCAGTTGAAAAAAATTTGCATTACGTGCCAGGATTTTTCTGGGGAGGAGCTAGGGTCGTTGAGAGCTCGCGGCCGCTCTTGATGTCATGGCAACGGTCGGACAGGGCGATCACCGTCCCTCATCTCTTCTTGAAGCAGAACCTACCCATCAAAGGTGCCCAGAGATCTTGGACCCGCTGCCTTGGGAAGATGAAATCAATGCCCATTGAGAGGGGTGTCCATGCGATTTTAATCAATCAGATGGATAAAGGTAGAAGTGCGGCCCTGTGGGCCGCACGCTCTAATCAACAATTAGACACTGACTTCCTACGTGAGCTCGCAGTGCGAGAGAAAGTTAAGTACTGGTGGGGCCAAAGCAGAACACGGATCACCGCACACACTCCTGACTATCTGACCCTTGGACCTTGCTCACACCTCTTTCACCCCTCGTCTTCTATTTGCAGCTCCCCCCCCCCCCCCCCCCCCGGCGTAGCGGCGTTTTGTCATCTGCGCTGATCACTATAGATCTTCTTTCCCAGTGCGCTCCGAAGAAGAGCGCCAATTCTTCGGCACAAGGTCGCTCGCATCTACGCTCAAACGTACGACCTCATCAAATCCACCCGCGCTGTGGGCAAGCTTCTCGCGGCGCTGCGCCCGCTCAACGCCATCGCTGCAAAGCTGCTCAGGTCCATCGCTCACGACGATCCGACCCAAACCTTGAAGCAAATCGTTGCTCTCGAGTCGCAAGTGGCAGACAAATGCCCTCGACACCGAGAAGCATTGCTACGCACGGGAGTCTCATGGCCGGCGCTCATATAGTCATATCCAATCGGGTCACCGTCTGACCATCCCTTCATTCCCAATCTACATTCTGTGTCAGGGTGGACGAGAAGGAGTACAAAGATCGCTGAGTTGGAGGAGACAGTCGAAAAGCTGAAGGAAGACCTTCAAGAGGCCCGAAACGCGGCATCCCCCCGTAATGACGGGCAGGGAGAGGATGTGTAAGTGCGGGGGCAAGCCGACGATAATTTCAGGATTGCACTCGTTTCCTGAGGCTTACCGCGTCTCATGTTTTTCTGTTTGCAAAAATGCTGACACTTCACTGATGTCCGGCGTCCGCAGATTGTCCTCCGTTGCATTCACTTCTACTTGTACGGGTTTTGGCACCGACGCTGCGCAGGCTTACCCGAATCCTGAAGCTGAGGCCGAATTTTCACCTGCTTCGGCTTAATCAGTCTGCCCGAATCGTACCGCGAAGGGCAAAGATGCGAGCATCGACCTCGCGACTCGGTCATTCGACGGTTGACTCATTCATTTCGGTCCGGCTGATCAATTGTATGATGAAGCGATGAAGAGGCAGTAATTGAATCACTCTAATCTTCAACCTCACGAGGAAAAAGCCGACCGCACAGAAATGTGCGGCCGCAAAAAGTGTGTGACATGTTACGTGTGTACCAGTGTGTGTAGGTATTTGTGCAAAAAGAATAGGGTATTTCGGCAGTGAAGGGCTGGTCTATTTACCACAATCCAATGATTCCTATGATGCACCATGAGGGATATTCAAGGTTCGGTGTGAGAAGCGGCAACGTGATATAAGTGTGAGATAAATTGCCCCACTTCTCACGTTTTTGCGTGAGTGCCCCCTGGGGTCCGATGTGTGAGATGTGGTGGATGACGTCGACTTTCTCACTCAAAATCGAATATGTCACGACTTTTGGTGTAAGAAGCGGTTCTCATAGTAAATGACCGATCGTGATATCACAAACGTGAGAAGTGGACAAAATATCTCACACTTTTGGACTTCTCACGAACCTTGAATCTCCCTATGGTTCGTGGTGAAGGTAGCTTGGAACTTATCAGACAGACTCTGGTCTTGCAGTGTACATACTGTGTATTACTGTGTAGTGACTGTAAAATGAATGAAGTCCCTGTGTACATAGGGGTATTCATAATTCAGAAATTATTTACGGCAGCTCCAGAACTCTTCATTTGCGAGCTCTTTTTTGAGTCACCCTCCTGAGCGCCTGAGCTGCAGAACTCCCTCGCGACCCTCACTGCCCCAGACTTTCAATGGTCCTTGCTTGCGCTAATAGAGCGCATCACCTCGACATCGTGGATTCAACGCGATAATAATGCAATAGCAACCCAACCGCGGCATCAATTGCTGACCCCAAGCCTGCTCTGGATTCCTGGATGCTGCATTACCTCTCCTGCAAAATCTCAATGAGGTCTGTTTGAGTCGTTCTAATGCTATGGTGAGAGAAGCAGAGAAATGACCACTAAAATCGACGAAAATCGACAAAAACGTTCGAGCAAAAGGTCTTATGAGCCGTTCTACTCGAAGTACTGCAAAATTGAGTTGATCAAGTATTCTAAGACCAAAGGCAGGTCAAGTAGAGCTACCTATCGAGAAGATACTGTGATTCCATTGAAGAGCAAAGGTTGAGATGTCGTTGAGTTGTGTTGGTTGGTGTAGGGAGAGGACGATTTTGTGTTCATGGAAAAGGGACGAACTCTGGACAGAAGAGGTTTCTACTCGCGCGGTTTTGGCTCTGGAAGAACTCTGGAGGATTTCACTAATAGAGCTCCAGACTTTCCTCCTCCAGCTCGGTCAGAAAGAGGTAGGTCTGAATTTCTGAATACCCCTTATGTATTAAGGATGGTCACGGAAGAACCTCAGAATTTCTTGTACCGGGGTCCGGGAAACTCATTTGGATACATTCCGGCACTTCAAGCATGATTTCGGGTTTCTTTCGGGAGCCGAACTTCGTCTGTATGCCGCATTTGACGCGAATAACTGGAACTTGCCTGCGCCTGAATGCGCGCGCCTTGGAATGCCTTCGGGATCTATGCTAATCTGATGCCTGATGCGTGATGCCTCTAGCCGTAATATCTATCATATAGTTGTTAGCATCTTGTCTCTGTGCGTGTGTGGTGCTGATGGTGTTGGTCTCCCACGTGGGAGGCGTTGGTGATGGATGCGCGTTGCACTCCACTATGTGATGACCTCTTTTGGAATCAGACTGTCCTCGTGGACGCGCTTCGTGAAGCATTAGGCGGGAAGCGGAGTTTCAGTTTTTTGAAATTCCGATTACAACTCCAAGTCTACTTACCCGTGGCTCAACGCGAGAGACTATCTTATATGATGTGACTACTCGACGTCGCCTCGACAACACCGCCAAAATTCATATTGTCGCCAACAGAATTCCAGGATCATTTTGGTCCTCACCACCACTACGACGATTCCAAAGAGAGGTATGCCATCACGCAAAAAAGAAAGTACGCATTGTCTCTGTTGTAAGCTCATGCCGCTTTCCGTTTGAAATTTTATCCATTGTACGCTGGGTTTGCTCCCGCGCACCTTTAACAACAATCACCTCGTCGCTCGTCCTTCGGTGCCGCTGGTGGTTCTCCCCGCGCACTTTCGTTCTCGGTCCTCGTCCTCGACCTCTGGATTCTGCTTCTGCGCTGCTGATTCTCCACTCCGCCGCTCTGTAATCCCCCCTTCTATCTCGTCCTCATCGTCAATATCGTCCTCTGACCTTTCCCGTGCTGCCTGTTGGTTCTGCACGGCTAATCCAAATAGCAGCGACACCAATAGCGGCCCCAGCGGCACCCAACCGCGCGACAGCGGCACTAGCAGCCAGGTCAGCATCAGTCATACGTGCACAAGCACCGGCAGCCTCGATGTTTGCCCCTCTTCAAGCCGCTACGAAGCGCAGTCGGGATTCGGGAAGCTCGAAACGGGGATCCAAGTCAGATCACGTGGATCGGCTGCTCCGTATTGTCCGACTATGAGCTCTGAGCTCTTAGAGGCTTAGAGCAAGTCGGTAGAGGAACGTTTGGTTCTGTCCAGCATGAATATGACAAGCGCAACGGCCGAGAAGTAGCGCTGCAGAAAGTTTCCGTGCTCCACGTCCCACGAAAAAGAAGGGCTATCGATCACGACCATCCGAGAGATCAAGTTGCTGAGATTGCTTCGACACCTCTCCATCATTTCGATAACAGAAGTCGTTTACGAGCCTGGTCCAGTGCGGGGAACACTCTTACTAGTCGAGCCTTACATGGAACATGACCTGAGCGGCCTGCTCAAGAACCAATTTTTCATTGGGCCAGATCAAGTCGTATATGAAGCAGCTCCTCAAAGGAATGCTATACCTCCATAAGATAAGTCTCTCTCTATCATCGTGAACGTTCAAGTTGACTAACATCAATGTCTACCCCTCCTGATCCGCTCAGAATTGTATATTACACCGAGACCTCAAACCGGCCAACCTGATCGTCAACAACGAAGGATGCCTTCTGATTGCCGATTTCAAACTTTCCAGGCCTTTCACCGATGCAAACAAATGCGGCGAGACGGGCAAAGCGTCTTCTACCTCTCTAACGGACTCTGTTCACGAGGAACATCGACCGGCATGGAAGGTCAAAGGAAAACGCCACGGTTCAAATCGGAGCGATTATACGAGTCTGGTGGTTACGCGGTGGTTAAGGTTGTCCCTGGAGTGACGCGGAGGGCTCCGCCTCAGCGTTTCGGGTCCCGCCGGAATTTTGATTTTCCAGAGCGAGCTCCGCCTCCGTCGCTCCGCTGTCCGCGTATTTTTCAAAGAAAAAGGTCAGCATCGGGCTCCGCGCTGCGCACAAATCTCGCTGTCCGTTTGTTTGGAAAATCAAAATATTTTTCAAAAAATGGGCTCCGCGCGCCGCCGGAGTCCACAAAACCCGAGCTCCGCGCCCGCTCCGGGGACAACCTCAGGGGTAGTACCGTCCGCCGGAGCTTCTGGCCGGAATGAAGAACTATGGTCCTGCGGTAGACATGTGGAACTGTGAAGCCTTGGGTGAGCTTCTTCCGACTTTTCTGTCTCATGCTCTTGCTATCCCGGGCCACCCCTAACATTTGATCCTTCTTTCTGTTATCAATCTGCCAGATACATTTTGGGCGAGATTTTCCTCAGGCGACCCATGTTCCGGGGTAACTCTGAGATCGAACAGATGCAAATCATCGTCGACGCACTCAGTGTATCCACGAGGTAAACTACCCGGAATGGTGGTCGCTCCCCGGTCTTCAAAACATGGAGCAGCAGATGAAGCAAATGGAGGGGAAGAAGTCATTCGAGGCGGCGCGGATCCCGAATCTGGAGCCGTATCTCCAAAAAAAAATGGTTTCAAGTGAGTTATGCACAACAGGGAACGAAGATTGCGGCTTCGTGTGGATCCGCGCTTGGCAAAGCCATGACGGACTTTTGGCGGTACGGAAGTGTGCCACTGGCAGAAACAGTCTTGGGCGGACGGAATTTTCCGCCCGGGAATTTGGGCGGACTTGAGGCGGAAGTGAGGCGGACGGAAGAACTCCGTCCGGGCAACTTCCGCCTCATTTCTTAAGCCTCTTCCTCATAGAACCTGGTTTTCTTCACGGTCGACTCAGGTCCCTCAACACACATCGTTGACAGAGCTGATGTCTTGATCAACGCTCGGACGTTCCAAAAAAGGTACTTTGTAAGGCAATGTTGATAATGGGGTATGGTCGTAGTAGAATTTCGGTTCTATAACCCCCTTTGTTGAAGGACCGTCGACAGACTGTTACCTTAATTGATATAGCGATTCAGACCCCCAGACCGCGGTCATCAGCTTGCGTTGGACTCGTCTATTGAAATTGCAAAGGTTTCTGAGCGGAAGGGCCAAGGCAGGAGGCAGTCTTCGCCCTTCGGCTTACATAGCACATGTTTACGCTTTAAAATTACAGCTCGTCACTCGCAGCAGCAAGGGAGCGCTTCGCAGACTGACAACGCAGGTGCAGCGCGTAAACGCGTCGCGCGCGTCGCGTCGTGCTTGGTTGCGCTCTGAGATTGGATGTCCTTCTGCTTTTCCTTTACATACTAGATACAACATATAACAACGATCACTCCTTGCTTCTCTTCTGTCATTGCTTCTCCCTTCCCAACATTCGCAAGGAACAGCAACTTTGGTCAATATGAGTGCATTCGCTTCCGCGGAGGCCCTTTCCATTTGCGGGAAATTTATGAAAGTCTTGAGATCAAGTCTGACTCCAACATGATTGAGTGCAGGCAAGAATGTTAGAGAAGGAGTAGTGAAAAGGGAGGGGAAAAATGGAATAGAAACCCCTTCGTTCACCGATACTCCTACGACTCAAGATCATGAGTCGGTTCAGGTTGGCTGTTCTACAGGTGTTGAGGATGACTCACACTGTTCGCCGATACCTACTCGTCCGCCTGTTGTACAAAATCTGAGGCGATCGTAGCAGCCAAGGCCGTGGCTACAGAAGCTGCATCGCCTACGTGACCGTCGCGGTTGGCAGCAAGGACGAGCTACGGAGACACCGAGACCTGGAACTGGCGCGGAGGCGCCTCTGGGTCGGATGACGGGAGGACCGGGGCTCTTTGAGGAGGTGAAGCAGGATCGGTCGACGTAGCATTGATCGGAAGTTCGGACCTGCGCGATCAAGCAGAGGGTAGTCTGGCTGCAGTCGAGTGTGGGGAGCTCTTTCGATTCTCAACTATGCATACTCAAGAATCATAACGAAGGCACGGGCGGCGGAAATTGCAGGGGCTTGAAACATCGAGAAAAGTGAGGAGAGGATGTACGCGAGCGGGCAACGACCTCGGCCAAAGACAACCTCCCTCTCCAACGGATCAAACACACCATTTGGCACCTACAGGGAAGGAAAGACAACGGAATAGGGCCAAAATTGGACAGGGTATCCGGCACGCGAATGCAGATGATATTTATTGAAGTAAAATTCCGTTGGAGCACGGAGCTCCTTTTTCCCGCTTTCTAGTATTTGACGGAGGCGGAGCTCGCTCTGGAAAATGAAAATTTCGGCGGGATTTTGAAACCCGGAGGCGGAGCCCTCCGCGTAACTCCGGGAACAACCTTACATAAATGTGCGGCCGGAAAGAGTGCGTGACATGTGAGGTGTGTAGTCATGGGAGCCGTCCAGTACATTGTAATTTGTACGGAGTGCGAGGCCAGATCTGCGGCACTGGTGAAGTTTTACCGGAGTACGGAGTGCGATTTCAGAACGCCTGAGACGTTTCCCGGAGTACGGAGGGAGATTTCAAAAGCGGTAAAACTTACTCGGAGTGCGGAGCAAGAATTCGACTGATAAATTTCTAGCGGAGTACGGATCACTCCGGGGCACTCCGTGCTCAACCTTGAATATGGTATGCTGATGCCTAATAATGCTATTTTCGGTATTGAGCAGTGATTGTCATACCTACTATAGGAGGTGTTTTGGGCCCATCTCCTACTCCTAACTGCTATATGAGTTTTTTAAGAATGACGATCTGCTACTCATAACGCTTAATAGGACTATAGGAGCCTAGGAGGATAGGAGTACCTCCCAATTCCCATTCTCCTATATGAGATCTGTTCAGCTACTATTTTGTCCTCCTATTATGCCCTCCTATATCAGATCATATCAGGAGTTTTGATTGTTTTTATGCGGTGGTGCGACCAGCCCTTCGGCTAACACCAGTCAGACAGCATTCAGCACCTTGTCCGGTCATTGTCTGGGTGACTGCCGACTGGGTTCTCACTTTTATTTCTGAAGTCAGATGACTGATGAGTGGGGGGAATAGGCGACAAGCGGCGGGGTTCCGAACCTCCCAAAACCATTCAGACTTAAGTCTCTGATATCAGTTCTCAGTTCTCAGTTTCTCACTGTCACTTCTCAGTCACGACTTTCCGAGCTCACGACTTACATAATGCATACTTCTTACCCTAGAAAACAGCAAGATATATACATTTGACTATCACAGTATCACTTATGCATTTGTACTGACTGTCAGTGTGTCCATTAAAAATAAAAAGCTCCTGTAAAAAGCTCCTGCTTCGAATGCCGTTGCCTTTGAGCGGTGCCTGTGAGCCAACCAAAAACCGGATCACGCCCACGTGATTCCCGGCTTTCCACTTGGCAAACTGAGAAAATGGACATTAAATATCCCAATCATGAATCATGAATCATGAAGCGTGTTGGAAATCAGTAAGCACACACTTGCACTCCGTGGTATCCTCGAAGTCCAAGTCTTGCGCTGCAAAGAGCGCGTTATGCAGCTCTTCTTACAGTTGTTTCCCCGCCTGTCTCCTTTCCATATCCCTCCCATGCTGGCTCATAGTTTGGTGCCTAGTTCTCTCCTCCTCAATCCGTGCGCGATATCTTGTCATCCGCCTGGCCCATGCATCCTGTTCGAACTGCTCGGCTTCTGGACTGAGGGCTGGTCGGCATAATTATCAAGAAGCAACAAATTCTTGCGGTGCCTACTGCCACGCCAGAATCTATCGCACGAGCTACGAATCGAATCTTCTCCTCTTACCTCCTACCAGTCTCTCATTCACATTCCTGACTCCCAGGTCGCAATGTCGCAAGGCAGTAGTGATCATCCGCTCAAAAACTTCTTCCAACAACCCTCCACCTCATACGCCACCTCACCATATCAAACTGACCCAGCCGGCTCTAGCACCGGCCCGGCCTCGTGGACCTTTCCAGAACACCAATTCGTACCGGTCGTGCAGCCGCGAAACCCTACGCAACAATAGCTGGCACAACATCCCGTTCAGCTACAACAACAGCCACTCGCTCAGTTCCAACAGCAGCCACTCGCTCAATTCCAACAACAGGTCGCAACTAACCCACAACCAACGCCCGATTAGCCCGTCCCAACTAACCCGCAACCAACGTCTGGTCAACTCGTCCCTTGGCCCATATCGACAGCGCCAACGGCACCGACCCCCACCAGCTCCAGGAAACTCGCCAGAACGAAACATCAACTCCAACAGATCTACATCCCAAAGCGCACACCCACCGACCAAAGGAGAACACATTTGCTACTCCCACTGTCCCAGTATCCCCATCCGATAACCTTTCGTCACCCCTTTCTGGGTCACCCACGAATACACCAACTAAGACGGTCTCGAAGGCGCGCACGGCCAGAACGTTCTCCAAAGCCCGGAACATGGAGCCTGGATCTAGGTCGAAAGCCTCCTTGTCAGAGGCCGAAACGACCTTCATCTTGAGCCTAGAGGACGACGCAATCAGCATCCACCCACTCATTCGTCGCCTCGGCCGATCTGTAGCGCACTACGCCTCAAAGCTAGCAGACCTAGAAACCGATAGGAAAACTAATTCCACTACGGGCACGATAACTCACGTCTCACGCCCCTTGTCTGTAAGGATTCCCGGTCTGAGGTAGTCTTCTGACTATGAGTAGACTAGGTATTGGACAGTCAGCCGCGTAGTACCGCTCGTTGTATAGAGGCAGAAGTGACGTGCTGCTAGAACTTTGGCCTGTAGCTCTACTCGATCAGTCAGGAGACAACTGTAACCAGTAGTCCCGACAGGAGGTAAGTGTGTGTGAGGGGAGTATAGTGTAGAGAGTAGTGTAGAGTAGGTAAGTGTAGAGAGATTGGGGAGATGGGGAATCAGACTCAGTCGATCACACGGTAGACTTAACTCTGCAATAATGCAATGTTCTGTGATTGCCAAGCTAGGTGTCTGAGGTGTGTGAATAGTTGAGTGTCGACAACAGAAAGGGGGAAGGAGAAGCTAGGAGATGCCTCTTCTTATACCTTTCAGGTCCTACTTCAGGCGCAGCACAGTTGCTGCGCTTTGACTGCGCCTTGCTGCGCTTTGACTGCGCATCGACTGCGTGTGGCTGTGTGACTGCGCATTGACTGCGCACAGCCACGGATGACTGCGCTTTTACTACGCAGGCTGCGGTGCAAGCACGTGCACGAGAGACTTCAGCATTGAGCATGGAGTAGGCTGCATCGAATCCATGTGAAGAGACAGCTATTTAGACACCACTTGAGACCCTATGGTAGTAATATCAAGAATCGAGAGCACAAAGGGCCATATCCTTACATTGTCCTACCGATCTTACAGTGAGTATCTCAATGAGGAATGCATACTGCACCCAGAACTGACATCGTCATATGTCGATTGCATCTGCAGGCCGAAGGAAAAAGCCGATGCTTCTGGTTCTCCTAAACCGTCCAAGAGACCTTCCGCAATTCGCAAAAGCGCAGCTAACACCGACTGGTCAAAGTTGCTGGTTTGGCGGGACGGAATCCCGATCAACAAGAGCGAATACCGGGAGATCACAGAGAAGGCGAAACAGATGGTCCGATTCGAATGGTTCACCGAACCCCTACCAGCTGTGCTGAAAGGTTGTGGTCCACAGCACAAGACATTCTCTTGGTTCAAAAAATGGCACCCGGTAAAGGTGAACCTAAGCCGACTAACCCTTACCACCACTTTCCCGATCCTGCAGCTATGCGCCAACTAGTGGAAGGCGGACATGATCCTCGGCAAGGAGGTAAAGTCCATGCAAAGACACATCAACCCATCCGCGGCGATCAAAGAAGAGGACGAATCACCTGAAGCACCAGACCCTACCACAACCGACGGGGAGGAACATATAACCCATCCAACAGACAAACCCGGCACTCAATCTTCCAGATCGTCCGAATCTGCCACCCTCGCGGGCACAGCAAACTCCACAGAACAATTAACTCAACCTTCCAGATCGTCAGGATCTGCCAAACCCACGGGCACAGCTAACTCCACAGAACTCGAGACACATTCTCAAGGCAAAGGGGTGTTCCCGACAGCCAAGTCCAAGACTCCCGAATCTCTACCAGCAAAGACTCTGGGCCCAGGTAAACCCACACCCACAGCGAACCCATCCGACAACCCCCAACGCAGTAACCCATCTGCATCACGATCATCTAATCCTGACAAACCCTCATTGGTAAGTAACCAATATCAAGTGACAAGTATCAACAACAGATACAATGGGCAATGGCAAGCTAACCTGACGCTCCCTTCTACCACTTACCATTACCAAGCAGCCCAACAAGCTCACGCAGTCAAACGTACAGTCTAACGTAACCACATCCGTAAGTATTCGATGTCTCCAAGGCCGCAGCAGCAAGCTCAACCCTCTGTCCTACTCCTTACATAAACATTAATGATTAACCCCTCAACAGTAAGGCGATGCTCGACAGAAGCAGGTAACCTTTTCTCTACCCTCTACCCATAACCCATCCACTAAGGATAACCCACCAACGCCATCCGAGTCCAGGGACCAACCTAACGCAACTCAACAAGCAGTCACCGCTACTCAAGGTAGCTCTCTAACCGACCCAACGCCATAGGACACATACGCAGCAACCGCTCCACCGACGTCCCAGCCCAACGCACCGACAACCGCTGTTGAGATCAACCCAACTCAAGTCTCGAGCACGACTACACATCCCGCAACACGAACGCATGGCGACAGAGCACCGACGCCGCAAACGCAAGCCATCTCAGAAGCTATCACCAATGGATCTCAGGTTCGTAGCTCGACAACAGATTAACCCGCCGGACACATCCAACTGAATCTGTTAGTCTACTCTTCATCAGACTACAACCAACGCCCCATCCACTTCACCCCAGATTCCCCCCGTCGTCGAGAAGAAGAAGGTGAGTTCTACTAGCCAAAGTTTGAACACAGACCTGCTACCGACCGACAGCTCGTCCACAGACAACATAACCAGCTATCCCCCGCAAGGCCATCTCGGACATCCTCAAGGCCCGGAAAGTCAACATCCCCGCGAGGGCAACCGCCAAGGCAATGCTCTCCCTGCTGAGATCGGCTAACAAGAAGCGGCCGCTTTCTAACCTGGAACGCACATCAACCGGCGACATCGATCTCGACACCACAGAGCCGACACACCCTCCTACGAAGCGAGCCAGAACATACCAGAGATCCAAACAGGCATCGACCCAACCCTGACTGGAGGCGCTGCTGTGTTCCCTGACCCGAAAAGCCGTCGCTATCTCACGAATGCCTTCATATACTCCCCCTCCCCCCCCCCCCCCCCACTACCAACCCCCAACCCAATCGAACATCCTCTTTGACACGTGTGTGCACCCAATATTGTCCCCAGCCGCAACTGAGATTGACTCGAATACACCCTGTGTTCACACTCCTGGTCAACTGTGGATACACTGAGTACACCCTAAGTTCACTCTCCTAGTCAAATATGAGTGACATCAGCAACCTCTTTTCTCACTGGAATATCACCGGCATTCAACTTTCACCCACCACTTACACACTAGAGTCTAGATACACACTGGCAATCAGATGAGTTAAGTTCTGTACCCTCTGTTCACACCAAAAGACCACACTTGTACAACTGAGTTAGTCCACAGGGGGAGATGTACCCTCCTTTCACACCACAAGACCACACTTGTACAGCTGAGTTAGTCCACAGGGGGCGATTTTAAACCGGGAAGGGAAAATCCACTGACGGGGCACCCCGTACACCCTATACGTCTTCACCAGAGGATCTATGGGGTACATTCACGGTGCTCCCCAGCCAGTGCTCAGGACGTGCACGGTGTACACACCACAGGTCAATTGTGGTCAGCACCCGGGTAGCACATGGGGGGAAGGAACGGACACCCAGTGAACATTCCAAATGGAAGACACACTGGACGTACACCGCAGGGAAACCGCAGGGAACTCGGCTGTATGCCACATTTATTCCTCAAAATTCCAAAAATGCCAGGTGACGCCCAGGAGACGTATACAGTGAAAAAGTGAACATTAGGGGGAAACACACTGGACACACACCCTGTACACCCTGCCATTTTCACTGAGTATCATTAATCAGACATCAGACACGTACGCTTGCGAACCTTATATAGCGCCGGTGAACCCGGAATGTGTCTTTTGTTTTGTCCTCTGCTGCTCTGTATCCTATTACTTCTCCTACACCTTTTACCATGTCTCAGTCTGACAGCAGCCCTTCCGCTCCTTCCGACAAGCTCTTCAACAGCTCAGATGAGCCCTCGAATGTCTCGGAGCAAGGCGTGCCCGATATCGGTACCGAGCCTGCCGAATAGGATCCTGGACCGATCCCAAACGTCGACAATTTTGTGTTTCGGTTTGGCAGGCAAATTTTGAGTGCTGACCACATAGCAACACCGTTCCGAATTCTCATCCCTTGGTCGCCCGCGGCACATCAACACCGTCGCTGAGCTCCTCCGCCACATGACCCCAGAAGCCCTGATCCGCAAGTTGGACAGGCAGGGAGAGTATATTGGCTCTGCCGACATCAAGGTTCGCCACGACGGCGCAACCCTGGACGACCGCGGCAGGTTCATGCAGAGCAACGAGTGAGTTCACTCGGTGATGGCTTTGATGGCAGCTTTCTGATCAGATTCTATTCCTCGTGTTCGAGCAGAGGTGATAGACGATGGTGCAGCTGAGGAGGACCTACCAAGAGCCGCTCGGCGTTTGGGTTCGTTAACGGCAGGATCGGAAATGCCGATCCCCCTCAGTGGGCCAGCGCGGCAGCGCCGCAACCTGCGTCGCGACCATCACCATCAACCCCATCGCTACCCATAGGAGCGTGATGGCCAAGGCCCAAGAAGGCCACCGAGCCCGGACACATCTACAACTGCAATGTGTGAGTGGTGAGATGTGGACGCTGTGCTCGGGGCCTTTTCCAGGTTTTGAGGTGTGCCCACGATGACGAATGAATCCTTCTTACTGACGCTATCCCTCTCTCTCCCTCATCCTTATTCCTCTCGCAAGTCGTGGTAGCAGTGGACGATCTCTTCCTCGTTGCCTTGCGCCGCCTCCGTTGTGGAGCGCCACATGCGCGAGGGCCTTACAGCTATTAGTACTAGAGCAAAAGTGAGTAGTATGACACCCTCACTTTCAACGATCACTCCGCTGACCATACGACCTTACCTTTGATCAACACAGGCAATAGACAATGCCATTATAGACACTTCTACTGGTGGCATCATGCGGTACGAGTGGTTGAACTCGACGTTTGGAGGCTGATCATACTTTCCGCGAGCATAGCGACCTTTGCTGGTTGCTGCTGGCGAGCCTCTTGATGTGAGTGATGAGCATAGGATGGTAATGCATTTCGGTGTGGGTTACTAATATTTTCCTCTCACCAATCACCATATCCAGCCGGGTCGACTGTCGGAGCGAGGAGGCAACCACGACCTTCTCAAATCCGTAGGCGAAGAGCGAAACCTCAGGTACAAGTTACAACACGTTACCGGAGGTTGTCGTTCTCGACACCGATCTCAAGCACTTCTACAAGCTTAAGTGGCACTCGGCTCACATCCTTCCTTCGTCTACACTCTGGGAAGTCGGATTCTTCATGCGCGTCTACAAGTCGGCTGCGAGGGGCAACAGGCCTGGCTGTATAGGCCTCGTAATGGTTTTGGAGTCCCTGGTGGCTCACGGCAAGTGCCTCCCCTCCGACCTGGTCAGCCCTCCTCCAAAGAAATGCTCGGAAAACACGCGGACAACAAAGTGATGGAACGATAGGTGCTGATAGTGATTGACGATTCATTTTTATTGATGCACCGCTGAACGACGATAATGATCTGTGTAAGAGTCATTATTGTCAGTGATTAGTCGGAAGTTCAAGGCTCAGTCAGGAACGCTGAGAGGGCAGAGTCCAGATATACTGACCATAAAGCATAAACCTCCCTGAACACTCAACGCACTGCCGGCAACCTTTCTTTGCACGGAGATCTGAACTAAGTATTCCCTGTTACGCTGTTTCGACGCCGTTCATACGCAATCTCGACGCTGGTGTAAACGGCGTTGAAAAGTCGAAATTCCGCAGAAAATAGCGCCGGGCCAGCGTCCGCACAGCGTCCAAACAGCGTATCTCGACGCTGGTCAGACGAGAAAAAAGTGGGCAGCGTGGAAACAACGTTCCACCAGCGTCCGCGCCATAAAAAATTACCCACTCAGCCCTCAGGCAAAGAAAACAAAAATAAAATGTAATTTGCCTGAATCGAAAAACGATCTCGGTGCTTTCGGCAAGCGCACTACTTGCCGCTCTACTAACGAGCCATTTCTGATCACAACATCTTCCCAATCAAATGTCTATATACCCAATCCAGCCCATACTCGCATCTATGATCTAAGCATGATCTACTCGGTTCTCTACTTCCAGCGCATCCATTGAGGAGCTCTTAAGCTATTGCTACCTCCATCATTAATACATCGCGGCTCCAGCCCGAGTTGGGTGCGCGCAGCTGAGTGAGAGTGTTGGGTTCAGTTTCCAAAAATAACTCCAATACTCAAAAAATGGTGCTGAAATCTTCCGGGAAATTGGGGGCCACGAGGGCGGCGTCAGAACAGCGTCTGAACAGCACACACTCAAGATTTCAGCGGAAAAACAGCGTAACTGGTTTTACTGAGATCTGAAGTCTCTATTGTTTTGGTAAATCATAATGCTGTATTAAGCTCAGTACCCAGACTGCGGAGAGGGAGGGAGAAGAAGGGGGGGGGGGCATACGCACAAACAACAATGAATGATACTGGTCACGGAGAAACCGTTCTTCAATGCTGAATGACCCTGGATGATGAATCAGAATGTTGTATGTATTCCGGAGTCTAATATAAGACAGAAGGGTATGCGTTACAATGGAACGGAACGTAGTCATCAGAGTCCGGAAAGGGATTGGGGAATGGAGATACATTGAGAGGCAGCCGGGAGGCAGCAGCAGAGGCTGTTTGCGGTCCGTTACCGCTGGGATTCCACGTGGCAGGATCGTCTGGTGTACGAAAGAAGGCAAGGTTCTGAGCTGCAGATCGTCCAGTTATGACGCGCATCTGCTGTGCTACAGGAGAGCCAGTATCGAGGGAGCCGATCCCACTTGAAAATCACAACGCGGTAAGAAAGTGTCAGCGTGCTCACGTAGTCGCAGTCTGCATCTACTACGCACCTCCATGCCTCCGGAAATGTCTTCCTCCAGTCATAGAGGGTTGGTGCTCCCACCCCGAGAGCTTTGGCGCGGTCCTTGGCAGACATAGAGCGCGTTGTGGGATCACCGAAAGCATACCACACTGCGCATCGTTTCTTGTTGGGAGTGTAGACTACTCCATCAGATCTTCGCTTCGTACCTCTCCCCCCTATCTGACTCCAGCTATTCTGTCCGGATGCTCCGGATAGCATTGCAGCATCGCCGCGCGATGGGGACGCGCCGGATAGGCGCGGGTCCACTTCGATATCGATGCGCGCCTGTCCCAAAGACATGCTGGGCGGGACGGCCGGTCGAGAGGAGGATCTGGGTGACAGAACTGTGCTGTTGGCTAGGAGAGAATCGAGGAATGCTGAAAGTAGGATGGTAGACGATGCTCTCTTCTCATTCATCCATGGTGCAGGGCGCAGTAACAAGGGCAGTTTGGCAGGAACAATGGGTCTCATGCAGGTGACCACCGGACACAACCATGTGACCCCTGCCTGTTTTGGCGTGACCGTTCGGTTAGTAACAGAAGGGGTTTTTGGAGTTATGGAGTGCCTGAGAGCCTACGGCCGTAAGCTTTTTTTCGAACGAGGACCCCGTTTTCCACTTATCACCCCGACATCATTATCAAAGATCGCTTCCACCTCAGAATGACCCAGGGCGGATTTCAGGCAGCTACGGCGCTGCCAGGTTTGAGTCCAAACGAATCATAGGGAGCTATTTGGAGTAAGGAGATAAATATTTTTCGGCGATTAGGCGATTCCTCCACACCACACCGCACCATACCACCACCACAAGGTACACCACACCACATCCCACCACACGTCCAAACCACACTACTGACTACACCCCACCAAAACACACCACACCACACCAAGCACCACACTACAGTCCATCACAATTCACATCACATCGCTAATTGCTATAATGAACTATTTACTATTCTACTTGTTAAGCCCACGCAATGCACTGGTGTTAGTATCGGCCGAGCCACAACCTTTGTTGCGCAGCGATGAATGTCTCCTCCAGCATGTAGAAATCAAAATACACAGCAGTATAATCTGCTCGCGACGTGCGTTAATTTTGATATGGACAATGGCCCAGGCCTCATCCTTACAGATATGAGATAGTAGTACCATGCTGAAATTCAGACTTCGTTGTTCTGTGAGGAAAGGAGCTATGGTGAACCGTGAATGCATCCACGTGCAAAAGTGTTGGTTCAAGCTGTCTCGCGATGAAAACAAAGGTTCCGAGGTCTCTCTCGAATTGCAACACCACTCACCAAGTCACCATTCACATGTTTAATATTTATACAATTATACCACGAAACTTGGAGAACTCCACAGCAAGCAATATCTTCATAAACACATCCAATCTCCAAGCAGAAAGTGTGAAAGAAAGTCAACCATACGGAAATGACATCGCCACGACAGGATTGCTGTTGATATGGTGAACAAGGAGTTGTGTAAGTGCATCCACACTCAGGTTTTGTTGCATCGACGATTTTGTCGTCCCGACAAGATTGAAACGTGATGGAGAACCAACCTTAAAATCAATCATAGTGGCTCTGGCTGTAGGCCAGAAATTCCCCAGACTCAAGGAGGGACACTCCTTCTGTATGATGTACTACACGATCGAAAAGAAGTCAAAAGATGGAAGGCATAACCGCATACGGCATAAGTGTTGAGGATGTGGAAATTCTAAACAATATCCTAAAAAAAGAAATGGATTATGGAATTATATTTCTGTGATCACCGATCACCGCGATCACCATGCAGAAGAAATTTAAATTACCGATTACCGGAAGAAATTTTGAACAGAAAAAGGAACTGATTCAAAAGAGAGAAGGCAAAAATCCATTCAATCAATGATTGTTTGAATGATTGATTGATTGATTGATTGATCGATTGATGCAATCAACTGTGGGATCATGACAGATTCTCGGCTCTCGCGCGGCAATCTTTCGCGGTGTTGGGTCCGGCGAGGTTCTGGACTTCTGGTGCGACAGCGCGAACAGACTCAGGGTGGCACGCCACCCTTCGCCTGCTTCGCGCTTCGCTACTGAAAGCTGTCTGCGCTGGGCGGGACTAGGTAGTACTGACCGTCTAGAAGTCAGAACCCTCAAATCTCACTCAGTCCTTGCTCCAGCACGCTCACATATCGTCTTCCAGAACCAGCAGACCTGTACCGATTGTCAATAGAAGGGAGAAAATGGCATGGAATCCTGCTTTTACATGTGATGCTCGTGGCTGGTCGGACGAAGGGATGGAAATAAGAGCTGACAAACTCGGGCTTCGTGAAACGGGGAGAATGCCGTTGGGGAGGGGAACTGAGAGAAGATCAGCAGGGATGATGTTGGTGACGCTTTTCAATCGTTCTGTAGGTAAGAGAATACGAGGGTCAGTGGGGTTATCAGGTCGATCAGTAATGGAAAGAGACTACGTACCTTGATGACCTTGGCAGACTTCTCGACGGTACTTCTCGACGGTACTTCTCGACGGCCTTAACGATACCGACGGAAGCGGTCTATCCGATGTCACGGACGGCGAAGGGACCGAGCGGGGGGGGGGGGGGCGGGGTTTTGAAAGCCTCGACACTTTGGGGCGGCCTCGATGGACTTGCCGGAACGACGGTCGATCTTCTCGATGAGCTGGGCGAACTTGCAGGCAATACGGGCGGCGTGGCAGTCGAGCACTGGGGCGTAACCGGAATGATCTGACCGGGGTGATTCATGACAATACTGAGCAGTGAAAGAGGCGGTCCATGGCGGGGTCGTTCAAGAGTGAGAGCAGACGTTACCGCGGCGGATGTCCTTGACGGAAACGTTCTTGACGTTGAAACCGACGATGTCTCCGCGAAGACCCTCAACAAGCGCATCTCGACGGACTTGATGTCGGTGGTGACGTTGGAAGGAGCGAAGGTGACAATCTTACCGACCTTGATGACATCGGTCTCGACACGGCCGACGAGTACTTTGCCGATACCGCCGATCTTGTAAACATCCTGGAGGAGAAGACGGAGGGGCATGTCGGTAGGCGCGATGGGGGCTCGGTGGCGTCAATCGCATCGAGGAGGGTGCTGCCGGGTGACTTGCCGGCCTTGGTCTCCCCCTTCCATCCCTTGTACCAGGGCATGTTAGCGGTGGCCTCGATCATTTTGTCACCGCGCCACCCGGAGATGGGAACGAAAGCGACGGACTTGGGGTTGTAACCGACCTTCTTGATGAAGTTGGAGGTCTCCTTGGCGATGTCGTTGAAGCGCTCCTCGGACCACTTGCAGGTGTCCATCGTGTTGACGGCGACGAAGAGCTGACGGACACCCAGGGTGAAGGCGAGGATGGGGTGCTCACGAGTCTGGTCATCCTTGGAGAGACCAGCCTGGACTCACCAACACCACCGGCGATGATGAGGATGGCACAGTCGGCCTGCAAGGTACCGGTGATCATGGATGACAGTGACGTTGTACTTGGGAGTCTCGAACTTCCAGAGCGCAATGTCGATGGTGATACCGCTCGGCCTTCACCTTGTCGGGAACCCATGCGGTCTTGAATGAGCCCTTGCCCAACTCAGCGGCCTCCTCGACCTGTTGTGTGCGAAAAGAAGGTGTAAGCTATGTGCATGTAAGATGAGGCGGCGAACAGGACAGGATGCAACGAACCTTCCGATGGTACGCTTGTGGGTACCTCCGCACTTGTAGATGAGGTGAACAGTGGTGTTGGACTTGCTGGAGTCGATGCCGTCGCTACTGGCAACAAGCCGGTCAAAGCAGGTAGGAGACCCGTGGTGGGAAGGATGTCCGTGACGATGGGAAGACCCGTGGTGGGGAGAATGCCACCGGGAAGGCTGATCGAGGGCAGGCCCGAGGTAGGCAGGATGTCCGTGATGCTACCGAGACTGATCGATTCAGATCAGGAAGGGGATCAGAAATGTCAGTCAAATAAGAAGACCCGGCTGGAGATGGAAACTATCACTCACGGAAGAGAAACGGAGACTGTTGCAATGGAAAGCGACGCCGAGACGCCAAGTCCATCGGTAGGCGTGATGCCTGCTCGCAAGAGGCCGGTGTCAAGAGCTGAGGTGACGGCTGGGGGCAATGACGTGAGAGCCGGAACAGTAGCCGTGACCGAGCCAATCGGAAGAGATGCTGTAGCAGAAATGCCAGTCAAGCCACCGCTGAAGGTGACCGAGCCTGTGATAGGAGCGCTGACGGGGACAGTGTGAGGCACGGTGATGTCGCCAATCGTCACCGTGGCGCCGATAATGCTGCTCAAGCCGACGTCAACTGACAGGAAACCGCTGCCTGTAGGCAATGTGCCAGTAGGGATGAGACACCAGGAAGAGTCGCCGTCGGGAGGAAGGTGGTCAGACCAGGGAGACCGGTGGTGGTCAGGATGTCGGTCACACCGGGAAGACCAGTGGGGACGATGTCGGTGACGCCAGGGAGACCAGTGCCGGGGAGGATGTCGGTGACACCGGGAAGACCCGTGGTGGGGAGAACACCGCCGAGGAGGGTAACCGAGGGAAGAACAGTGCGGATGATGTCGGTAACGCCAGGTAGACCAGTGCCAGGGAGGATGTCGGTGAGACCAGGAAGACCCGTGGTGGGGAGAACACCGCCGAGGAGGGTAACCGAGGGAAGAACAGTGCGGATGATGTCGGTAACGCCAGGGAGACCAGTGCCAGGGAGGATGTCGGTGAGACCAGGAAGACCCGTGGTGGGGAGAACACCGCCGAGGAGGGTAACCGAGGGAAGAACAGTGCGAATGATGTCGGTAACGCCAGGGAGACCCCAGTGGGCAGGATGTCGGTGACGCCAGGAAGGCCCAAGGTAGGCAGGCAGAGTGCCGCCGGAAGCGCAACGCCAGGGAGACCGAGGTGGGGAGAATGCCGCCAGGGAGTGTAACGCCAGGGAGACCCGAGGTGGGCAGGATGTTGGTGACACCGGGGGGACCTGAAGTAGGCAAGATACCGCCAGAGAGCGTAACGCCAAGGAGACCCGAGGTGGGCAGGACGCCGGTGACGCCAGGGAGGTCTGAGGTAGGCAAGATACCACCGGGAAGGCTGATCGAATGAAGACGGAGACATTCAGAGAGGTTAGCAAGAAGCTCTGAGGAAGTGAGAAAGCGCGTACTCACGTTGCACTGGGGAGCACATCAGTGACACCGGGGAGACCCGAGGTGGGGAGAATGAGAAGTAGTATCCTCAGCGTCGAGGATGAACTTGATGACCATGGATCCGTCGATAGCGACACCCGTCCGCTTGTCGGTGATGTCGGTGTGGTAGACGACGGCGGTGAGGATGGGCTCGTATACGGCTGTGAGGTTGCGGGAGCGGGAGCGGGGCTGCTTGACACCGGCGTAGGAGAGACGTCAGATGTCCGACGCGCAAGGGGCCGGGATCGACGTGCTGGATGGCCGAGGATGAGGCATGCCAGGTCGGATGAGCGAGCAGAGCGCACCACGGGGAGCAACCAGCCGCGCGGGGAAGCTGCAGAAAGGACTGAGAGTCGACGTAGACGCAGAAAGACTGTACGAAGCAGGAGGGACACAAAGGAGGAGAGATGAATCGAAGGAAGAGATACGATTCAGTTGTGGAAAACAGGGAGGTTCGGGCGGAGAGATGACTTACCACGCGATGGAGAGGAAGGACGAAGAGTCGCAAGCGCTGTGGTGCTGTGTTAAGTGGAGAACCTTGACCGATGTATGTGAAGGGGATGTGAAGAGGAGAGATGAGTAGGAGATGACGAGAGGCGTGTGGAGCACCAAGGAACGAGAAGCATCGTTGGAGAGATCGGAGAATGGAATGGGAGAAGATGTGAAAGGCGATGTAGGGACGAAGAAGGAGGGATCGCTGTGAGTGTTGCGAGGTATTCAAGGGCTTGAGGCGTTCAGGGGCTTGGGTGCTGTCGGAGATTCAACAGAACAGTGCTCGGCCGAAGACAAAACGCCGAACGAGCAAGAAACGCGTCCAGAAGCATCAAATGTGGTGCAAACATCATGGAATTTGGTGTGGTACGAATGGCAGGGATATGCACCCTGTCATTTAGTGAAGGAGGTGTCGTTGTCTTGTGATTTCGGGTAGCTAGTAAGCAAATGAAGGTTTTTATTTTTCGGCCGAATCCGAGATTCGGTTCTAAAACCCCATCTTACTTACGTAAGAGTCTGGGGAATCATTCATCATCAGGGCAACATCAGAATTATGCTTTGCTCAATGAAAAACTTTGTCGGGTCGACACGGCCACAACGATAAACGAGTCATCAAGACGCATTCTCAGTTTTCACTTTTCACCAGCTATCAACCTCTGGCAAAGAATGATCTCAGATTAGACAGTGAACTGTGAAACCGCGAACGGAGCGATTGAAGGGTGGCACAGCCACCCTGAGATCGCGACGAAAGCGTTTGTATAAATAAATAATATGCGATACTGCGATATCAAAGAGGTTTTATTCTTCAATACGGCTAAAGTCTTGAGTCTGGACAATGAAAATTAAGACATGACAGATACGAGACAACCGGCGGCTGACAGCCTACAGCTGGCAACCAGAGTTCGGGGAATTAATTCTGGCCGTTAAGGCCAGGCCGGTTTCACCCGTGGCACATCAACACCGTCGCTGAGCTCCTCCGCCACATGACCCCAGAAGCACTGATCCGCAAGTTGGACAGGCAGGGAGAGTATATTGGCTCTGTCGACATCAAGGTTCGCCTCGACGGCGCAACTCTGGACGACCGCGGCAGGTTCATGCGGAGAAACGAGTGAGTTTACTCGGTGATGGCTTTGATAGCAGCTTTCTGATAATCTGATCAGTTTCTATTCCTCGTGTTCGAGCAGAGGTGATGGTGCAGCTGAGGAGCTTCGCTGGACCTACGCTACCAAGAGCCGCTCGGCGTTTGGATTCGTTAACGGCAGGATTGGAAACGCCTATCCCCCTCAGTGGGCCAGCGCCGCAACCTGCCCCGCGACCATCACCATCAACCCCATCGCTACGACGCTACCCACAGGAGCATGATGTCCAAGAAAGCCACCGAGCCCGGACACATCTACAACTGCAATGTGTGAGTGGCTGAGTGCTGAGATGTGGATGCTGTGCTCGGGGCCATTTACAGGTTTTGAGGTGTGCCCACGATGACGAATGAATCCTTCTTACTGACGCTATCCCTCTCTCTCCCTCATCCTTATTCCTCTCCCAGGTCTGACAACGCGCAATCGTGGCAGCAGTGGACGATCTCTTCCTCGTTGCCTTGCGCCGCCTCCGTTGCGGAGCGCCACATGCGCGAGGGCCTTACAGCTATTAGTACTAGAGCGAAAGTGAGTAGTATGACACCCTCACTGTCAACGATCACTCCGCTGACCATACGACCTTGCCTTTGATCAATACAGGCAATAGACAATGCCATTATAGGCACTTCTTCTGGTGGCATCACGCAGTACGAGTGGTCGAACTCGACGTTTGGAGGCTCATCATACTTTCCGCGAGCATAGCGACCTTTGCTGGGTGCTGCTGGCGAGCCTCTTGATGTGAGCGATGAGCATAGGATGGTAATGCATTTCGGTGTGGGTTACTAATATTTTCCTCTCACCAATCACCATATCCAGTCGGGTCGACTGTCGGAGCGAGAAGGCAACCACGATCTTCTCAAGACCGTAGGCGAAGAGCGAAACCTCAGGTACAACACTGTACCGGAGGTTGGCGTTCTCGACACCGACCTCAAGCACTTCTACAAGCTGGAGTGGCACTCGGCTCACATCCTTCTTTAGTCTACACTCTGGGAAGTCGGCTTCTTCATTCGCGTCTACAAGTCGGCTGCGAGGGCAATGGGCCTGGCCGTATGGGCCTCGTGATGGTTTTGGAGGCCCTGGTGGCTCACGGTAAGTCCCCCCCCCCCCCCCCGGGACGTGGTCAGCCCTCCTCCAAAGAAACGCTCGGAAAACACGCGGAAAACAAAGTGATGGAACGATAGGTGCTGATAGTTATTGACGATTCATTTTATTGATGAACCGCTGAACGACGATAATGATCTGTGTAAGAGTCATTATTGTCAGTGATTAGTCGGAAGTTCAAGGCTCAGTCAGGCCTTTGCCTCAAAGCCAAGGCTCGGACAGCTACTTACAGTTGTCCATTTTGGGTATACAGTACAGTACAGTTACAGTTATAACTTACCGCCAGCGCCTACAGTACAGTTACAGTTACAATTAAGTAACTTTAAGTTACTACAGTGACTTAATTATTTTTCGTCGCGCACGGGCCTTTTATCCCACTTTAAGTCACTGTAACAGTTACTGACAGTCACTGTAACAGTCACTGTATTACCTGCAACAGTCACTGTAGTTACTGTAGTGCATTTTTTGAAATAATCTACGTAAATGTAAGTTGAATAAAACCTTTATGTTTAATATTCAAGTCACAGTTTTGCTTTTCAAAAACCAACACCATACGTCTGTAAGGCATACAGTCCCTAAAAGTCACTGTAACAGTATTAACATTTTATCAACCATCTTCCAAAGGGCTAAGGCACAAGGGCCAAGAGTCAAGAGTCAAGAGTTCAAGAGTCCAGACTCCAGATCCAACTTTTATGGTTCTCGCAGCTCTCACGCCGCTGAGTCTTTCATAATCTCCTCCCCCTCCATTCTGACAACGAGCTCAAGATGTCCATTGCAGCGCTTCGGATTCCGGGTAGACATTTTGACAAGGAAGCGAGGTCCGGCATAAATAACTGCGACCAGCCGTGCAAAACTGTAAGTAACTGTAAATGACTGTAAGTGGTTTCTAAAACTGCAAGTTACTGCCAGTATTGATTTTCCACTTAAACAGCGATGTACAGTCATAGTAAGTTTGAACAGTTGGGGGCCCGAAAAAATTTCAACTTAATCAACTGTACAGTTGACTGTACCCGGGCCCTACAGTTACAGTCAACCTAATTTTTTTTGCGGCTGCGCCGCCTACAGTACAGTTACAGTTATGACTGATTAAATCAACTTACCTACAGAGTACAGTCACAGTGGGCACAGTTATACAGTCGCCGAGCCTTGCTTAAAGCTGAGAGGGCAGAGTCCGGATTTACTGACCATCAATCATAAACCTCCCTGAACACTCGACAGTCAACGCACTGCCGGCAACCTTTCTTTGCACGGAGATCTGAGGTCTGTATTGTTTTGGTAAATTATAATGCTGTATTAAGTTCAGTACCCAGACTGCGGAGAGGGAGGGAGAGAGAGGGGGGGGGGGGCATACGCACAAACCACAATGAATGAGACTGGTCACCGAGAAACCACTCTTCAATGCTGAATGACCCTGGATGATGGATCAGAATGTTGAATGTATTCCGGAGTCTAATATAAGATAGAAGGGTCATGCGTCAGAATGGAACGAAACGTAGTCATGAGAGTCCGGAAAGGGATTAGGGAACGGAGATACACACATGACAGAGGGCTAAGTTGACTTCCAATGCGGACCAGAGTCCGAACTCCGGAGCGCAGGCAGATGATGGAACGAGGAGCGGTGCTGAAAAGGCGAGGAAATGAAGAGGATGGTTGCTTCGGTCAGCACCACGGAGACAGGCAGCTTGTTTGTGTAGAAGCATAAGGAAGTACTCACGGGGCAGATCTCCTAATGCAAAGATGAATACACAAAGCGCAAGAGGGAGGGAGCCGTCTGGTGAAGAGAAGCAGACGGCGGTGGTGTCCTGACGACGTGCAGATCTGTAATAGACGAGCTATGAATATGTAATCATGCGCTTGCTCTTCATGCGCTTGGTCTTCCTCTCCATTCCTCTTCTTCCTCTCGGCCGACTCTTCCACATGCTCTTCTCTGCCTTTCCTTTTCTTTTTCTTTTCCCTTTCCTTTTCCTTTTTCCTTTCCCCGCTCGCTTCCGATTCCTCACGTGCTCGTTTCCTCTCGCTTCCGATTTTCCCACACCGCTGCATAGCAACAGCGCGCTCCCGCTCAAATCACCACTCGCTTCTCGCTTGTACTTATTCCTTCCTGCTCGCCATTGAACCTCGTACATCTCACTTGTGATAGCATTATCTATTACAAGATCGACGAGGAGGTTGATTTTGGCGATCGTTTGAAAGTTGAATGAGTCGTAAATCCTAAGAAGGGAAGGCCAGGGAGTCAGAACTTCCGAAGAAGGCCAAAAAGAACACTGCGCGCAGAATGATACTCACCCGTGTAGGGCGCGAGAGAATGCTTGCAGAGCGCTTGACTGGAGGGGCCACCGGGCAAGAGAACGAGCGGAGAGGCGAGCCTCTCGCAAAAAGGGGAGGGTTCAATCTTGATGGTGAAGCAGTGCTCACCACAAATTGTCATATTTATGAACTCATATATATGACATGATCATATACGCTCATATTACTAATGTCATATTTGCTCATTTTGGATGTGGAAATAGTGACCTTGACAGAAGATCAAGAGTCTTCCCCAGACTTCTGTGACCCTCAAAAAAAGACTAGAAGCGCAGTGAATCGACCAGTTGTGCGAGGCAACATCAGGGTGGCTGCGCCACCCTTCAATTGCCCCCGAGAACTGACTGTGATGCTTTGTGGTAATTCTGTATTTTATTTATTTTTGCCTTTTATTTACGTCTATTGCTGTTGTGACTGGTGATGCATAGTCATTTGTCGATGGTCTTGCATGTCGGGACGACAAGACCTGCAGTAAGAAAAACCAAGGAAAAAAGAGAAAAAAGGAAAATCGACACCTCTGTGTGGATACACTTGTGGGTGTGAATGCATTCACCATAACTTGTAGAGGAAGCAACATCAGGGTGGCTGCGCCACCCTTCAATTGCCCCCGAGAAGTGATTGTGATGCTTTGTGGTAATTCTGATTTTGCTCTCCTCACTGGTGGTTCTTTGGGCGATGTCACCCTTGTCGGGCCGACAAGGTCGGCCATGAGAAAAACCAAAAACCAAAAAAAAAAAAAAAAAAAAAAAAAACCGACACCTCTGGTGGGTGTGGATGCATCCACCACAACTTCTTTTTGCACATTATAAACGAAATCCTAACGTGACAGTAAGATACCTCTTCCAATCGCCTTGCTTTGACACTTTCCTGTCTGGAAATTGAATGTGTTGGTGAAGATATTTGCTTGTTGTAAAGTTCACCCAGGTACTGTGAGTGGTGAGCGGTGAGTGGTGCTGCGCTTGCAGACCTCGGAGCCTTAATTGGCGACCTGGCCCTTACCCTGTGGGGCCAGAGTATTCCCCGAACTCAATTGAGATAGTGCCTAGTGGCCACTGGCCTGTGCCCTGTCACCTGACTGGTCCACGAGGTAAGACTCCAACAGCAATAAATTGGTTTTAGTGATAAACCAGCGTGTATGCTGTATGCAATGTTTGCCATTTGTGATGAGATCATGAGATTGATGTAGATATGTTATGTGTATCTGCTCAATGCTCATTGCTACATGCTACCGAAAGACAAGTTTGGTTTATGTTACAACCTAGCAACTGCTACTTGCAGGAATAGCAACTTGTGATGCTTTATTTCATGTCATGAATAATGATGGATTACTTGGAGAGAGTGGTAGTTCTGAATTTCCACTGGTGGTTCTTTGGGTAGTTCTTTCTCACCTTGTCGGCCTTGTCGGGGCGACAAGATCGTCGAAATGCAACAACAAAATGGGGTGTGGATGTATTCACCACAACTCTTTTTTCATATCATCAACAGCAATTTCAACGTGACGACGATGAGAATAATCTTACCTTTTTCTTTCCTCCACACTTTTCCGTTTGATGATTGAATACGTTGGTGAAGGTCTTTGCTTGCTGTGAAGTTCGATTTCGTTTTTTGAATCTTTCTGACGTTACCGGCCTTGTCGGGCCGACAAGATCTTCAATGCGACAGAAAAATGGGTGTGGAATGTGGATGCATTCACCACAACTCTTTTTTCACATTATCAACAGCAGTTTCAACGTGATGGGGACAATATCCTTACTTTTTTCTTTCCTCCAAACCTTTCCGTTTGATGATTGAACGCGTTGGTGAAGGTCTTTGCTTGCTGTGAAGTTCGATCGTGGCCAACCTGACACGGTTTCCCTGCGTGCCAGAGTGTTCCCCAGACTTTTGAAAGGGTAGGACTGTAGGAGTTATTATTGTGACCCGGCCCTACCCTGTGGGTCCGGAGTATTCCAATTTTCCAGTTTCGTGGCATCAGGCCATCAGGGTGGCGCAGCCACCCTTCAACCACTTCGCCGAGGGCTGACACTGAACGCTCTATTGTACACAGTACAACCATATGAAGTGGCCCTTTTCCCACAGTTTTGAGTCTTGACCTTGCTTCTTTGAATTGGACTGAAGCTACATCGCGTAATCAGCTTCGTGGCATCAGGGTGGCGCAGCCACCCTTCAACCACTCCGCCGGAGGCTGACACTGAGCCCTGCCTTTTTTCACTGAGTCTGAGCGGTAAGCGGTGACGCGGGTGAGCGGTGATGGCGAGTGGTGACATTTCTTGTCGGACCCGACAAGGCGACAGGATCGTTGATGCAACAAAACAATGGGTGTGGAATGTGGATGCATTCACCACAACTCTTCTTACACATGCTCAACACCAATTCTAACATGACAACAGTATTTGCATTACGTTTGCCTTTCTTTCAAATCTTTCTGTTTGGAGATTGGATGTGTTCGCGCAGACATTTGCTTGCTGTGAAGTTCACCAAATTTTGTGGTGTGGATGGTAAGTGGTGCCTGCAAATCGGGACCTCGGAGCCTTTAATTTTCATCAACAAACAGCTTGAACCTAAGGATGCACGGTGTCTACGCCTTGTTGGCGTAGATTTTCTCCCTACGCCTTAAAAAATGAAAATCTCCGCCGCCGGAACTCCGCAAAACTCCGCTGTGCCGAAATCTCCGTCAGCGTAACTCCGCCAAATCTCCGCCGTGGCGGCGGAGACGTCAGCGGAGATCGGCGTAGGGAAATTTTGGTCAGAGTGTAGGTGAAGGCGTAGACGCGGAGTACATTTTGAGGAACACCATCTACGCTGCATCTCCGCCGGAACTCCCCTCCTACGCCTTGTGCGTAATGAGACCCCATGAGACCTGGTGAGACTCCGGAGTTTCATCGCCAATGCACCTGGTTTCATGGAGTCTGACCACTTTGAAAAAGTCTGGGGTCTCAACCAAAGTCTCGTCTGGCGGTCGCGGGGTCTGACATCACCTGGAAACATTATATTTTCGAGCGTGTGGACCTCACTAATCCTTTTTGGATTCTGGAAACACTGACCATTTGTAACGAGCGCAGCTGAGAAGGTTTCTGTAGGAATGGAATTTCAATTTTTGAAAATTTTGTAGACGTCAGGCGTAGGAGGGGAGTTCCGGCGGAGATTGGCGTAGATGTGGCGTAGGGAGATTTTTGAAATTTCTGTAAATAACCTTCAAGGCGTAGGGAGATTTTGCTGAGCCCAAACAGCAGCGGAGTTGAATCTCCGCCAAAAATCTCCGCGTCGTCTCCGCTGCGTCCAGGCGTAGGGAGATTTTTATGAAAAAATGAAGGCGTAGATGCAGCGGAGACGCCGAAAGCGGAGAGGAGTTCCGGCGTAACTCCGCAGTGCATCCTTACTTGAACCAACACTTTTGCCTGTGGATGCATTCACCATGACACCTTTCCTTACCAAGCAACTAGGTCTGAAATTTGGCATGGTACTGCTTCTTTTCCTCATGAACCCTGAGCAGTTGTCCTTATCAAAATCAAAGCAGGCGATGAGAAGTTAGTATTGTGATTTGTAGCTGCCAGCGTGAAAATGATATGGAGACATGGTGAGTGTTGGTTCCGGATAAACGCTCAGTCCAAAAGCCGAGCTTTCTAAACGCCGAGGTGGACCGCAACAAACGCACCCGCACTCGGTGAAAGCCATCCGCCTACAGCACTCGATGAAAGTCGGTGGTATGACACGATACAGGCGTAAAAGTTGGACGACGAACGCAGAATTGGTATACATCCCCGCTGAGAAGCTCTTGCTGGATTTGATCTAAAATTGCAAAAGTTTTCTCGATTGATGTAGGCGGAGAGGGCTTACGGCCGTAAGAAACCCGCCTCTATAACCCCAGTACTAAAGTCTGGGGAATTTCCTTTTTTTTGAATCTTTCTGACGTTACCGGCCTTGTCGGGCCGACAAGATCTTTAATGCGACAGAAAAATGGGTGTGGATGCATTCACCACAACTCTTTTTTTATGTTATCAACAGCAGTTTCAACGTGACGGTGACAATACCCTTACATTTGCCTTCCCTCCACACCTTTCTGTTTGAATTTTGAACGTGTTGTTGAAGTTCTTTGCTTGCTGTGAAGTTCACCAGATTTCGTCGTGTGAGTGGTGAGTGGTGCTGCGGCTCCAGACCTCGGAGCCTTAATTTTCATCCAGAGACAGCTTGAACCGAAACTTTTGCCTGTGGATAGTGGCTCTGGCTGTGGGCCAGAAATTCCCCAGACTCAAGGAGTCACATTTCCCCAGTATGTACTACTGACCACCTCAATATCTGACAAAAGTTTGAAAGATGTGGTGAGGCATGAGTGTAGAGTGATGATGAGGGGACGGAGATCTTTGATGAAAATAATGTTACATAAAATTGTAAATAAACAATGAAAAGGCTCCATAGCTCCACACAGCACAGAAAGCGGAGAATTTTTGGCTGCAATGTAATATGTAATAAATATGTAAAATTCTCGCGCGGCAAAATGAGCGGTGTTGTGTCCGGCGAGGTTCTGGTGCCGCATTCCGCAGGCGATGGCGCTTCTTGGGTCTGCAACTCTGCAATGCACCGTTAAAGACCAGGGATCATCTAACTCGGTCAGCGGTGCTGCGAACAGCAAAGGGCTGAAGGGCCTGAAGTCAAGATAAAAGATCAGACAGAAATCTGCAAAACTTGAAAGTATCAGGTCAGCTGACAGCTAGTCGATCAGCTTTCCATACATATTCTGTTTGCAGGCGACGCGGGTTCTGTTGAGACTATCCATATTCCACTTCTGCCAGTCGTTCGCGGGCTGTAGGCCTGTAGCTATGCTACGCACGACTCAGGGTGGCAAGCCACCCTTCGCCTGCTTCGCTATGTACTCGTATGTAAGCAGTAAGTATGTACTGACTAGCCGACCGTCCGAAATCTTCATATCTTCCTCGATTCTCGCTCGACCACGCTCAAGCTTGGACATCAAGAGTCAGCAGACCTGTACCTATTACATGTAAACAATTCAAGAAAAAGACTGTCAGCAATTTACCTGTTTTCACATGTGATGCTGGTGGTCGGTCGGAGAAAGGGGTAAGAGGTGGGGAAGTCGCACTTGATGAGGGAAAATGAGACTTCAACACTGATATACTGATACGGAAAGGTGCACGACAATTGCAATGTGATGATATTTACGGAAGGTAGGTATGGAACAAAGATGGAGGAGGAATGGGAGGCTGGGGCCACGAAACCAGCGGCGGAACAAGTCCAGGGCATCTAATTGAGAGCGGGCTGAGGTACGCCGGTGTTTCGTGGATATGGTTGGCTTGCTACTGAAGGCTACTGTCGGAAAGATCTGAAGTGGGAAGAACGACGCCAGGGAGCGTGACCGAGGGAAAACCAGTCGGGATGATGTCGGTGACGCCAGGGAGACCAGTGCCGGGCAGGATGTCGATGACACCGGGAGATCCGAGGTGGAGAGAACGCCGCCAGGAAGGCTGAGGGAGGGCAGGCCAGAGGTAGGCAGAATGTCGGTGCTGTGAGATCGATACAGATCAGGAAAGAGATCAGGAAGGAGAACCAAATCGGCAGTCGAACATGCAGACCCGCGTGGGGATGAGAACTGTCACTCACGGAGCAGAAACGGAGACCGTGGCAATTGGAAGCGTTGCGGAGACGCCAAGTCCACTGGATCCCGTGATGCCTGCTCCTAAGAGACCTGTGTCGACAGCATCGGTGACGGCTGGAAGCAACGTCGAGAGAGCGGGAACAGTAGCCGTAAGCCGACACATCGCAGAAGCAACCTGGTGGCTGAGACGTATGAGGAGGAGCTGAGGGATGGGACAAGAACTGCGGTGATGATGGCCTCTTGACGTTTGGCGACGATCGAGTGCGTAGCGTCTTGCGTTCGGACGTGGAAGCTGCCACGGATGGCAGCGGAGTCATCAGTCGCCGTGGCAGAAGAGCCGGTCAAGGCACCGCTGAGAGTGACCGAGCCTGTGATAGAAGCGCTGACGGGGACAGTGAGAGGCACGGCGATGTCGCCAATCGTCACTGTGGCGCTGATGGTGCTGCTCAATTCGATGTCAACGGACAGGAGACTGCTGCTTGTAGGCAACGCGCCAAAGGGAATCACATCCGTGACACCGGGAAGAGTCGCCGTCGGCAACAAACTGGTCAGGCCAGAGAGGCCCGAAGTGGGCAGAATGTCCGTGACACCGGGAAGACCAGTGGTGGGGATGATGTCGGTGACGCCAGGGAGACCAGTGCCGGAAAGGATGTCGGTGACACCGGGAAGACCAGTGAGGACGACGTCGGTGACGCCAGGGAGACCAGTGCCGGAAAGGATGTCGGTGACACCGGGAAGACCAGTGGGGACGACGTCGGTGACGCCAGGGAGACCAGTGCCGGGAAGGATGTCGGTGACGCCAGGGAGACCAGTGGTGGGGAGAACACCGCCAGGGAGCGTAACCGAGGGAACACCAGTGGGAATGATGTCGGTGACGCCAGGCAGACCCGAGGTGGGGAGAACGCCGCCAGGGAGCGTAACGCCAGGGAGACCGGAAGTGGGCAAGATGTCGGTGACACCGGGGAGACCCGAGGTGGGGAGAACGCCGCCAGGAATGCTAATAGAAAGAGAATGGAAACGTTTCGATAAGTTAGCGTCAAGCCATGAAAGCGTAAAAAGGAGCGTACTCACGTAACACTAGGGAGCACATCAGTGACACCGGGGAGACCCGAGGTGGGGAGACCTGAAGTGGGAAGAACGCCGCCAGGGACGGTGACCGATGGCAGACCCGAGGTAGGAATAACATCCGTTACACCAGGGAGACCCGAGGTAGGAATGACGTCCGTCGCACCAGGGAGACCCGAGGTGGGGAGACCTGAAGTGGGGAGAACGCCGCCAGGGACGGTGACCGATGGCAGAGTGTTAGATGTACCTTGCGTGTTTGTAGCACTGGTTCCAGGAGAACCGCCGGTGGAAGTAGTCCCGCTGCCGCCTGTTGAGCTGCCAGATCCTTGCGTATCTGTAGTACTGCTTCCGGGAGAGCCACCGGTAGAGGTAGTCCCGCTGCCGCCTGTTGAGCTGCCAGATCCGCTAGAGCCACCCGATGAAGATCCGCCACCCGCGGTCGAGGTCGTACTTGCGCCAGATGAGGAGGAGGCTCCAGGGCCGTAGTTGCTGTGGGTCATGGAAACGCGGGTAGACGTGTGAGGTTTAACATGGATGATAGACGGTTTTCGGGTGGTTGAGCTACGGCTAGTTGATCCGCCCAAGATGGCGGTTCCTGTCGAGCGAGTTCAGGAAGACGTCTGGGAAGAAGACCGTGAACGAGATGTGGTAATAGGAAGACTGATTCCACCTCCGCCAGTGCTGCTGCGAGAAGTCGAGCCACCCAAAATAGCGGTGCCGCTGGAGCGAGATCTAGTAGACGACGAAGCAGGCCGAGTACTCGATACGGGCTTCTTGGTGGTCGATACGGGCTTCTTGGTGGTTGATACGGGCTTCTTGGTGGTTGATACGGGCTTCTTGGTGGTACTAGATGCAAGCTTCTTGGTGGTGGATCCGTGCTTCTTGATAGTGCTTACTGCGTGCCTTCTTGGTAGTCGAGTGCTTCTTCGTTGTACCGTGGTGCCCATGATCGTGATGATGGTGGTGATCATCACCCTTGCCATGGTCGTGGTGATGGTGATGGTGACCGGTACCCTTGCCATCGCCATTGCCGTCACCATGGTGGTGGTGGTGGTGATGATCCTTGCTGTCATTGCCACCGTTGTTCCACCAGTGCCACCAAGGCTTTCCAGGCTCGTCATCGTCGTGATGATGGCCGTGACCCGTGTGATGCTTGGTGGGCTTGGGGTGCTTCTGGAGCTTTTGGTGGTGGGGCTTGTGGGGCGTCGTTGGGTCACCATCGCATTCATCGTCATGGTGGTGGTGACCTTCACCCTTGTGATGCTTCTTCGGCTTCTTGTGAATCTGCTTCGGGTGAGCAGGTTTGTTGTGCTTGGGCTTCTGAGGCTTTTTGGCCTTGGGCTTCTTGGGCTTGTGGGGCGTGGTTGGGTCGCCATCGCATTCATCGTTGTCGTGATGAGGGCCCAAGCCGCGGTGGATCTTCTTTGGCGAGTCGTGTCGTTCCTCGATCACCTTGACCTCAGGGATGGATCGTCCGTCCATCTCATGAGCATTCGACAGGATGCCTCCATCGTTAACATTTGACCTCTCGTCTCTGAGTGCGTAGAATTTGGGGATGGAAATGAGTAATCGCGTCGCTCGTACTTGGAATCAAAGGCACGGAAGACTTACAGAGGACTAGCGCTCGCAGCAAGCGACAGCGCCAAAAGGACGCCGAATTTCAAAAACTTCATCTTTCAATATCTCCGATGGTCCAAGTCTTTTCCTGGAGATGAAATCAAAGCCGGTCAGCTCAGGAAGTGTCAGGAATATAATGTACCTTCTATGGCAGTACTCACTCAAAAGAGCAGGGAATGTAAAGGGCGTTCTGTGAAAGAGGAAGGCAGGGAGCGTGCGGCAAGAGGCTCCACTCTGCGAAATTGCCGGGGTTCCTTGTTGATAGTGGGGTGGTTGATTGGATATACGGGGGGAGCTTGTCCGAGGCGGACAGAATTGATACGTGTGCTGGACACACGAGTGCGGCTCGCCGACGACCTTGATCGAAAGGGCGGACCAGAACGGGGGGAAGGAGTTGTGAGAAACCGAAAGGTTGGAGAAGGAGATGGGTGAGGGAGGCGAAGGTAAGGACCACGTCGAGGAAGAGGGGATCCGAAAGCAACGCCCTTTTAAACGCGACCACACTTGCGGTAACCGTGGAAGGTGGACAATGACTTCTGGGATCCGTTCGGCTTGTTCCGACTCCGATACAATTGAGATGCAAGGTTGCAGAATCAGGCTTGCGACGATTTGCCTTTGCTGTCAAAGCACAAGCTTTGGACGATCCTTGACTCCCCTGACGCCTGGGGCCTGCCGGAAGCGCCGATGTCGAAGTTCTTCCTCAATCCGACGTTCGGGGAATTGTTTGTTATAATGTGTACAGAAACTGAAGTAGTCGAGAATTGAATGTGCTGGGAGGACGTGTGGAAAGTCGGATGAGCGGAGGATGGAGGGCGAGACACCGTGGAGATGGAGGAGGTTGACTTGTTTTTGACTCAGAGTAGAGACCGTCCGAGCCGAAGACTCCGTGGTTGGGGCTGAGCGGGAGCACGACGAGCGTTGGATGGGTCTCGATACGGGGAGCGGCGTTCTTGATCTTGATCGCACCGAGCAGGCGGATAACGTTCGTGCGTGGGTGTCATGGCGCAGGGAGAGTAACGCCAGGGAGACTTGAAGTAAGCAGGATGTCGGTGACGCCAGCAATCGTCGCCGGTCAAGAGCAAGCTGATCAAACCAGGGAGACTGCGGCTTGGATGGATGTCGGTAACGCCAGGGAGACCAGTGGTGAGGAGAACGCCGTCAGGGCGCGTGACTGAGAGAAAGCCAGTGGGGATGATGTCGGTGACGTCCGGGAGACCAGTGCCGGGTAGGATGTCGGTGACACCAGGAAGACCGGTGGTGGTGAGAACACCGCCAAGGAGGGTAACCGAGGAAGAACAGTGCTAATGATGTCGGTAACGCCAGGGAGACCCCAGGTGGGCAGGATGTCGGTGACGCCAGGGAGGCCTGAGTAGGCAAGATACCACCGGGAAGGCTGATCGAATGAAGACGGAGACGTTCAGAGAGGTTAGCAAGAGCCTCTGAGGAAGTGAGAAAGCGCGTACTCACGTTGCACGGGGGAGCACATCAGTGACCCGAGGTGGGCTAATGAGAAGTGTGTCCTCAGCGTCGAGGATGACTCGATGACCATGGATCCGTTCGATAGCGACACGCGTCCGCTTGTGGGTGATATCGGTGTGGTAGACACAGCGGCGAGGATGGCGTCGTATACGGCGGTGAGGTTGCGGGAGCGAGGGCGGGGTTGCTTGGCAGCTTGGCACGGGCTAAGAGATGGACGGTGCATGTCCGACGTGGACGGGGCCGGGATCGACGTGCTTGATGGCCGAGGATGAGGCATGCCAGGTCGGATGGGCGAGCAGAGCGCACCACGGGAAGCAACCAGCCGCGCGGGAAAGCTGCAGAGAGGACTGAGAGTCGACGTAAACGCAGGAAGACTGTACGAAGCAGGAGGGAAACAAAGGAGGAGAGTTGAATTGAAGGAAGAGATACGAATCAGTTGTGGAAAACAGGGAGGCTGGGACGGAAAGAGGACTTACCATGCGATGGGGAGGAACGGCGAAGAGTCGCAAACGGTGTCGTGCTGTGTTAAGAAATGGGGAACCTTGACCGATGGATCTGTGGAGGATGTGAAGAGGAGAGATGAGAAGGTGATGACCAGAGGCGTGTGGAGTACCAAAGAACGAGCAGCATCATTGGAGAGGTCAGAGAATGGGATGAGAGTAGATGTGAGAGGCGATGTAGGGACGAAGAAGGAGGGATCGCTGTGAGTATTATTGCGAAGATGCTCGTGGTAGCAGTGAAAGAGGAAGGTATTCAAGGGCTTGAGGCATTCAGGGGCTTGGGTGCTGTCGGAGATTCAACAGAACAGTGCTCGGCCGAAGACAAAACGCCGAACGAGCAAGAAACGCGTCCAGAAGCGTCAAATGTGGTGCAAACATCATGGAATTTGGTGTGGTACGAATGGCAGGGATATGCACCCCTGTCATTTAGTGAAGGAGGAGTCGTTGTCTTGTGATTCCGGGTAGCTAGTAAGCAAATGAAGGTTTTTATTTTTCGGCCGAATCCGAGATTCGGGTCTAAAACCCCATCTTACTTACGTAAGAGTCTGGGGAATGCATTCACCATAACACGCTTCCTCACAGAACACCAAGTTTGAAACTCAGCATGGTACTACTCTCTGTCCTTACGAGGCCGTAGGAGTTGTCTGTAACAAATATAAAGCAGGTGGTGAGGAGTTAGTATTGCTGTGTATTTTGATTTTTAGTTGCCAGTATGAAAAATGTGTGGTGAGCGTTGGTTCACTCGCGAGATTTTCGATGCAGCGACGTCATCATTCAAAACCCTGAACAGTTCGGCCGAGCACATCGTGAACATGACAGAGGTCTCCCCAATTGAACTACTCGTCTTCGTTTCCCCGAACTCTTTAGAGTTTTGAGGTGTTTCTCCGTGGACACAGCCGGTCACAGGATTTCTCCGATGGGGTCACCAAGCGGACACAAGTTGTCGCAGAACGGTCACCAACTCCACAAGCATCCTTCTTTGAGCAACCAGCCCGAACCCAACCCAACGGAGAGAGTAAGTACTTCACAGAACACCACTACCGAGCACTGAGTATAAGTAATCAGACACTTGTACTGACGCTGTTGATTTCCTTCTCACATTGCTCTCTCCTCCGCCCCTCGCACTTGCTGATCATTTCTCCCTATCTCTTCTTTGCTTCGCTCCCATCTTCACAGCACTCGCAGTCTCCTCGCTGCTCGCAGCTCCGGGCTCCCGTCTTGCGCTCTTAGCTCTGTTCCGCGCGCGCTGTTGCGCGTCTGCCGTCGCCGGCCGCTGGTCGTTGCCGCTCCCCGGTGTCTGCCTATCGTAGGAGTTCGAAGAGTGAGTCCCTATCTACCATTCAGCGCGTCGCTTTCAAGAGCAAATCACTTATACTGACGCCTTCTCTCTTTCTCAGTGTGTTGGCAATGAAGTCGGATCTTCTGGAGGAGGATGAGCCGCATCCATCAGAGACATCAACGCGTTTACGCGCAATGTGCTGATACGCGTTCGTATTTCTTTTCTTCTCGCTTCTTGGATTCTTTCCCATTCAGACTTTCTGCCAATGATTCAATTCCGGTTTGCGGTGCTTGAGCAGGAAAGGGGATAGGAGAGTCTCGTCGGCAGGGGATGTTGCCAGTGGCGAAGCGCATCCTCTGCCGCGGACAACATGGCAAAAATAAGGGGAACGTATGTCAGTTTGGAAATGGGATGTCGAGGCGAGGTTGTCTCACGATAGTCGATAACTGACACTTCTCTCGTCTTTTTTTGCGCAGCTTTTTTATCCATCGACGCTGGAGGCTTCAGAACGAGTTAGGAATCAGGAATGCACGGGGGATGAATGATCGAAGATTCGAAGTGAGTAACGCCATAATCCCAGAACCTTTGAAGAGACCTCAGCTGATATACTTTCTTTTCACTCATGAAGCTACTATTTCTTCCACCGATATCCCATTCACTGTACAGGCACTTTCGTCTTCAACTTCGATGCAATACAATCCCAATCATCGTTATTCAAGTCAATCACCCCGCGCGACGCAAGAAAGGAAAGACTCTGCACAAAGTTGCCCAACACATCTTCTGGCGGTCAGCAATAATGTGCGTAAGGACTAAGGAGGACAGCACAAATGTCGGTACAAGCCTAAACGAACACACAGCCATGGGAAGAGTCAAGACAAAAAAGCGATGGAAATGCGGGAACGAGTACGAAGGTCAGATTACATGGAGCAGTCGGAGAGCAGTCGGAGACTCGGGAGAAAAGTGCGAGAGGAAGAAGATGCGAGCGGACCAAATCAAAGCGGTGACGACGGGCGAAGGAGAAGAGCTTGCGAGGCGAGACAAACAAGGCCGGACGATGGATTTGGCAGACTTGAATGGCGCAGGTCTGCGAACGTGTCGTATCGCCTTGACCACCTGAGGTATCGACTACGTCTGGGAGATGGGACCTGGATAGATAACTCAGCTGTCTGAGTGGATGAATAATGAGAGAGGGGACAATTTTCTGGACGCTTCAAAAGGAGTTGGCGTCAGTACAGTATAGCGCACATCCCAGCAGGAATAGTGAATAGGAAGGAAGACTACTCACCTTCTCATGGTATCGTAGCAGTTGCTGAAAGCGCAGAGCGGGGAGCGTCAAGCTCGAGGTCGAGCTTGATGTCGGCTACGAATGTAGCGCGTACGTCCTTCTTGGCGAGAACGTTGTCCGAAAGAGCTCGCAGTCCATCTTCCCCAAGGACTTGAGCTTTCGATCCACCTCAACAGCGACCTTGTCCCGGTCCGTACCGCTGCTCAGATCCTCGACCAGCTCGATCACCCTGCGCCAGCGACTCAGCAGCTGCGCGCAGCTACCGCTCCCGCATCCAGGCCAGCTTCTTTTCCCTCCAATCGGTCTTTCAGAGACCTGATCAGCCCATCTCCTACATGCCACACCTGCACAAGCTGACGCACCGATCCAACGCGCTTCGCCAGCTGCAGCAAGGAGAGGGGTGTCGAAGTAGCAGAGGGGGGAGCAGGGGTTGAGAGGGAGCTTGAGAGGAGGGCAGGAGAGGGGAGAAGCAGAAGGACCGGGGGCTTGGGAGACAGACGAGTTGAGAAGACTGCTACCGGCCGAGCACTGACATCGTTGATGATAGGAGCGGTGGGAACGGAGCTGCTGACAAGCTGAGGGGTCTAGGCGGCTGCCAGTGTCGAAGTGCTGCTGTAATCGAAGAAGTGCTGCATCTGCATTGGAGGAAGGGCCGGAGCTACCAACGAACTGAAGACCAAAGAAAGGAGGCATGGAATGAATGTCAGAACACGAACACCAGGAGAGAACAACCAAAGCAATGATCTAACTACCTCCTCAGCTTCGAGAAGCGCTCGAGCGCTCGTAGCAAGTGCCTGACGAGTGTGGCTGCGCTGCTGCTCTGCACTGTTGTTGTTCTGCTGAAGCGCCGACACAACGAGACGGAACATGTCCGAAAGGAAGGCTCGTGATTCTTCGCGCTCGATGCGCGCCTCGGTGACCGCCGCCTTGACCATCGCCGAGGTCTCCTCCTGCTTGACGCGAAGCTCAGCCAGTGCATGACCCACCGCAGGGACAAGTTGTGTGATGGTGACCTCAATAGGGCTGACTGCTGCGGACATAGCTGATGTGAGAGCGGAGGCGAAGGTCTCGAATGCCGCAGTGTTGAAAGGTGGCATCGACCAAATAGGAAGGCCTTCGTATTGATGTCTGAGGCACGCTGCGTCTTGTAATAGTACGGTCCGCAGCCACTTCAACAAGGCCAGGAAGTTCAGCGCGGCCTGGTCGGTCTCTCCGCCCGTCCGATGTCGCTCCTTGATGGTCGTCTCCGCCTCCTCGATCTCTGGCCAGAGCTGCTGCTGGAGCGCCAGTGGTGGTTCCACCAATGTGCGCGGCAGCCAATAGTCACCTCCTCCTGCACTGAAGCCCGCCAACACTCGCACAGGCTGAAGCGCCACACCTGTCAAATACCGCTCTATCAGCTGATCACCTCCAGCAGTCCAACGCCCATGCTTCCGGATGCTGTCTTCCGAGCAACCACGCTCGAATGCCATTCTGGCTCCTCCTCCCCGCATCGCATGCGTGACATTCGAAGTCGCAATGCCGAGGTCGCTGAATGCCTTCTTGAGCACCTGAGCTTGATTATCCCATGTAACCCCGCTGCCCTCGACCGCGTCGTCCTCGCAGTCCGTCAACAGCATGAGGTGGTACCAGGAAGCACGACTGGAGAAGTTGGGAAACGGCGCCTTTCGCGTGTGCCAGCGCTCATAGAAGAAGAGAGCAAGCGCTCCCACCGGGCAGGCCTCTACGTTCTTGTGCCGAGCCGCAATACCGACCTCTTTCCGACCTTCCGTGTTGACTTTGCTGCGGGGAATGGTCACCACAAACGCTGGACATAAGGTTGTCCACGGAGTTAGGCGGAGGGCTCCGCCTCCGCGTTTCGAAATTCCGCCGGAATTTTCATTTTCCAGAGCGAGCTCCGCCTCCGTCAAATACTAAAAAGCGGGAAAAAAGGAGCTCCGTGCTCCGACGGAATTTCATGAAATTCGTAAAGCCAGCTCCGCGCTCCGCATAATTTTCGTTGATTTCAAGATTGCTCCTCCGCGCTCCGCGCGTGCGGAGCCCGGAATTCCGCGGCACTTCCGCGGAGCTCAGTCGTGATATGAATGAGTTCCATGACAACTGTAACTTGGGCGGAGCGACATTGCTAGTGCCTCACATCGTTTCTCTTGCAATCAAAGTACCTCTTGAAAGTTATGAATGCACATGTGTGCATGTTTCATGCCGTTTTTGTGTCCTGAAGTTGCTCATTTTCCCAGAATTCCGCACGATTCCGCGGAATTTTGACCGAATTCCGGCGGAGCGCGCTCGAAATGAGGTCACGTGACCCTTATTTTTGGCTGTCACGTGACCTCATAGCTCCGTCGGAACTCCGCGGAAGTTCCGTAAAAATTCCGATATCATTTAGCCGACTCCGCGCTCCGCATATTTTTCAAGAAATCTCATCATTGGGCTCCGTGCTCCGCATAAATCCCGACGGAGTCCGCCGAGCGGACTCCGTGTGTTTCGAAGTGAAAATGTTTTCAAAAAATGAGCTCCGCGCTCCGCCGGCTCCGTCGGAGGGGCGCGGAGTCCGCAAAACCCGAGCTCCGCGCCAGCTCCGTGGACAACCTTACCTGGACATGCTTGAGGCTGTGATTGAGGCAACTATGATGGACGAACGAGGAAGGCAAAAACGAGGAAGGCAAAACAAAACCAAGTCAGACCATCGATCAATCAATCAATCATTCAGAGCAATGGCGACATCTGACAACAACAATGCCACACCAGACCCGTATCCCAGCACAACCAAATCGAGGCGCACACAGTAGTCACCGTCAGACGCACACAGTGCAGACTGCAGGTGCACCCCGCGACCCCGCACCATCTTTGCCCTGGTTTCAGCTGACGTTCCCCCGACTGCCGTGCACCACTACCGTCTACCCGTTGTCCATGCCTGATCCATCCGATGACATCAAGGGGAGGAGAAGGGGTCATCGAGGGGGAGGAGAAGGGGAGGACTGAAGAGGAGAAGGGGAGGAGGAGGGAAGAGGGAAATGACTCACTGTGCGCGTGTAGAGTCGCGATAGCTTGGCCTTCCGTAAGTCTTCCGACCTTCCCATGATGGCATGCTGCATCAGGAAGTCGAATCGAGCTCTCCAAGTGGAGGTGTCGCAGGCGTCGGAAGCTGAAGCGGGGTAGGCGATGGTGCTGGGCTGCTGGGACATTTGTCTGAGGTACCATTGACTGATCTCGAGATGCTGATCCTCCGTGTACCCGTCATTGAGCGAGTGCTTCCAAGTGTCCTCTCCGAGCAGTTCTGAGTGCTGAACCTTGTGTCGCCGGACTGCTTTCCTGAAGGCTTTCAGCAGGGCGCCATTGCGCGGGTGAGGAAAGGTGTTGGCGCCCTTCAGGACCTGCGTCTCCCAAAGGTTGACGATAGCTTTGACATGGGTCTCCAGGCCCTCGTCGCCGATCTGTGGGTTTCGGTGCAACACAAAGCAGCTGTGGTGACGATGCAAACCCAAAGACACAATACCAAGTCAGCCACTCGAGCACAACACAACAATGCAATATATTGACAAGAGGATGCATCTGCATACCCTCACCATACCAGCTAGCTCGCACAACAGAAAACAACCAGCACTCACTTCAAGTATGTGACGAGCTTTTGCTCAGACACCAGAACCTCGTCGACGTTGCTCTGCTCCCGCGCCTCACGCTCATCGCTGCTCTCTTCGGTGTCCACCTCCATCGCATCGCTCGCTGGGGCTGGGGCAGCTGCATTGGCTGCTGGTGCTGCGCTTGTGCTCGGGCTTGAGATCACTCTTGCTGGTGCTTGCATCGATAGCGGAGAAGGGGCTTCGGCTGCAGACGACGCTCCAAGCGCTGGCTGCTGCGAGCGAATGCGGTTGAGACAGCGCCAAAACGTCTGAGAGAGAGAGAGAGAGAGAGACGCCGAGGCAGAGTGAGTAGAACAAAGAAGTCAGTAGTCTGAGATGCCAGTGTCAAGCCAAGGTGACTGGACTCGCTCAACACATCAACTTACGAGAAAGCTGCTCTTACACCGGTCCCAACTTGCTTTGGTCCCAGGAGCGAGAGTACTCTGCTTGAGGTGGAGCGCAAGATCGATCGTCTCGTTCACGAACTTTTGCGCCCCCGGTCTTGTGTCGGCGTCCAGCTGGATCGCCATCGCCCCCGCAATCTCCGCATCGGTAGCCAGTGCACCACTAATCCGCAGCTGCTCAACTAGCTCGGGCGGCAACACACCAGGACCAGCCGCTCCGAATGTCTCCTCGTTCTCCACCTGTGGACCAAGTCCGTCCGCTCGTTCGAACGCCGTCGAGGATTCCCTCTCTTGCTCGTCCTGTGTATTGCTCCGGACACTGCTGACGTTACGACTACCTCCTGGTTCCCGGGCGAGAGAGTTCGCATCCTGTGGCTTCAAAAAGATCGCGAGATTAGAGGCAGAAGAACGTGATCGATTTGATGTAAGCTCTTCAGCCAGAGCTGAGTCAGGAGCTGGAGTACATCCAAGGCTGTATCGAGTGTGAGAAAAGACGCTGCATCAGACTGTGTGCCCAGGGACTGAATCAAGCTGTGATTCGAACTCACTTGATGCCTTGATCGTGCGTCTGCTTCCAGGAGTACAGTGTAGGCACACCTACGCCGAGCTGCTTCGCCCTGGAGGCCACAGTTCCTCCCTTCTCCTGTCCAAAACACCAGAAAACCGCCAGTCGCTTTCTACTGTCGGTATATATGACTCCATCTCGTCTCCTCTTAATACCTCGTCCACCCACTGCCGTCGATGGCGCTGAGCTGAGACTGCCAAGCGGAGGAGACGAGACAGCCGGGACAGCCGGAGGCTGCGTATCCGTTGAGGGCGCGGTGGACGGTGCATCCACGTCCATCACGGCGGAGGGAGGGGAGCCGTCACTTGAATGAAGCAGACCAGTCGGGGAGTCGGGAACTTGAGTGTGCGTGTTTCAAGGAGAGAAGAGAAGAGATGTACAGGAGGAAAGACGCGCTGGTGGGCAGGAAAGAAGACGCGCTCACGCGCTACGCTCTACTAGCTCAAGGCTTTCGGCCGATAAACGTACGTGAGGGAAGTGACCATCCCATAGGAGGCCCTCCCGCAGGATAACTGTCCTAGGTTCAAGGAAATCGGGTCTTTCTGGCTGGTGACCGATGTGTCCGGTAACGTGACCTCACTTCTAATGTCTGTGACCATTCTCTGAAGAACGGATGGGGTTGTCGCGGTAATTTTGCGGCGGTTACGCAACCGGTTACTGCGGTTGCGGTTTGAGGAAAGGCTTTCTACTGTCAACTCTTCCTCCTAAACCAACTTCAACCAGGAAGAGGACATGGTTTCGGGGGAAGCAGAGAGCAAGAGTGAGAGATTGGGAAAACGGCAACCACGCCACGTGGAACGGGGGACCAAAGCAGTCAGTACGGCAAGTACCCCATCACCATCTTCGCCCTCCGGTAGGCAGCACCATCAAGAACTTGACGGTACAAGTGTGTAGAGAGGCATCTTCACGACTGTTGCACACAGCACAGAGTACAGTGCAGTGCGCGAGCAGGCCGGTGCGCGCTAACATTACTGACATCTCTTCCCGTATAAGTGACTACGGGTAGATCACCTATCTCAGTTCTTGCTACAACCTATGAACCGCAGCCGGCTGACAGTCCATGCTGACTTCTCTCTACAGCACAAAGTACAGATTGAGCATACAATGAGACCAGTACAGTACAAGCTGACTATCAACTGAAAGACCGCTCACCGCAGCTACGACTGACTCTCTTCGCTGCTCCGTGCTCGAAGGCATTTTGATCTGCTGAACTCTCATGGCTTCCTTTCAGCATACCTCCGTCTCCCCCTTCCATGTCCCTCTGCATCCCGTCTTCGTCTTCAGTCTTCACACAGTTTCTTCTCAAATCCAATGCACATCGTTATCATGGCCGTTATAAGGATCCTTTCGCGCTTTGGTCAGGGAGTCTTGCGGGATAGGAGTGGGAACTGCTGACCTTTTATTTTCCTCTTTCGCGTCGCCCTTCCTTCGTTCTCTCTCTCCTATCTCACCACTGTCCCCATCCCATCCAGATTAATAAATATACATTACGCGATGATACGGTCATGCTTATACGATACACAAACGTCGCTGCGAGTCCCGAATGCATCTGGAGGGTGTGAATGATAGTATTGACATGGGGGAAGTATATTTCAACTTTCTGGCGCGTCCCGGGCTCCAAGCATGTATACCATCGCGTCACTGGCCCACTGCCTCATACAGCTTACCGTCCATACCAGCAGCATGAGAGCGGGGCCACACTGACATGACATCTTTCAATTCTCCTTGAACCAGTAGACTCTATCTATCACTGACCACTGTTCCCCATCCCATTTATGTACACATGATTCTCAACACAACCAAAACATCTACACTATCCCTCAGACCTCAGTCAATTCATACTTTTCTTCATCATTCATACTCTTCTTCATCAATCTACATTCCATTCTCTGAGTACGCGTTCTTTCTGAACACCGATGGGAGATAGAGAATGGGTCATTCTGCATTCACCAGAATCAGATCACCAAAATCCAGACACTTCTGGTCTATGTTCAGAGGACACTTATGTTCAGAGGCAAGAGCATGTTCAAAGACAAGAGAGAGATCAAGGTTGATATACACAAATAGACAGTTGAAATTCACAGAAAAGACAAGACAGCGCTACAGTGGATCACCCCGACGCAGAAAAGAAGTATCGAAGCCGCGGCGCGACGAGTATACGCGAAGGCAGAGGGAGACAACCAGTGACGAACGTCGAAGGAACCGAACGCGAGGGAACCGGAAACGACGGGTGAGAGAGAGACGACATTCGAGAGGGCGCCAAGGGGCGAAGAAGCTGACTGAGCGAGAGAGTAAGAGCGGGAGGAGGAGGAAGGGGAAAAAGGGGAAACGGAGTGTAACGAAGAGAGAAAGAGCAGGCGGAGGAAGAAGCGCGGGAAAGGATGGAGTGGTGAGACGGGAAAGCGGTGCACGGAGAAGAGGAGAGGAGGCAGAAACCGGAATTGGAGAGGTCGAAGGTGAAGACTGAAGAGAGAAGTCGACAGCGGCTGGGCTGGGCGATGGCCGAGACCGAGAGTCCGAGACCGAGCTGCAAGCACGGCGGGGGGAAGGGAAAGGAGATCAAGCTGAGGAACGGGAAAAGGGAGCAGGAAGAGGACGGAAGACCGGGAAGGGAAGGGAAAGGAGGAGGCCAAGGAGGAGGAAAGCTGTGGAAGCGGAGAGATAGAGGGAAAGGGAGGAAAAAAGGCACCATACCAAGTAGAAGAGGAGGAAAGAAACAGACTACCGAGTCAGTGATGACCTCAACGCGTGTTTGTGGACAGAGATGAGAGATACTCACAGAAAGCATTCGCAGAACGGGAGGCTGCGAAAGTGAGAGGACTGAGGAAGCAAAAGCAAAGAGAGAGGAGAGGAGGCAGACGTGTACCACGGCGGGCCGGGCTGGGAACCAAAGACGGACCTACAGCTCATATCGACCAAGCCAAGATCGACCAAGCCAAGACCGACCAGGACCAGGACCAGGCCACCAGGGTCCGGGAGGGGAGAAAAAAAAGACCAAAGACGAGTGACTGGAGGAGGTGGGTGCGAGGAGTAGTAGGTGCGAGGAGTAGTCTGTAGTCAGCACCTCGGCTCAGCAGTGGGTAGCTTGGCACCTGCTGGTACTCACACAATCGACGCCTTTCATCGTCCTCTACCTTCAGTAGCTAAGGAGCTGCAGCCTGCAGCAGCAGCTCAGTCCACTTCACCTTCTCATCCTGCTTTGCCAACTCTTCCGCCAACAGCCTCAACCCGCCCTTCCTTGCTGCCAGAAGTATGTCCAACGCCGCGACTGTCTCTGTAGCCTTCTCTTCTCCTACCTCCTTGATAAACCCACAAATCTTCCGCCACCTATAAACCTGCTGCTTCATCGAGCTGCTACCTCGCAATCGAAAATCCCCGGCTGCATCCATGGCACCTAATGCCAGTCGCCCCTCTCGCCCTGCCGACCACTCCTGCCACAGCGCCGCCACTGATGCCACGCTTGGCAGCCGGTAGTCAGTCGCAATGCCAAGCGCGGTGGCAGCGGAGGCAGCCGCGGCAGCAGCAGCAGGCAGAGCGAGAGGGGCGGCTAGTGTGGTGCTGATGGTCAGAGATGGAAGAGATGCTGGTGTGTGGTGGCTGGTGGTGGGGAAAGAAGAGGCGGTGATGGCGAGGGGAAAGGAGGAGCTTGTGGCTGTCAAACCAATGTTGTCTCCACTACTGCCGGTACTGCCGTCTGCTGTTGTGCTGCTGGTGGGAGAGGATGTGGAGAATGCAGAGTCCAGCACAAGTGTGCTGATGTTGCGAGCGGCATCGAAACCAACGGCACCGCTGAGCTGCTCGACCCACAACACAGGACCAACTCGTAGTCAGCACACAACACAGCACCACAACCAACACAACACAACACACAACTACTAACCTGGCAAGACAAAAGAGAAAGCGTCCTCAGCGACTCCGCCACTGCAGCTCGAGCTGCGTTCAGTCGTTCTTCACTTTGCTGGGCGGCCACAAAAAGCTGGGTTATGCCGTCCATGTTTGCAGCAAGCGCTCCGAAAGTCCGAACTGCTCATCATGACGGCGCTGTTGTTCTTCCGAGCGGCCGTCTAGCTTCTCGATCTTCCCTGTCAAGGCGGACAACTCGGACCGAACGTGTCCCAGCGCAGTTCCGAGAGATGGTACGAGCTGCGTGACGCTGATATCGAAAGGTGAGGTGGTGGTGTTGATTGTCTGAGTGAGGGTTTGGGCGAAAGTTGCAAACCCGCAGTGTTGAAAGGGGGGTGGTCCCACAGAGGAAAGGAAGGAATCTTCTCCCGCAACAAGACCGAGTCTTGAAGCAACACCACACGAAGGTACCTCAGCATGTCCAGAAACTGAAGAGCAGCACCATCTGCCTCGCCTCCAGTCTGGGAGCGCGTCTTGACCTGCTCGTACTTGGCTTCGATCCAGGGGAAGATTTGCTGAGACAATGTCGTGGGGGGTCGATGACGGTGCGAGGAAGCCAATAGTCCCCACCGATGATGCTGAACCCCGACAACGCCCGAATAGGTTGTAAGGTGACCGAGGTCAGGTACCGTTCCATCAGACGATCCCCACACCATCGACCGTGTTTCCGAATTGCATCCTCAGTACATCCCGCCGCGCTCGCAAACTGAGCACCGCCCGAGCGCATCGCGTGCGTGAGATGAGAGCTTGATATTGAACACTTGTCGAATGCCTGGCGAAGCAGGCCCGCCTGTACCGCCCAGGTGACACCGACGGTGTTGTCCTTGGCTTCGTCGTCAACCAACAGCTTGACCCTATACCAGGAGTCTCGCGAGCTGAAATCGAGCGGGGACTCGTTCTGGATGTGGAACCTGTAAAAGAGATATTGCGCAAACGCGCCAACTGCGCACACCTCGACATCACGATGCGGGCAGCGACACCGCGCTCAGGACGAGCGTCTCGATTGGACTTTGATTTGAGCTGTGTGGAGACAATGACGATGGAAGGGTGGGGCTTTGAGTGTGGTAGCTGCAACGAACACATCGGGGAGAGTAATCTGAGTTAGCCGACAGGACCAACAGCCGCAGCCACACACCAAATCCCACTCGACTTCATTCCACATCACTCTCACCTCTGCGGAATAGAAATCTGACAGCTCTCTTTCCCTCAGATCCTCACTACGACCCATGATCGCATGCTGCCAGAGAAACGCGAACCGGTCACGGATTGCTGCATATCCATTACCTCGGCCGCTAGCGCGCTGCGCGTATCACTGACTGATGCTGAGGAAGCCTGCCTCATCGTAGCCGTCTCGAAGGGAGTTACGAAACTTGTCGGTGTTGGTGAGTCGAGCGAGATCTGCCTGGTGGAGCTTGACAGCTCTCAAGTACTGTGAGCAGAGAGAGCCTGCGCCGGGCTGTGGGTGGTCGTTCCGGCCTTCGAGGTTCTGCTGCGTCCAAAGGTTGTTGATTGCTTTGACGTGGGTTCTTATAGCTTCGTATCCCAACGTCGGATTGCGGAACAAGACGGAGCAACTGGTAAAAGAATCACACCATCAGTACATCACCCCATACACAATGGGCCCACATCCAAGAGATGACATCCCACATCAACCAAACGACCCGCAATCACGCCATATGTACCACTCGTCCACGTCCACGCCACGACACCGAGGCACACCGTGTGGTGTGATGGCTCAGCCCATAGCGGTAAACGCCAGCCGAAGAAAGCGTGAATGACGCACCGCCTTCTGAATATGCGCCTCTTGTCTTCTCTGCTCACGTCCGCGTCTGTCCTCACAGCTCCTCAAGCTCCGTTCCTCCATTCTCCGAGTCATCTCCCACTCTTCTCATTCTCATTGGTGAACGCTTTTGTCTCAAATCACTTTCCATGCTTTCTTCTTCGTCTCTTCAATGAATCCAATACTTGTCTCTGTGCCTGTTGATTGAGTAGGAGTCGTGTGACTTGGTGGTGAAGTACGACCTACATCTCGGTACATTTTTTTCTCGAATAACGACGTCCTCACAATCCGACCCTGCCAGACGTCTCGCACCATGCCGGCGAAGCTTGTCAAACGAATACAGCTCAGATTTGCACAGCTAGGTCGCTGTGTGATAGAGAGTACATGGCGCTTTGTTTTGGAGAAATTCGACGTGTTGTTCTGAAGTTATGGTGAGCAACCCACCGACTGTCGCACAACCCACGGACTGTCGGGCGTCTGTACGTTACTGAAATTTTGAGAGGGGGAGGGGATCGCAAAACCACGCCTCTATGTCTAAGTGTAAAAGGACTACTTATTGAGGAAAAAAGGTACTTTGTAAGGAATTGTTGCGAATGAGCTTTCGGCCGAGAAAGAAACCGGTTCTATAACCCCATACTAAAGTCTGGGGAATATGACTGTCATATAATATATATACATGGCATATGACCCAAAATCCCCAAATATGACTAAATATGATCAAATCTGACCGGGCTTTTTGGAGTCATGTACGGCTCTTATTTATATGACCATATAAGATCATATATCACCATATATGGCCATATAAGACTGTCGAAATCGAAATATGGATCCAGAACAAGCTTTAAATTCGCTAGGAACGGGCTGCGTTCCTAATCACTGCTGCAACGTTTCAATACAAAAAGCGCTTAAAAGCCCCCCTTCGGAAAGCCCCCTGTCAACAGAAATTGCCTGTGCCTCATCAAAACCTTCCGCGCTGTCGATATGGCTCCACACATCAGCAGTGAACTCGAAGATGGCGATGGCATCGATCGCGCTCAGCTCGGCTTTCGCGCGACTGTTTGCGCGACTGTTTGCGCTACTGTTGCTTGTCATGTTGCTTGCTGCTGTGAACGGGTGAATGTCTGCAGATGAGGGAACTGGAGGAGAAGAAGTGAAGGAAAAACAGGAAAGGACGTCGTGAATGAGATGAGGTCGTATTTAATAGAAAATAATAAAGTTTACCATTTATATTATTTACTTATTTTTATAAATATAATACTATATATGAGTTTTGGATTTTGGCAGGCACTCATGTCATATCTCATATATGAGCTAAGAGTCAAATATGAGCATATATGACATGTGGTGAGCACTGTGACAGTTGAAGTACTATGATGCGGGGGAAGAAAAAGAGAGCAGTAAGCACGAAATGAGAGCTCCGAGTAGTAGATGCACTAGAATTCATCGAGAACGATCTCCTCTGGCTCTGGATGTTGGAGCAGAAGAATGACGTGACGAAGTTGAAGAGGCTAGAGGTCTTGTGATGGATGCTGGGGCAGAAGTGGGACTCGGGGAGGGAGGAACTGGAAGTCTTGAGGATACTGAGGTGGGATGTGGCAGAAGTAGGGCTGGAGGAGGAAAGGACTGGAGGTTCGGGGATACAGAGGTGGTATGAGGCAGATATGGGACTTGAGCAGGAAGGAGCTGGAGATCTTGAGGAGACTTAGGTGGGATGGCAAGAAGTGGGACTTCAGGAGAAAGGGACTGGAGGTTTTGAGGGTGCTGAGGTGGGAGTTGTCAAAGAAGTTGTTGGCGAGGAAGGAGAGGATATTGACGGTGGTAAAGGTTAAGTTGATATTGAAGAAGGAGATGTTGACGAAGTGGAGGAAGTCTTGGAGGTTGGTGATGAAAAGGGTGAAGGGCTGGGGGGAGAAGATGTTGCTGGAGGTTGGAATGAATGGGACGAGGAGGGAGATAGGGTTGTCGCTGAGGGTGGAGCTGAAGTGAAAGTGGGTGACGAGGAGTTCGTCAACCCGTCCTGGAGGAAAAAGCGTTCGGGAAAGATCGCCGAGAAGGAGAAGCTTGAGCGAGCGAGGCCAGGGAAGCGGACACACCTGCTTTCAGAGCATGTCCCTTTGGCGCTCGCGGAGCAGGCCGCTTCTTTGGCTGCTTGGCGGCGAGAGAAGGCTGGAGGGGTTCGGGTGGTCCGAAGAAGGCGAGTGGGTTCGTAGCTGGCGCCGAGGGGGGCATGCGGTCGTCCAGGTATTGAAGTGTTGCTTGAGGCGTCAAAAAGTGGACCGTACGTCGACGATGCTTGATGGCGTCGCACAGCTGGTCGAGGTCGGGATCGTTCGCTGGGATGTTGAAGTGGGAACGATAGGCGGTCAAAATTTCCACCCCTCTTGGCCCCTTCACAGAGCCTGGGGTGTATGCGTTCGATGACTTCACCGCATGTGCGAAGCTGAGGAGGGCTCACGACGATGGCACGCGCAGTGCTGTTATTAGTTATTACTGACTCCATGTCTCAAGTTCCCTTCTCCACTTGCGTGGTGTACGTCGTGACGACTCAGGTGCTAGAAGGCATGGCTGGATCTTCTATTGTTCCTAAGGCTTCTCTGTCTCAGCAGCGCTCCCAGCACGGGCGGCAACTCATGGAGCGCCAGGGTGTTCCAATCCTCGGTATTCAACGCTTTAGGACGTTGCCCTCTCGGTATGGATGAGTGGTGAGTCAACTAATAACTGGGTAAGTGTGTGTGTGATTGCTAAGCGCTGTTTGCGCTGACGGTGGAATACAAAGAGGATGCAACTATGCAAGATATTCCGGTAGCAAAGAGGGAGCTTCAGCAGTTCAGCTGTAAACAAAGTAATGAAACAGATGTTTGCTTGTGCCGTTTGGCCTCGGGAAGAAGAGAGGGAGGGGGGGGGTAAAAGTGTTGATCTTGAGCGCGAAAACCTCGGAGCGGTAAGTATGGGGGGGAGGGGGTAAAGTTCATGATGATTGCGCCTGAGACGAACTTTTACCCCAAAAGAAGGGTTTTTACCCCTCGGGGTCCGTGTTGGGGGTAAACCTGCTCAGTTCGGACTTCGGAGGGGTAAGAGGGTAAAAGTAACGACTGCGAGGCAAGGCTGTCAGTTTTACCACCTCGGGGTAAATGGTTGGGGGTAAAATTCTTGGGCTCCCCCATGGGGGCGAGGCTGGGATTATCAAAAACTTTTTGGACAAAATCTGTATTTTTATGCGGATATAATGTTCCAGCTGGCCGGTGGCCGGTGGCCCCGCCAGTAAATTTACGGAAAATACTGGTCGAAGCTTACATCCAAGACCTGGACCAGACCATGTGGGTCCAGAGTGTTCCCCGAACTCAAAGACTTCAGCCTTTCCGCTGTTCAGCGCCAGCTTTTCGATCTCAAATTTTAATCCAAGTTGAGCCATGAGCGAGTACTGAGTTAGTGATGCGTGATGACTCAGTGACTGCCGAGTGCCACTGCCCACTCTAGTCTGTACTCTATAGTCTCTACATTTTTTTATTTTATGTGTGATTGTGTGGTAAAGTACTCGTACAGTCGTACTATACCCTGACATACTGACTACTGTCTACTAAGCAGTTAGAACTTGGAAAAAGGTAACTGAGCGAGCAGTGAGTAGTGAGTCTCAGTAGAAAATTTTGTGGATTGTCTGTGGATTTCGAGCCTCTGTGATGCTTTGTGGACATTTCTGACAGACTTTGTGTACGGAAAAAGGGAGCCTCCATTCGCGTGGATGTAAGGTGCCAGGTGGAGGATTCATGGATGTCAGTGGACACCATGTGGATGCAGTTGGTGGCTTAACTTTGCCTCATTCCGGCCACATGTTAACCCTGGTATATACAGTTTACATTGCAAAAGACTCGTGGGTCTGCTCAGAAACTCCGGTCTCAAGTCCTGCTACTCAAATTCCAAACCCGTCCTACTAAGAAAGGGAGCAATGTGTGCACGCCTTTTGAAGACACCAAACAGTGTTTTTACTTATTGCTACGGGTAGACACGCCAGAGGGTTATGATTGCTGCCGAGGGAGAGCCCCTTGCCTGCCTGGATCATAGTAGGCGTGTAGAGGCCTGCGGGGAGGTCATGGAGGATGGTGGGCAGTCTGGGACGCTGGACGACGCTCGCGGGCATGCCCCTACCCAGTACCCAGTGCTCTCTCCCCTCTCCTGCCCGCAGGCACACAGTATGTACATATCACACGACGCCTGCGCACGCCTCTCGCACCGGGAGATTCGAATATCTCATTTCGAGCCAGGGATGCTCGCGAATCATCCGCCTTTTGTGGATGTTCTATGTCGGAATAGTTGTCGATCCCGGGAAACGTGGATACTCTGTGGATGTGGCCAAATCGTCCACAACTTGCCCACTAACCCGACACTTTCCACATTTTCAATCCACCATCAATCCACAAAATTTTCTACTGAGGCTGAACGCTCTACTGTACAACAGTACAACCATATTAAGTGGCCCTTTAAGGTAAGGATGTTAACGAACTCCGGCTCCTCAGCCGGAGTTTTACACCTCCGGCTCAGAACTCCGGCGATCTCCGGCCAAAAAACCGAGCCGGAGGGAGTTCTTTGGCGATGTATCTTCAGAGCCGGATGACGGAGGTCCGCGCTCCGGCTTAGAAAAGGAGCCGGACGGAGTTATTTTGCGCTGTACAATTTCTGAATCGAGCCGGACGGAGGTATTGCCAGAGGCTTGCATTTGAGCCGGAGCACGGATCTCCGGTCTTAGTTGAGAAGCTCCGGCTCACCTCCGGCTCCATCAAAAATATCACTTTGACGGTTAGCAGCGGTGACAAAGAGTGACCAAATCACAGTATCGTTGTCTAGCAGTGGCAAGCTATTAAGAAAACGGTGACCGAGACTGAAATTCCTTGGATGACTGAGCCGGAGCAGCCGGAGCTCCGCTAAAATTGATGGAGCCGGAGAGATTTTTGCTCAAAGGGGAAAACATTTCACAGAGCCGGACGGAGTTTTTTGGTGAGCTAACGTTCTCAGCTAAGAGCCGGACGGAGTTTTCAGAATAGTAGTTTGTGGTTTTGGCAGCCGGAGAGAGTTTTTTCTCCGCGTCAGTCTTGAAAGGCCAGCCGGAGGGAGTTCTCCCTCCGCCATCACCGTGCCGGAGGAGCCGGATGGAGCCGGACGGAAGAAAAACTCCGCCGGAGCTCCGGTTAACATCCTTAGGCCCTTTTGCCACAGTCTTGAGTCCTGACCTTGCTTGTTTGAATTGGACTGAAGCTACATCGCGTGTTGTGCTGCGTGGCATCAGGCGCCACCCTTCAACCACTCCGCCGGAGGCTGACACTGAGCCCTGCCCATTTTTACTGAGTCTGAGCGGTGAGCGGTGAGCGGTGACGCCGGTGAGCGGTGATGGCGAGTGGTGACATTTCTTGTCGGACCCGACAAGGCGACTAGCCACACGCGTTCAAACGACGATTGCCATCCAGCGGGCACAGATTTGCCGCTACAACACTTTGTATTTCAGTATCGAGCGCGCGCTGAGAAGCGTCCTCGAGTCATATAGGACCACATTCTGGCATGAGTTGCACTTTCTTGGAGCTCTATTAGTCAATGTTGGTTGGTGATCGAGAAAAAGCTTACGGCCGAGAAAAAACCAGGACGGGATGTTGGAGTTGCGTCAGCACCAGGCGCAAATATCCAGCGGCAGTCACCTTCATGGACACGGTCCCCTCAACGGCAGTCGCCCTCATCTCTAGTTGCCTTCATCTCCCGTTGCCCTCATCTCTATAGCATAGCTACTCACCTTCCCTGATGTCTTGTGATGGCTATATAAGCAACGGTCGTTGTGGTAGTCAGAATCCCCCTTTCAATGCAAGCTCTTCACTTCTCTCACTCTTCACACTTCACTCTCTCTTTCTCAGAAACATCTGATCGTGAGTCCGTGATCACATCAACTCTCAACAGATTAAGAGTCTGATCAGCTCTGGCCCATAGGCATCAACACCCTTTACATTCACAGCCCAGTCAAGAACAATGTCAAACCAAATTGGCACCAGCGAGTCGTCCGCCTTGTTCAAGGTCCCCACCTTGACCGGCCTCGACGACTTCTACCTCTGGAAGACGGCCATCACGGATTCGTTCCTGATGTTGGGCTCCCTGGAGATTGTCGAAGGAACCGAACCGATGCCGGTATCGGCCACGACGGAGGACATCCCTCCGTGGACGAGAAGTCCCCGGGCAAGTCCTGGATGGATCGCAACCGCAAGTCGATTGCCTTGATGCGTCGTACCATTAGCGACGCACTCAAGGTCGATATCGAGGAATGCCGGTCGGCCAAAGAAATTTGGAGCCGGCTTTGCGAGATCCACGACCTGGAGACGCCCGAGTACCGCGGCGAAGTGAAGCGGGAGCTTGCCACCTACTTCTTCGCCGAGGGTGGCGACCTGAAGGAACACCTCGACGGTTTCCTTCGTCTGCTGTTGAAGGCAGCTTCGGCCGGCCTCAAGTATAATGACGAAGACAAGTCGGGAATGTTCCTGGAAACGCTGCCGGAATCATTCGACCTGCTCACGCTTCACTGGAAGCTTATGGAACCCGCCAAGAAGAGTAAGGATGTTAACCGGAGCTCCGGCGGAGTTTTTCCTCCGTCCGGCTCCATCCGGCTCCTCCGGCACCGTGATGGCGGAGTGAAAACTCCCTCCGGCTGGCCTTTCAAGACTGACGCGGAGAAAAAACTCTCTCCGGCTGCCAAAACCACAAAGTACTACTCCGAAAACTCCGTCCGGCTCTTAGCTGAGAAGGTTAGCTCACCAAAAACTCCGTCCGGCTCTGTGAAATGTTTCTCCTTTGAGCAAAAATCCCTCCGGCTCCATCAATTTTAGCGAAGCTCCGGCTGCTCCGGCTCAGTCATCCAAGGAATTCCAGTCTCGCTTACCGTTTTCTTAATAGCTTGCCGCTGCTAGACAACGATACTGTGATTTGGTCACTCTTCGTCACCGCTGCTAACCGTCAAAGTGATATTTTTAATGGAGCCGGAGGTGAGCCGAGCTTGTCGACTAAGACCGGAGATCCGTGCTCCGGCTCAAATGCAAGCCTCTGGCAATAACTCCGTCCGGCTCGATCAGAAATTGTACAGCGCAAAATAACTCCGTCCGGCTCCTTTTCTAAGCCGGAGCGCGGACCTCCGTCATCCGGCTCTGAAGATACATCGCCAAAGAACTCCCTCCGGCTCGGTTTTTTTGGCCGGAGATCGCCGGAGTTTTGACCGGAGGTGTAAACTCCGGCTGAGGAGCCGGAGTTCGTTAACATCCTTAAAGAAGAGCTTCCTTGAGCTTCGCCGCCAGTACAATCTGCTGGGCGCCGAACGCACTCGGACTCAGGCTCGCTCCATGGCTGCGGTCCTGTTTACGAAACAGAAGGGCAGTCAGCAGGAGATGAGGAACGCTCCTGCTCCGAACCATACTCACGGAGACAGGAAGTCAGGCGCCATCGGCTCCAAGATCAAGGGCGTCGCCAAGATCAAGTGCTTCCGATGCAAGGAGTTCGGACACATGAAGCGCGATTGCCCCAAGCGGAAGGGCAACGACGGCAATGGCGGTGGCAACAACGGTGGCATGCATACGTCAATGCTGCGCCCGGACCCTTCATCGGTATGGCGTCCGGCCCCCACCTCACCGTCGACCCGATCGAAACACCATCAAGCATGTTGGTGTCCGGTCTCGGCAATGGTGGGATTGTCTGGATCATTGATTCAGGAGCGACCCACCACATTGTCGGAAAGAAGTCCCTGCTTGAGAACAAGCGGGACCTCGCCAACCCTCTTCGTTTCGGCCTCGCCACGCGGTCGGGCTCTATGAGCTCTAGTGCTGTGGGAGAGGTAACGATGGTCAACGATGAAGGCTGGGCGATCGTCTTTGAGGACGTTCATTACGTGGACGAGGCCCGCGTCAACTTACTCTCGGTTGACGTGCTCATCCGCAAAGGATGGAAGGTCGTGCTGGAGCGAGGAGCAAGCCGCCTCGAGAAAGGTCCCTTGAAGCTTCCCCTCTCGGAGGTTGGGGGCTTGTTCCATCTGGACCTGCCACACATAGGCCAAAAGGATCGTGATCAATACGACAAAGCCTTCGCCATGATGTCCAAACCCGCGGTCAAGAACTCACTTGCTGAGTGGCATGCTCGTTTGGGCCATCTGTCGTTGACGGCAATCAAGAATCTCGCCCGCAATAGGGTCATCGAGGGCCTGGAATTGTGGGGGAGAACGTCAACATCTTCTGCGACACGTGCCAGCAGTCCAAGTCTCACCTTCTTCCCTTCGGAGATTCGAGCCTTCGCGGAGACGGGGATGACATCCTGTATAGCGATGTTGCTGGTCCCTTGCGCGTCTCGGCCTCGGGGCATAGATACTATGCGACCCTCGGCACCACTCAGAGTGGTATCATCTTGGCACAGGCCATACCCACGAAGAGCGCTGTGGTTCAGCAACTCATCAAGTGGATCCTTGGATTGGAGAAGGCGTTGAACTCACAGGTGCGCATTCTGCGTACGGACCGAGGCGGCGAGTACGTCAACAAGGAACTCCTGGCCTGGTTGGACAAGAAGGGCATCATCCATCAGACGACTCCGGCATACACTCCTCAGCTCAACGGCATTGCTGAAAGGAAGAATCGGACCATCAAGGAAATGATGTCAGCAATGTTGATCGGTGGCGGTGTGCCCATGGAGTACTGGGATTGGGCTCTCACCTACGCGACGATCATCCTCCTCAGCACCACAATCCGGGAAGGGAAGCCGGTGTGGGAACGCCTGTTCGGCCGCAAGGTCGATGTCAAGTTCCTTCAGCCCTTCGGCTGCGCCGTCTGGTTCCACATCCCTGCCGAAACGAGGCGCAAGGATGATCTCAGCAAGCCCAAGAGCTGGAAGGGGAAGTACCTCGGTCTCACCTTTGGCAGCAGCGGGGGAGCAGTCCTGAACGAGCAGACAGGCAAGGTTCATGTCAGTCGGAACCTTGTGTTTGAGCCGAGGTCGGCACAACCACGCCGGCCTTTGCTACTCACCGGCCCTACCCCACCTGGACCCGCCCAACAGACATCGCCATCCTCTCCAGTGGTCGTTGACCAGGACCTGGTTGAGGTGGGAAGCGATGATGATGACGGCGGGGTCGCTCGTATCGAGGAGCTGTCGAACGAGGAGCACGAGGGGGAGGATGTTGGTGGCGAGGTCGGTGGCGCCGTGGTGAAGCAGGAGCCCAGTCGTGTGGTCGCCGAGGTGCCCAGGCACAGCAGGCACCAGCTCCGGCCCACCAAGTCATCGTGGCTCCCCGTCCGCCAGTCCAGCCCCGTTGGGCGCGCCCCGAGGCCCCGTCCGCACTCTCCCAGATCGCGCAGCTGCGGGACGGAAACGGGCGCATGGCGAGATCAGCGTCGCAAAAGCACATGAAGAAGGCGAAGAGGCAGATCCACTCACGTACGAGCAGGCCCTGCGATCGCCGAACGCGGCTAGGTGGTTGGAGGCAATGGAGGTCGAGTTGAAGAACCATAGCCGCGCAGGAACGTGGGAGGATTGCGTGCTACCGGAGGGCCGACGTGCTGTATCGTGCAAGTGGGTCTACAAGACCAAGCGCGATGGAGAAGGAAAAGTCGTCAAATACAAGGCTCGTGTGGTCGCCCGAGGCTTTTCTCAACAGCCCGGCGTCGACTTCCAGGAGACTCACGCTCCTACGGCCAGGATGGCCTCCCTCCGCGTCCTTGTCACCCTCGCCATCAAGATGTCGATGCACATCCACCAGATGGACGTCGAAGCAGCGTACCTAAATGCAGAGATGGACGTTGAGCTGTACATGCAACCTCCCAAGGGATACACGCTCAAGAACGGCCAGGACTCACTGCGGATGCTTCGGGCCCTGTACGGGTACAAGCAGGCTGGGCGACTGTGGTGGAAGAAGTTCGATGAGATGGTGAAGGGAATGGGGTTCAAGTCGGTTCCGTCAGACCAGTGCATCTACGTGCGCATCAAGGACAACGGACAGCCCACATACCTCCTCCTATATGTCGACGACATACTCATTGCCGACGCCAGCATGGACGTGATCAACGAGATCAAGTCGGCGCTGAAGTCGCGGTGGAGGATGTCGGACCTGGGGGAGGCAAGGTGGATTCTGGGGATCAGCATCGTTCGCACGGAGCAGGGAGCACATCTGTCTCAGACAGCATACATCGACTCCCTCCTACAGCGATTCAACGTTGACAGCAGGCGTCAAGTCCACACGCCGATGGACCCCTCATACGCGCCCATGGACCCATCGTCCCCACCCGCGAACCGAGAAACTTACCAAGCTTTGGTCGGGTCGCTCATGTGGGCCGGGTGGGCACGCGCAGCGACATCATGTTCCACGTTGGCGTGCTTGGTCGTAGCAACGCGCAACCCCGCGAGAGCGACATGAAGGCAGCCTTGCGCTTGGCGGCATACCTGGGAACGACGAGGGAGTTGGGGATCTGGGTCAGCAAGGGCACAGGAAGGACGGTCTTGGAAGGATGGGCGGACTCGGACTGGGCAGGCGACTCTCGTGATCGCAAGTCCACCTCCGGATACGTGTTCAAGCTGTACGGTACCCCAGTCACCTGGGCGTCCGTGAAGCAGCCCACCACAGCCCTCTCCACCGTCCACGCAGAGTACATCGCTCTGTGTGAGGCCACACGCGACGCAGCATGGCTGCTGCAGCTGCTGGACGGACTCAAGGTCCAGCACACGCGCCCAGTCCCCATCCACTCGGACAACACGGGAGCACTCACCCTCGTTGAGCACCCTGCGTTCCACCGCCGATCCAAGCACATTGATGTGCAGTTCCACTATGTTCGGGAGGCGCAGGAGCAGGGATGGATACGCGTCAGTAAGGTGGCAGGCACAGATAATACTGCCGACCTACTCACCAAGCCTCTCCAGCGCACCCTCCACCAGCGACACGTAGAGGGGATGGGCTTGTTGTACAGCCCACGCACCCACACGCCCGCGACCCGCTCCTCTCTTGGTGGTGTCGCCGGCTCCATTGGTCAGGGGAGCCAGCGATGGTTAGTCAATATCTTGGTCGCGCCCCCGTCGGCGAGGTGGAGGCGCAACGTTCCCCAGCCTCATCGTCATTGGAGCCGAGGATGGAACCGTGGGCCCCAACCCCATTGGCAGTGGGGGTCGTGGCCATGGAGGCGCAGGACGAGGCCGAGGCGGTGCTCGTGGCGCTCGTGGTCGTGGTGGTGGTGGTACGCGCGGCGGTGATGGTGAGCGCGGTGGTGGTGGTACTCGCGGTGGTGGTACGCGCGGTGGTCGTGAGCGCGGTGGTGGATGGGACTTTGTCATCTGATGCGGAAGGCAAGGTGTTCTTGGTCAGTGAGGTGCTTGGATGGTGTGGATGGGAGTGGGGATGAACTCACCTTCGCGCGCTGGTTCGTTCGCACGGACGGATGGCAGCGCGCGTGCGGAGGATGAGGTCGGAGCGGTACTGGATGGCATTGCCTGGTTGACGAGGGGGAGTGTTGGAGTTGCGTCAGCACCAGGCGCAAATATCCAGCGGCAGTCACCTTCATGGACACGGTCCCCTCAACGGCAGTCGCCCTCATCTCTAGTTGCCTTCATCTCCCGTTGCCCTCATCTCTATAGCATAGCTACTCACCTTCCCTGATGTCTTGTGATGGCTATATAAGCAACGGTCGTTGTGGTAGTCAGAATCCCCCTTTCAATGCAAGCTCTTCACTTCTCTCACTCTTCACACTTCACTCTCTCTTTCTCAGAAACATCTGATCGTGAGTCCGTGATCACATCAACTCTCAACACGGGAAGGGCAAGAAAACTCCAAACTAAGAGTTCGGAGAATCACACTTTATTGATTCCTTCGCACCACACAGAAGCAACTTCAAACTCGGCAGTGCCACTCATAACTCACTGCCACCTTCGGTGGCGTTTTAGACGGTGTAAAACAACCCTAGAATGAAAACGCTTTCTCGTACAGAAAAAAAGCTATTTTGTCCCGAATTTAGTCCTGCTAAAACGGCACCTAAAATGTGCGAGCTTAAAACCCCGAGACTCTCAAATTACACGAACTGTGCTGGTAGCTCCACATGGCGTCGCCACGTGGTGCACTATCTTATCTCTTCCTCTTATCTTTTCTCACCCACGCATTATACCTCCGCATAGCAACACTCTTCGCCTCCACATTTCTCACGCACAGCTGTTACCTCTTCTCGTACTCGTCACCTTGTAGCTACTTCTTCCCTTCTTCCTCATTAATCCATACTCTTTCACCTCAGCTTACTAGCTTGTAGTACTTACAGTACTCTTGTTTAGTACATGGTGATGAGAGAGGATTCCTACCTCAACTCTCTCTAGGTCGTGCTCAACGTGCCTGGTCGCTCTCCCACCTCACCCATCCCTACCTTTTTCATTTCCTTCCTTCCTCAACTTCGTTCAACATCTCTCCCTCTCCTGCAGGTTACGAGCTCCTCTTGTCACCATGACTACGCTCGTCAAGCTCGAACCTCTTTCCAGCACGCTTGCCCCTCAAGTCTTCTCTTTTCAGCACGATCACTCTTTTCATCTCAACATCGGTAGCGGCGTTTCCACCACAGCATCCACAACCGACAATGCTGTTTTTCCCGCCCCCCTCCTTCCGCAACATGCCGAGATCTCCTCCTGGGGAGCTGACGGCTTCTCCATCCACGATCTGAGGTCCTCCTCTTGTGGGACACTGATCAATGGCCAGCTGCTTTGGGACGACGAAGAGTGGCACTACCCACTTACATGCCATGACGGCGACGTTCTGGAGTTTGGGGACCTCGACGCCGACGGCCTTTTCCACACCCACCTTACTTGTCGCTTCGAGTACACTGCTCCCGTCATCGCATCTCCACCTCCCGCATCACCGCCTTCCACCCCGGAACCAGTCTCTATCTCCTCTTCACGATCAGCCTCCCCTCCGTTCTTTTCCGGGGCTTCCCCGCCGACGCATGCATCTTCCACCAATACGCCATCGCCATCGGACGCTTTGCCACCCTTTCTTACGCCATTTTCCCCATCACTCTGCACGTCATTCCCCTCTTCGTCGACACTCGAACCGTCGAAGGGCTTTTCGGACCCTCCCCCTTCCACGCTGGACGATACTTCTTCCGCCTCTCCTGCTCGTGGCCCCGAGGCGTCTAGCACCACCGAAGAGGCCACCGATGCTCGTGAAGGATTGCCGACTTCACCGCAAACTTCAGCCCTCGTCCTTCTCCAATCGCGCGACTGTAGCTCCTCCACATCTATCGTCTCCCTCACGGAAGCAGCAGCTGCGGCTATACCTCCTTCGTCTCACCGGGGTGTATGGCCCTCACCCTCTGCCCTGTCGCCGCTGGTTTCTCACACACCGATACCGTCTTCCGCACAATCAGCTGCCATTCCGATCCCACCTCCCCCTCTTCTCACCTCGGTACTGACTTCGGTACTGTCGACCGAACGTCCGTCAGCGTCCTCGGCTTCTGCAATACCTCCTGTGTCCTCGTCTCCTTCGGTCATACCGGCCGCGACGTGTACCTTCTCGCCCTTGTGTGGCGCAGACACGCCGTCGGACACCACACCTTCGGTGCCTGTTGATCAGCAGCTGCCATCCCCCGATCACGCGGGCATAGCGTCGAGCCCATCGACCATCTACATCGGCATGAGTGAGAAGAGGATCATCAGCTCTGCTGACGTGGAGGACCCCACACAGTCTTGTGGCGAGAATGATACTGGCAGCGCGGATAGCTTAGGTGGGCCGAGTAGCGCCTCTTGGTGGCGCATCGACGAGGATCGCGAGCAGCAACGGCCGACGCACAAGAGGATATGCCCATGGGCCGCATTCCACCTCTTAAGGAGACTGTTCGGCAGGCGCCGACCTTGGGTTCGGACATGGATGTCACTCTCGCCCGTGTGAGGGCTGCATTGATCCATGCGCGAGAAGCAATACGCGAACAAGCGGCCACGTCGGTTCAGTCAGCGACCAAAGCGCTTCAACGCGTAAAGACGGCTCTACACCAGGCCAGAGAATGGTGTGCCATCACCTCTTCCAATGACCCAAGTCAGCATATCGCCCATCGCCCCCGTTTTCCTGAAATCGTCCAGCCCATTCTTCCTCACCGGCATTCCTCATCAGTAACAATCGGATCGTCAGCATCATCTGTTTCGCTGAATACTCTGCACAGGGCGCAACGCAGCAACGTAGCTTCACAACTGCGTATCATCGAGGAGTTTTTACATGCTGTCCTCGCGTATCATCCAATGCCTCGAACACCTCCATCGCACAGACATGTTTCACCACTTCATTCTTCCTCGACACAGGCCCGGCCTTGTTCGACCATGATTATCGCCTCTCCTCCTTTTCGGCCGGATTCACAGTCACCTCTTCCACATACCTTCGCTCTCACTTCCTCTTATCGTTCCTGCCTTGGCGATTTCACCCGCCGGGGTTTCTCAACTCTCACAGCTCGGGACAGCTGTTTTCTTTTGGAGGGTGATGTGCTGGTAGCTCCACATGGCGTCGCCACGTGGTGCACTATCTTATCTCTTCCTCTTATCTTTTCTCACCCACGCATTATACCTCCGCATAGCAACACTCTTCGCCTCCACATTTCTCACGCACAGCTGTTACCTCTTCTCGTACTCGTCACCTTGTAGCTACTTCTTCCCTTCTTCCTCATTAATCCATACTCTTTCACCTCAGCTTACTAGCTTGTAGTACTTACAGTACTCTTGTTTAGTACACGAACAGCAGTCTCCCTTCGTTGTGTGCGTCCTGCAAACGACAGCCGTCGCTCGCCCTCTCAACCCCTTTCCCACCGCGAGCACACACACTCCACTACCACCAACCTCCTCCACTCACCCTTGCGTTATGTTTGCCTCAAACGCCGTTGTTGCGTCTTTGTTTGGTACATCGTTTTGCTCGTTTGCTCTGTATGGACGATCTCTGGGTGGATAGAAAATTCCACGTGTCTGAAAGCACGTGGAAATCCCACGTTCTTCGTTGTCATAGGCACTCTAGAACAACTTGTGGAACGAGAGCGATTTTAGAATAATTAGTGTATGTTTTATGGTGCTGAAAGTGCAAAGGTTTTAGGAAACTCTAGAATCTAGAAGCTTTGTAAAAGCAAGTGATTTTCACAGAATCCTAAAATCTGTCTAGAAACTGTGTTTTGGTATTTATTTTACGGCGCCTAAAACGACCCAAATGGTGGCAGTGACTTGGTCTTGCGCTGGAGAATACATAGAGCTTTCAGATTTCAGATTTCATAGAATCGTTATTTATCCCGCGGAGTGATCCCTGTCTGTGACGCGGTTGTGCCATTCTGGAAGTCAACCACTGAATAGGTTCAACGAGTGGAGCGGAAGTTGGTATTGCAACCCTCGGGACGAAGCGGCAAGGGGTCGGCACCATGTTGAAAAGAACGGATTAGCAATAAGAATATGTATAACCTATCGCCGTCCTTCGATCAATGTGGTCGAGAATGCAAAATTCAGCTGCGTTGGCTTCAGAGATACTTTTCCTTGTGTATCCAGCTGAGGCCGACAGTGTCGTAACCTTGGGCTTCCTGTACGAGAGCTTGTCAAGATCAGCTCAAAGAACGGTAAGGTAGCGGTGTACACTGTCACGTACCGCCATGCGATAATATCGCGCTGCCTTTTTCAGGTCCTTTTTGCAGCCCTTGCCGGTTGCGTAAAGCGCACCTGCCTCTGTCGTACAGTGACATGGTAGAGCAATGTCAGAAGAGTTGACTGGTGCATAACTTCGGGACACTTACCTGCTTGAGCATCCGCATCCCCCAATTTAGCGGCGAGCTCGAAGTATTCCAGCGCCATGTGCTCTGAAGGAACAGACATCAGTTTCCTGTTGGAAAGATCCGCAAATGGCAAGTCGACTCACTGTCCATCTTTATACCCAGCCGTAGCAGTAGCACTTCCCCAACTCATATACAGAAAGCTTGAGCTCGGACTGTATGTTCCAATGTAAGCGTCAGTAGACTTGGCTGATGTTAAATAGACAGTAAGAATTGCGCTCACCTTGAGAGCATTAATCTCTGCCTCGGTGCGTGGCTGATTGACCTTTAACACCTCACCCGCACGAGTCGCCGCTGCTTGAATCCACTCGAACCCCCTCCTTTGATCCTTTTTAGCTCCCCATCCCTCCCGCAACGCCATGCCATACATACACATCCCTACAACACAGCCGCCTTCGACCTTTGCTGATCGTTCGAAGTAAAATACGGAGCGAGACAAGTCACCTGCCTCGTGATATTCGATGCCCCGTGATAGCAACTCCTCCGCTGTGCTGATGGGTTTCGGTGCTGGCTTTGAAAGTGAGACCACGCTGGGTTGTTGTCGTACATTCTGTTGGTGCTGAGGACGTTGAATGCCGTTGCCACTGGCCGGACCGGAGTGTAGGCTCTGACTATGGTCCGTGGTGTGAGCAAAGGAGTTCGACGATGATATCGTCGCTTGCGATCGCGACTCTGCCAACCGGCTATGCGTGGCGGTGGGTTCAGCTCTGTGTGCCTCAGCTGGGGCCTGTATTGTAGATCGCTGGATCGGTGGCCCAGAACCGTTCGGGGTGTATCCTTCGCCGACAATCGGTGCAGGGTGCCCGCTACGCTCGTGTTCTCTGAGAACGCGTTCGTGCTGCTCGTAGTTAGCAATCACGTTCGCAGCATTCGTCCTCTGAATCTCTCCGCTGAACCGCCCCGCCAGCTTTCTCCACTCCGCCGTTGGGTCGGACCTGTCGGTGCAAGTCCAGAAGGGGTTTGAGTCGTCAGGGCTATCGTGCTCGTGCTACTACGGCGGGAACTGCTGTCGTCCAAGCGGAGCGTCTCTACGTCGAGGTCAGACACCAATGATGCTCGTCCATCGTGCGCGGCAAGGACGGCGGCACGATGTTTACCGAGGGAAGCAGTCCAATCTCGCTCGGAGGCGTGGGGCTGGCCGTACGGCTGATTTGGGTCCTGATACGCTCCTGATATTGGGCGACTCGATGAAGCTACCCCTTCTCCTGCTGGGGCGGAGGAGGAGGTAGTCTGCCTGCTGGATGTCCACGTGGTGATCGCACACTGCTCGCATCCGAGCTGATGGAATAGGCCTCCGTATGTTGAGATAGACCGACATTTTGGCTGACGATCGCCTGATTCAGCAGTGTCGCTGGTCCAAGAGGACCTGATGACTGTGGTATTGGGAGTGGCCTTGACGATGGTCCATATAAGTCATGTCTCAGCATGCTATTCCGGTCGTTCGTCCGGCTGATCGATCCACCAAAACTGCACTATTCTTCAGAGCTGCCTGTGCTTGAGAGTATTCCTCCTCCTCTGAGATCGGTCTCTGTCCCGTCCAGCCGATATCGTCGGAGGAGCGATACGACTCTGCGTCCCATTGACTGGAGCCATCATCGAAGAGGCTCTCCTCATCGTCTGGCCTTCTCGTCCAAGCCTTCGCCCAGCGCCCCTCTTCGCCGAATTCGCTAGAACGAACTGTGTCGACTGAATCCTTGCGGACGAGTGCGGTAGTTCCGGCCACACCGAGGTTGTCCATCCTCCGAGATCGATACGACGAAGGTCCACCTGCTCTTCCGCTCTCTTGAAAGTCATGTTCCTCTGATACGTTGGTGGGGTGGGCAGTCCGCACACTGGTGAGCGGCTGAGAGAGTGAGCCCGTGTGAGCAAGTCTTGCGACAGCACACCCCGCCCGTTGCTGTTATGCGCGTCGCGTCTTGCCTGCTTGCCGCTCCGGACCAAAGCATCCAATGGGGACAAAGGGCCGTCTGGTGAAGGGTATGTATGTGTCATGAGGTGTTGATGTTGCACCGGCGCGCGATGAAACGATGTTTGAGTGCTGCTGCTGGGTAGGACCAGTTTGGGGTATTGAGACCCGTTGCTGCGGCCGGGTCCACCGTCTGCGTGTTGGGGATGATACATCTTGCTATCCACTGGAATGCCGTGATTGCTTGAGGTTGGACGTGCCCAGCATGCTTGCTGCTATCTGTGTACTCGCGGCAGACGCGCGCGGGTGTATGTTTTTGGTTTTACATGAGACAGGGCGACAGGTGATGCGGTGTTCGAACGGAGATCCGTCTCATCTCCTCCGTCATTTCCTTGCTTTGACCCTGTCCCGCTGTTCCCCTCCACTTGTCTCGGTCCGAGACACCCCCACCCTCCAAGCTTGCTCCCCACACCAGTCGTCACAACGCTGGCTTTGAAAGCACTCATTACCGAATCGCACGGAGCTGGATGTCATCTTCAGTCCATCCTTGGCTGCGCGCCTTTGCCTATGCCGACTGCCTACAAGGCAACAAGACAAACGGTACAAATGCTCCGTTCCGGGTAGGGAAGAAGGTGCAAGTGGTCAAAGTCAGTCAACCCCCAAAAGGCTCGCTGGTCGATGTGACAGATGAAGCTGACAGGCAATCGATTCGCAAGTTTCTTACCTTTCGCCCTGTTGACGACGCTTTCGCTCCATTGGATGTATGGGCACAGGTCTCTGATCCAGAGCACTTCATAGCATGTCGCTTTCTGGCTTCCTCAGTCACAGCTTTCCGGCGCACTGTCCCTCCCTTTGCAGATCTCACCTCACTCAAAGGGTCGATATTGCTCATCAAGGCCGCGAGAGCCGTCGTGTGGCCGGATCGCGTTCCAGCACAGGTGCAAAACAGCCCATGGGCCCACATTCGACCCGAAACCGCCCCAGGAGGTGCCGTCATCCTGGAGGTCGCGGAATGGAAGGTGCTCGATGCACTGGGGAAGCTCCGTTCTGGGAGAATGCGCAAGAGGTGGCCAGCCTCGATCGGCGTCGCCTTGTAAAGATCCAACGACCCGACAGAGATCAACAGAACGACCCGGGCGGCTGCGACTCTGACGACGATTCGGCAGCCTCAGCCATGCAAGGGCGAGTACTGCGTGAATGGATAATGAATTCAGCCTCCCATCGAATGCGAAGATTAAACCTCGAAGGGAATACAGCATGATGTCGCTAAAATGAACGGAGGATCACCCAACCATGGAGCGTTTGCGACCCCGCAGCCGTACTGGAGACCGTGAGAAAGACATATAAGTACCAACGTTCAATCGAACCCCGCTGATCACTGGTCTTCTACTTGCTCACCTTCATCCAGTCGCCTGCGGATCTCTTCCCAGATGCTGTGTTTCGTCCCCTTCTCTTTCTTTCCGGAACGTTCGAGCTCCATGCCATACTGCTTGAGGATCTCTGAGAACAGGTCTTCAGAGGCAGGGTGCGTGATGAAAATGCACGTTCCAAGACGTAAAGATCCACAGCTCTGTCCTCCGCAAGTGATGATACAGAGGACAGGCCAAAGTCGATCAAGGCCTGAGATGTTGAAGTACGTCTCAGTATCAATCACATCTTTAAAGGGAGTACGCATTTGCACAGGGAAGACTCACAACTTCCCAGTTGGCTCGGTCGCGCAGAATCTCGAAGTTGTTTTCGGACTCAGACGAAGTTCGAGACGAGGTCGATCGAGAGCGCGAACGCGAACGTAGGAGCATGTTCGATGTGGTAAGATCCCCGTGAATGACCTCTGCTAGGTGTATTCTTGCCAGTTCTGCACCGATGAGACGCATCAATTGAACTGTGAACCAGAAATGATCAGCTTTGGCGCAAAGAAAATCTTCAGAACCGTCCCGGCCACATACGCTGATCTCCTGCTGGTAGTGTAAATGCCGGATCCGACTTGCTGTCTGAATCTTCGGGGCTCGTCTCAGAGTCGACTGTGCCGATTGGGGTGTCTGCCAACACTCCCTCCGCGCCCCCACCGAGTACCTCGCGAATGCTTGGCCCGTCAATCCATTCCAGTCCTAGGATTCCCTCCTGCTCGTCCACGCATAAAATGCTAGGTACGCTTGCACCTGCTTTCTGGCATCGCAGCAGTCCCCGAGCCTCTTGCGCTGTCCTCTGAGCCGTCAGAGTTTTCGACAGAGAGGGATGGCGGTAGGTCTTGGGAAACCGCCACTTGAGCACGATCGCATCTTCCGAGAAGGTAGACGTCAGAGAAGACTGGTAGACTTTTGCTTCGGCTCCCTGCTTGATGAGGATGCTCCGTGAAGGATCTTGTAATAGGGAGAGCAGGGGTGAAGGTTGTGATTCTCTGGTCATTGGTCTCTTTGATTTGTTGAATCTTCAAGTTTCCCCGGGCGGACCTTTGAAGGGTATGATATTCGCAGTAGACAAAGTTGCTGAAAGCTTCGGAACGTCGACTCCTTTGACCGCTCCGATGTAAAGACGTGAGCGAGCTGTGTGTGTTCGTCTGTGAGAGAGGGTTGTTGAACCTTGCGGTTGTGCCTTCTGCTATCTTGGGGGGTGGGGAAGATGGAAGGACACGTGAGGTCGAACGCGTCGACGCGTTCGTGTTGGGTGGAGGAGGTGGCTTCAGCTTCGAGATGCACCGAGACCCCAACACCATCACCGGCACCTGTATGCAAGCAGCAGCTGCCTCGCTCTCTACCCGGCTCTTCCATCGCACGTCGCTGTGGTCCCTACCGCCCATACAAGCTCACTCAGCTCTCTCGCGACAGCTTCCTCGAACAGCAGCACAAAGGTCGCCGCGGCCAAACCATTCAAGACAGAACAACACTTCAGCAACGAGATCGTTCACCTCTTCAACTCAGCTCCCAATCAAGGCCAAGATGGAATCTGACGACGACTTCTACAACGATGAGGACACCCCGCCGAGGAAGAAGCAGGCAGTTGCCAGCTCCTCCAAAGCCAAGGCAGCAGCTAGCAAAACCAGTAGCACCAATGGGGGTGCTAACTCCAAATCTGCCACCCAGACCTACCAGAAGGTCAGTAGCGTGTACTGCTCGAACCCGTGCTTCTTCTCATCCTGTCGCTTACAATGTAAGCCTCGTCACGTCTCCGCAGATGACCCAATTAGAGCACGTCCTGAAGCGTCCGGACACCTACATTGGAAGCGTCGAACCTCAGGAGAAGGAGGTCTGGGTATTTGACTCTCAGAAGGAGCAGATGGCATACAGGTTCGTGATTTCAAGACAAGAAGCTCAGCTAGTTTAACTTGCGGAGAGGCTGATCGTTCCTCGACGCTCCTTCAGGAAGATCACCTATACACCAGGATTCTACAAGATTTTTGATGAGATCTTGGTCAATGCTGCCGACAACAAGGTATGTGCTTCTTTCTGCTTGTGATCTTCGTCCAGAGCGCTCACATCTTCAGCTCTGTTAGGTGCGCGACACTTCAATGGACACACTGAAAGTCACGATCGACAAAGACGAGGGGTCCATCACCGTGTGGAACAACGGAAAGGGGATCCCGGTCGAAGTTCACGAAGAAGAAAAAATTTACATCCCGGAGCTGATCTTCGGACACCTTCTAACGTCGTCCAATTACGATGACGAGGAAGCGAAGGTCACTGGTGGACGCAACGGTTATGGTGCGAAGCTCGCCAACATTTACTCGACCGAGTTCACCGTCGAAACAGCCGACAAGGCAAAAAAGTTCAAGCAAACCTTCCGCAGCAACATGTCACAGCGCGACAAACCGAAAGTGCTCGCAAACCCCAAGAAGGTCGAGTTCACGAGCATCACTTTCAAACCAGACTTTGCAAGATTCAAGATGACCGCGATCGACGCTGATATTGAAGCACTGATGATGAAGAGAGTTTACGACATGGCCGGAACCATCAAAGATGTCAAGGTTTTCCTCAACGGCGAGCGTCTCAAGATCAAGAACTTCAAGTCTTACGTGGAGATGTATGTTTCGGCGATTCATGAGCTCACCAACGAGCCCGTCAAGGAGGAGGAGGGTGATGAGCCCGCACCGACGCCAGCCAAGCAACCTATCGTCTTCGAATCCGTCGAAGACAAAGGAAAACTTTGGGAGGTCGCATTCACGCCCTCTGACGGAAAGGAACGCAACGTGTCCTTCGTCAACAATATCGCCACTATCGAAGGTGGAACACATGTCGAAATGATCAAGAATCAGCTCATAACGCGGCTCACCGAGCACATCAAGAAGGACAAGAAGGCAGCTGCCGTCAGATCCAGTCAGATTGCCAACCAGCTTTGGATATTCGTCAACTGTCAGATCGTCAATCCCACCTTTGACGGCCAGACGAAGGAAAAGTTGACGCTAGCTAGGAAGAGCTTTGGGAGCACTTGGAATATGAGTGACAAGTTTGGCAATGCTGGTGAGTTTCATCCATGATGGATCTGAGTTGAAGGTGTTATCTGAAACGTCTCCTCCTCTTCACAGTCATCAAATCCGGAGTGCTGGAGAACATCATGGCTATCAGCAGAGCGAAGCAGGAATCTCAGCTGAAGAAGACAGACGGCTTCCGGAGAGCACGGTGAGTCTCTGCTGTCTCGATTCGCATAACACACTTGCGACTAACGTTTCTGTTGTCAGCATCATCGGTATTCCTAAGCTCGAGGACGCAAACAATGCAGGAACCAGAAAGAGCGCCGACTGCACGCTCATTCTTACGGAGGGAGACTCTGCCAAAGCCTCTGCTGTCGGTGGGCTTTCCGTCGTCGGACGTGACAACTGGGGAGTGTTCCCGTTACGTGGAAAGCTGCTCAACGTCCGCGAAGCTTCCCACGACGCCATCATGAAGAATGCGGAGATCAAGAACATCAAAGAGATTCTCGGGCTTCAACATCAAAAGGTCTACAATTCCGTTGAGAGCTTGCGGTACGGAAGCTTGATGATCATGACGGATCAGTAAGTTTTCCATCTTTTCCTGATAACGCCATTCGCACATTGAAACTGACTTTGGCTGGCCACCCCTAGGATCACGATGGTTCGCATATCAAAGGTCTCATAATCAACTTCTTCGACCACTTTTTTCCCTCGCTGTTGAAGTTGCCGAACTTCTTGGTGGAGTTCATCACTCCCATCGTCCGAGTAAGTCGCTTTTCACCTCAGAGTGTCAAGGCAATGCTAAACCAACTTTCTGATTACAGGCCACAAAACGTAACCAAGAATTCTCATTCTTCACCGTGCCGGAGTATCAGGCGTGGGCTTCGGAGCAAGAAAGTCTGACGGGATGGAAGCTGAAGTACTACAAGGTGAGCAACAGTGCGTCAAATACCGCGTTCAGACGCTTCGCTGATAGATTACCGATTGTAGGGTCTGGGTACGATTGAGAACACACTCGTCCGAAAGTACTTCACCGCCCTCAACAAACACATGCTGCCTTTCGAGACGACCCAGCCAGGTGACCGCGAATTGATTGATCTGGCATTCAACAAGAAGAAGGCCGACGACCGCAAGGAATGGCTGCGAAAGTTTGTGGTGAGTCTCTTATCGGGATGCGCTCTTCGCAGCTCGTAAGCTGATGTTGTGCGATTCAACAGCCTGGGACATTCCTCGACCACAACATCACCAAGGTCCCTATCGCCGACTTCATCAACAAAGAGCTCATCCTCTTCTCTATGGCGGACAACATGCGGTCCATTCCATCTGCTGTGGACGGGCTGAAGCCAGGACAAAGGAAGATCATGTTTGCGTGCTTCAAGAGGAATCTCAGAGCCGAGATCAAGGTAAGACTCTTACCCGGAACAGGCTTGTCCGATTTCACTTGATCACTCACGCTCAATATCCTGCAGGTTGCCCAATTGGCTGGTTATGTGGGCGAGCACACCGCATACCATCACGGCGAGCAAAGTCTGCAATCCACGATTGTAAATTTGGCTCAAGACTTCTGCGGCGCGAACAATGCCAACATCCTCGCCCTATCGGTCAGTTCGGCACTCGTGCCATGGGTGGCAAGGACGCGGCCTCAGCTCGTTACATTTTCACCAACCTGCTGCCAATCACAAGGGCGCTCTTCCACCGCTCAGACGACGCACTGCTCAACTACCTGAACGACGAAGGTCAAAGCATTGAGCCGGAGTGGTGAGAATGCATGGTGTTAGCTTTGATGAGGCTGTTGCTGACAGTATGCCACTCTATTTCTAGGTACATACCCACGATTCCCCTTGTGCTGGTGAACGGAACCGATGGCATTGGGACAGGTGAGTAGGGGTGTCTCACTTGCACCCTCATGCAATTTGTTCATATCCCGTACATTTCCTTTCTTAGGTTGGAGTACCTCTATCCCAAACTACAACCCCAAGGACATCATCGCGAACTTGAAGCGCCGGATGGCGGGCGAAGACTTGGTACCAATGACCCCATGGTACCGAGGATTTTCCGTAAGTGCATGTGTGACTCGTTCTCAGGTGCGGTGATACTCATTGTGTTCTGCCACTGTACAGGGAACCATTGAACGCACAGCGCCGGACAAGTTCAGATGCTCCGGCACCGTAACGGAGACCTCCGAAGGAGTTTACGAGATCACAGAGCTTCCCATCCGGATGTGGACGTCTACCTACAAGGAGGGACTCGAAGAGCGCGTAGCCGGCACAGAAAAGGTGCCAGCCACCGTCAAAGTACGTATCTCAGCTTCGCATAGTCTTTCTCATCTGCTTTCCCATGCTGAGCAAGATTGGCTTTGACAGGAATATAAGGAGTACCACACCGACCGCAGGGTGAAGTTCATCGTAGAGCTCAACGCCAAAGGCAAGGATGAGGTTGCCTCCAAAGGTGCAGAGACCTTTTTCAAGCTCGTGACCTCAATCTCGACGGCAAACATGGTCGTCTTCGATCCGGCGGGCAAGATACACAAGTACTCGACACCAGAAGCAATCTTGGACGAGTTCTACTTGCTGCGACTGAGCTTCTATCAGAAACGCAAAGTAAGTTGTGTTTTACCCAGCTATTATCGGTGCATATCTGACTCATCTCTTCAATTTCAGGAGCACCTTGTGGAAGAGTTGAAGCTGCAGTACGAGCGCTTGTCTAATCAGGCGAGGTTTGTGAAGATGATCATCGAGCGGGAGCTTATAGTCAGCAACAGGAAGCGCAAGGACATTGTGGTCGATCTTCGAAAGCACAAGTTCCGCCCTTTCCCCAAGCAGGTCAAGGCCGTCGTCGCCGGAGATGTGGACCAGAACATCGAGCCCGAGGAGCAAGAAGAGGTGACTTCGGAAAACGACTTCGACTACCTGTTGAACATGGCAATCTACAACCTCACGAAGGAGAAGGTCGACAAGCTACTCGCGGAGCGTGACGTGAAAGAGACGGAGCTCAACTTGCTGCTGAAGCGAACTCCACAAGATCTGTGGATGCAGGATCTGCAAGAGTTCGAGACGATTTGGGAAGTGAGTAAAGTGTGGTGACCCTGTCTGACTTTGCCACTGTATCGCTGCCGTGCATCTAACACAATGCTCCTACCATTCAACAGGGCATGCTCGCTGCCGATGAGGCTCACGATCGCCAAGTTGAAGCTGCTGCGAAGAAGGGCAAGGGCAAAGCAAACCCTCGGTTGTCAGGCAAGGGCGCCCCGAAGAAGCGGCCCGCGTCAGACGATGAGTTCATGGAAATTGCCGAACCTAAAGCGCGACCGCCGCCCAAAGCTGCCGCTTCTTCGTCGAAGCCTGTTGCGAAGCCTGCTGCAAAACCTGCTGCAAAACCTGCTGCAAAACCTGCTGCGAAGCCTGCCGCAAAACCTGCTGCGAAGCCAGCTGTGAAGCGACCCGCATCCGACGACGAAGAAGACGACATCAGCATTCGGCCGTCCGCCAGGGCGACTTCTTCTTCTTCGTCCAAGGCTGCTTCGAAGCCAGCGGCCAAGCCAGCTGCCAAGAAGCGATTTGTGCTAGAAGATGACGATGAGGAGTTCTCCGTGAACATGGATGTCGACGAAGAGGCTAGCACCAGCCGAGCGCCTGTCACGGCCCGGAAGACCTCTGGACGGGCTCGGAAGGTACCTCAGTACCAGGAGATCCTGGACGACGACGACGACGAGGATGATTACTGAACAGCGAGCATCGCGCATCTCAGTACGCAGCTGTTCCGCTACGGTACGCCTAATGGGCGGAGATCGCCTGGTCGATCAGGCAGAAACGGGCGGCCTTCAAAATTCTGGCAGGCGTATCTTTCCTTTCTGGCACGCCCCCCACTCTCCTTCACTTCAATTGAGTCCTTGCTGCAGGGATCATGGAGTTCTTTTCGCACATTTTTTCCGCATCTCAACACTCTCTAATCACGAACCGCTGTACTTTCAGCTGAATCAACGACTATGTGACCTTGTTTCAACGCAGCCCTTAATGTTTTTGCACCGTGCTCGCTCTGAAAGTGGAAGCAGTCGGTCACAGGCAGGGTGGGCGCAGTGGCACTGCTGTGCAAATGAAGAGGTCATCGAGGGTCATTCGAACGAGAAGCAGAACAGAGAGAGAAGAGAGAAACTGGGAACAAAATGACGCGTGAAGGGGATGAAGAATGGGAGGTCGTCAGGGGGTCAGGTCAGAGGAGAATGAGGCGAGAATCGGGCTGATGGAGAGCAGGATACTGAAGACGAGCCGCGCGAGGGTGAGTCAAGGCTTGGTTCGCGACATAGAATCGAATTGTGAGAAGTGGCGAGGAGGCGGAAGTAGAAGGGAAGAAAGAAAAAAGACGTTCTAGTTTCAGACGCGTTGCAGGCGTGGGTTTGGGTTTTCGTTGATCGATGAAGAGGGGGCGGGGACACACGTCGTTTGGAATAACCCTTGTCTAAAGAAGAGTCGACTGCGAGAAGGAGAGATGACAAGGAAATTGGGGAAGGAGAAAAGGGTTGATGGAGGCGCTTGAAGTGTGGAAGGCGGAAAGACCGGACACGACGTGTTTTGAGAAAGTTTCGGAAATCGGAGCCCCATGTTTGCTGAGGGAAAGGCCGCGTCGCGTTGAAGGAGTGTCCCTCAATGACCAAAAGCCTGAATAGTGTATGTATATGCGACCACCGTAGGATGAGGACGCTCGAGCCACGCGTCATTCAATGGCACGCAGACGCAAGCACGCCCCCCATAATGCTACTAATTGAGCATCACTGTCCTTGCTTTGTGGGGATGCATTTACTGAGGGGCGGGAGCAGCCTGCTGGGGAACGGCAGGGCTTGGGGAGGACTTGATGAACTGTGCGAGGACCGGGCGGAGGAACTTGACGTAGACGACCTTTGCGCCCTGGGTCTGGGGGAGCATGAGGTAGGTGATGGCGAATGCCTTGACGGTGTAGTACCAGGGGAAGTAGTAGATGAGGAGTCGGACGGAGAAGGACTCGAGGAAGGAGAAGAAGCTGTACAAGGGTGAAATCGGAGCAAAGGGATGAGCATGGGTTGAGAAACACTGGATGAATGCTGATCGGAAACGTACCCGAATACCTGCATACAAGGAGCGCGATGCGATGGGAAATGGATGAAAACGGGAGAGAATCAGTCAGTACATTGCCATCGTGATCTAGGACAGCCACGCGTCTGGCGGAGGCTCACAGTCCAGTAAGTGAGCCTGCGATAAGGGAAAAGAACGTGTTAGAAGAGTCTGTTCTTCGCATACATTCGTCTGAAGATAGAGATCAAGGCTACTCACCACTGGATGTCGTCCTCAGCGCCCTTGGTCTCAAGTGCGCGCAGGGAGAAGTAGGCGGGCAAAACGAAACCGAGAACGGTTGTCAGGAAGCCAGCGAAGCTGTTGTGCGAGAGGAGAGGGGAAGAGATAGATCAGCAACGCGTAAGCAGGGCCCCAAGCGTGCGGATTGGATCAAATAGCGCGTACATGTTGAAGAAGATGAGCTGTGTGACGCGTGTCAGAGAGAAGGGAAAAAAATCGGTGAGTTCAGATCGAATCTTCCATTAGCGTGCAGTGAGCATTTGAATACGTACAGTGACGAAGACGGCGAACGACCCGATGGCGGCGTATGCCTTGGGGACGTGAGTGGTCTGCTCAAACTTGACGAGCTGAGGGAACTTGGAGAGCTGCAGATTTGTGAAGACACAAGAAGAGCGCAGCGGGAGTGAGCAATGCATTCAGCACGTCATCAGACGAGATATCGCACGTACCTCCTTATCGAGCTGTTTTCAGTGGATGCGTTCACAGAAGAAGAAGGAGAAGAGAAGGGAGAGTGAGTGGGTCTGAGGAACTGCAGAAGATAGTGAAATATGTATGCGGTGCCATACCTGCTGGACGAAGTAGTCGGCGCGAGCCTGGAGTTGTTGAACCTGTGCTGCCATTGTTGTGGTTGTGGGAGGGTGATTTGGAGTGAGTATATTCTATACGGTGATGCTGCTGCTGTAGGTGATAGGCTGCTGCTGCTCGTATATGAGTGTGTGTGGTGGAAGGTGGATGCGATTGGGATGGAATGATGCGAGGAGGAGGGGGATTGTGCGTCACAACCTTTCCCAGCGAGACGCAAGCAAGACTCTTTCTCTCCCTCTGACCGCGTCTTTTTTTCCCGCCGATTATTTCGGGCTCACTCGACACTCAACATGCTTTTCTGCTCTCTTCTTGGCTGGGCTGTGCTCATCGAGACGACGCGCTCTTGCTTTCCTGCGCACAGTCCAAGCAAGGAATGATTTCGCGCAGTCACCACCTACCCAATGGACACGCACTCTGATCCCCCCAAGAAGCAGTGAAGTATCGCAGCGATCACACACAGCAACTTCTCCCCTGCCTTGCTGCGGTCAGAGGAAGAACCAGCATAATCGTCTTCTCGTCGGTGGCCTCTGCGTCAGTGAAGATCGGTGAGGCAGGGTTCAGACTCTTTCCATGACAGGACCCGACTCGAAGATAAGGGTCTCATTTTTCCACCTCAAAACACATCCCCGCTGGACGTATTTTCGATGTAAAATATCTTTATGTCATCATCCCGTCGACTTCCTTCCTGATCCTCAACCTTCCGTCTGGGAAGAACCAAAGGCAAGAGCTGCCCACCATCATCGCCGTCCTTCCATCGTTCACCCTCACCGAAGTCAACAGCAACGCGCAGAGAACTCCACCACGACCTGACGCGCTCTTGCCGATATGTTCAGCTCATCATCATCAACACTCCTCCGGGCTGTCGCGCGACAGAGCCGCAACGCAGCCGGTTCCGTGGCACCTTCTTCCATTCGAGCACCATCTGCCTCGTCCTCGTCATCCTGCGGTCGAACATTCGCCACATCTACAGCGGCAGGGTCGCTCGTCAGAGCATCTACACGACTACCCCACCAGCGCGCCGCCGCCTTCACTCCACTTTCGATCCGGGCCTTCTCATCATGCCCGCCCAGAAGGAGCGACAAGGACAAGGATGCTGCTGCCGCAAAGGAAGGCGACAAGGCGGCCTCAACAGCAGAAGGTGCATCAAAGGAGGGAGATGCGCATGCGGCAGCTTTGAAGGAGAAAGACGCCAAGATCAAGGAACTTAGTGTGGGTGCAATTGTGCAGTCTTGGCGCGAGTTTGAGTGATGCTCAATGCTGACTATCCTGTCACTCTGCTCTGAAATACTTGGCACACCTGACACAGGACACCTTGCTGTATGCGCGCGCCGATATGCAGAACCTCATCAGAAGATCAGCAGAGGACAAGACAAACGCGTCCGACTATGCCATCACAAAGCTTGCGCGTGACCTCACCTCGTCCCTCGACATCCTCCAGATCGCACTCCGTTCCGTTCCCGACACGCTCAGGAAGGCCTCATCTACATCGACAGAGGCATCCTCCGAGACAGAGGATCCTCGCCGCGTCCTTGCCGAGCTCTATTCCGGCCTTGAACTCACAGAGCGTAGTCTGTTGGATATGCTCAAGTCGCACGGTGTCACCGAATTCGATCCCACTGGCGAAAAGTTCGATCCCGCTCTTCACGAGGCACTCTACCAGGCTCCCATCCCTGGCAAGACACCCGGCACTGTTCTGGAGTGCTCAAAGCGCGGATACAAGATCAAGAATCGCATCCTTCGCCCTGCCCAGGTCGGTGTGGTCCAGGGTACCGACTGAGCACGAATGCTTCGCATCATTTCGCAGGCACTATCGGACTTCCACATTTCATGGAGCCGCCCACGAGCTGCCACTGTCTCTTGTTCAGCCTCGCCAGAGCATACAAACTGGTTCTTCTGTCATCACTTTACCACCTCTTCATAGCAAGTCATGCAATGCAGCTCGAACTGAGCAAAGCAACTGTCTGGCAGTGATCTCCTCCACACGCCGAACTGTGACAGCCATCAGTCAGGCGACACTCATTCTTTGATTCGTTCCCATGAGACCGAAGATGGTCCACCGAAGAAAGGGAAGGCAGATATTGATTCCGGGAAGTTCCGATGCTCTGTCTCCGACATCTTTGCACTTGGAAAACAGATTTTGGAGGATGAAAAAGTGATGCATGTCTCGGACTTCTCGGCAGAAGGACAGGGAAGAAGTCACGTGCTTATCGTCGCGTAAAATGAAATTTCTTGCGCCAATTTCCGTCGGGTTCGGGACCTCATATTTTTCTCCTTCCCTTTTCCTTCCTGTTCCTGACCACCAACCCAGACCTCTTCCTTTCTGTCTCCTCTTTCTCCTCCGCCTTCCTCCTCTCCCGTGAGTCCCTCCCCTCCTTTCCCTCCCTGGAAACCTTCCCTTTCGCTTCTGTTACTGACCATTAACCTGAACATCCCCAGCCTCGCGCTCAAAAAGACCGTTCGGCCCTTGCCACGCTCTTCCCATCAAAGAAAACCACGAAGAAAACTTCCCACAAAAAAGTCCAAAAAACAAACCAAATCCATCTCGACCATGTCCTCCCCCAACGAGCCCACTACGGCCCCCACTCAGGAGCCCGTCAACGGGACCTCTCCCGTCGAGCAGTCGGCTGCCTCTGGCGCCGAGTCCAACACTGCCAACAACAACAGCACCAGTGCCGAGGGTGGATCGACCACCGCCTCTTCGGACGCCGGTGCAGCCGCGCAAGCGCAGGCGCAGGCGCAGGCTCAACAGCAGGCAGCCCAGCAGGCCGCCAACCAGTCCAACACCTCCCTCTACGTCGGAGAGCTCGACTTCCAGGTCACCGAGGCCACCCTCTACGAGATCTTCAACATGGTCGGCCCCGTTCAGTCGATCCGTGTCTGCCGTGATGCCGTCACCCGCCGCTCGCTCGGGTACGCATACATCAACTACCTCAACGCTCCCGACGCCGACCGTGCTCTTGAGCAGCTCAACTACTCGCTCATCCGAAACCGTCCTTGCCGCATCATGTGGTCTCAGCGTGATCCTCAGCTCCGTCGCACTGGTCAGGGCAACATCTTCATCAAGAACCTCGACGAGCAGATCGACAACAAGGCTCTGCACGACACTTTCACTGCCTTCGGCAACATTCTTTCGTGCAAGGTCGCTACCAACGAGACTGGCCAGTCCCTCGGCTACGGTTTCGTTCATTACGAGACCAAGGAGGCCGCCGACCAGGCTATCAAGCACGTCAACGGTATGCTGTTGAACGACAAGAAGGTCTTTGTCGGACATCACATTCCCCGCAAGGAGCGTCAAGCCAAGATTGAGGAGGCTCGTTCGCGCTTTACCAACGTGTATATCAAAAATCTCGACCCGTCTGTCACTCAGGAGGAGTTTGAGGAGATGTTCACCAACTACGGCAAGATCACCTCTGCCATTCTGTCCATTGACGAGGAGGGCAAGAGCCGTGGTTTCGGTTTCATAAACTTCGAGAACCACGACCAGGCCCAGGACGCCGTCGACGGCCTCCACGACTCTGAGCACCGTGGCCAGAAGCTCTTTGTCGCACGCGCCCAGAAGAAGACGGAGCGTGAGGACGAGCTCCGACGCAGCTACGAGGCCGCCAAGAACGAGAAGCTGAGCAAGTTCCAGGGCGTCAACCTCTACCTGAAGAACATCCCCGAGGAGTTCGATGACGAGCGTCTCCGTGAGGAGTTTGCTCCCTTCGGCACGATTACCTCCTGCAAGATCATGCGCAGCTCTGCCGGTGTCTCCCGCGGTTTCGGCTTCGTCTGCTACGCCGCTCCCGAGGAGGCTAACAAGGCCGTCCAGGAGATGAACGGCAAGATGATGGACAACAAGCCCCTCTACGTCACCCTTGCCCAGCGCAAGGACGTCCGTCGTCAACAGCTCGAGGCCCAGCTCATGCAGCGCAACCAGATCCGGATGCAACAGCAGGCTGCCGCCGCTGGTATGAACGCCTTCCCCAATGCTCCTCCCATGTTCTACCCTCCTCCTCCTCCCGCCGGCGCTGCTGGTTTCCCCGGCCAACCCGGTGTTCTCCCCGGTGTGCCTCGTCCCCGTTACGCCCCTGCGGGCATGATGGCCCAAGGCATGCCCATGGGCGGTCCTTACGGTCAACCTCAGTTCCCCGGCCAAATGCTCCCTCAACAGGGAGGATACCGCGGTGCAGGTGGTCCCGGTGGTCCCGGTGCAGGTGCGGGTGGTCCCGGTGCTGGACGTGGAGCCGGTGCGGGTGGCGCACCCCGTAGTGGACCTGGCGCGGGTGGTGTTTCCCCCGCTGCGGGTGCTCGTGGAGCTGCTGGCGTTAACGGTGCGGCTGGTGGTCGTCCCGCTGGTCTGCCCGGCCAGCCCGCTCTGGGCGGTCGTGGTGGTCCCCTTCCCGCCGGTGCTTCCGGTCCCGGTGCACGTGGAGGACCCCTTGCTGGACCTGGAGGTCGTGGTGGCCCGGGAGCTGGTCAGCAACAGGCTCCTCAGCCTCCTATGCTCAACCCTGCCGCGTTGGCCAATGCGAGCCCTGAGGACCAGAAGCAGATGCTCGGCGAGGCGATCTACCCCAAGATTGCTGAGGCTCGACCTGAGCAGGCTGGCAAGCTTACGGGAATGATTCTCGAGTTGCCTGTTAGCGAGCTCCTTCACCTGCTCGAGGACCCCGAGGCGCTCGATGCTAAGGTCATCGAGGCGCTTGACGTTCTTCGTCAGTTCGAGGCTGGCCAGAACTAAGGTGGACTCGCCTTTCTCTGCTGAAGTGTTCGATGCGACGAGTGGGTGAATTTTGGTGATTGGTGAGATTCTTTTGTTGGGGGGTTCAGAGTGTTTTCGGTGGCTGGCTTGAGCAAGTCGAGGAACATGGGTGGAGAAGGGTTATTCTGGAGTAGAGGGGGCGAAAGGAGGTGGGAAGAACTGGGGGAAAAGGGTTCGGGGATCGAGCGTCCCGTCTGTTGTGATTTTGATCCATGTTTCCACATCCACACACACACTCTCCCACGCTGTACCACTCCGCTTCGTTACGTTCTTCTTTCTTTCATCTGTCCATTCTTCTTCTCGCTGTGTCTCCAAGCTTCCCCAAAAAGGCCGTTACCCTCCTCATCAAAGGGTCGGCCACTTCTCTCATGACAGCTTCTTTGAAGGTCCTCTTCTTCTTTTCCTCTATACAGACCTCTCCTCCTTTGTCTTCGTACTTCTTCCTTTCCTCTTCTTTGGCCCTTTTGGCGCTCGCAACGAACACGATCTAATCATGAATCCTTTCGCCAGAGATCTTGTCTGAACCATCACGAAGACCAGGTGAAGAGGGAACAGGGTAACGCAGAAGATGGGAGTCTGAGATTGAGTTGCTGAGTAAGAGAGAGCGGACGCGCCGGGCGGCGGCTGGAATGAGTGGGAGAGAGAGTGGGAGAGAGAAACAGCGGCTGAAACGAGAGGACTGGAAACAACGGGAAAGAAACACAGAGAGAGCGTGTAGATGAGAGCTTCCCATGCCCTGCATCCTGGCGAGGGAGCGGTCTGGCGCACGAGTGAAGGCCCGGATTGTGGAAGGGAAGCAAGGTGCCCCTAATGATTGTCTGTAAGGAAGGATATTTCCGGATCTTCTTGCTCTTGGTCAGACCTTGGTCGAGGGGTTGGCAATGGTAACGGGGAGCCGGTGGGTGTGTAGGCGACGCTGATTTGGTAACGTCGTGAAGTCCTTGATTGAGAAGGGAGAAAGAACCGAGCACCGAGAGAAGGAGTACGATGGGGAACCGCGAGTCGGAGGAGAGAAATCGCCAGAAACAAAATAAAAGGGTGTGAAAACCCGGAACGGCCTCATAGCATCTGAGGCCGTTTCGAGAGGGGGAGATTATGTCGGAAATGAATGCAGGGGGAGTCGTCCGCAGGAGTCAGGCCGGGCTGGGTTGAGCACAGGAATTTACAGGTAGACATTTTTGTGAGGGTGGGTAAGGAAGGAGCGTTGGGCTTTGAATGGACCTGTCGGAGGGAAAAGCTGGAAAATTGTTCGCGGTGGAAAAAAGGTCCGTGACGACCGCTGTGGGAGAGGAGGATTGATACAAAAAAGTGGAAGATGTATGGTTCGAGATCGCGTGCTTGTGGGATACTCGGGTGACAAGCGAAGCCAGGAAGGGTGGAAATGCTCGGAGGGCGGGAAAGAACTGTGCCCATCGTGAGTGGAAAAGAAACTCAGATGAGTTTCCGTTTCGCTTCGCTTTTCCCACGCGGCTTCTTCCCAGTTGTTGGAGTTGGCGGGGAAGAGGCAAGGAAGAAGGGTAAATGCCAAGATAATGCAGGCTATGGACCCCAAAAGCAAGGAGTAGGCCTGCAAATGAGTGGAGGGGAGGAAAGAGAAGGAAGACATGTCAGTGAAAGTGCCGGATAACAGACACTGGGAGTTCGATGGCTACGTACCATGATCTTGTGGACCGGAGTGGCGAATGCCTTGACACCAGGAGCCTTCTTGGGGACGTCTCCTGGGTTGTTGACCTTTGTGAGGTCTGGGTAGCGGACATCGAAGTCTTGTTGGAAGATGTAGTAGAGACTCTTTTCGGCTGAGAACATGTTGAAGTCTTGATGCGAGGTGTTGGCGACATAAGAGAGGGTGAACTTCTCCGGCCATACACCGTTGTTGACGTCGGCGATGTCCTGTACGAATTGAGAGCCTCGGGCCAAATGGGTCTGTCCCTGCCTCAAAGCTTCGCAATGGGTGTCACCGGTCCGTTGTCGAGGAGGGCGAGAGCGATGTTGATACGCCGGGAGAGAAAGCGGTTGACGACGGCTTCTTTGGATGCGTTGACCTGCTTGCGACCGTATTTGGTCATCTTCTTGAGATCGCCTGCCAAACCGTAGCCCCACTGGTCAAAGGTTGCGTCACAGGTTGCGTTGAGGCCTGCGTATGGACGGTCTTTCGTTGAGCCAACCCCAAGAACCCGGATTGCCGATCCAGTAGCGAACGTTGTCGTCGTATGGCTTTGTCTTTTTGAGCAAGGCATAACGTTGTGCTGCCTGTCCGCCCATAGAATGACCGATGATGGAGACGGACTTGAGGTTTGGGAACTGGTTCTGATCGAAGAGCCAGTCGGTGAAGTTGTCCATGATGTCGTATGAGGTGATGGAACCATTCATTGCTGTAGGTGTCTGTGCCTCGTACCCAGATTGCCAGCGAGAGCCGTGGAAGGAGATCCAGTTGGGTTCTACGGAGCCATCTGCGAGATCCTGGTCGTTGAGGAACATGGGAGAGATGATGAGGACTGACTCGTTGGAGGGCCTACTTTCGGCATCTACGTTGAAGGTGGTTGCATTCTGAGCGGCAGCCTGGAGAGCGGACAGTGCGAATGCGCCGTACTTCCAGCAATCGCGTGGTTTACCTGGCCAGGTGATAATGGCGCGTTTGATGAGGGCTGGATTGTAGCCGGAGGAAACGTAGTAGGGCATGATTGCGCCTTCGACGACTGTCCAGTTGACGAGGTCAAATGCTGGCTGTACTGGAGGGTAGCCCATCCTCCGGCTGGCCTACGGTTGCGTCACCTGTGGGGATGAAAGGCAGGTTGGCCCATTCGGGACGCTGTGAGTTTTGTTGAGGGTTGATGGAGTAGTCATCTGCGCTGAGGGCTGGGTTGTTGAAGACCATGCCGTTGTTTTGGAGGACAAGCTGTGATGCTTGGATTGGGTCTGTCTCTGACATGTTGCCCCATTGCCATTGTTCCTCCTGTGTTGGATAAGTTGTGACTGTGTTGGTTGTCTCGAAGTTCTGTTTCTGACGACTTGTTAGCTGTGTGCGCTTTGATATCTTGCGTTGGAAGGCTGGTTGTTGATCTTGGAGAGTAGTCTCTTGCTGGAATGGGATGATGATGAGGAGGAGGAGGCAGCGTGGTGGATGAGGGCGTCTCTGTGTACATGCTGTGGTTGTTGATGGTCAGCGCATGATGAGGAAGCGAGTGATGCTACGCCTGCGAGTGTCAGCAGTGTTCTTGTCAATCGCATCTTTGGAAGGTCGGCCGTGTCCTGTTGGGTGGGTGGGTGGTGGTGGAGGTGGTGGTGATGGTGATGGCAGTGAGAAGAGACGATGGGCTGAGGAGAGAAAGGGTGAAGGCAGTTTGTAATGCTTTGTAACCAGATTACAAACAACCTGCCGATCTTCAGTTTCAGACTTCAGACTCTCAGTCTCATTCACAGAGTCTCACACATGCAGGGTCTCAACCTCAGCACCGACCCACCCGCTCACTTCCCACCCTCGCTCCAACCATCACTCCCTCACTCACACTCAGCATTCACTCGCCATGGACATAGCAGCTGACTCTCCTCTCCATGGCAGCAGCAGCAGCACCCATCTCCAGCATGACCCTCTCCTCAGCACCACCATCACAAATGGTCATACCCCTCCAGACCATTACTAGGACCGCATTCTGCATCTCCACCTTCACGCCCTCCAACTCCACCTACAAAATCAGCACCACAGCATCAGCCTCAACCTCCACGCAAACTCATCCCAGAACATGCACAGGCACGCACTCAGCCAGGAGACCATCCAGCCGCATATCAGCCCCAACCGATTCCAGCCAGCAAGGAACACCCAGCACTTCAGCAGCAGCAGCAACAACAACAGCCAAGGGAACTCTTCGTCCGCATTCGCATCACAGGCATCGAACTCCTCCCGCGCGCAGTATCCTTCCACCTAGACGCAACCACAAACCTGCCTCACTTCAGAGCGTCTTCGTACCCGCGCATTACCCGCTCATACCGAGAGTTCGTCCTATATGCTCTTGCCTTGACCCTTGCCATCCCTTCCATCATCATCCCAGCAGTCCCATCCCTCTCCCTTCTCTCTCTCACTCCTCCGCATCCTCTTCTTCTTCATCCGGAGAGCGCCCCACGCCAGAGGAACGGCACCTCAAGATCAACCTCGCCCGCTGGCTCAACCGCTTACTCGAACAACCCTTGGTCAGAGATCACCTCGAAACACGCGCATTCATCGAGTCAGACTACTCCTACCAGCCATCTCCACCAAAAGCGTCCACAGCCAATAGCACAAATGTATCCCTCGCCTCCAATTCAGCCGCACGCAAAAGATGGAACTCAGCGATGCATGCCGCCGCCTCGATAACGGTCTGCCAGACAGAGACTTCCCAGAGGGTATCGTTCATGCCATCGCATCAGGCGAAGGAAACGGCGCAGCTGCCTTCCTCCTCACATCCACAGCAACCGCCTCTGCACCCAGATCGATCTCGGCGCAGGCTTGGGTCTTCCCTACGGTGTCTTTTCAACGCCTGTGAATGGTCCGGCCGGATATGCAGGCAACAGCGGGGGCGGAGGAGGAGGCGGAACTTTCAGTGCCTCCCGTCTCGGCAGCTTCCTCAAGTTCGGCCAATCATCATCCTCGTCATCTTCCTCCGCCTCGCCCACGTCCGCAGCCCGACTCAGCACCTCTCGCAACCTCCACGACGACGACGAAGATCTCGTGCAGGCACGCGCAGAAGTCACCCGTCTCGAAATGCACTTCGCAAACGCGGCCATCAAGGCTGACAAGGTCTTCGGAAGCACAGCGGGCTCGGTCGGGAATCTGCCCAGCACGGGTGCAGAGGGCGTCGTGGCTTCGGCCACGGGGGGTAAAGATGCTTCTGCGGCCGCAGGAGCTCGGACAGGTGTCCTCCAAGCCACGTACGATCTCGCTAATAAACTGCACTCCTTGCGCTCGACGAAGAGTCCAGACCGACCAGCGTACGTGGCGGTCTAACCCGCTCTCTTAAAAGCACGTCCGAGATGCTTCGCCAGAGTCTCAAAGTCGAAGACGCGATTGTGAGTTTCAATTACGCTGCTCGTTGAATCGGCACTCTCCTTTGGAAGGGATTCGTGAGCTCACATCGATCAAAATGTCACCTTCCCCATCTCACAGAGCAGCGCGTCCACGCACTCCCTTCTCTCTGCCCTCTGCTACCAATCCCTCAACGCCCGCTCAGCAAAATGCGCCCTCCTCCAACGCAACGCCCTCGTGGAGGAGTACAACAACGCCCAAAAGCTGGTGACCATCAAAAGACGCGAAGTCGACGCCCTCCGCGCCGGCCGAGGTTCCACCTCCCGCATGCGCGCCGACATGCTCCTCGAAGAACTCGACGAGGCTGTCAGGCTTGAACGATTCCTATCTCAGGCGCTCAAACAGCTCAGTGCGACGTTGACGGGTTCGCTGTCGCAGCATTCTCGGCATGCGCATACGGATTTGCAGGGGGCGCTTTTGGATCATGCTCGGTCGCAGTTGGGTCTCAATCGGAGTTTGGTCGGTGGGTTGAAGGCGCTCAGGAGGGAATTTGATACGATCCCTTCGTATGAGCAGGTTATAGCGGATGAGAAGAAGTTGGCGGAGGAGAGGAAGAAGGCGTTCCTTGCTGAGGAGAAAGCGAAAGGTGTGGATGGTGCCAAGGGTACCGACTTGGATCAGCAGGATGCAGGTGATGCTTCTGCCGGCACGGGTTCGTTGCCTTCGACCTCGATCCGACCACCGAACGTGACCAGTCCGAGCGGGAGCACCTTCTTGCCGGGTACAGCCCGAGGTTCAGCCGCCGCCCTCGCGGCCGCTGGGTTGGGTGCCCAGGGCAGCTGGCACCAGCGATACGCCGTCATGCACACCTCCCGCACCCTCGAGGAAGAGACGTCGGTCGAGGCTGAGCGGAAGAGATTGATTTTGGCTGCGGCGCAGAAGGCGGAAGAGAGGGAGCGGAGGGAGGAGGAGGAGCGGAGGAGACGGAGGGAAGGTACTGGTGGGGCGTTGCCGCCTAGAGGATGGGAGGATGAGGATGGTGTTCGTTCTCAGCAGGCGCTGCCTCGTCATGCTGGTGCGAATGGATTCGCACCGTCGGGTCAGCCGGCGTCGGGACCCGTTTCGCAACCTTTGCCGTCTTCGGAGCAGCAGGGTAGCATTGGTGCAAGGACGGATGATGGTGATGAAGATGACGACGCACCGCTCGGATCGAAGATCCGATCGGGTGCTGCCGTCCCGCCTTCGGCGTCCGAGAATCCTTTCCTGAACAGTACATCCTCCAACAACTCCGGGAATGGGGCCGTCCTCCCACCGTCCAAAGCGCTCCATCAGCAACGGAATCTTCTGTACCCAGAATCGAACGAGGAGTCCTGGTTGGCACCCGCCTCACCCATCCGGCCCGGTGGCGGAGACGATCGTAATCGACCGATCATGCCGGGTCCACTGGGAAGTTCAGCCTCCGCCTCGGCATGGGGTGGTCTTCCATCCCCGGGCCTGCGGAGACGGGTTTTGCGGTTGGGTTTGGAGGTGGGAGCGAGACGCTGCTCTCTGCGGCGCCGGAAGAGCAGGATGATTGGGCGGGCGTTTCCTCGTCGGGTTTCCTCGGTGGTGGTGCGAGTGGATTGAATTCGAGTCGGTTTATGGGTAGTCGGGTTGGTGGTGGTGGTGGTGCGAATGGTGGTGGGTTCGGGAGTGGGAGTGGGGAAGTCGAAGGTGGTCAACGTCAGCAGGGATCTAATCAGGGAGTGGGGCCTTCTTCTTTGAACCAGGGAGGAGGTAGTGGACCGGGAGCAGGAGCAGGAGGTAGTGGCGGAGGGAGTCTTTTCGGCAGGAGTCGACTTTCGGCGAGCGATGCTGCGCGCTCGTTGGGAGGGACGTTCTGATTCCTTTCCGCCAATCTTTCCATTCATCCATCTATCCCTTCAAACTCGTTTACCTTTCTCGCTCGATACCGCATTCAATCTCAAAACTTACCTATGCGTTTATACTCTGAAGGATTCTTCGTCCGAGCGGGAGTTCACATCAAGCGGAAGGGTCAGAGATGTGTACAGTCAAGGACATTAATACATTACACCTTGACATGACCGCCTCTAAGGGCAAATACCTCCTTCCAATTCCATAAATTTACACTTCTCTCAACCCCTTCTTCCCCTCTTATCCTCCTTCCTACCAACCCGCTCCCCCTCCAAAGCCAGCACAACACAAACGACCGCACTCAACCCGGCCACGCCGCCTTGAAGAGCCAGACGGCCTCAGGCAACGGGTTTGGCTTCGCTTGTAATCCGCGCGAATAGACGAGGGATGTGAGGATCGGCATCAGTGCCGTCGTGATCGTGATGAGGATCTGATTTGCTGCAAGGGCGAGGGACTCTGCTGTCGATGCTGACGTCTCCTCCTCCTCCTCTTCTTCTGGTTCCTCCTCGTTCGCGGTGGCAGCAACAGCCCCCGTAGCTCGATGACGATGAGTCGAAAGTCGCTCCCGCGCAGCAGACGAGCCTGAAGCTGCATTTACGACGAGCGCAGTCCGTACCGATGCCGATCCAGATGCAAGTTGAAGAACGACGATACCAACGATCAAAGTCCACCATGCCCTCTTCGCACCTTCTCCCTCGCCTCCCCTCTCCTTTTCACCCTCTCCCTTCGAGGGTGGGGTGAACGCGGCCCGGGCGGATGCGATGAGGAGGAAGGCGAGGATGGAGAGGAGGTAGGAGAGGATGAGGACGAGCATATCAAGTCGTGCCTTGGCGCGACTGACTGCTTTCTCCACCCCACTCTCCTCCCCCGAAGATGGTGCAATAAGAGGTCTCCCTTCATCTCCAGCCGCTTCCCTAGCTTTCAAAGCCCTCCGCTCCGCCCATCGAGCAACGACACCGCGCGCCCACCCCAGCAAGCGCGGGAAGATGAGAGTCAACCAAAGAGCCCTTGATCCTTGAAGGATCGAGATGAGATAACCCTCCTGGAGCTGATTATAGCCAAAGACGTCGGAGCAGTACAGAAGGAAGGCCGGTAGGAGGAAGGCTTGGTATGTTTCTTCTGCCAGTATGAGCAGGGCGAGGATGGGTAGACGGAGGTCGAAGAAGGAGGAAGAGGATGAGCCGGATGATGATGCTTGTTGGGCGGCGGCCGATGGACTGTTCCGGACGGGTGCGAAGACAGCGAGGGGTTTGAGGAAGTTGAGGAATCGAAGCCATTTCCGAAGTCGGGAGCGCAGAGTGGTAGGGTGTGAAGAATCTTGCACTTCGTTCGCTGCAGTCCCTGAAGTCTCTTCTTGACGACTCGACGACGATGACTGGGCAGCAGAGTGCTCTCCTTGAGCTTGCGAGGATGGGGACGGGTCGAACTCATCTATGATAGCGATGTGTTGTCGATCCATCTTCGACTCAGGAACACCGAGTAGAGCCCAGGCAAAAGCGAGGCCGACACATACGATGGCTGCATAGAAGGGTGCGAAAAAGGCTGCTGTGGCAGCTGCGAGGAGACCTCCGAGGGTTGAGGAAGGGAAGGCGCCTAGTTGTCCGATGCCGTCTAGGAAGGAAAGAGCGGATGCGCGAGAACTGGCTGGCGATGAGGAAGAGTGTCCACCTTCCTCTTCTTCGTCCTCCTCCTCGTCATCATCTTCATCCCCACTATGCTCATTAGGAACTGTGTCGACAATGTAGTTTTGAAGAGCGATGCGTAAGGGAGCGCCCTGGGCAGTTTCTGCGAGTATGGCACCGATCATGACAAGTACGAGACCGGGGATGCCACTCTTGCGCTGAGGAGAGGATGCGGAAGCTTGCGACAGAGCGACTCCAAATCGAACGACGGTGTATCCTAGGATGAGGAGGATGTGCATGAGGAGCATGAGTGGTTTCCTGCCGAATCTTCGTGTCATTGCGGATGCGCGGTCGATGGAGGTGAGGGCGAGGATGGAAGCCAGGGCGGTGACGGTGGCTGCGTAGGATGAAGTTGATGATGCTATTTGAGGATTGGTAGGGCATGTTGGATCTGGGAAGGGTAAAGAGGGGGCGGGGGGAAGTTTGAAGAGGAGATGGGGTTTAGGGGAGGAGGAGGGTGGAGGGAATGCGATGCAGAGGACGTAAGTGTACACTTTGAAGAGGGAAGCGAGTGGTAATCCTGCGGCGAGGTAGGACATGAATGCGACAAGGCCGACATGGTATGGTGTTGGATCTCTGCGCTTTGACTTTGATTTCTTTGGCCTGGTTCTTCTGTGCTCATGTTGAGGTTGAGGTTGAGTCATTTTGCTTGACGACCCGCGTTGCTCCTGAATCTGCAGTGAGAAGGCGAAGGAAGGGAGAGAGGACCGACCTGAAGGACAATCAAGGAGGAAAGAGAAGTCAGAGGATGGTCTTTGGTTGAGATCTGAGAAGAAAAGGTGTGAGCGTGGATTTGACTTTGATGGGTGTGCTGTGTTAAAAAAAAACTTGTACCCGACGATGCTGTCACTGTGCATGAGAAGGACAATAAGGAAAAAGGGGTGGTACTCGTCTCTAAAGTGAACCCTGCGTCGGGCGCCCTCGGGGAAGCTTTGAATTGTGATGTGTGATGCTGTGGTTCCGGCTGAGGGATCGTCGGTTGAGGTCGTTGTTCGACAGTGAGATGCCTGGGAGGGGCTCGCTGCCTCGCTCAGTAGAGATGTATGCAGCTGGACCCAATTCGGGATCTCGCTCTTGATGTTCCCGTCATTCCTCTGCAAACGTCGTTGAGAGGGAGAGAGAGCTGACTTCAGAAATATTTCCTTGTGCAGTGGGCAACGTGCAGAGCGTGCAAAGGTTGAGTTTGAATTCGCAGCAGCGACGAGCAGCAACGCAGACGCAGACGCCAGCAGCCAAATCACCTGCTCTCGATCGTTGCTCTCTCCCTCTGTCTCGCCTCGTTCCTGTTGTGGGTGTCTCGCGTCCGGCGGCAAGTTGAAACGAAACACGAAAAGGCAGGCGATCAGCGAGCACAGAGAAGAGGGTCATCGTGCAGTCAGCCAGCCAGTGAAGACAAAATAAACCACCGAAAATAAATTCCTCACGCCCAACTCATCACCCTCTTCAACATCATCATCCTCTCTACTCTCTCTTGTCATCGCCGATCCCATCTTCAATCTCATCCTCATCCTCAACCACCACATCCCTCACTCACTCTCCCAGCACAGCACATACGATGGCACAACCTCCCACAGCTGCCATTGCAGTCGCATGCATCTTCGCAGGATTAGCAGCCCTCTACTTCTCATACCGCATCTACCTCAAGATCTACAACAGAGGAGCACGCAAACTGGCCGAACAACAACAACAGCAAGAAGCACAACTCGCTCTCTCCTCCTCACATTCAGCCAAATACCCTCCTTCAGCACCCATCGCGTCCGCCTTCCACAACAACCATCGGCCAGCATACACTCCCTTCCACCACCACCACTTCTCATCCTCAACCCCTCAAACCACCTACAACACCAACAACACCACCCAGGTCAACACATTCTCAAGCTCAACAACCTCAGCTACCAACAAATCACTCCTACACCCCCAGACGGCAACCCCATCACCTCTCCAGTCAAACTCATCATCCTCCCTCTCCTCATCAGCAATCGCTTCACCAACAACAGATCAAACCTCAACACAACAACTACACGATGCCGTAGTAGCCGCAGCAGTCCTCAATTCCGAAGCAGACCCACAACATCAACCCACACCCGCACCTCTGCCTATCACCCTTGGCTCAAACACAACCACAGGCGCAATTCAACGACAATACGCTGCAGCACGTCAGTACGGCACCGCACCCAATGGCACCCTCACTCCCTCCGCACTCGCCACTCTCGGCTCAAACGGTGGTGGTGCAGCCACAAACGGCCCAGGATCTGTATATGCTGGATCAGAGGGGAACGGATCAGCCGCTGGGAACGGAAACGCAGGCAGTGTCCTCGGCGTACCTTCCCTCTACGGAGGTCAACGCATCAAGCGCGAATCATATCTCCCCCATCTCAATCGGGACGCCATGCAGATCGTCACTCCGTCCCCACTCGGATTCGGACTCGGTGGGATGGCCACTGCTACCGATCAGCGCACCCTTGCTTTCTCCAAAGCGTCCGGTATTGGTGATCATGAGAGTCTCTTGAGTGATCCTTTGCTCTCTTCGACCATCGTTCCCGGTGCGCCCAATGGTAATGCTCAGGGTGGTCCTCCCTCGGCAGGTGGGCCAGGTGCACCTCCCTCTGGAGAGTGGGAACAGCGCATCAATGCTTATCGCACCGGAGCGGCCTCGGCTGGTGGTTCAAGCGTAGGACACGCGCCCCGAGGTTCCGTCTCCAGCCTGAGCGGTGTAGTAGGTCCAGGTCCCTCGACCAACACCCCCGCAGCAGAGTACCTTGCTCAACAACAACGTCAGCTCCGATTAAATGCTAGTGGACAACAACAACAACAGCAACAACAACATCAACAACCACACACGATGACTCCCACTTCGCGTCGATCGAACGGTCCCAGCGGCTCCTCACCTTCCTCCCCCGCCCCTCCTCCATCCTCATACCGCCCTCCACCGCTGAACACAATGTATGCCGGTCCACCACGCGCTCCCTCGCCTTCTCGGTCATCACCACAGTCCTCAACCGGACCACCCTCCTCAGCGGTTCCGGACTTGGAGGAACAGAGACGGTTGTCGGCCCTCACCGCGCGTCAATCGCCTCTCCAACGGATGAGCTCGGGGGAGATCTGGTCGGAGAATGCCAAGTGAGATGGGTTTTGGCGCGCTGAACGGAAGGAGGGGGGGAAGAGGGGGACAGTTTTGAGCTCGGCTCGTTTGGTGTGCGGAGGGATCGATGCGCGAGCTCGATGCGTATTGGACAATTCTAGAGGAGGATATCTATCCCTGTCGAGCTCGGTACAAGGGGGAGGCTGGCGGGTGCCACCGTGTCGCGCTCTTCAATCCCGCCCTTTTCCATTCTTGCTCCATCTCTCTCTCTCTTTCTTCTTTCCCAGCTAGTCCGCTCAGTGACTTTGCCTTCTCGGACACTTGCTTCTTTCCCCTCTCCAGCTCTCACTTATCGTCTCTCGGCCCACCACCTGCCTGCCTTGCGCTATCGGATCCTTACTCTCTCTACACTCACACACACACACATCACGATACATAGCTCCATCACACTTCCCCAAAACTGATACAAGTAGTGTTCCCCCCTTTCCTCCTTACTCGCTCGTAATGTGCTGCTACATATCATCCCTTTCAATCCTACTTAACCAGTCCCATTCTGACGAAACCCTTCGCTCACGCTGGACGCAAATATGCTCGAGTTTTGACTGGGCCATGCAGTTTGGATTTGTCATCGCACATTCGCGCCGGAAGATCTGCTCTGCTCCTTGGCAGCCATGAACGTATCCCCGTCCAATCTCAATAGACTCGCCTTCTCTCGCTGCCGTTCCCTCTCCGTCGTTGCTCCCGAAGTGCTGTTTGCCGAAACAAACACCGCACCCGACGTCGACCTCGCCTTCGATCCCGAGCCCGAACCCGAGCCAGCAGCCTCCTCCGACCCAGACCCACCCACCGGCAAACTCGTCGTTCCCATCCCAATAGCCTCCCCAACCCCATTCCACAGATCCCTCTTGCACGCCATCGCAAGAAGCATGACAGCCGGCAAGTGGACCAGACTGACCCAGAAGCACCATCGCGCGGCCTTGTCGGTTCCCTGACGCCAGAACTTGTAGGCTGCGTGGATCATCACCGCGTTGATGGGTGTTGAGAGGAGGGCGTATGGAAGGGGAGCTACGACGGCTCCTGGATTGGAAGAAGAAGCTGCCTCCGAGACCGCACCCGCGTCCACGTTCCCGAAGGTGAAAAGGGCAGACCAATCCGAACTCCCCGCCAAGGGCAACGCAATACTGCACAACGGCAGCAGCACCAACGCATACCTCAAACTAACCCTCTTATTCAACCCCGGATTCAAAACACTCATCATCCGATATCCACCCCTCGCATATTCCGCCTTCAAGATCTGCGCCAGACTGTTGAAGTGCGGGAACTGCCAGGCGAACAGGAGGGAAGCCAGGACCCAGCCCGCGGCGTCCGAGGGGAAGTTCAGGAGCGAGTTCGTACAGGCTGTCCAGCCCATTAGGGGTGGTAGGGCACCTACCGCCGCTCCGACCCATGTATTGACGATACTGAGTCTCTTGAGGGGTGTATAGACTCCTGCGTAGAGTACCACATTGGCCAATCCTAAGCCAGCCGTCAGAGGGTTGACCGCGAAGAAGAGTAAAGCAGTCCCACCGACTCCGCAGACCACTGCGAACGTGAACGCATGGAGAGGGGAGAGTGCCCTTCGGGGAAGAGGTCTCGCGCGCGTCCTTGTCATCTGAGCATCATACGGCGCTTCAAGAAGCTGATTGAACGTATTCGCACTGGCACTACACATAGCCGTCCCCGCCGTCAGAGCGAGTAAAGTACCGACTCCTCCACTGCCTACGGATGTGTCGACCAACGTGGCAGGACAGAGGGCGTAAGGTGCCATGGCGGTCAAGACTACGAGGAAGGTGAGTCGCGATTTGGAGAGTTGTTGGTATGTTTTGAGAAGGGAGGAGAAGGTGTGTGATGGGGCGGGTCGGAAGGAGGTCGAACTTGCTGTTGGAGGAGGGGACGCGAATTGGGAAAGGTCCGTCTCGATGATAGCCGGGTCATTCGATGATGGTGCATAAGACGGTACGGAGGGCCTTGGGACGGTAGCAGCAGCAGAGCTGGATATACTCCTCCTTTGAGAGCTGGAGTTCAAGGAGGTGAAAAAGTTGCCGACGTTCCCTACATTCCATCCCTCCCTGTCCTTCTTCGTATCCTTGTCCCACAGGGGCAGACCCGCCGCGATGGATCGTGAACCATCAACAGCGACCGAGCCCGGCTCCTCCCTTGATCTCGCCCGAGCGCTGAAGGTGCCGTGCGCAGAGCGTATTTGAGGACTAAGTCCCTCCCTTGCCGGTATTGACGCTTTGGATGAGGAGGCTCGACATGGTGGTGGTGGTAGTACTTGCGCCGCGGTCACTCTCCTGCCCATCTGAAGGACCGCCAACCTCCTCGCGCACCGGAACGTCGTCCCTGCCGATACTGAGCTTTCGAGTGCTCTTGTTGCTGCTATTCTTACGAGCGTCATTCCCTGGGCTTGTCACGATGGGAGGGGTGTTACGGAAGTGAGCAAGACCAGTTGCTGATGCGAAGCTTCTTTTTCGTGTCTCTGCCTTTCGCCACGTGGTTCAACCTCAACTTCGCCCTGCCGAATAGTCAGCACCACCCTTTCGTCCCTTCCAGGTACCTTCAAACGACGACATCTCCATCACCACAACAACAACATCCTCTCGCTGCTGTCACTGAAGCCCTCGATGATTTTTATTCAGACGTTTGCGCCGCTTTTTGGGCATTGTTATTGCATTGGAAAGAGAGTTGTTGCTGTCACACCCAGAGGTTGTGTCCAACCACCTCGCGCTGGCCAGTTCGAGGTGAGGGTTTCGGGGAACTCTGACAAGAAGACCGCATCTCGTCATCCTTTCGATTGATACATGCCGACAAAGGCTGAAGATGATCGATAAAAATAGGAGGATTCCATCCGTGCTGCTTTTGCTGTGTGTCGCTCTTGTTGTTGAGGGGCATGGATGGTCGTGCGGTGTGCTGGCTTGGACGACTACGGGGCAAAGCTGGGTAAGTGGTGACCATGCCAGCGCGAGAACAAACCGCCTCACCTCCATTCCAACTGTCCATACCACAACCGCCACACACCACAACACAAGCGCGCCTCAAAAGAACCGGCACCAGCACGCATGATTTATTTCAGAGCGACTGAGATCAAAAAGAGGACCCCGTACAACATCGAATCGGGAGGATGGTATGCGCTCGACTGGTTAGCGGCCAGACGCGGGCCAGACGCGCCTCAGTATATGCGAAATATATCCTCACGAGCATGAAGGAGCATTCCATTCCACGCTCGCTCTCCTGGCTGGAGCATGGTACCGGGAGGGAGGGTAAAAATCGCTGACCTGATTCCGGCCTTCTCCGTGGCATTTATGTTGTGTGTGTTGAGGCGTTGAGGCGTTGAGGAACTGAGCAGAAGAATGTTGCGAGTGGGTCGTCAACCATCGCCCGCTGCGAAATTCCTGGCGGACATCAACACCCACGCCTCAACCACACATCCACACACTACACAACATACCACATATCGATTTGCGCCAAAGCTTCCCCTGCTTTGATCGTAGATTTATGCTGAAGCTACAGCATCCTCTTTCTGGCGCATACAGCCAGAAATGACGAAGCTGGTGATCGTCAGGCGCTGTGTCGGGAGGGCGCGGTTGATACGCTGTCACTTATATGTCAATTACATGTCGGCCATCCGTCCCTGGGTCAACCCCTCACAGCCTTCCCTTTCTGATATCAAAACAGCATAGCGAGGTAGGAAAAAAATGACTGAGTTGGTTCCAGCTTTTGTTGGCTGGATTTGTTGTGTTTGTCGTGTGTGGTGAGCCTGAGGAAGGAGGATGGGTGGGAGTGTGGGAGGTGGATGCGCAAGGGCTGCGGCAAAACTCCCTGCGTGCCAAAGTGTCATCCTGCCCACCCTTCCAACCGTCCAACGCGGTCCACACGCTTCATTAAGCTCCCACGCACTTCCCAGCAAGCAGCTCGGTGGCGCCAAGCTCAGGGTGCATGCAGCAATGTCTCGTGCTCCTCGGCGTTTGTTGCGCGCGTTACTCAATTGTACTTAGCTTAACGTGGATCATTTGATACACGTGTATGTGAGGAGACCCTTAGGGTCTGGTCAGCTGAGGTCCCAATGAGACCGCCTAGAGGGGATGGATTCTATGGGCGGGACCAGCAACCGACTGAAGGACACACAAAGACACACACACTATCATCAGGGTGGGATTCTAGGGAAGGGCCGAAAGAAAGAAGAAGTGTGTGTGCCTCAGCTGCAGACGAGCAGGGGCGAGCGATCAACGATGTGGTAGACAAGAGGAAGGTACTGAGATTCAAATTTGCCACATCAACAACGCGCACGCACCACGCGACGCGTTGTTGCTATGCAGCGTTTATTCTCGCCCCGGTGCTCACTGCAGCCGAGGACACGCGACAGCCACGTTGTCGGCCGACGCAACACCCTCGGCGTTTGTTGCGCGCGTTACTCAATTGTACTTAGCTTAACGTGGATCATTTGATACACGTGTATGTGAGGAGACCCTTAGGGTCTGGTCAGCTGAGGTCCCAATGAGACCGCCTAGCCCGCCATCCCATAGATCCCGAAGGAAGGACTGGGCACGCAGGGCATAGGACGCGGCGGCTAGAAGGACACTGACGGAGACCTATAGCTGACGAACCCCACACACACGAAGGGATCAAGAGCAGAGAAAGGGACGCAGTTGCGAAAGCAGAATGTGCCAAGAGGACAGAGAGGCAAGAAGCACAGAAATACACCACAGTTACAAAGGAACAGAAGAACGGAGAACACCTAGCGCTGGATGTGCGCGGCCGTGAGAGCATAGGCCGAAGCCAGACCTTTGTCGCGCTCTCGAAGGTACCGAGTAACCACGTTCGACTCCCAGCCACCCATCAGTTTGATCGACTCCAGCGGAACACCAGCTCGCCAGTGGGCGGTGCACCTCCGATCCTGAACGAGTGACCGACATGGGTAGGACGATCCGCTGCAATGAGCGCCCGGTCAACGACCTTGAGAAACTCTTTCTTGGTAAGAGCGGAGAGGGAAGGAGAGACGGCCTTTTGATAGGCAAAGAGAGGGGTAGAAGACGCCAACTGATCTTGATGGGGAGAGAGTGAAAGATGATGGTGGAGGGCGAAGACTGGGTCGAGGTGATCTCCGCAACTGACGAGGAACTTGTCCAAGCCATCCTTCTTGGTAGTCTTGGTCCAAGGCAGCCAGATGCGAACGACATCAAGACCTTCGTCGGACTTCGACCTGCCGACGATGTTGGAGCGCATGACATTGCGGTCCGCCCTTGACGAGGAAGTGGAAGTTGTCGTTTCGCCTAGACGGCACATGGACCACCACGTCATTGTGACGCATGCCCAGACCGCCGCATGAAGAGGGTCGGTCGCAACGTTGAGTTGGGAAAAGATGCAGTCGAGATCAATAGGAGTGACGGGAGGCCGGAGGGGCTGCTTGGGAGGACCGTTCTTGTCCAACGACTTGATGGCTGGACCGACGGCCTCGCCGCGAGAGAACGGCTGATTCCACAGCCGGTGCCAGGTGGCAAGGGACGAGACGTATGTGTTGAGAGTGGAGGCGCGAACCTTGCCTTCCATCGAAGCCACAAAGGCGAGAAGAAGATCTTGTGAGATCGGATACCGATGCTGGGAAGGAACGTTATGCCTGTCGCAGAAGTCGACAAACTGTTGAATTCCCGAACCATAGTTCTGCTGTGTGGTGACCTCCAACGCGGAGGAAAGAATGCGGCGGATGTGCGCCCAATGTTGCCCTGAGGGTCAAAGTTGAAGCCTGATGACGTGCGGAGAAGTGGTCGCTCCCCACTGATGGGAGCAATAGCCCAAAGACGATCCTTTGCTGGAATCTTGACCTCCTTTTCCTTTGGAGGAGATTGCATGGTTGGATGAGTCTTCGACGTGGAAGGCGATAAGGACGATGGGTTTTGTGATGCAAGATGCTTGGATGACGATTGACGAGTTACTTGACGAATGTGATGACGTTTGGGAATCGATGACGAGGATGACTGACCCAAGGCAGAAGAGGAAGCCTTGGGATAGGGGTGAGGACGAGAAGACGAATTCGGAGTGGGTACTCGCTCGGACGCAGCCCCCTGACGCCTGACACGAGTGCTCCTTATACGCCTCTCATCCTTGAGTTGGCGCATATACCAATCAACGGTTCCGTACCGCATGAAGGAAGGGACGGAGGGGCTGAGGAGTGTCAAAGAAGGGAAGGTGCGGTCCTGGAGGGAACTCGCCTCTTGACGGAGCATCAGCCGGGTTATCCGCTGATGCAACGTAAACGACCCGAACGTCGAGTCGATGTTCCATTTGGAACGCGATCAGAGATCGCATGATAGAGTTTGCGGACCGACCCCGGCTCCGCCCACGCTTGAAGGCACCAATGACACCTTTGTTATCACTGAAGATATTGAGTACGCAATCCTTTGCGCCCATCTCCACCGCTTGACGAACACCCAGCTCCAATGCAGCTGCTTCAGCCCAGCCAATTCCGCGGCTGTCACTGTCCCAACCCGCCAACAGCATCCAAGCTGCCCAGCTGTCATCACAGGTGACTCCAACACCCCATGTCGTTGACGCATCAACGTAAATCGTGTGCGGGAAAGTGCACTTTGGCATCTTGACGGAGCGGATCAGCTCCTGCCGTAGGGCCTTGGCCCAGTGCTTTCGCTTCATCTTGAACAGCAGGAGGAACGTACAGTCGCCGGAAAGGAGGCTGAGTGTTCCAGCAGACATGAAGTTGATCATCTCTGCCGTGTAGGGCGCAAGGTCCCGTGCCATCATGGCAACATGCTGGAGCGACCCAACCAGCTCTCGCACCTCCTTGAGGGAGCGCGGTGCCGACGACCGAAAGAGTTCCACATGCTCAAGGAACTTGACCCTCTTGTCGTCGGGTAACATGACCGTCATGACTCAAGGTTCCAGATGAAACCAAGGTACTTGACGACAGAGTCGAACTCTGACCGCTTCACCGGATGCCAGGGGAAACCTAGCTCCTTTGTCGACTCGTGCACCTGATCGAGCGAAACCTCCAGCTCCGGAGGCTTGATGAATACGAAGTCGTCACCCACTTGACGACCCGCATGGACGGGAAGATGCAAAGCAGTACATCTTGACCACGTCCGCGACCGATCCCCAGACGCCGGTGGCAGAAGCCAAACCGAAGGGGAGCCTCGTGTCGATACCGAAATCACCCATGGGCAAGGCAATTACCAGCCCAGGCCACTGTGACCGGTGTGCCATGATTGCCCGGAACGCTTCCAGAGCGTCTGACATAGCTGCCAACGACCCACGCGGCATAGCACGCATCTGCATGAGAACAAAGACAGAGAAAGTCAGCCGACCTGGCTCTTTAAGGACGATGAATCACAGACAACGCTGACTTGGAGACACAAAGGTCACAGGGAGAAGCACAAAGGCCACTTGGGATGATGATTGCAGGTACAAAGACCATGCTTAGTAGGTACAAAGACCATACTACCACAGATACAAAGATCTGGCTGAGAGGTTCAAAGACCAACTCAGAAAGGGACTGACACCCAGAGGACGAAAGGGGAAGGGACAAAGCCCAAGGGAGCAAAGCCCTACGCGAAGAGAGAGAGAAGAAAACACTGACCTCATCAACCATGGCTACGAAGCCATCCCAGGAACACACAAACTCATCAGAGTCAATGAACGCATTGACCGCAGCAACGTCGCCCTTTCTTGGCCACGAGAAGTCTTGAATCATCCGCCATTTGCCACCGGGCTTTGGCGCCAACCCGAGTGGCGACGTTTGGAAGGGACCCAGGATCGACCTCGACCTGCTCCTGGGTGAAAGGACCGACAACCCTTCCCGCTTCCATCTCCTTCAGCACAATGCCATGCAGGATCATCAGCTCATCCTGCTCCGTGCAGTGGTTCTTCTGCACCACTGTCTTCCGAACCGGCGGAATGCCGAAATCGAAACCAATCTCCAAGTCGCGGACCATGGTTGGGAACGCGTGTAGCAAGTTGAACCGTGAGAGCATTGAAAGGAAGCCCTCATGCCGAAGTGGGCTTGGTGATGGGGCAATGCTGAGCTCCGTGATCTGGCTTTCCACAAAGGGAACACTCGTGGATACCAATGGTGCATCCATTGACGGAGCATTGGTTCTTGAGGTTGTACTTGTAGCAGATGATGGCTCCGTCGGAAGCTCGGAGAGCTGTCTTGAAGCATTGCGCTTGGCATAGGGTTCTCGACCAGGAGGACCTCTGTTGCAGTTGGCGAGGTCGTGACGAGTACGGGAGCCGCATGTGAAGCATGCACCTTCCTGCCGCGGCTGGGAGGAGGTGCCCTTCGGAAAGGGCTTCTGGGCTTGCTTGCCCTTCGAGGTGGACGAGGAAGACGCGACCACTGCTGAAGAGGTAACCGCCTCAGGAGCAGGAACAACAGCTCGATGCTGCTTCCACAGGAGCTCGAGATCATCGCCGGCGCGCTTGAAGATCTTGTCTTGCCACTCGCCTGGGTCCAGTCGCTGACCATACGGAGATTTGAAGTAGTCATGCCGGACCTTGTGGACGTATAAGGCCAACCAAGGCCAGCCAGGCAGCTTGATAGCGTAGTCGTGATTCTCCACCTCGTCCCACATCTTCTTGAAGTGGTCCGCTCCAGTGCCAACCACTCCTTGGACTCGTCGCGAGCTTCAGCAATTAGCTTGTCGTACGTCTTCCAGACGATCTTGAAAGCCGCCGACATTTCATGGAAGGACATCGCCCAGTCCTCCTTCTTGTGGTCGCCGAGTTGTGCGTTGGCACCAAGCGAGTCGATAATCATCGTGAGAGTCGGAGTTGACGAGAACTGGATGCTGGCATCTCGAGCATGTCCTTCGATGATGCCCTCTTGAGAGAAGTGCCAGAGAGGCACGTACATGCTCTGGCGAAGCTTGTTGATGACTATGATGGACGGGAGGTCGACCGAGGCGGTGCTCAACGTGCCTGTCTTGAACGGTTGACCCTTGAGGACGTTGGAGTCGCTGAAGGAGTGCTGAAGCGCAGCAGCCCTGTCCAGGCGAGAACGCTTGAGGTTCGTGAGTTCCTGGGGGGATCGCTGTCTCTTGAACGATTCAGCCTGTGGCTTTGCCACCGCGGCTCCTGAACGCCGATCCTTGGAGAGCTTGTGACCTTGGCAGCGTAGACGTTGTCATACTCCACGTCTTCATCTGACTCGACCACAGGAATCTCCGGACCTTCTTCGTCGTCGCCAAGAGCTGCTGCCACAGCAGCTCGTCTCGTCCTCGGGGTAAGGTCACGCAGCATGTGTACTACGTCCTCGACTTGATCAAGCTGACGCGGGACCGGGGTAACCGGGCGCTCTGGAAGCGGTGAGCCCTGTTCGAACTCCGAGTCGCCCTGATCTTCGCCTTGAGGGTCCGGGGAAACGCGACGACTCTTGCCCTTCTTGGACGACTTGACAGGGGGTTGCGGTTCCACACCTATGCCCTCATCATCCTCCTCCTCCGTGTCCTCCTTGTTTTGCCCGTCTCGATGTGCAGCGAGGCCGATGGCCATCTTGAGGTTGTCGCCCAACGGCGGCAAGTTGCGACCGCGATCCGAGACCTCTGCGTCGGAATCCTCATCTTGATGTCGCTGCTGCTCTTGCTGCTTGCGAAGGGCCGTGCGAGCCTGGACCTGTTGCTTGAGAGCCTCCATTCTCATGCGAGAGGAGTTGGGAGTGGGAGGACGATAAGGTGACGGTGATCGCTCAACGTACGACTGCTTGGTGAAGACTGAAAGGCGAGGAATCCTGCTGGAACCCGGGTTTGTCATGCCTTGAAGCGTACCGAAAGAAAGAAGAAGTGTGTGTGCCTCAGCTGCAAGACGAGCAGGGGCGAGCGATCAACGATGTGGTAGACAAGAGGAAGGTACTGAGATTCAAATTTACAGACAGACAGACAGACAGAAAATCGATTGACCAAAGCCCGCGCAAAGGGCGCAGCAAAGAGGCGCGCGTCGACGCGACGCGCACACCTACAGGGAGGTGTTCTAATAAGTGGGGGTGGGTACAGCAGCGCTGGGTCCTTGTGAGCATGGTACTAGCCCTGTTCAGATCGCTCGCACACAGCTCAACCGGCGGAGATCAGTACCCCTGAACGGGCGTCTGCTGCGTGGAGGTGGAAAAGAGAAGAGAAGAAGGGAAAACGTGCGAATGAAGATGAAGTGGATGCGGAAAGCCGGGAGAAAGGAGAGGAGAAGGTGGAGCGTTCGGAGACGATGAAGTTGGGTCACCGATAACGACAGCCTGCGTGTGTCTGGCGAAATCCGACCGAGCGGCTGGGAAGATGGTGGTCCGTATGTATATCCGCATGATGCTTGATGAGATGAGGTGGGAACTGGGATCTGCCGGCTACGCATTGTCACCGTCCATGCGTGCATAAAGCTCGCGCGTGTATGCGCCCGAGGCGCGAGCGAAGGCCAGTAAGGCTCGAATGCCTCTTTTGTCATTGACCAGTGCCTCATTTGTGTACCGGCTGCCCTCGTTGTCCAACAGGAGGGCGTGGTGCCGCGCGAAGACGGGACATGTGGTAGGGTGGAACTGGGACCGAAGCTGGCCGCACAGACAGAACCGCTCTGCATCGACGTGATGAAACCGGTGATGGTAGCCGGCGAAGTCCCCGTGGCCAGTGCGAATCTGAAGTAGGATACCTAGGTCGCGGCGTGGGAGCTGCAGGGTAGGGCCGGATCGATGCGCAGGGACGGTCACTCGCGTTTGGAAGTACCAACCAGAGCGAATCCCGGCGGCAGCTGCCCAAACTGCTCGCCATTCATCGTGTGCTCTTTGGTTCACCTGCCTCCCAGCGTAGGAGACTGATGTTGCTGGAGGAAAAAGAGTGCCCTCACCACTCGATCCCCTCTTCGCAAGGTAGTCCGCACGTTCGTTCCCGCTGACCTTTGCATGACCTGGCACCCACCTGAGTCCTAGCCGGTTCCTGGAGTCCTGTCTCAGCCATCGCCTGGCCCTCCGATCGAAAGTCTTCACCACCGACAAGCTGCTGCTGCTGAGACCCACCGCAAGGGCTTGCAGAGCCGCATTGTTGTCCGCCCATATGTTGATGTTCTTGAGTCCTCGCCTCTGCGCCTGATCGATTGCACTGGTAAGACCAGACAAAAGAGCGATCAGCTCCGCGTCGAAGACCTCACGATGAGCGCCCGTAGGAGACGATCCGCTGCTGATTTCTCGCCCGCGCAAACCCACTGTCCAGCCTGCTCCCGTACTTCCCTCCTCAGTCCTCGATCCATCCGTGAACACGCACAACTCATCCGACCGCCCTCTCAACTCAATCTCGACCAATTTTGCCGCCTCCTGCTTATCCCTTGGCAAGTCGGATGCCGTTTTGACCTCGACCTCTGCCAATGATCCCAGCGGGATCCACCATGGGGGTCGTAGCCAGTCTACCCGCTCGATATCCTGACTACAGCGTTGCGCCAGCAGCGTGAGCCTTGTCCAACGTCGTCGGAGGTAACGATCGAGTCTGGTGGGTGGTCTCTGAGCGCGATTCCAACTGGTAGGTGGTCGCTGGTCCGAGTAACCGAAGGCTCCCGCCCGCCGTATAAGTGTGTGGTTGCTGCGTTTTGAGGCCAGTCGCAACGCATATCGATCCAACATCCTGTCCAAATATTGCTCCATCGGCATACACCCCGCTTCCACCTGCAATGACAACACATTGGCTGTGCGCCACACTGGAAGAACCATCCTCAGTGCATTTGACTGTTCCCGCTCCATCGCTTGTACCTTATACACTGCCCCTCGCACCGCCAACGTCTGTTCCTCCTCCACCTCGTCCACCAGTGTTCTCCCACGGCGCTCTGCCACTCTGCGACGACCCTGCCACCACACCACCGCCCCATACGTCATGATGGGCAAGACGCAGGCAACATACAGCCGCCGAGCGTCACAAGCTCGCAGGCCACGCACAGTGTTGACGAGCATACGCATGCACTGCGCTGCCTTCCTTGCCTTTGCGCAGATCAGCCCAACGTGGCGCTTGAAGGAGAGCTTTGGGTCGATGTGGAACCCGAGCCACCTGACAGTGCTGTCCGGCGCGACTGGAATCACCTCGCCGTCAGGGAGGCGAACAGGTGGTAGTGGCACTGGTGTGAGCGGGCGGCGAGCAAATGGTGGAGAGAAGTGGATCAGTTCCCGCTTGTTTGGGTCGAATGTCAATCCAACTCCCTCCGCCCATGCCGCCGCCGCCCGATACCCGTAAGCCAAATCCTGGCAGTTCTGTTCAATATCAAGAGAAGAAGTGTAGATCAACCCATCGTCAATGAAGCCAATAACTCTGAGCCTACGCAGCACACGATCCTCGCTCTGAGGACCGAACAGGCGCAGAAGCGGGCTCACGAAGATGATGAAGAGAATGGGGGAGACCGGGGATCCTTGCGGAATGCCTGTATTGAGGGGTGTCATGGGGAATGTCTCCCCGTCCAACCTGATCGCCGCAAGACGTGCAGTGAGGAACGATTGTACCCATCTGACCAGATGCAAGGGACACCCAAGCCGGTAGAGAAGGTGAACCAGGCGTTCGCCGTGCGTGGCATCGAAGGCCCCTTTGACGTCGAACGCCAGTGCCGAGGTCGTACGCTGTTCGCGTTTTGCCCAACCTGCCTCCACATCGTGAATCAAGGTGAGTGCCGCATCGTCGGTGCTGCAGCCCGGCATGCCACCAAACTGCTCGGGAGGAACCCATCCATACTTGCGTGCATAGAACGTCAGTCGCTGTGCAACGATCTTCTCCAGTACCTTCCCAAGACAGGGGAGGAGAGAAATGAGCCTATACGAGCGCGGCTGGGCCGGGTCTCGATTGCCGCTCTTCTTCAGAGCCACCAGGGTCGCTTGGCGGAACACCGAAGGGTGCCAACCAAGGCGGAGGGCAGTCGCCAAGAGCTGAACCATACTTTCCTTTGCTAGCGGCCACAGGCGCCGGAGGGTGAGGAAGCCCACGTCGTCTGGACCCGGTGCCTTCTTTGGGTCTTGATCGAACAAGGCTCGTTCGACCTCCAATTCCGTCAAGGGCTCGTCGGCGGCGGTGTTGTTGTGAGGCAGGTGGAGGTCGAGTGGTGGGAGGTTTGCGGCGGCGGGTGCGGGCAAGAGAATCCGTCGCAACAGGTCCGATTTTTCGTCCGCGCCAACTACCACGTTCCCGTCCTCATCCATCAAAGGAGGACTTCTGTACTTCCTTCTCCCCTCTGACCACCGCATTGCCCCAAAGATTTCATTACCTTGCAGATCGTCGATCTTCTGCCGTGCCCATGACCTCTTCGCTTTGATCACAGCCTTATGAAACTGAGAGCGGCAGCGAGAGAACCGTTCCTGATATCGCGCGGACCGTGGTGCCCTCTGTTGCTGCTGTCGAGCGGAGCGGTACTTCGCGTGTGCACTCGCACAGTCCGCAGTCCACCATGCGTAGCCGCCACGTTTCCCGGAGGAGCGAGGGGTGCTGTTCTCCAACGACGCCTTCATGGCCGAACCGAAAGCCTCAGAAGCTTCGTCGAGCCGATCTGTTGCCGTCGGGCTCGCAGCGTCAGTGGCTTCGACGGCGGCAGCGACCAAGCCTTCGAACTGTGGGAGCATCGATTCGAACTCCGCCTTCAAAATCTCCACATCCGTCCTGCGCTCTGACAGCCGGCCCGACCCATCGTGCTGATCTCCGCAAACGGGGGTCGCCTCCAGCTCTGTCCATATGACCTCATGATCCGCTCCCACATGAAGATCCTGGCGCACCCTGCACTCACGGAGCCATCCGAGTCTGTGGAGAGCTGGAGAGAGAAAAACTAGATCAAGTGCTGCTCCGCCCCTCTCACTCCCGACCCCGCGTGTGGGGGTGCCTGCCTCAAGGCCCAGTCCCCACCCTTGTGCTCCCATCCAATCTGACAGCAGCCTACCTGCTTTGTTTGTCCTCCCATTCCAATCTGCGGTCGCCCAATTAGCCTCATGGGCGTTGAAGTCCCCTGCAACTAGAACCGCCTCCTCCGCTTCGTTCCAACGAGAGCCAGTGACGGTCCTGGCTCCCTCTGCTTGACCCCGCTCTCCTCGAGGAGCATTGTACACGTTCACCAGATGCAGGCTTGGGCCTGCGAAACCACGCACTTGCAAACTCACCACGTCTGCGGTGTCCATCGCCAGCATGTCTTGTCGCTGCGTCACCCGCAATTGCTTGAGCCGGTCCTCACGGATGTACGTGATTGCTCGAGGCCTCTTGGAGGGCACGGGTTGAGGCAAGAACACTGCATAGCTGGGATGGGCTTTGGGAACAAAAAGATTCTGGTCAGCATTGTGCCATAAGCCTGGCTCTTGGAGGAAGACAACATCAGCATTCTCTGCATACGCAAGCTCTAGAATCGCATGCGTCGCAGCACCACTTCTTCCAACATTTGCCTGTAAGATGCGAAGCACCCTTTGCTTCCGCCGTGTTCTGCGCCTTCCACCGCTGCGCTTCCTCTCCCGCCTCCTTCGCTTCAATCTCCCTGACTCCTCCGCCACTCCTCTATCTGTCGCCGCTCCTCCTTCTTCCACGACTCCCCTGCTCGCCGTCGCTCTCCTTCCTTCTCTGCTGCCACCGCTATACCTTTCCAGACCGTTTCCTCGGGCCCCATTCTCATCACCAGCTCCCGCCTGAGTGTTCCAAAGAGCGACACTACGACTTTGACCAGGAGCTGGTGGTATTGATGATTGAGAGAGGGCCGACATCATTGAGATGATGCGGCAGCGCCTCGAGCGCCGAGTGGAAGCGCGTTTGATCCTCGAGCGGGCCCTTCAATGCTTTGGACAAGCTTGTTGCGGGACCGGTCGCCTACGGCGTTGATCCTGCTCAGCTCCTGGCCACGAGTGAGGACGTACGCTCGCGCAAATCGATCCCATGTTGGGCGGTTTTTGCAGGCTCGGTCTCCTGCTGCGTGTGCCCCGCGGCAATGCATGCACTGCGGGATGCAAGGGGAGCCATCCAAGCATGGCTGGCACTGAGCCTCGTGCTCCTCCTGGCTGTGGCCATACTTGCCACATCGCAAGCAACGGGCAGCAGACTCACAGCTCGCTGTCTTATGGCGATACGAGCCACAGACTCCACACATGGCGGTGCTGGGGCGGAGCTGGTGGCGGCGAAGGTTGAATTTCCGGCCGAGGATGCGGACCTCCATACCTGGGCGGAAGTTGGCGTGGGTGGTGGTGTAGAATGCGACCGGAGTTGAAACTTTTGCCGTCCAATCTTCATCCTGTCGACACAAACGTTTCGCTTCACCTCGGATCACCCCCGGAAACACCTCCTTCAGCTGCGCAGTAATGAAATCATTGTCAATTTCGCCGCTACCTGCGTGGGTGGCCACATCGTGGAGAACCCATCGTTCCCATTGCTCATCCATGTCGACACTGGAGGCACCCAACGTTCCCGCAATCACCTCCGAGTGCATTTGAAGCTGATGGGTGCTGCAGCCGTGCTTGGGAGAGATTGCCAATCCAGTGGGGCAGTCCGTAATGACGTCCACACGTACAGAATGCGGCGCACCAGAGGCTGCGAGGGCTGTATTAACCTGATTCACCAGGGTGAATGGGTCACCCTTCGGCGCGCCTCGCGCAAACAGGCGATCATCGTGTCGTCCTCCTTGAACAGCGGCTTTCAGGGCGGAACCTCGGCCTGCCCGACTATGTGCTTGTCTTTGAGATGTGCAAAAGGGTGGCGAGGTGGGGGCGGGAGCTGCATACCGGCGGGGCCAGACGTAGGGCGGGCGGGCTGACCAAGTGCAGCGCTGTAGGAACGTCCAGTAGGAGCCACACGTCCAACCGATGCGACCGGCGGGCTCAGAAGGCGGGCCGTTTGGTCCGGGCGGCGAACGTCATACTCCGTGAGCGCGTTGATGAGCTCCGGAGCGAAAGCGGGTGCGAAGCCTTGCGCCTCTGCGTGCCGATGAGCAGCTTTGCAGGCTGCGAGGAGGAGGTCTAGCTCCGTGCTGCTGACGTTACCCTCTGAGCACATCTTCTCCATGTGAGTCATGAGGCCCGCATAAGCCTTAGTCCGTGCCTGCGCTCGTGTCTGAAGAGCGTTATCTGCGTCCCTCATCTCTTGCGCGGCCGTTGCAATTGCTGCGTTTGCAGTAGTTCTTGCACGTAAAATCGGTGCGGGCTGGTTCGATTCCACAGGAGCAGCCGCTTGCGCTGTTGAGCGTGCCACTGCTCTTGCCGTCGCCGCCATAGCTGCTGCCTGCTCCTTCGCAAGCTCTGCAGCCTCCGCCGCAGCTGTCGCCTCCACTGCAGCTGCTGCCGTCGCCGCTCTAACCCGAGCGGACTGCCTTCGCTGACTTCGTGGCTGCTTTTGGCGCCACTCCGGTCCCTCTGCTTGATCCAGTTCCATATCCAGGGTGCCGCTAACCCTGCAGCTTCCGTCCCGGTTCTCATGCTGGCGTCGACGACTCTGCTGCTGTTGCTGCCGTTCATGCTGCTGTCGTCGCTGCTGTCCGAGTATATCGCGGCAGCCCGCGCTTCCGCTGATTCGGTTCCTATCTCGTCCTGTATGTCCGACCAGGATCTGCCTTCCACAGCGTCCACCTCTGCCTGGGCCTCAGAGATAGTTGAGGCATCCGGGTCCGCGCTGCCTGTAACACCAAGCTTCTTAGCTAGACCACCGACCAAATGAACCTTCCTAATGATTGGAGACGCGCTCCGATCCGCATCTACTGCATTTCGTTTTGAGCCGGCTGGGGTAAAGCGGGCGGGGGGGGAGCCTGGGGAAAGGCGCGGCGTTGAGGGAGGGCGGGGGCCGATCATCCCGCTAGGGCAAGACGAGGGCGCCGCCTCTGCTGTCTGCAGCTTCTCCTTCTCCATTGAATTTTTTGGGGTTCCTGAGATTCAAATTTGCCACATCAACAACGCGCACGCACCACGCGACGCGTTGTTGCTATGCAGCGTTTATTCTCGCCCCGGTGCTCACTGCAGCCGAGGACACGCGACAGCCACGTTGTCGGCCGACGCAACACTCGAGCTCTGACATACCGGAATGCCACCTATGGCCGACGTAAAAGGAGGCATTATGGCTTCTTTGCAATTTAGAGCTTGGCCGCCAAGATGGCCTCATTTCATCTCCGCAACAGAAAAGCTTGAACCCACGTGAGCGCCAGATCCCCCATGAACGCCAATTGAACATCGCGTTGGAAGAGCGCCCGACGCGCAGCACATCCAACCCGAGTAACCTCCCTGCCTCGTCCAACTCTTCCAAGCCCCAGTACTCTTCGCGCTTCTTCCCAGTCCCCACGCGCCCAACCTGTCCTGTTATCCGTCAACGTATGTGAGTTGCTCTCACTCGCGACCGGCGCGAGGCCTCAGTCAATACTCACAAGGCCTCAGTCAATACTCACACCCAAACCATTTTTTTCACCCACCCCAGACTTCCGCACCCATTGCTCCGTCCGCAGCCACATAAGCCCTCCTGTGCTTCTACAGAGACTCCGGACTCAACAGTGCGCGCGCCTTTCCTCGGTCCACCCGTCAAGCGGCAAGCCAGGCCGCCAGGGCGTCAGTTCGTGGCGTTGCCATCTCCCGCACTCCCCGTCGCCCGTCCGCTCTCCCTCACATCCGAGCTGTCTATTCCCTGTCGCCTGAGTGTCACAGCAAAACAACATTCCCCGGTCCACCTTCCGTCCGCGTTTCGCCCAAACGCTCTTGCACCCTCCCAAGCCGTCCGACAATCATTATTCCGAGGCCATGGCGCCGTCGTCGCGGAAGACGCGCCATCCTCGCCTCAAGTCCTTTGCCTCCAAACACGCAAAGTGTATCGATGGAGAGTCTCGTAGGAGAACCACGGCGAATAGGTCTAATCAATCCTACACTCTCAGAGTCGGAGGCACTCTGCCGGAGGTTCGTCATCGTCCAGCCCCCCTCCCAGCCAATGCACTCGCAGACATTGCTACTCGGATTCGCAAGTCGCGTCCCGTGCGAGACAATGGGCCCCCGACACTGCCAGAAAGCGCTGATGCTATGACGCACGAAGGCGCGGAAGATCTCGATAATTACGAGTTCAGTACCGGCGATATGTCGTTCTTGTCACACGACCACGCCGAGGGCAGTGACTTTGGCAGCGACGTCGAGGAGGAAGACGACCCTCAGGACGTGCCTCTCCTTCAGGCCATGATCTTGTGTCCGGTACCTCGAAAAACACTCGCATCCCGAGCCGCTTCGCATCCTGGCACGCAAAGGTTCCCCACATCTTCGAACTGGCGTACGGATCGATACCGCATTCACCCCCAAACCTCAGCATGGACTGTCCATGTGCGCCGTCACCCCATCGAAGATACGTCTGTATCAAGGTCTACGACGTCGGCCGACCATCTTTGCTTCAAGGCGAATGCTGTCACCGACACCTGGTCGAAATGTTAATTCGAGCCGACCTTTTCCCCGCCAGTCCGTCCAGACCTCAAGTAGCCTTCACCATGACTCTTCTTCGATGGCACCAGACCCTAGTAGATCAGGCAGGCATGGGGGCCAACAACATGGCACAGATCATTCAATCCTTTCTGCGCCGAGGAACTTCCTTTCAGCGGTCACGGACACCGTACAGCGTCCCCGACACCCTCCGCAAGCAACTCAAGAGTGCGCTGACGTGGCTCACAGTTACGGAGCGATACGCCGATCACCTTGCTACGTATGTACGGCCTACTTGGCGACCCGATCGCCCTCGACTCTGTCACGACGATCTCGTCCTCACCATAGATGATCTCGCAGACAGCTGTCCGGCATGTTTCAACACTTTCAAAGCTGGAGCTCCAACTCTCGACGGCGACAGCCCGCAAGTAATGATCTCGATTGACGGGAATTTCACTCAGAAACGGAAAGGACGCCCCGACACTGTGGGAAAACAGCCGTTTCCCCCCGCCGCTTTCTCTCCGCTACTCAAGTCTTCGCCGCGGAGACTGCGTGGCATAGTGCCCAGGGCACCGACCCGGACCAAGAGAACTGTATCGCAAAGATCCGGGCAATCGACTCCGAGGGCGCATTAGGATCCAGCTCCCTCTTTGACATCAATGGCTTGATGGGTGCGTGTTGCCGCCACGATGTTCCCCTCGTCATGTGCGAAATCACCACGAGGGGCGAACGCCATTTTTACGCTATCGCACTCATCGACGCAATCCTCAAGGCTGCTGGGCCGAACCTGCGGCACCTGGGAGTCTTATACGACATCGGCTGCCGCTTCGCTCCCAGCACAAGAGTCGCAGCCGTATTTTCATCTCGAGTGAAGATAACCTGGGCCGTACCCATTTTCCATGTGTACGGACACACGTACTCGTGCCAGGTGCGCTTCAATCCCCGGAATCTGCCAGGCTTCGGATGGACGGACGGTGAAGGAATGGAGCGAGTATGGTCAGGCCTCGCCAACCTCATCGGCAGCACGCGGAACATGTCTCTCGGCGAGCGCCGATTTGCGCTCGAGGAGCGGTGCCATTTCATAACTTCCGAACGCCGGTTGAACCTCTTCCATCTGCTCGAGCTCAAAGAGGGTCGCCTAAAGGCAATTCAACAGAAAGCGCTCGCGCTTTTCGCCGACGGACTCGACCACGAAGGCATCCCTCCACAGTATCGTCCCGGCGCCGAACTAGCACCACCGGATGGCGATGACGCTACTGCTCGCCCAGACGTGGGCGACGAGGACGACGATCATTCCGAATGGCAGATTCCCCTACAGCTGCGCCGGATCGATCCTCAGATGATTAGAATCGTGCGGCGGATGAGTATTGGGCGGAGGCGCGCTATTCAGAAGTCTGCTATGGACGACCGGAAAAGGAAGAAACATCCCACACTCAAAGCCGTTGCGCTGTATTCACAGGATCTGCTGCGAATTCTCGGAGAGATTCAACTCCTGCAGGGTCTCATGTATGATCGACCTGCTGCGGTTCGTAAAGGATATAAGACCACCATTCGTCTCTCTCTTTCTCTCAAGGCGGAGAAGGACAATGCACGGAAAAAAATGAAAAAGGTTAATGATGCTTTGGTCGCCGAGCACCCGGACGACTCGGACCAACCGCCTTTCCAGCACCGGTGGGATCAGTTATTCGACGACAACATTTACCAATTTGTCGAGCAGTGCGCCAAGGAGGCCGACCCATCATTGGAGTCGTTGCCCTGGTGGGCCAAAACATCTACCGCTAAACTCATTAACGCTTTCGAAGAGCTGGGTCGAATCCGTGAGGAATTCCAGCGACTCCAGCACGAGCGCGCATCGGCCCACGACTGGCTCGAGGCCCGCATCGTCAAACTCGCTCAGGTCAAAGACGAACATGCCGTATACAGAGATGCACTCAGCGACGCCCTCAATCTCCAACGGCACTGGAACGGTGAAGAGGACTGTTCGACTGTGCTACTACCGTATGGAGCCCCCGTAACATGCCTAACGGCTGACCATGAGATTGAGGACGACCAAGATGACCCCGACGACCCTGAGCTCGAAGCCCATCTCGACGCTCTCGCCCTGGAAGCGTTGGAGACATAACCCAGTAGGCCAGTACAATTACCAGTTCTTCCTCGGGGGATCCTGGGTTCTGTCCTCGGCCAACCCATGGATGGGAGAGCGAATGAACGATGATGTTCTTCTCGGCGAACCACGAAAGGTTTCCCTCCACCCACTCAAAATCTTTGCTTCCTGCTTCCATTTCATTCAGATCACAAAGTGCTGCTCGAACGAAGGCTATCCTTGTCACTTACACCTCTTTGCCTCAGCAGAATTCAAGCATTAATGAGCTCAACGCTTTGGCCTTGTAACTTGTTGGACACACATATGTATACGCTCACATCTTCCTTTCCTCACTGAACATCCTCCCCGTCCTTTCTTCCTTCTTCTGCTCTAGACATATTTTCATAGGAAGGAATGCCCACCAGTCCGATGCAGGGAATGCGGTCGAGCAACGACCCAACCGACGCCACGCTCACACCTGATTCGCCCGTCAGCGAGCCAAAGCCTTGGGATGGCACCAAAGACGACGCCACTCAAGACCAGCTCTCGACTTCTGGTCGCAGCTTGTACCGGACCCCTGGTGAAGGACCCCAATTCCTTTTCAGCAGAGCCCGCACAAGTCACTCCATCCCACTTGCGCCTAAGACTCAACAGAGCGAGAACGTCGACGAAGGGAATCGATAGGGAGGATCGAACGCGGAAGGCAAGTCGGAAGCACAACAGAAAGGCGATGAGCGCAAAGAATCTTCAGAACAAGATCAGGACGAGGAGGACAAGAACAAGATCGAGTGGGATGGTCCAAGTGATCCGGAAAATTCCAAAACTTCTCGCTGAGGTACAAGTGGGCACTGACTCTCCTTGTGTCTTTACTTACACTCAATGTGTGAGCATCTTTGAGTATCCAGGCATGCTAGGCACACACAATGACAACTAACTCCCTGCCATCCTGATTTATAGTACATTCGCTTCGTCAGCACTTTCCTCAGCAACAATGGCAATCGTCTCTCGCTTCGGTCTAACAATGGTCCAATCCCAACTCGTCACCTCCGTCTTCTTGTGGGGATACTGCGCCGGACCTTTCATCTGGAGCGCTTCGTCAGAGATCTTCGGTCGTCGGCCCATCTTCGTGATCTTCTTCTTGGGATACACCCTCTTCATTCTTGGACAAGCCTCTTGCGAAGAACCCGGAAACTCTGCTCGTCACTCGCTTCCTGAGCGGGGTATTTGCCAGCGCCCCTTTGACGAACACTGGAGGGCTCATTGCTGACATATATGGTGCCAAGGAGAAGGGCAAAGCGATCACCATCTTCACAGCGGCGGTGTTTGCTTTTGGAGGACCGGTGAGCACTTATCTTTTTGAGACCAAGGGGTGACCACAACGCTGACATTTCCAATTCCAATCTGCAGTCACTTGGACTTATCGTAGGCAGCTTCGTGACAGAAGGTAAGTGACCGTCATCCGGGCCCTTCTGCGTTTGGATTGTGCTGATCAACTACTCGTCTGCCTCTCTCAAGACACTCACCGCCGACCGGCAAGACGTGGGTTCTGCGTGGGTTCTGCGTGGGTTCTGCGTGGGTTCTGCGCGAGCACAGGTACTATTCACCCTCCTTGCTCAAAGTGGGGTTGTCGATGGGTATCGGAAGGGTACTAGAAGGGTACTGGGCTGGTTCGAGAGAGGGTCGTAGCCTGCCATGCTCATCAGCACGACGGACTAGGGGTGAGCAAGCAAAGGTATAAAAGCGCGCCGGTTTCTGTGGTCGGGCTGACCTTCCCTTCCCCATCTCTTATTCCCTTCACGCCTAACCACGTCTTCTGTCTCCAGTCTCCACTGCCCAACAGCCCAACATCATGGCTCGCCTCACTATCGCCCGAATGTCGACCGGAGGCCAGCCGCCCCGGAAGCCACTTGCACCCAAGGCCTTGAAGACCTCTTCAGCTGTCGATGGAAGTGAGTCTCTCTTTCCCGTCCTCCCCATCCACCACCCGCTGCTGCTCATTCTGATCCTGCTTCGCCGATTATCTTATCCAGCCAAGACGCCTTACCTTTGCGAATCCGGAGAGGACATCGCAGAGCCTGCCGATGCAGGACATGACGATCACCAACGTGAGTAGTCTGGACTCTGAAGAGGCACGAGCGTCTTTCAAAGGGCTGCCTTTCTAATCAATGTCCATCGTCCGCCCAGTGTTGGCCGAGATCGTTCAAGTGAAGCGTTGGCGGCATTTGGTTCAGAAGGTCTTTTTTGGCAAAGCTCTACCACAGGATGCTGTGAGTCACCTTTGAGTCTCCCGCGTATGACTACGGACCTAACAGTTTTGCTCTGCCTTCAGGACATGCCCGCAATAGCTGAGCTCTTCCAGCAGGTGGAAGCGCACCAGATGAGCGAGGAGGCTCTCAAGCAATCCAAGATCGGAAAGGTCATGAGGAAGATCGCGAAGACCGAGCACGACTATCCACAGGAGTCCAAGTTCCAGTTCAAGGAGCGCGCCCAGGAGCTTTACTCCAAGTGGAAGCACGTCTGAAATCCCCCATTCTTTTTCTCACTTGCAATCTCAAGCTTTTAGACCCACACGATCCGTGAACGCGAGAGGTTATCATTGTGTGAGAGAAAGAAAGAGAGAATGGGAGAGAGAGAGATGTAGAGAGATGCAGAGAGAAACATTGTGGAAGATGGCTCAGGGAGGTGATGGACACTTCTTCCTGGTGTGGGAGGTCATCGCATTGGTGACAGTTGGGTCTACTTTACGACCCGCGTCACAAACTTTACACCGCCAGACCTCCTTCACCTGTTTCCCGTCCTGGTCAAAATATGCCTCCTTGCTGCCCCTGGTCTTTTTAAGGCAACTTGGCGGCTTCTTAGGGTCGAAGACGAGTACGTCCTCCAGCAACCAGTTGGCCATTGGTCCTTCTGGGGTCCCCTGAATAGCCCGCCGCGCCGCTGGACTCCGCGCGTCGCGGATCGTGAGATGGGGCGCGTGCCAGATGCGATTCGGGGCGGGCGGAGCGCCAACAGAGTCCTCGGCGGGCTGGTTGCCGGGCTGGTTCGTGGTGGGCAGGGCGGGAGCAGGGACCGCGGGGTTCTCAGCGGGCTGATTAGTGGCTGGCAGAACGGGGGCAGCGGACGAGGTCGCGACGCCTTCGTCAGGGTTCTCGACAGGCCGGTTACTGGTGGGTAAGGAAACGGCCGGGCTGGGCAAAGAAACAGCCGGGCCATCGTCGTTGTCCTCCTCGGAGTCCGAGGACAACGTTAGGGTTGAAGCGGCGGAAGGGACGAAAGGCTGATCACCACCGTTGAGCTGCTGATGAGTGCTGGTAGCAGGGAAGGGCGGCGCGAACTCGTCGTCGTCTTTAGGGTCGGTAGGGTCGGACCTTTCCAACACCCTTACCGTGGTACCTCCCTGACTCCATGGCACCTCGTCGTCGTCTTCAGGGTCGGACGTTTCCGCCAGATTCATTGTGGTACCACCCTGGCTCCATACCACCTCCCGTCCCCCGGCCACCAACTCCGCATACCGGCGTCCCCCTTGAGTCGATGAGAACAACTCGCCGTTGTCCCCGAGGCTGCAGTCGACGATACGCCCTGCACGCCTCATCCGCGACGAGAAAGTATCGCGGCCTGTCCTGTTGCCGATGGATTGGGAGGCATAACTGCTGATGTGCTGATGGATGATGATGGGTGTTACTTTCGACAACCTAGGCGACGCGACGCGACTGTCGGCGCGATTGTAGCCTGGCGAAAGCCAGAGTTCCCCGGACTATAGAGCAGGTGGTACGGTGTTTGAAGAGCTGCTAAAACGTCGAGTACAACTGAATACTGATGAGTGATGTACAAGAATCAAGATAAAATTATAAAAACCCGGTATAGATTCAGGATTATGATATGACGGCCAGTAAGGGCAAAAATAACAAGTTGAGAAGGGCAAACCTCAAGTTCGCAGATGTTTTTCTTACAAGATTCAACTATCCAAGTAATAAGTACTCATGCTCGTAAACTCATAAGTGATACTACATAATACTATCGACCTCAAAGTATAGAAAATTGGAAGTCCCTTTCATTGATGAAGCGCTGAGGTGTACCTACGCACGACTCAGGGTGGCAAGCCACCCTTCGCCTGCTTCGCCACGCCAAATACTCTTAAGTCATGAGTGAATATCAATAGTGATTATCATAATTCATAATACTAATCAGTAATCACTATCGACTTCAAGGCTTAAGCCGTTAAGCGTTAGGCCTTAAGAGTCAAGCTATGAAAAATTGGGAGGTCATTTTCGTTTATGAAGAGTTGAAGTGTATGTGGGTTGTAGCTACGCACGACTCAGGGTGGCACGCCACCCTTCGCCTGCTCCGCCATGGCGATAGCAGAGTGAGTGATGAGTTGAGGCGGCGTCTGACACTGAGCTCTGATGTGAACGTGATTGTGTGAGCGCCTCAGGAGGACCTCGGAGCCTTTAATTTTCGGAAAGCGTGAACCAACACTTTTGGTGGTGGATGCATTCACCATCACACGTTCGTTCACAACACAACAACACCTCAAACTGGATTGATAGCTACCCTTTGTGTATATCTATGTCGCCGAAGTTTCCGTTTGGTAAATGGAGGTGGTGCGGCTGAGGTGTTGGTGCTGTAAATGTGGTGATTTCTGAGATCTATCGGCGATAAAGAAATCCAACTGATCACGTGTTGTGTCCTTAACTCCTTTAAAGAACAAAAGTTCGAGTAAGGAAACTTGCCCGTGAACAGTCACAATCGAGCTGATATTTGGACAGTCAACGGCGGCCGTAATGCTTCATCAGAGCTACTAATACTTTATAGACGGTTATGTTGCATTTATGGGGAGCTCTGTTAGGCAATGATGGTCGCCATTCGAGAAATCGATTACGGCCGTAAGCGAAAACCGACCCAATAACCCCAGAACTCTAAAGAGTCCGGGGAATTCTCACCTCCACAATTTCTCCCACGCGGACCCCAGGCAGAGCACCTCGGAGCCTCCACATTCGGTCTCGGCAGCTCGAGCAGCTCGTCACCTCCGCCCGCTCTCCGCCAACACATGGCTCGTCTGAGGCTATCATGCTCGGAGGTCTCGCATTGAAGCGTCGCTGGCAGGACAAGATGAAGGGGGCTGGCAATAGCATCAAAGAGCCTGGCCCAAACAAATGTGAGCTGCCTCCTTCCTGTGTCCCTGTCCCTGCAAGTTTGCTCACGCTCAGATCTGTTCCTCTTCCTCTCCAGGCTCAAGTGTGCATTGAGATTTGGGAAGGTGAGTTGACCGCTGCAAGACTCCATTACAGTGTAGAGACGTGTCTAAACATTCTTATCCTGCTTCTCTAGCCCGCTTGCTATTTCGATTTCGAGGGTCGCCTCGTCCCCATCTCCGAGGAGCCCAAGTACTGCCTCGACCATAAGCTTGTCGAGGGCCTCGTCGACGAAAACACAACCGGTGTTATCGTCACCCGGCTCCACCTTCACTGGTACCCTGGTCTTGGCTGGATCATCTGGAGGGACCAAGAGCACTTTCGTAAGGATCTCAGTAAGTCCTGCTCTCACGCGACGTACGATGCTCATTCCTCGCTGACATTTTGATTTCTTACACAGTATTCGAGCTCCACTACCTCGGCCGCGTGGAATACTGTGAGCGGCGCCTTATCTCGTACTCGTACTTCATCCCATACTTTGCTTGCTCAACGGATCTTACTCTTCATCACAGCTTTCAACTTGAACTTCAGTCGTCCCGCCGCCCTGTGCTCGCCCAGTACTTCAGGTGAGTACCCCTCAAACTCAGGCTCCGTGAAGCTAGTTACTAATCACTCCAGTGAAGCGTGCCTTCCTCACTTCTTTCAGCTTCATCAGCCTTGGCTTCTAGTAAGTTTGATTCTTTCCCAGAGCAGGCCCGTGTGCAATGTCACTCACGCACGCACGTCTCCTTCTATTGGAGGGGCTACAGAGACGTTATGATTGCGGACCTGGCCAATGCGCGCGTGCTCTCGAGAAATCCGGCTATTTCCCCGTAAGTCCTCTCCGCGCGTTCTTGCCGTAGTCGGACGCAAACGACCTGACCTGACCGCGTCCTTCTCCAATCAAGTACTCTCCAACATTCACCGTCCGCGCAACCCCATAAGCAAAGCGGCTGTCGAGACTGGCATAGCCAATGAAGAGGAGCCGGAGCGCTACGTTCTTGGTCTTCCCGTGGTCTCCTTCCGCCTCACCGACGAGGTGTGTTCGCTTCGCACAAGTCTGCTATGGCAGATGTCGAAACTAAGAGCTCCATTTTCTTCGCCTTCAACAGTACAAGAAGAACAATTTAGGGTTCGTCACGGATTCATTGTCCCAGTGAGCATTCCCAACGATCATGATGTTTTGCGGCGCTACTGTTGACGCGTCCTTCTATCACAGACTACTACAACCTCAGCCCCAATTTGCCCCAACTTGGAGAACATCGACATTCTCCGAGTCGTCTGCCGTGAGAAGTGAGTCACTTCGTCGCTGCAGTTTACAGTCCTCGCAGAATATCAATGACACGGATCATCCACCCTCACCAGCCTCTCCGAGAGCATGAAGCTGAGCAAGAAACATACGACACGAAACGGCCATTGGCATGGCTCGGTATCCCTTACTTTCCCTCAACGAGTTAGGTACAAACCCGACTCATCTCCTTTACCCTTTCACGTTACACTTCAATCACATCCTGCATGAGATGATCAAGATGGATCCAGGTTGCGCCTTCTTCATCTGAACTACTATGTCGGGCAGAGGTGGGTACTGGACGGGTACTGGACGGCCTGGGTGGCGTTTATTCGCCAGAATCTTGTCGAGCGGGGACGGGTACTTAGTGGGTACTGAGTGGGTACTAAGTGGGTACTGGCATATGCGCTGCTGCTTCGGGCGCCTCGCCTGTGCACCCGCTCTATGTGAGTAGTTCCTTCGAACGAAGTCAGTAACATGCCCTCCGAAAGCTATAAAAGCGCGCCAACTTCCCGCTTTCTGACTGAATCTGTCCCCTCCCTCCATCACCATATCCATCCTCCTCCCACTCCTCCCAGTCATCTTCTATTTACTCGCCCAACTCCCTCAATTCTTCTATCCTCCCCAACCCACCCTCATGGCTATCACAAAGCAGACAGCTAGACGATCCACGGGAGGTAAGGCCCCCCGCAAGCAACTCGCAGCCAAGGCTGAAAAGGCCCGTGCCGTCGGTGGTGGTGAGTCTCCCCTTCCCTCTGCCCTGCTTCCCCTGCTACCTTTGCTGACCATTCCCTTGTTCGTTGGACTCTTCTCAGTCAAGCGACCTCACCGTTATAAGCCGGGAACCGTCGCCCTCCGCGAGATCCGACGCTTCCAAGAGAGCACCGAGCTCCTCATCCGCAAGCTCCCCTTCCAGCGTCTCGTCCGAGAGATTTCCCAGGATTTCAAGACGGACATCCGCTTCCAAAGCGCGGCTATCGGTGCTCTCCAGGAGGCCTCCGAGGCCTATCTTATCTCTCTCTTTGAGGACACGTGAGTCTCCCATTCCTTCTGCTACGATGCAACCGCCTTCCGCTATCGTACTGACATTATTCTTGCCTCATTCGACGCTATGTAGGAATCTCGCTGCCATTCACGCCAAGCGCGTCACCGTCATGCCGAAGGATATGGCTCTCGCTCGTCGTCTTCGCGGCAACAGGTCATAGGCATTTGTTCCCGCCTCGGATAACCCTCTCTCTCTTCGAGGATCAAGACCTCGGCCGGACTAGGACTTCAGGTCGGAAAGGACGCGCCCCGAGGGGAGGAGGAGGGAATTCTAAGCGTCTTGGTCTGTACAGAGCAATGAGCAATTCACACTGTCTACGTGCGCGTACTCCTTATTGACACTGTGTGACCGAGCAGCGACATTCAGAGATATATCCTAGCGTAGGGCCGATGCTATCGACCGTGTTCAGCATCAAGTCATTCATTCGTTCATGAGCGGTTCGTCCACCGATATCCATCCTCCGACGCTTCATCCCAAACACCATTGGACGAAGCTACGCTCTTGAGAAAGCTCTGTGCTGACCCCAACACCTTGTCTTCCGCTGCTGACAGAGCCGTGATCCCAATCATGTTGTTTTGTTGCCCATTTCCATCTGAAAGTGTTTCATCATGGTCGATCGTCAATATGGGAATCGATTCCGACTCGATTCCGACTCGATTCTCAACTCGTCCTCTTCTCCCAACCTTAGCAGTGCCCAACTTTGTATATCAGAAAGCCGCGAAAGATGTCCTGTCCTCTGGCCATAGTTACTAGCTAGTACGAACATCCAGGTACGCTTACAGCCCCGTGTCATGTATTCCTGTGAGATGTACTATGTAAAATACAGCATCACTTGACACCGAGAACTCGTTTTCTCTACCCTGTTCAATCAATACTGCACATAATCCCTCCAATCTTAGCAGGTAGAGTCCTTACATCAATTCCGACATGTGCATACCACTTTCGGCTGATGTTGTTTGATGGGCGGATGTGTGGTGATTCATGATGGTTCACGGTTTTCTCGAATTCCGGACAAGCTTCATCGAAAGGTATGATTGAGAAGAGCTCGTAGAGCCTTTCGAACCTAGATTCGGACCAGGCTAGAAGGACGGTTGTCACAGCTCGCCATCGGGAAGGAGCCATTCAACAAAAGGTAGCAAAGAGTTGAGTAGTGAGCAGAGTGGTAGATTGCAAGAGGTCGAGTGAAGCAGGAGTAATGGGCACAGAAAAGTGAGATCAGAAGGGTTTATAAACAACGAAGATGAAACTTGATCGCATCGCTCATCGCCAGGTCAACAAAGTCCTCGTCCGCCTCCTCTCTCGGTTCAACTCCCGCGTCCACCTCAGCTGGAACCGCCGCCGCCTGAACAAGGTCTTCCGACGTGAAGATATCCTCGCCGTTCTCGTCGGCGTCGCGGACGTGTGCCTTGCGAGATGCTGAGGAGGAGGAGCGCTTGGAGGACGATGTGGAGAGTGCTGGGCTTGGAGCGCGGGGTGGTGTGGTTGTAGTCTTGCTGTCAGCCGAGGCGGTACTGGAGGTGGCCGGACCCGAGCGGGAGCGGAGGAAGTGACTCCGATTGAGCGCTCGCTGGTGCGAGTCGTAGGCTGTTCCGAATCCTTCTTGTCCTCGGTATCCTTGAGGAAGGGGTTTGACCGAAGACTTCTTGGAAGAGATCTCCGAATGCACTGGTGAATGCCTTGAGGTTGTCCTCGCTCAGGAGAGCATCTTGAGCTTGTGCGGCCGTCTTGGCTGCAAGGTCGTCCCGGCTAGACAGGGTTGGAGTCGGCTGTTTGAGCGTGGAGCAGTTTCGCCGTTGTTGACATTGATAGCCTTGCCCTTGTCCTTGTCTTGAGCTGTAGCGGTAGCCTCATGCTTGGGCTGAGTCTTCTCCGATGCCTCCTCTCGTAGCCCACCGAAGATATCAACGACCGCCCCACCAAAGATGTGCTCCAAGACTGATTCGAGATCTTGCTGCTGTTTCTGGGCGATGTATTGACGACTACGTTCGTGCTGTGCCCGTTCCGCCGCAAGTCGAGCCTGTGCCTGAGCCTGAGCTCGAGCTATCACTTGTGCCCGAGCCTGAGCTTGGGCGATAGCGATCCGACGACGCCTCTCGATCTCCAACGCCCGCTGGTGCTCCTGTTCAAGAAGGACCTCGTACTCCCTCCGACGTCGCTCTACCTCGATAGCCCGCTGTCGCTGTTGATGCAATTGAAGCTGGCGCTGCCGTTCGCGTTCGCGCTCGACGAGAGCTTGGCGGTAGAGAGCCGTGCAGAGATCGTCGATGTCGACTTCGCCGTAAGATGCTTCGCCGCCGTGCGAGTGGGAGGAGGTATACCGTGGTATTAGAGCTTCATTATAGCCGTAGCCTTGGACGAAGCTGGGTCCGCAGGCGGTGTGACGTCCGGCCGGAGTCGAGGTTGGGTAGCCGTAGGCCGAGGCGTGAAGAGGGTGGGTGCCTTGAGGGCCCGTGGTTGAGCTGGCGGAAGGGATGAGGTAGATGGCTGCCATGACGATGACTCGAAGCTGAAAGGATTCAGGGAGAAGGGCATTAGCAGTCGAAGGATAGGAGGAGAGAGCTGTGAGGATGAAAGGTTAGACGGAAGCGACGGCGAGATTCGCGACGAGGAGAAAGAAGGTGAAAACGAGGGGGGAGGAGGGTTAAGGAGGAAAAAGAATGGAAATCTGTGAGGATAAAAAGAAGATGGCTTCAACAGTCGAAGGACGTGCCCTCATTTATACCTTCAACTTGAGGAACACGTAGTAAGATCGCAGATCGCCAGCAGATCCTAAGTTCATCACTGTAACGTTTGGTTATGTTTCGAATATGCTGGAGCTTGCGCCTAGAGCCCTGATCCTAGTCCTCCACAACTTCATCAACGCCTGGACCAACGTCTCCTAGGATGTCCCCACCCCGGATCCCAATGTCCATTAATACTTCATACACGGCCAACCTGCGCTGGCTCTTCCTGATCGTAGCCCGCAGCGTGCTGATAATATAACGAGGAAGAATTAGCCTGTCAGTAGAAAGCAATGACCTGAGCACCGAAGGAGCTAGAGAATTCGAGACCGGGCCGGCCGGGAGCGACTTGTCATGGAGGAATGTTGAATGCAACTGGATTGCGATTCGGCGAGACGATATCTAACCTGACTGAAGGCTGAAGCAGTCAGCAGATGGAAGAGGCACCCTAGTCAGTAAGACCGCGGCAGATTAGGCAGTGCGGCGGGTGTCCCTGAGGTGGAGGAGTGTTCTGCCTGCAGCCGCTGCACGCTGATCATTGCGAGTCTGGGGGAAGAAATTGAGATGGGTCAGCACTCAGCATTGCGTGTAATGAAGACATCGGACCGAGGGCCGCTCGAAGACAGGCGAGGAGGGCCGCTCAAAGACAGCGAGGAGGGCCGCTCAAAGACAGCGAGGAGGGCCGCTCGGAGACAGCGAGGAGGGCCGCTCGGAGACAGCGAGGAGGGCCGCTCGAAGACAGGCGCGGGAGAGAGGAGAATACACTGAGAATGAACTTACCTCTTCGTACCGACTGACCAGTGCCTCGAACGACCGGACGCGCCTTTTCTTGTTGGGGTTATGAAGAAGCGGAGGGGAGGCGACAGGCGCAGGCGGAGCAGACCGAGGTGGGCTGGGCACGACGTTGATTTGAATTGACGAGGAGGGTATGATGTTGACATGCAGTCGTCCGGCAAAGTCGGCAACGATGTCGGAAGGCTGGCAATGGTAAAGTTGAGCAAGCTCAGCCTTGAGGGCGTCGATCCGAAGGCAGTCGCGTACTGCGGAGGCCTGATCAGAAAAGGCGTCCAGGTCGATCCACGAAGAATCCCAAAGCACGCGCGCCTGTGTTTTTCCGGTGTTGGGGTTCTCGCGGGTGTCGACGATCCTGCGTATGTCCCAGCTGTGATCCTCGTCGTCCGATGTAGGGACGACTGTCTGGACCGCAGAAGGAGAGGAGCGACCGGCGCGAGGTGGACGATTGGCGGAGCGGAGGACTGGGTTCTGGCTCGCCGGCTTGGATGTGGGTGTGGACGTCTTCTTGGGGGTGGTCTTCTTCCGTGCGGCAGCCATTGGCGACGAGGAAGATAGAGTAGCGTTGGGGGTATGGGAGAGGTGAGCGGAAGAGGGAAGACGATGGAGGGCGGCACCAGGATGAACAACGAGAATGGACGGTATATATACTCACCATACGGATCACCGGTCGGGTACGGCGGGCAACCCAAGGGCTCTGTCTGTTGAGTGTTGATGAGGGGAGGAGGGGGAGTGAAACGAAGCGGGCAGATCAAGAGCATGGCAGGGAAGGATAAGTCAGGTGTCAACACTCTACAGTAACCAGACACTCGACAGGAGGAGCGAAACAGAGTGGGCAGCTGGAAAGATTTGGCAATGAAGGAGAGGTCAACGGCAATCATGAAACAGAGACTGGACAACGGAGAGGATGTAAAACAACGCGGGGAGGCGGGAGGAACCGGCAGAATGAGGAGCTCAGCGGCAAGCATGCATCCGAGACTCAGGTGGATGGGTGGATGGGCGTGCGGAGAGAAACGGCGACACACAGAAATCAGAGACTCAGTGAGTGGGCGGGGAAGTGCTTGCGTTGGACCTAATGCTAAGCAGTGAGTAGAGTCTATCGGTCCAGTCTTGTCAAACACCAACATCCTTGCTTCCCAGAGGTCGAAACAGTGAGCCTGGTGTGTGATGCGAAGAAACGGAAGGAGGAACCATCATTCTCATTGAGCTCCTCGCAAAGACGAAGGAGGGTTCCACGGAGAAAACCAGGGCGTTGGTGGTACCTTGTCGCTGCCCCACCTCCGCAAAGATGTCCGACGTCGCATCCTTGGAACTCGACCAGATTGGTTCGCAGACGGCGGGCAGGCCAGTGGTGAGGATGACGAGCTTTGCTTGAAGGTCGAGCCTGGAAGGTTTGGTAGCGCGAGAGAGAGGTTGCGGACATTGGTCTTCATCGTCGCCCATGCTCTGTTCAAACCGAAGTGGAATCATAGCGATCAGCCGATCAGTTGAACAGTATCAAGCCAACAGTTGGTGGTGCACATACCTGCAATGAGAACGACTTGCCCGACCAGGAGAATCGGATACTGGTACCGAATGCTCATCGTCTCGCATTGGGTGTACGAACGACTTGTCTTGATCGAAGTCGACCAGGAGGATCGGATGCTGGTAGTGAATGATTGGATGTACTGCACGAGGAGGCCTAGGTCAGTACCGGCACAGACGAATCGAGGTTCTTCTCAAACTCACAGTCGACCAGAATCGAAAGTGGACATCAGATCCAGGACACTCCTCCGAACCGACACACATCTCTTCTTCCTACCTTGCCGTATGTAGACGCGAGCTTGGGCCTCTCGGAAGATCGTGTTGGGCTGTTGGCTGCGTCGAGACCGAGCCACGGACCTGGATCGTGTCGGGGTACTCCTGAGCTTGTCGTGGTGTTAGAGGCGATGGGGTGGGGAGGATCCGCGTCATATGTGAGGAGGCCGGTCCTAAGATCGAACATCGTCAACGAGGGCGTCCTCGACGTCGATCTGAAGAACGAGCATTGCATCAGAATCAGGTCCTCGTCTGTCCACGATGTGATGAGGAAAGCACTTACCGTCGCACTGCTCCGCTTGAGCTCGCATCGAGACACTCCATGATCGCAGTCTGGATCCCGAACAGAGATGGAGAGGCTGGTGAAGTTCGATCGCGTCTGGCCTTCTTGACCGAGGTCTCGTACTACGGAGTGACGGATCTGAAAGGACGCAAAATGCAAAGTTCGATCAGCGTGGAGTGTTAACTTGATGAGCAGGAGCGATTGTGTGCACTCACCTTGGCATATCAGTTGGCGCATGACTCTCTGCAAGCGCATCGGATCGTCCGAGAAAGCCTATGAGGTGGGCTGGGATGCGCTTGGTTCGCGCGAGGATAGCTCGTGTCTGAGGGGCGGAAGTCCACGAGAGAGGGAGCTCTTGTCTGAGGAGAAGTCCGCATAGAAGTCGTCAGCGAGCGAACGTACGTAGATGAGAGCGCTATAGAGCGATGAGAACATACCTAGTCTTTGCGTCGCATGACTGACTCTCCGTAGTCCTGGCCGTTTGACCCAAAGTGTCGTGAGCTCTTCGGCGAGCGCAGCTTCCTCCTCCGGTTGCGCATTCACCAGGATGACGAGGTTGTGAAGGCCATCATCTTGAGCACGGTCGCTACGGGTTTGCGGAGGCAGAGACCGGGAGCGAGTACGAGGAGGGCATTTACTGCATCGATGTCGTCCTTGCTTGCTGATCCTTCCCTTCGAGGATGGCATCCCTGTCCTTCGTGCTGCGATTGGGATTGAGGCGGGAGGGCACGGAAACGCGAGCGTGTTCTACAAGTGACAAGCAATGACAGGCAAGAGAATGGAAGTCAGCGTTGAATCAGCTGGTGGATCGAGGCTCAGAGCCTCAGAGGCTTAGACCACTCACGGGTTCTTGATTGAAGAGGTTAAGTAGCTGACGTGGGGCAAAGGTAGCCGCGTGGGCAAAGGTAGCCGCGCAGTTCGCTCCAGTCGAGGTGAAGCAGGAGTAGCTTGAGGCCGAGTAGCTTGAGGCCGGAGGATGAGCTGGAGGTGCTCGAGAGTCGGGTACGGGGTAGCTGCTTGATGCTCTAGATGATGAGGGTGGGAGGGAGGATAGGAGGACGGAGGTATTGGTAACCTCACATGATGGAGAGCTGCTTGGTACTGCAGGGTGTTGGCAGCGGGTAGTTGTGCTGAGGAGAACCGGGAACGACCAAGTCTTGGGGTGCGGTGCGGAAGCGAGAGAGTCGAACCGAGAAGGGAAGCGATCGAGCAAGGAAAAGGTGAGAGGTATGGAAATGGGATATAATAAGAACGGAAAATAAATGTACGGAAGAGTGAGAGGGAAATATTGCCCCTTTAGCAGAAGCGTATACGGGTACGGTGGTATTCTTCGCGGATACGCTTACGGCGGGATACCAGCAGGCATGGCGATCCATGCCTGGGTAAGGGAACACGAAGATAAGTCTTCCCTTCGGCAGAGTAGAAAGTAAGGAAGATGCGTGGGACTCACCTGCCACCACGCGAGGCCGGCAGTTAGACTGGTAGAGGCGACCATCCAAGCCAAGTGTTGATGTTCAGACCGTCCCAAAAATCCTTGCATCTGAGCGTGATATGTGATGCGAAGCAGCGGAGGAGGAACCATCATCCTCGTTGAGCTCCTCCCAATGATGAAGGAGGGATCCACGGAGAGAACCCGGGCGTTAGTGGTGACTCCAGACGGCGACACAAACCGAAGTGCTTGCTGGCATTGGAAAGAACGCCGCGCCTATAGGATATATGCGTGTGGCAGCACGCACACCGCCATTTCAGTACTTCGGGCTGCTGGGATGGCTCGACAATCAAGTCGAAATTCTTGAGTACTCGAAGGCTCGTGACGTTTTCAAGAGCAAGATCTCTGTCTGCGAGTTGGGACTCTGACAGAGAACAGGGATTGCGAGCCCTTGCCTCTCCTCGCGCAGACTCTACCTCCGGATAGTCCACCCTGCGTCTCTTTGCCGGATTGGATGCTGGGGGCGAATAGCGAACCAGAGTGTACTTGAACCGTGTGGGCGGAAGGGACACTGGACCGTTCGGTTCCTGACAATTGGTCTACCGGAGCGTTGGGAAGGAAAGATCCAAGGCAGAGGGCTACGGCATTCGAAGCGGGGGAGAATCCCGAATGGATCCCAAATTACACTCGCACTGGACGAGCTTGTCGCAGCGGGCGCTTCGGACCTAGCCTGTGGCGATACATCGTAATCCTCAGCGACGTTCTCGAGGTTGGCCAAACGCCGAATGCGTTTTTGTCCCGCATGTCCCGCATTAGGCGCTTGTGGTCGCGCTGCAATCGGTCGCACTACGGGACCGTCCGTCGTAACAGCATCGTTGTCCGTCGACGTAGAACCATCCCGCGTGGAGCCGCGCTCACCCTATGATCACGCGCACTGGTTGAACGTAGAGTTCGATCCGGGAGGAGTGATTCCGAGGACTGTCTGACGGGGCCGGGAGAGGCAACTGAGGATGGCAAGGATGAGACGACCGCTGGAGTGGGGCGGGAATGAAGCACGGACCCAGCGCGCGGTGGGATGGTTGCATAGAATGTTGCCGTGCGATGGGTGGAAGGGATTTCGGCTGAATGTTTGTGAGGTGGGATCGCGACAGTGAAGGAGGCGTTCGGGCCTTAGATCCTCCTTGCGTAGACTCGACTGCCGGGTGATCCACTGACTGTCGTTTTGCCTGGGTGGGAGCTGGGGTGAGGGTAGTGGAGCCGGAGCGTCGTTGTGGGATTCTGCTGACGGAGGGGAGACTAGACTGGATAAGACCCGCCGACGATGGTGCCGAAGACTGGGTGATTGGCGGAACGGCTTGTTGTAACGAAAGTGGGCCGCGGCGGAATGGACATCTTGTAGTCTGGAAAGAAACGCGTCGGGACTGGGGTGGCGGATCTTGCCAGGACGAGAGAGCGGGGATGGAATGCCGCGGTCGCATTGCGAAGACATGAGACCGCGCTTGGTGAGACGACGGAGCGGCAAGGGGAGCTGGACACGGGCCCGATCTTCAGCGAGTTGGGGTGCTTGGGACAAGCCCAGAAGACTCGCAAGGGACGGACGAGCGGCGATGGCTGCGGCGCTAATAGTAAATAATTCGTCGTCGCTATCTCCATACATGGAGGAAGAGTGATCCTGTTGGGTATATCAAAGGAGGAGAGGTCGAATCAGTATGCGACAGCGTGCCGCTCACATCGTGGATACGGGCGGTCGGGCGCACTTACACTCATGGGAATCAGTTCAGGTGCAAGGGCTCGCTGTTGGACGCAAGGAATCTTTGGGGGAGATTGGGGCGCTGAGCAGTGATGGTGTCGGCGTGGGTAGTGATGGTGTCGGCGCGGGTGGGTGGGTGGTCGCGAAAAGATCGCACTCCTGGATGTACCGTGATTCCACCGATATCCAACAGCTGTACACATGTCCGCGCGTCCCGGTGACGGGTGACGCGTCGCGTCCGCCTGCGAAACGTCGTCGCGTCGAGGCCAATCGATTCTCTCTCTCTCTGCACACACCACATAAGACTCCATCTCATCTCATCTCTTAAACGGTCAACTGGATCTCATTTCTCTACAAATTCCGCGCGCAGATCATGAACACTGGTCCATCCCCCGCTGGCGGAGGAATCGCCGGCGGATTTCCTCATAGCGAACTTGGCCTTCTCGAGCATATGCTTCAGCACCAGCGACCAGGATTCGACCTTAGCTACCAGGATAGCTACGGCGCTCAACATAACCATACTACCGGCAACCACTCTCACGCAGGGCTCTCTAACCCGCCTCCACAGTCTCAATATCACAATCACCAGAATCCGCCCGGGGTGAGTGTTCTGGTAGCCCCACTCCGCAGTCCGCTTCCATGTAGCGCTGAAACGTTTTTCTTTGCTACCGATGTCACCAGCTCCAGAACCCGGACACAGGGGATCGACAGCAACGACAGTTTGATTGGGATCCGTCGCAGCCAACCCATAGTCAAAATCCTGAGCCTCACCACCAGTTGCAGCCGCTGCACGGATTTCCGGACTTGCGACAGCACCACCAGCAACCGCTCCTGTAGGTAGGAGTTTTCGCGTCAATGGGCTCGGTCCTCTCGTCCGATTCTGGTAATCGAGTGCTCCTCATGCTCACCAGATCGTATCTCTTCCATCTACAGGCCCAATGCAGCAGACCGTCTTGGTCCGCAGCAGCAGCAGCAGCAGCAGCATCATCAGCAACCCCAGCAACACCAGCAGCACCAGAGGCAGCCCAATGACAACTACTCCGATCAGCAAGGACAGAGCCTGGCGGACGCTATCCGGCTTCAGCAGCAGCAGCAGTCACTTCCTCAGCAGCAACCAGAGGAGCACATGTCGCGCGAATATCTGACGCGTCTCCTCCACGAACAAAGGTCCGAACTTGAAGCTCTCCGCGGGCAACAAGGCACAGACGGGACGCGCACTACTCCTCCAACTGGGCCGACGTCAGACAAGCAACCTTCAGGTACGGCTCCTCCTCGGCGTTCGAAACCTAGACAGCCTCCGGCAGCCGCAGTTGGTGCTGCAATCGGCCTTCCATCCACGTCCACAGGCTCTGCCTTTGGCCAGACTCAATCTTCTTCCGCGTCCTCGGGGCCAACGGTCGTTAGTGGCTCAGTCACTGGAGGCGCACCGGCCCGAGGTTCTACATCTTCTGGTCCAGAGACGGAAAACGCGACCGCCGCTAATGCACCTGTCACAGCGGCCGTCGCCGCTGCTGCCGACCCTCCTCCCCCTGTCACAGCGGCCGTCGCCGCTGCTGCCGACCCTCCTCCCCCTCAATCGACGCGGGACAAATTGTTGGCGGTGATGCGCGACATTAATACCGCTCATGCTCCTCACACCGAAACGGATCCGACCCTTCGGGCGCTTTGGATCCAAGATCTCATTGTGCATCAGATTGGACTTATGGCCAAAGATTTCGGCATGCCGGAGGCTCAATGTCGGAGAATGGTCGTTCCAGGCAGTGGTTGTATCGACATTCGCAAACCTAACGACGCAAACCTGTGGAGCGAGTGGCGTGCAGCTCACAAACAACATCCTGCGCGCAAACCTGATCAAACGGAAACGGAGTACCAGCGCGAGTGTTACGCACCTTGGAACGCGATGGATCCCAAGAAAGGCAAAGATGAGGAAGACCAAAAAGCACGTTATGCCGCCAAACAGATCGTCTTGGGCAAAATGAGGACTTGGAGGGAAGAACAGTCGCGTAGGATCGATCAGGCGCAAGGCAGCGCCGTGATGGCCCAACTCGGACAGAAGATCAAACAACCTCGTCACCGTCGCCCATGAGCTGCACGGTGTCGGCATCGTTGTGTTTGCCGCTCATCCCCATTATCGCGTCGATCCCTACTTTGCCGGCGTTACTCACTGCCGCGAGCTCTTCGATCAGGCGGTGAGCAGCATTCGAGACGGAAGATACGACATGGATGCCATCGCCCATACCTTCTGGCATCATCTGGTCCTCAGTCCGCCCCCAGCAGCCACCAGGCCCGGCGATCGCACTGTCACCATGATCAGTCCCTGGCGCTTTCTTTCAACGATTAATCTCGACGTCCTCAACGATAAGACCTGGGCGATCGTGCACGGCTGTCTTTACGCACATCTGTTTCGACTGGCCGACGATGCAATCTATGACCTCGGCCGCAAGACGCAATTGACCAAAATCCAACACGACGCCGTAGAGACGTGGGTTGTCAGGTCGTGCAAGCAGACCAAACTGCCTCTACGAAACCTCTTCACACTCCTTCAGAACATCGGTCTCGAGCTAAGAGGGTGGCCAGCCGATGCAAAAAACATGTTGGCGTCCGACGTCGAAGCCGATGTCCACAACGGGGGTTCACTCACCATCAAATCGGGCACCCTCAAGTACTTCAACGGGTGGATTCCACGACAATCGGCGCGAGATCTGTTGAGGGCCTTGCGGGATGACAACAAGCTCCTTCGCGTGATGCCAATTTCGGCTCCGCACCATCTTGATGAGGGCTACGAGACCCCAACACCTGCCACCACGATTGCCCAAAGAAGAAGAAGAAGAAATCAAAGCAGCGCGCCGTGCCGGACTCCCAACGCCAGCTCGCCGTCAGCATACCGATTCAGCCGCCAGCAGCGCGCCGTCCTAGATTGCTCGGCCCGTCGGCGTCTGTGGAGGGGGACGTTGACGGAGAAGCACCAGATTCGTCAGATTCGGACTCTTCCTCGTCCTCGTCAGGCACAGATTCCGATTCGGGCGAGGAAGAAGAGATAACTGCTCGGTCCGCCCGCAAGCGCAAGTACTACCATAGGCGTAACTCTACGCAGCCGATGGGCAAATCTGGGAATCAAACCTCTCGGCGCCGGCCCTCCTCTGTTCACGATTCGCAAACATCTTCAGAAGAAAGCTCTGGACCATCCCCTCGGCGGCAGCCTCAGGACGCACGGCAGCCTCAAAACGTGCGCGGCATCGGCGGACTGAGGATGAAGAAGACGCGGAGCTCGAGGCAGTGTTCAATGACGAAGAGCCCTTGACATCCCGACGGAAGAAAAAGTCCGCTTCTACATCGAAGAGACGCGTTAATGGGGCCGCGAGTCGTAGCAACAACGATAGTGATGCCGGAAGCTCCGGTGCCGACGCTCCCCTCAGCGAGGGTGAGCGTCATCGACGTGCTGTGCAAGCCGATCTAATCCGCTCTCGTAGACAAAAAACGGCGGTCTCGGCGGTCCAAAGATCCTTCGGCTCAAACGACGAGGCGGACTCGGTCGGGCTCATGGGAGCGAATGCGGATGCAGAGGTGCAGGGCTTATTTCCAGGACTGAATGAGAGGGACAACGCCTTGAGCGCTCTCGTTACTGCGACCATGGATCTGTCCGGTATATCCTAATCCCTTCCTGATTCCTCTCCAACCCTGATGTGGTCTTGTAGTCTTAAAGTTATTCACATTTCACGGTAGCGAACAAGATGTTTTTGAAAGTCTGAAGATGAGACATGAGTTGCCTACTGACAATTTCTGACAAGGGGGTGGGCGGATTAGTGGTGGGATGATATGGGAGAAGAGTGGGAAGAGCCGAAGAGGTGCGAACTGCGAATACAGTAGGGGACGACGTGATTATGGAGTGGAATTGATCGTAGGAGGCCGACAGACGGAGAGAGCGCACTGAATGATGAGACGGACTGTTGACAGCCCTGTTGCGTATATGTAGTGGAAGGAGATTGGTTCATGAATGGGAGATGGGCGGAGAGATCAAGCGATCAAGACGCGTCCGAGAGGTTGCGAACTTGCGAGTCGCGCGCCGCGCCATGGCGACACGGGAACGGCCGGGACCTCGCACCGAAGCCTCCGAGTTTCATTACAGAGATGAAATGGGGCCCCTTTGGCCTTCAAACTCTCTAGTCCGAAACCAGCCTAGAAGGAGATATTTATGTCAACCAGGGCTGGGAATGCATGTGTGTATAGCATCCCTCTCCCTATCGCCGTACGAGCTGGCATGTATGCATTTTCGCTGCCACTGCCCTCATTCCTCTTCGTCATGACAAGGCCGTCAGAAGAGCTGTAACGGTCGGAAACAACCTACAGCGTGTCTACTCAAATCAATCTGCAGGCATATAAGGGCGGTGTGAATGCCGCAGAGAGGAAGGGAATCTCCCCCCCCCCAACGTCGTCCTTCTCCTTCCCCTCACCAGACCACCCTCTCCCACACACAGGTTTACACCTGGCCCCTCCCTCCCTCCCCTTGACCGAGCATCTCCATCTTGGGATTCGGCCTCAAGATGAGGAACCCGCAGATGCAACGCATCTCAAGGCTGCACCTTCCAGGCTCCATCAATCTGCACCTAAGGCGATGGCAGCCTCGAGAAGATGTAAGCCTTGACGTGAGCAGGCCAACCGACCCATTGACCAGACTCCTCAGAGTCGCAGTCGGAGGTGGGATGTCCGCGTCCGACACGTACGATGGACATGCCCGCCCGCTTCTCCTCGACGACCATGCAGTAGCGGTATGGCGTTTATAGGGCCCTGTGCTGTCGAGAGGGAAGGAGGACTGAGAGAGAAGAAGGTCATGATCCGATCCTCGAAGCATGCACGGGCCCCACATTCCTACCAGATTGATCTTCTTCGACTGTGGACAGGTGGCTCGCTCGAACACGGTGCATGTTGAGAAGCTGTATTACGGACGAAGACGGACGACAAGGAACAAAAAGGAAGAACAGAGACGGGGGAAAAACGGGTCGACTTGTTGCAGATACGTGACGAAGTCGAAGGCGGGGAGCGCTTCGAGGATTCACTGAGCTCGACCGATAAGGAAAAGACAAGAGAGAGTTTGCGTGTGTTGGGATGGGGGGAGCCGGAGTGGTATCGACAAACATCTTTATACTTTTTTTTCGTTCGTCAAAGTTTTCCGACTACAGCTTGAAAGGCTGAACCGCGTACTTGACCGTCTTGCTGGCCGCCTTATCGGTGAAGTAGTAGATGTCACCCGGGGGAGCGGGTCGGACGAGACTCGCAGGCAACCCAAGCTCGGGCTGATCCAGTGACTTGGAGAGCATCTCCTGCTTGCCTTCACCCGCCAACACGAATGCGATGCGATGGGCATGGTTGAGGACTGGGTAGGTGAATGTGATACGGCGTGGCGGGGGCTTGGGGCTGTCCTCGATGGGAGCAACCCATCGGTCGGTCTCCTTGAGAAGCTCGTGTCCGGGGAAGAGCGAGCATGTGTGGCCATCGGGACCCATGCCGAGCAAGATCAGGTCAAAGACGGGATTCCGGACGGACTCCTTGCCAGCGAAAGCAGAGGCGAGCTCCTTCTCGTATGCATCGCTGACTTCCTCCGCGTCGTCGAGGAGGGACTCGTCGATTGTGTAGATTTGGGAGCGCTGGAGTTGGGGCACTTTGGAGAAGAGCTCCTGGTCGCAGAGCTTGTAATTGCTGTCATCGTGGTCGAGCGGGACGAGACGCTCATCCGCGAAGAAGATTTGCCTAGGGAAGAGCGCGCGCGTGGGAGGAGGTCATGAACGGGATGGTGAGCTTCGATCGCTGTGCAGAAGACCGAAGAATTCCAGCCCTGCACTCACCACTTGTCCCAGCGCACCTTCTCATCTGTGCGTGTGACGAGGAACTGGGCTAGCATCTTGGGGAGCGAACCACCAGACATTGCGAGAGTGAACTTATCCCGACGAGCGATGGCCTCATCTTGTGCCTGTGGTGAAGTAGTTCAAGATGTCAGAAGGAGGAAGGAAGATGAGAGATTTGATTTTTGCTCACCTTGATAACGAAGTCGGCGAGGGACTTTGAGAGTTCTTCTGCGTCGTCGAAGGTGTAGAGGATCGGGGGTGCTGGCTCGAGGGAAGGAGCTGCGCTGTTGAGGGGTGCCATTGTTTGCTTATCTGTTGGGGGGACTTGCTTGGAAGGGGTGGGTGTCGCTTGGTTGGGGGTTGAAGAGGTTGCTGCAGGGAGGGGTCTGTCGATGGAGAGCGTCTTATGAGTGATTCTGCTCTTACTAGAATGTGTTGACGAGGGTTCGATTGTGAGTTCAGGAGACAGAGAATGGGATGGTGATGGTGGAAGGAGAGATCAAGCTGGTTGGAAATGAATTGGTTGGGAGAACTTCCAAGATCCAAACTGGAAATTCTGAGGCAAGTGAGAGTCGAGGAAGGGGTGTCGTCACAAGCATTCATCCATTCACACACAACCCGATCAGACGACAAGGGACTTCCTATATTTGACTTCCTTGTGCTCATCCCATCCCGCACGCCCATACAGCAGCGTCAGAAGGAGAGAAGATCTCGGTACGGAACGCTTGGGCCTTGGGGCACGATGGTGTGGGACGTCATCAACAACCGAGCGCTGGCACATGCAACCCTTTCTCGGCCGATAGCATTCCCACGCGAGCTGGACGGCGGTCAACATGCGGAATTTTGGGCTGCTGACTTTGGAAGATCGCTCAGACACAACTCAACATCCACTCCAGCAACCATGACACTCGTAAGAATAGCAGCCGCAGCACTCGAAACATCAGCAGCCGCAAGGGCGACCTTCCGAAGCGTGAGGAGGTGTCCGCCATCCCATCTGGACAGAAGAGCAGCCATCGCTCAAGCACCATTGCGAAACTCATCATCCAAAGCATCAACACCACCACCTAAGGAGGCACACACCCACCAAACACTCGCTCGCCAATATGGTCTCTTCTTCACCCACGAATCATCTCCAGGAACACCCTTCTTCCAGCCAAACGGATGGCGCATCGTCCAAAAACTACTCAGAGTCGTACGCGATCTCTACGACCGTCAAGGATACAATGAAGTATGCTCCCCACAGATCTACAGCGAGGCACTATGGAAAACTAGCGGTCACTGGGACAACTACCGATCAGAAATGTTTGGCGTAGAAGGCTATCGAGAGCGTGACTTGCGGGAGACGGCGGGGGCATCTGCGCATGGGACATCGTGTCCAGCACATGCGCACGAGCACGGGCATCAGGAAGCGGCCGAGCACTCCCACGATGGATCAGGATTAAAACCAATGAACTGTCCAGGACACTGTCTCATGTTCGCCCATGAGGAGCGCTCATATCGGGACTTACCCATTCGTTACGCTGAATTCAGCCCATTACATCGGTACGTCTTCATGCAGTCAACGTGAGGTACTCGAGCATTTGTCTGAACCCTGGATCCCCCTTCTCCTATCACAGAAACGAACCATCTGGATCACTATCCGGACTAACGCGCGTGCGTCGCTTCCACCAGGACGATGCGCACGTCTTCTGCACACCCGAACAAGTATCCACAGAGATCCTCACAATGCTCGGCATGCTCCGCTCAGCATACGAAACCTTCGGATTCCCCTCTTCCGCCCTCGAACTCGTCCTCTCCACAAGACCAGACAAGTCTATTGGCTCAGCTGACGAATGGACCAAAGCAGAAGATGCGCTCCGGGATGCTCTCGATGCCAGTCATCTCGCCTGGTCGCCCAACGAAGGAGACGGAGCCTTCTACGGACCCAAGATCGATGTCCGACTCGTCGACGCTCTCGGACGCAAACACCAAACAGCGACCATTCAGCTCGATTTCCAACTGCCCCGTCGGTTCGAGTTACATTTCAAGAACGAGGCCGGCGAGCCGGAGCGACCTGTCATGATTCATCGCGCCATCTTGGGCAGTGCGGAACGGTTCATGGCCATCTTGTTGGAGGCTGGTCAGGGCGAGTGGCCGTTCTGGCTCAGTCCTCGTCAGGCGATCGTCATTCCCGTCGGACGGAATCCGGCAGTCAAGGAGTATGCTCAACGCGTCCGACAGGCATTGGCACTCGGTGATACTCTCGATCTGACTGTCCCACTCAGCCAGGACTCAACCCAAGAGTCCACCACATCAACCTCCGCAGATGCAGCTAAGGTAGAGCAGAACACTGCCAAGCTCGCTCAGGAACTCTTGCGTCGCTCCGGCCGGACACTGCAACACTTCCATGTCGAAGTCGACAGCACGGCAGAGCGATTGGACAAGAGGGTCCGACGCGCCGAGGTGGGCCGGATCAACTTCGTCTTGGTTGTCGGTGAGAAAGAGATGGAGAATGGGACCGTCAACGTCCGGGCGAGGTCAAGGGAGGATTCTGCCACCATCGATGATAGCGCTGCCGCATCCCAGACGATTGAGGAAAGGTCGGCCTGGATGGGAGAAGGTTGTGAAGAAAGGATATGGGTGAGTGGAAGGTTGAGAAGCTGCGTGATCTGTTCTGCTACTTGGATTCGCACCACCTGTAGAAAAGCACTACTTGCAGCCCCGGAAAATCTACGCGCAGTTTTCCATTCATCGCCATTTCCCTGGGTTTGAGTAGAGGAACGTCGACGCTGGTGGACATGCAGCATTGTGGCGCACATGTAGAAGGAATCGGTGTGCGTCCAGCGGGAAGTTGTGGCTGAGTCCGTGGGTAACCATGTCTTCCACAGCCCCGACGGACAGATCGAAACCGAATATTGACCACTTCTTCCAGCCGTGCTTCGTCTTCAATCTAAATCTGGCAATACGAGCCCACCTCACGCCGTCTCCTATCACACTTTCCCTCCTTTCTCATCCCTTCAATCTTCCTTTCTGAAATCCAATAGCATCCAAGGCGTCAAATCCCGCAGACGATGCGAGACGGTTGTCAGTGCCCGCACTGTCTTGACGTCTCTCCTCCGGCGCTGCTCCTACTTCCTGCACGGCCATCCCTCCGGCCCATGCCCTCAAGGCAGCTGTCGCTGGAGCCGAGCGGCGCCGTGATGAGATGCGCAAAACTCGGACGGACGCTGCCTCAAAGAGGTGGGGACACAGCTCCGGCAGGAGGCGATCTCAGGATACAACAAGCTGTATGCGCATGGCAGCGGCAGCAGCAGGAGCCCGCCTCACTGCAGTTGGTCTATGACCAATCAAGCTTGGTTTGCCCAGGGATTTGTTCAATCCCCATCAGCGTCTTTGGCAAGACCGCATCGTGGATCACCAATGTGACGTCTGGAGCAGCATAGTCGGCAACCCATTGTCAAAGGGGCCATCGGCGGGGTTCTCGTAGGCATCCACGGTAGAAGTGAATCCGACGGTGTGGATATAAGTCGGCGACGTTTTTCGAGAAGTGGATGGACCCGCGCTACATCTTCTCGAGGCTGCCATCGTCATAGGTGCAGATCGATGGATGGAGCCTGGAAGGTGCAGCCTTGAGATGCGTTGCATCTGCGGGTCAACCGTCTTTGGCCGAATCCCACGATGGAGATGCTCGGGCAATGGGAGGGAGGGAGGGAGGGAGGGAGGGAGGGAGGGAGGGAGGGAGGGTGTGGGGAGAGGGTGGGCTGGTCAGGGAAAGGAGAGGACGAGATTTGGGGGGGGGGGGGGGTTCATTCCTATCTCGTGCGGCCACACCGCCCTTTTATGCCTGCAGCTTGATTTGAGTATACACGCTGTAGATTCTTTCCGACCGTTGCAGCTCTTGTGATCGCCTTGTCGTGACGAAGAGGAACGAGGGAAGTGGCAGCGCAAATGCATGCATGCCAGTCAGCCAAGGAGGAGAGGGATGCTACACACACACGCATTCCGGTGTATCAGAGCTCGAAGTACGCCCACTCGAGACACGCTGCATGTAGTAACCTGAGCGTGGCGCTACTGAGCTGCTCGGTGTGGAAGTTCCAGGGAGCTCAGTGAAGGGCGTGTGGACCGTGTTGGACGGTTGGAATGGTGGCAGGATGACACTTTGGCACGCAGGGAGTTTTGCCGCAGCCCTTGCGCATCCACCTCCCACACTCCCACCCATCCTCCTTCCTCAGGCTCACCACACACGACAAACACAACAAATCCAGCCAACAAAAGCTGGAAACCAACTCAGTCATTTTTTTCCTACCTCGCTATGCTGTTTTGATATCAGAAAGGGAAGGCTGTGAGGGGTTGACCCAGGGACGGATGGCCGACATGTAATTGGAGAAATTTCACAGGATGACCCCATTTTTATCTAAGTTGACAGAATGACCCTCATGTACAGAATGACCCCCGATTGGAACCACCACTTTCGGATGTCCAGTAAAAGCTCCGCCACGGCGATCAGAGGCTCGAACACGTCGAAACTACCTATGGCAGCGCGGCTACCCACGCTGAAGCTCCTCCCGCTTTTTATTGGCAATTCGAGAGACGCACCGTCGAGCAATGGTCGCGCAAAGAAGGGCAGAACGAAGCGAACAAAGAGCGCCTCTCGGCCGAGAGAATTTTGCCTTGGAATTGACCCTTCTCTCAGCATCTACTGCTCATCTTTGGATGATTCGATTTCAATACCTTCAACGTTGTTGGCTTTGTTGTAGGCGCGCAAAGCTTTGTGCCAAACGTCAGCTGTGCTCGCCTCGTTCTGTGGTCATAGTGTGGATCAGTAGAGAAAGGTTTTCCCTGCTTTTTGGGAGGGGGTCATCCTGTGAAGAGATAAGGTGAGGGTCATTCTGTCAACTTAGATAAAAATGGGGGTCATCCTGTGAAATTTCTCCATGTAATTGACATATAAGTGACGCAAGTAGGTGGACCTTCCGCTAGCTTTCCCACACAATCCGGACTCTTCCGTGATTGGCCGCTATAACTCCCCATGATGCCCTTCAGCTTCCTTACTTACCCGCTTGCACCCCACTTCGCCCCCTAGAAAGGCACTCACTTTGCCCGCTATCTCACCCTTCTCTGACCCACAGAATAGCTTCTTGTCCGCCAACATGCCGGATGGCGGCCCGGTCCGGCCTCTAATTTGTAATGTTACCCCACCACCATGATTGCTCTTTCCCTTTGTCCGCTCTGACTTGTGTAACCTTCTGTCCGGCCGCCTTCGAGCTCTCCTTGGAGATACAAAAAGCCTTTTGAGCGGGGAAGCAGCCTTCCACAGCGGTGATGCTGGGTTAAGTTAGCGGACGATGACTGAATGTTTCTGACGAGCAAAAGGATGCTCGTTGACGGGGAAGCACTTGTCTTTGGCGGGCGATCACGCCTGTTAGCGGCCAATCCTGGGTCGTTTGACGGACAATGTCAGATTTTTTACGGGTCAATGCAAGGTCAGTTACGGGTCAAAGGCAGGAAGTGACGGAGAAGGTGGGTGAATCTCTAGCGTCAATGTCAGGTCCTGGCGGTCATTTTGAGAATCGCAGCGGGAGTTTGCCAGTTTACCATAAGTGACAGCGTATCAACCGCGCCTCCCGACACAGCGCCTGACGATCCCCAACTTCGTCATTTCTGGCTGTATGCGCCAGAAAGAGGATGCTGTAGCTTCAGAATAAATCTACTATGACACCAGTGCAGACTTCGGTGCGGATAGATATCTGTTGTGTCGTGTTATGTCGTATGGATGTATTGTTGAGGCGTGGATGTTGATCTCCGCCAGGAATTTCGGCGCGGGCGAAGGTTGACGGACGAACCCTCGCAGCATTCTTCTGCTCAATCCCTCCCTCATCACACACAACACAAATGCCACGAAGAAGGCCGGGACCAGATCAGCTATTTTTACTTTCACTCCTGGTACCATGCTCATGACAGGAGAGCGAGTGTGGAATGGAATGCATCTTCATGCTCAGGAGGATATATTTCGCATATACTGAGGCGCGTCTGGCCCGCGTCTGGCCGCTAACCAATCGAGCGCGTGCCATCCTCACGATTCCATGTTGTACGGGGTCCTCTTTTTTGATCTCAGTCGGTCTGGAATAAATCATGCGTGCTGGTGCCGGTTCTTTTGAGGCGCGCTTGTGTTGTGGTGTGTGGCGGTTGTGGCATGGCAAGTTGGAATGGAGGTGAGGCGGTTTGTTCTCGCGCCGGCGTGGTCACCACCTACATATGTACCCAGCTTTGCCCCGTAGTCGTCCACGCCAGCACACCACACGGCCATCCATGCCTCTCACAACAAGAACGACACACAGCAAAAGCAGCACAGATGAAGTCCTTCTATTTTTACCGATCATCTCCAGCCTTCTTCGACAGGTGTTAATCGAAGGGATGGCGAGATGTGCTCTTCCTGCCAGAGTTCCCGAAACCTCACCTCGAACTGGCCAGCGCGAGGTGGTTGGACACAACCCTCTGGCATGACCGCAACATCTCCCTAATTTTTGCAATATAAACTCCTCAAAATGTGCTTGAGCATCTCATAAAAATACTGCAGGAGGGTCAGCGTGGCAGAGGGAGCTGTGAGAGTATTGCGTGGCTGTGGTGATCGAGAGTTCTGGTCGGTTTGCGATGCCTGGAGAGACACGAGTGAGGTGGGAGGTGAAGATGCGGCGGCGCTTCATGAATCGCCGGTGACCATAAATTTCACGTGACGCATTGACACGACGCGTCGCGTAAGTGCGCGTGGATTGGATCTTCGCGTCGATCTGCGAAATTTTTATATTAATTAGTTTATGCGGGGAAGATCGGGGGAGAACAACAACGCCAAGAGAAAGGAAAAGGGCGCATGGACGAAGCGCCGACGGACCGAGCGATGAATTCAGGGACGAGACGAAAACGGGTCCATCGGAAAAAACGCGCACGGGAAGGAGACGGCGCGAACACGCACGCCGCGCACGCGACCATGGCGCGACCTGCGAATGCGCGGCGTGTTTGCCCTGGCCAAAAAAGGCAATTGACGGTTCGGGCTACGACAGCGAGGACCGCGAGCATCGGACAGACAACGCCCCATCCGAAGTTTAGTTCGCTGCTATGGATTCACTTCTTTTTCCATTCTCGCTGCAACACACACACAACCGCATGCGCAATGCGACGATTGAGTGCAGGGTGAAGCTGATGAAACAACGGAGCACCTCGGTCGAAGCAGTGTGCGCAGGTGTGCTTTCATCTTGGAGCGCTAATCTCACGAGGGCATTTCGCTCAACATGACTTGGGCTTGGACCCTTTCTTCCTCGCTCTTTTCGAGTTTGCGACTCACAAACGCGAGCTGGGTTAACGAGTGGGAACAAGGGTGCTGAGAAACATCCACGCGCATATGGCCCGTCCGCGCGGTGCACTGACGCGACGCGACGGGGTCTCATCAAAGCGCTGGCGAGCGCGGACGAGAGCTGGCAAAGCTGAGTACATAACATCTTTTGAGACGCAGCTGCCAGAGTCTTCCCTCCCGTGCGCCGGAGAGACACCCTGGTGGTGGACACGGTGGACGCGGGCGGTGCGTGCGCGAATTATTGGCTCGTCGGCGAAAGAAAGGAGCAGGTTGTAAAAACAAAGTCGAAATGAGAGAGAGAAGGCCGGCCAAAAAGAAAACGCGCTCAGACACGCCCTGGACGGGAAGCGCGACGCGACGCGACCAGAGTGCATGGAAAGCGTTTCAGGGCAGGAAAAGGAAAGTTACAACCCGCGCTGTTACTCCATTTCAAAAGGTGCTGTTACAAGTTCGATCTCCCCTTGCTTCCCTTGACCTCTCTCTCCCTCCTTCTCACCTCTCACCACATCCCATCCTCTTCACTCGCACCCACACACTCACAGTCACACTCACCAGACATCTCTTCACTCTCACATATTCTCCCCCTCTCTCTTCATACACTCCTCACCGCGCGCGCTGTGTGTGTGTGTTTTGTTGAGAAGTAGCTCCCACCCCATCCATCTTCTCTTTGCCATAGCTGCTGCTGCACCACCCCTTCACCGCAAGGGTAGCACACGCACGCACCTGGCATTGGTTCTTTCCTTCCACCCCGCACCAGCTTCTACTGCACTGCTACCTGCTCCCACCAGGTACAGGTATCACCCGCCAGCACCTCGTTGGCTTTTTTCCAGTTGAGTCCATTCCGCTATCTAACCCAGCCCTCGCACAAGACTACGGTCAGCTGCTGCTGCGACTCTCCTCATCTTCACTTCGCATCCAACAACACAACAACTAACTTCTGGGTACGTATCAGCAGCTACCGCACACCTGCGCCTTAGTCCTGCTCACGTCCTGACCCAAAATTTCTGCCTCTCCCGATTTTTTTCTCCATTTCCGCCCTTGCCCCGAACTCGGACCCCCTCCTCTTTCCTCGACATCGCTTTCGACGATCACAATGTACCCTCAACACCCTCACAGTACCATCATGCCAGTCACCCGCAACCGTTCCAGCCTGGGCGAATGCAATGCTCAGGTGGGTACTTCCGACTCGACCGCCTTCGAACTCCCGCTCGCAAAATCAAGGGAAGTCGTCAAGCCGCCATGGGCTCGCCCTACGGTCCCACCACCTCCAAATTCAAAATGGCACACCTATCACCGCCTTCTGCAAGTCGAGGTCAGTTCGGCTCCGTCTTGCCAAACGGTCTGCCCGGTGGTGCCCGAACCAAATTTACACGGACAGAGTCGATGCCTGTCATCCCCAGCTGCTCGACGCCTCGGACTCGCAGGAAGACTCGGACTTGCCCAGCCCTATCGCTGCTCGGACCCGCACTGCTACAAAGCAAGGACCCGCTGCAACCGACGGACCAGCATTGGACCAAGAGTCGAGCCAGGACTCCACCTCATCTCCCTCCCAACGGCGCACCGGTGCTGTAAAAAGGTCAGCAGCAGCAGCCTCAGCCTCGTCCAATACCACCTCATCAAACCCTACCTCTCAACGCTCCGAAGATCCCCGTCCAGGAGACGACGACGATGACGAAGATGACTCACGGCGACGACGACGGCGTTCTAGCCGTCTCGGCGGTTGCTCCTCACAGTCTGAACAATTACACGACAGGGACGACAGCAACAAGGAGAACATTGCGCCCTTCAGCTACTCGTCGTACAATGGCAGCTCGCACGTTGAGGTCGTCATTCCGAGTCCATCTCGTCCGCTTGGTGCACGCACCCGGACGATGGCACGGCGCTCGGTTTCCTCGCCTGTGATTCAGTTCTCGGGAAATGCGGCGAACGGTTCGACTCCTGCTGACTCGGCCAATCCTCGTCGGTCGTCCAGGCGCAGTGGTCCTACTCGCATTGACTCCTTCAGTGAGCAAATTTTCCCCTGCCCTTTTTTTGGCACCTTCTAACTGTCGATTGACGTGGCCAGAGTCTGACATATATCTTTCTTCCCACCCTTTTCTTCTATTCTCGACCAGACTCGAGCCGACGGCCTACTCCGTTGTCCACCTCTTCGGGTGCTCCCTCCACTCCTACCACCCGTCGGGTCCGTGGTGCTCTGAGCTCAGCCGTGATCGAAGCTGGTATCCCCGCCAGTCCCTTTGCAAGGCTCAACCTGGCTTCTGGCCCCTCGGCCTTTGGCATGGCTCCTTCCTTCAGCAACAATACCAGTTTGGCAGACGATGCAGAGAGCAGCTATTTCTCCTCTCAGGGCTCCGGCAGTGTCGCTCCCAGCATTTTCGACTCGACGAGCCAGGTGGCTGACGAAGACTCGGACATGGACGACCTCAGTCTCATTCCCGGTCTTCATGGTCCTCGTCGTTCTCGCACTCATGGTGCGGACGGAACTCAGGACAGCAGTGTGTACTCTCGGGACTCATCTGTCATGCCTGAGGTCGAGATCGTGCAAGAAAAGGAGTCCACCGGTGTCAGCTCTGCCGCTGCTGCTGATCAGACGACGACGGCCGGAGAATCTACAGCTCTCGATGTCGAGATGCAGGATGTCGATGCTACGCTCGTCGAACCCGTCCTCGCTGCCTCTCTCAAGAAGCTGCGGTTCCCCAACGTCTACGCCCATGCCCGTTCTCTGCTCCGCTACAGCTCAGCAACTACCGCAGATGCCGACGGCACTGGTGCATCAAAACTAGAAGCCAGCGACCGAGATGCCCGCGAGGAAGTCGAGATCGTCGGCCGGGAGCGTGAGATGGTCATGATCAAGACGTTCCTCTCTACCCGGTTCGGCAACGATGCGCTCTTCCCACGACGTCAGCCGCCGAGTTTATTACTCCCACGAAGGATGCGGCTGCGACCGATCTGAATGCTCCCAGTCTCTACATGTGTGGTCTGCCTGGTACAGGCAAGACTGCACTTGTTCGATCGATCTTGTCTGAGCTTCGGCAAGTTTCGACGAACGATGGAGATTCCGCGGATTGCGTTTGTGAACTGCATGAGCATCACGACGCCTCGGTTGATCTTTGGCAAGATTTTTGGAGCAGCTTGGGGAAGAGCCTTGTGAGCTCGGTGGCAGTGGGAATGAGACCGAGGGTGCGCTTGAGATGGTGGTTAAGAAGTCGGACCGTCATATGTGAGTCTGAGCACTGACACACTGTCAAGAGCCTTGAAGCTTATCCTATGGGCTGTTCCTTTGCCCAGCCTTATCGTTCTCGACGAGATTGATCATCTCCTCGAGAAGAGGGCGCACCAAAGTGTGCTGCAGCGTCTGTTCTGCATCGGCAAGAGCGAAGCGGCCGAGGCGAACAAGTCTGCCAAGTGTGCGATGATCGGCATTGCGAACTCGCTCGACCTTACTGAGCGGTTCATGCCGCTCCTCCTCCACACTGGCATGAGCCCTGCTCTGCTGCACTTCAACCCTTCACTGCCGACGACATTGCCAAGGTCGTGCGATCCCGACTGACTGGTCTGCACGCCCGGTACGATTATGGGCCTGATGAGGACTCGAAACCGGCGCAAAATACTGCGGATGCAATCTTCAGGAAGCCCGCTTTGGACCTTGCGAGCAAACGAATTGCATCGGCAACGGGTGATCTTCGTAAAGCGCTCGACGTCTGTCGACTCGCTGTCGAACTGGTCGAGTCGGAACAGCGGCAGGGTGCGATCAATGTGATGACGACGGAGAAAACGGCCGACAAGGTTGTCGCTGCTGAGCTTCTTGCTCCTCTCACTCCCGAGACGGCTCCGAGGGTGATGCCTCAACACATTGTTCGGTGTTCTCAACTCGGTTCTGGGCAGTCCGCAGATCAGTCGAGTGAGGCAGTTGGACATGCATGCCAAGTTCTTCTTGTTTGGCGTACCTGGTCGCCGAGCGGAGACAGGCGGAGAACCTACCTATCCTCGGATGTGGGATGGATGACAAGGTCGTCCGTGCCGTCGGGGGCACAGGCACGAAGCCCAAGAATGGCCTTCGGTTCTTGGACGTCGGGATGACGTACTCGAAGATCTTGCAGAACGATGGCCAATTCCAACCGGTCACGACGTCGGAGTTGTTGCAGGTTGTCGAGAATCTGGAGGTGGTTGGTGTTGTGACGCTTTCGAATGAGGCGGGGAGGGCGGGGAAGAAGGTGGCTCAGCAGCAGATTGGTGGGCGAATAATCGATTGTGAGCCTTGTGCTTGCGCAGGATGATGTGAGGGATGGGATCACCACTGCTGGGAGCTCGTCGTTGTCGGCGTCGAATGAGGGTAGTGGGTCAGGAGCGGGGCCGGAGCTATCGCTGTTGTTGCGGATGCGATCTCGCGGATGTGGGTCAAGGAGGACACACGTATTATGAGGAGTCGTGGTGGGAAGCTGCTGCGATGCAGAGCGAGGCTGTACGGAGGGCTGAGCTGGGTGGCGGCCGTGGATTCCAACCCATTGGACTGTAAAAGGCTTGGAAGCACGGCCTGAAGCGTCACACGATACCCCCTCTTCGCACCTCGCTCAAGAACAACGAGCCCCCCAATCAACCACTAAGGAATACCGGAAAACTGGGACCTATATCGACTCGAGATTTTATGCTTCTTACCACAACTCGACTCCACCCACCTCCGAGGATACCTCGCCGACACAGGGACTTTCAACGAACCTTCTCTCTCTCTTTATATACGGTTTACCCTCCCCTCTCCCCCTCCCAACCCCTTTACCCCCTTCCAGCCTGCGACTCTTCCCCACCCTGGAAACGACGGACGGATGAACGAAATGAACGAATGAAGAAACCAAAATCCACAATCAACGAAACGTATATCTCTCTCTCTCTCTTCTCTCCTCTTACACTCTTCCCGAAAGGCCAGCCGAAAGGGCCCCACTGTACAATTCGCCTGTCCCTCCCTTCTCTCTTTCCCTCCTCAACCCCAAGCCTCGAAACAAACGAACAAAAGTCTTTTTTCTCCTCCTTTTTCCCACTTGCACCTACCTATCTTCTCCGTTCTCGCCCCTTTGCTCGCGCTCGTTTCTTTTCCACTCTTCTCTCTGTGGTCAGCGGCGGCTGTTCTATTTTCTTTTTCCTCCCTGTCTCTCTTGGTGGTTTACACTTGAGCAAAACAACAACGAATTCGAAGCGTTTAAACGTCCCTTTCCTCAGGAGCTTGGTTGATCTCTTTTGAAGAGCGGGTTCACAGCGCTCTGTCCTTTTCTCGAGAAGGCTGGGCGGGATGAGCGGGATCTTGAGTGGTGAAGGGCGATGCGGATCGGAAGGGGTGGAAGTGGTACACAGCAGCTGAGGGCTTACACGGTGAGAGGGATGAGGGATGGACTTGTGAGAGATTCCGAGTTAGGTCGACCATCACAGTAGTAACGCCAACCTTGCCTGCGATGTGTGTACAATACAGCGCAAAACCGATCCACTCCCTGGTCTTGATTCTTGTTCAAGCATCGTCGTCGTCCTCTCTCCGATAGGCGACCATAGCGTCCACACGATGTACGGCCGTACTGAAACTTCGCAATTTGACCTGTTCGGTCTGTTCGGGTGCGATGAGTCGTGCGGAGTCTGCTTCGGACCAGAGTGTTGATGGCATGGTGGAGGTTGCGTCTGTGTATGCTAGGATCTCGAACGTGCCTGGGTGTGGGGGGAGGTTTGGTGTTTAGTTTGGGCAGGTTTGGGAGAGGAGAAAGGGGGGAGAAGGACCTACATGGATCGTCGAGGCAGGGGAGGAAGGTACATGATGCTGTGATTTGCTTGATGATGGCTGCGATTTCTGATTTCACTTGGGCGTCGGTCTTTTTGTGCTCTGCTGGTGCACCCTTGGCCGGTCTGAACCCAGTCCCAAAGCGAAAACAAACAGCACAGAAATACCAATCAGCAAAGCAAAAAAGCAAACACACGTCTACGCTGAAGCGCTGCCCAGACTCACGCTTGGTTCTCCTTGCCCTCTTCTACTGGTGCGCCGGTGATCTCGACGGAGAATTGCCACCGCTCCCTCGTCTCGCCCGTCTCCTTATCGATGATGGCAATGACCAATCTCCTCAACGACCCAAGCTTGAGCGCCTCGGCCACACCATCCATACTAGCCGCAATGTACTCCGCCAACGCCTCATCGGCCGCAGCGAGGAGTT